>JAGSMU010000026.1:0-1200000 GCA_029286865.1 Teinopalpus imperialis | reverse complement strand
TGGAACCATAACTCGAAATAACATATCTGGATGACAGATATGTTATATATAAATAATGACACAATTGCCCCAAGTTTCCTAGAATTAAGACTAATTTGTTAAACGATGAATTTAAAATTTTCTAAATTTGTGGACTTAGAAGGCCCTCGTTTAAAAAAAATGTACTAGAGTGCCTTGGCAAGTGGCATTAAAAGTTGCGCATTTAATCAGGAATCTAAAATGGTTTCATACTAAAAAAAACGAGTAAAAAAATAAAAACCTCAAGTTACCCGATTTTTGCTACCCCATTTTACTCAGTTAAAATGTTTTTGATTTAAACAAGTTCTTGGTAGGTTCTTAATTTTACGGCAAATTGATGAGAGAGATTGATACTGGACATGTTGGCCATGAGTAAGCGAGTCAGATAGTGATGCCACTTTTACTAAAGTCAACAAAAGTACGTAAAATTAATAAAATAATAAAGAATCTCGACCTAGTTTAGTTTTAGGTTTATTGGAATAAAAGTCAGATAGGGAAATAACATTGTTTATTAAAACAAATGTTCAAATTGTTTACCATCGGCCTTTTTCTCATGATGGTTACGATCAATCCTGTCACCCCGTTTTGGCTTGACATTGAGTTCAGAGACACCCATATAAACGCTACAACGAATAATATGAAAAATATTTTTTATTTATTTTGTCTTTATTACTTTCTTGTTTATCCGCCACAGAAATTTTTCACTTTGCATTTAAGCGAAAGAGACAATGTAAAAAGTAAAGTAAAGTGCTAAAGAAATAAAATACACAGAAGTATATAACACTTGGAGCGTTTTAAAAAGAATTATGGTTGTTTGTCATAAACGTATTTAATTTACTGCTTGATATGCACAATGCATATACCATAATTGTTTGTACATTTTAATACTATAGCATTTTCTCTTTTTCCACAAATATATATAATTTATTACATTTGTTTACATTGTCAATTTCTTGTTCACATTTCTACTTGCTTTAATTTTATAATCTGTGCACTGTGGATGAAAGAATATTCGACAATGGCAGATGCAAAGCAAGGTATGGTTATTTATTTTTCATATGAACCTTATTTTGCACGACAATTTTATATGTCTGATTTCCTTTAATCCCTTCTACTATTCATATATTATAGTAATACGAAGAAGAATTACATTCGTTTCAAAAACTTAGACTGTTCAAAGTAGATCCTGCATCATCAACGATTTTTTGTCACAAACAATTTTTAAATCTAATCTTTAAGGATGTGGTATACTTATTGTTAATGTTTACAATAGTACTTTCTCTACAATGTGAGCAATATGTTATGTATGATAAGTAATTCTAGGTACTCAAAAGTATACGTTCACAAAACTGCATAAAATTTGGACCTGGTGGAGTGGATATGTCATTTATTTCACTCTTATTGCACACTTTTTTTTATTAGGAAAGGCGACTTCGGAAGATCTATACAATGGTTCATCCCAATCACGAGTTATATTGGCGAAACCGCGTCTCGGAGGTTTCGGATCGTCGAATTTTGCCTCAAGTTCCAACAAAAGTTGTAATCCATTTGGTTAGTATTTTTAATGTATTTTTTTGAGTAATTGTATCAAAGTTAGTATTTGCATTATATGTGTGTGTAGTTATAAGAAGAGTATTTGTTTAATTGACCTTTTTTTTAACCTTTAAATTTATATTATCTCAATATTTTTCTATTCTAAGGTTATTTGAGTGGAATTTTTTGTATTTAACAAAGGATTAATACAATGAAATCAAAATATAATATTAAAGGGAAAAAGCATGACTCATCTTCAAGTTTATATTGTTTATGACCATTTATATTACATTTAATGCATATAAGTGCAATAAAAAAAAATAACTTAAAATGAAGTACTTTTTTAAATTATTAACAATAACTAGTAAAACTTGTCAACAACTTTGTAATTTTAGACAATTGATTTGATTGTTTTGTCTATATCATTCTTCTCTTAATTAACATCTGAACATAGACCATCCCCATTAAATGTTTCAGTTCTGACTGAGTTATAAGTAAATAAAAGGTTTTGTAAATTAGTACAGGTCATTTCTCTGTCTAGACTTGGATGTTTATTTTATTATATAGCCTTAGAGGGCACCAATTTATATATTTAATATTATTATTTCTAGGCTCTGTCTTACGTCCACCACAGCTAAAAGCCAATAGCAATCCATTTTATAAACATGCAGAGATACCTGATGAAATGAACACAGAGAAGGACAAGCATCCAGAAACAGGGCCTGTAGAAAGATTGCAAGATAAAAAGGAAGAAGTCGAACCACCTAAATTTGTTCCTCTAGGGTCTGCAAATGCCACTTCTAGATCTTCCAATCCTGTCCCTACACCAGCACAGCCAGCAACTACCACCTCATCAACAGGATTTGTTTTTGGACAGAACTTAAGTGAAAGAGTTGTTATGGTAGAGTCTGTCAACAATGGGGATGCATCTTCTGTTGATCACAGTACCTCAAATGGAACCACAGAATTGCTATTTACAAGTGCTGCTGCATCTGTGAAAGAGAATAATCAGGTTGGTATATGTTGATGGTTAATACTTTTGATGCTGTGCTTATGTTGAATAAATGAGGCAAAATTGTGACTAAATTGTGATTGGAACAATTACATATTTAGTTTAATGACTCAATCACAGACTACAAATCATGGTTAAATGTAGGCTCATGTTAAAAAATTTAAAAAAAAATGTGGTAACAAAAAATAATTTGTAGTTTCAAAGTGTTCAAGAATTCTTACCTTTATTACATACTGAAGGCTTTTAAGATGTTGATTATTTTAAAAGAATAAACTTAAATTGCAACCACCAATTACAGGGTACATTCTGTGAAATTTAAGATGCTGGTTTGAATCTCCCATTTGACTATTGTTGAGCCATTTTTTTTTTACTTGTACCTATGCATATGGTGGGTACGCGCCTACGGGTGAGGTGTTCCTCCTTCATGGCGTATGACTTGGTCACGGGCACGCTTTCGCACACATCCGCGACCCTGCCTACGCCGGCTGACCAGGCGGCCCCTCTCCAGGCTGGGTGGTGAAGTGGACCCCCGAGTTCGCACCCCAGAGCTCCACAGACAAGCCGCGGAGGACAGGGAGAGCGGTTGGCAAATTCGACATTCCTGTTGCCCCGCATCCGCATCAGCGGTGCCGCCCCCGCTTAAGTTGCCGGAGCGCCTTAGGCCGGTTTGGGATCCTCTTAGCTTCACAGTGGTTGACCTAAAACCACTAAGCCTAAATCCGGTTCAATATCTCCAAGCACAAGCATTTTCAGCTTAGTTGTAGTGGTTAACCGGAATATTAGTAATGTTAATAACATTGCTAATATTCCTTTAAAGAAAAAAAAATTGTGAGTTGCATGATGTTGTTGATTTTCAAACGGTTTCTTTGTTTTGTCAAAATGTTTGTTACTACACTGATGTCTTTTTCGCCTACGTATGACAATGGAGAAGCGATAGCCACAATGTAGGTGCATCAATGTTGCGTTGATCACCAAAACATCTGATAGCCTTGTTTGGACTTCTGCTTAAGCTCCTCGTCTGTGATGAAATACTCTTGCATTATCACTTTGGCTTCTTCCATGGCTGTGATAATGTAGGGGATTGTATCCATTGATTGATTGTAAATTTATTTAATTGATAGCCAGCGAACTTCAGTATACAGAACTAACCAGAGTAAAGACTTTTTCGTTTTCCTCACATAGCTGAGCAAATAACCGAGAGTTCAAAAAGAATTACGTCGAATCTTGGTAACAGCATTTGTAACATATTGTAGACTGATGCAATCTTGGACTCAGTTTCTTTGCTACTAAATGCTGTCTGTGAATCACCCAGTGATTGACCAATGCTTCCGACAGTTGCCGCTTCAAGTGAGCTATAAAATAACGATGATGATCCACCACAGATGGTGCATAATTAGTCGCAAAAGAAAAATTTTCTTCCATGGGATAGCTTTGTTGGTAAATGTATCAGTCTCTAAATGTGTAGCTAAAAAGCAGTTGTTGGCACATATTTATATTGAACATATCCTAACAACATAGCTTCATTGTCGGGTAATTTAGACTCGTCCTGGAGACAGAATCTGTTGGTCTGTAAGAAATTGCATAAAATGTTTTCCCCGTTTGCGACCAATGTCGTCTAAACGGTGTTATTGTTCAAAGGAATTCTCTTTATAATATCATGTGCGGGCTTGTGCAATATATTTTTGAGGATCTCTGCAATAGAAGATAAAATAAGTTGCTCTCCAATTGTGTGGGGTTTCCCCGACTTCGGTATTAATATAAGACGTTTCGTAAATCATCAACATTTTGCATCGATGATGACGCAAATATCGATCCAAATATCTTATGGAAGACTTAATGGCATCGCTACTGATCGATACATTTTTTACATATGAGACACATGGGCAAGTGTTGATTTGATAGAGATGAAATAAATCCAAACTTCAAGTAGTTCCAACTATTGTCTGCATTTTTTTTCATATCATAAAACTAGCAGTAAAAAAAAACAATAATAAAACTGTTAAATTTGCACATGAGCTTATTTTTATCACACTTTGGTACTGGATGTTTTTTTTAGGTATGGTGACGAACTTACTCATTGGTAAACTTGGATATATTGACTGTAGTACAGAAAATTTGTATTAGAAAACAAAGAAAACTGAGCATTTATAATTATAGGTAACAACTTTTCTAAAATTTTTTCAAAAAATACTTAGAAAAACTTTAAAACGTTTTTTGGTACCTACCCTGTTATTTTTTCATAAACTGCAGAAATGTATGGTTACGCTATTAACGCGCGTAGTAACTAAGCATTTTGTAAACTCTTTCAATCACTTTATTTTAATTCGCTTTAATTAGCTATGTAATCACTATGTAATAAATTAGTAGATGAGTGTATTATCATTGAAGCTCCCAACTAATTTCAAAACGGTTTTTTAAATCGCGTATATGCGTCAAATACACAGGAAGTCAAAACGTGCCTGAAGGACTTGTATGCTCCAACACATTATCTTGTACGAACTTGTGCACGCTTATCGACTTGTTGAGTTTTTAAAAGTACAACAAAGTTACTACTAAAATATTAGTCATTCTTATAACAAGATTCCGTCGACCCCCAATAAAGTTTTCGTTTATGTCGACCCCTGGGAAACCGATATCGACCCTTTTGGGAATCCTTGGTAGTTTAATTAATCACCACCAGGTATCAAAATATTATCAACTATAGTAGATGAAAATTGTTCAATACAAAAGGCATGATCAATTACAAATATTGATCTAGAGTATCTTATTCCTAGGATATTCATTCTGCCATTTATTCGTATCGCAAGGTTTATATATCATTTGCGCATAATAATGGCTCACCTTTTGTTACCTTTATATTCATTAGCTTTTTTTTACCCTTTTGTTTGAGTTATAACCACAAAAAATGTACCATAGCCAATGAAACTATACCCAAAGTAAAATAATGACATTTTAGGAAGAAGCAGGAACCAGTGACAAAGGCAGCGAAGGTCTTGCAGCCGCCGCTGCTGAATATGAGCGTTCGCATGCCAGGCCTCCACCGCCTACCACTAACTGTACCATGACTGGAGAGGAGGATGAGATTAATGTTTTGCAGGTGACAAGATTATTTTATATAGTTCAGATCACAAACATTTTTATAATAAGACAATTACCTGATAAAAAAAAACATATACTATTTTTAAAACTAGCAACTAATAATCTAACAGTCTATATTAATATTAATAGGAATTAAAATGGTCATAACATTCATCAAATATGTGATTTAATATAATAAATAAAAAATAATGTACTCCTCATTCAATTGAGTCAGAAGCATCACATTACTTGGTTGTTAGGAGTATACCTTTTTGTTTGTGCAAATATTATACTGCTCTAGAATATTTCCTCCCAAAAAATTTCAAGTGCAATACAGTGGATCTCGGTCAACACTGACCAAGTGAGTATCATTACTTTTTTACACCGTTGCAATTCTTTCAATATATAAATAATATGAAGAATTGATGTCATCACAAATTAAGTTGGGTTTTGGTGAGCACCACACATTAGTGTTATGTTTCAAAATCCAATATGCTATTACACAATCCAAAGTTTGCCATGTTGCTGTTTATTTTAATATGAATGAATAACAAGAAAATATTATATATAAGATAGAATATATATAATCCTCGAAGATTTTAATTGCACATGCATTATCTCTCTCCATGCTGTAGCTCTCTAGCCGTGTTGTTGAGTTGTCTCTACAACCTGTGACATGAGTCTACCGATGTTAAGCACCTTTAAATTAACTGTTTGTTAGACTTCTATAATAAAATCTGAATCACATTTTTTTTTCTTTTTCAGATCACATGTCGTCTCTTTGCATGGGAAGCGGGTAGTTGGCGCGAACGTGGACGCGGAGTTTTGCGGCTGAACGATGCGGCAGCTGGTAATGGATGTGGCAGTGGAGGTGGAAGCGGATCGCGACTAGTGGTGCGCGTGGCGGGTTCCTTGCGTGTTGTTCTCAACACTAAGCTATGGCCTGATATGGTTGTTGAACGTGCGGGTGCCAAGTCGCTGAGGATTACTGCAGTTGACGCCCAGCTACAGATAAAGTTGTTCCTTATAATGGTAAGTGATTTGATTCCAGTTGATAGTAATGAGGATTTCAGCGTTATAAAAGTCAGGGATTAGGGTTAATCCGTTAAAAGTAACTGATTGAGTCCGGTTTAAGCCTCGCCGGGCGCACGAGTCAGTTACTATCACGCGAAGGGCAACGGTCCAAGCCGCGGCTCCCTCTCAGGAACCATTGTGCTGGTTACCATAAATAAAGGTCTCGGCTGAGTGCTCTAAACACTTAGTTCCCAAAGTGGTCCAGGTGGATCCCCAGGGGTCCACGGGAGACTCGACGGGGGACTACGTTGGCGTGACAAAAAATTAATTAATTAATCAATCAATTCTCATTTTTTTTCGAAACTCAGCCGCAACGTAAATTTCCATAGTAAGATCTTATCTTCACATTTTTTGTCGAATGTTGTTAATATAGTAGAAATGTGCTGCAGGAGGTCCACCGGAACCAGCTAAATTTTGAAAGTGAATTTTGAATGTATATGAGAATAAAAGTCTAGGAACCCCTGCCCTAAACACTCGGCCACCTTTCAACCCGGTAAAGCTGTAAAAGCCCTCGGACTAACAGTGGCCATCAGCCATAAAAAACAAAGAACAAGGAATTTTTTTCACTCAATAGCTATTTCAATAATTGATGATATTTTGCTTGTATTTTGAGAGTTTGCGTTATGTTTGTCCATCTCAACCCATATGCCGGTAACCAGAATATATCACTAAATGACATCAATTATTATTGGATATGATATATCCCATGACATCTACTTCAAATACAGGTGTTCACGATTGTCTAGTCAGTATGGTAGGTAGATTGAGATTCATTAGGAACATGGGAAGTGCTGTATTGATATTCCTGTTGGGAATTAAACCTAAGATCGGCAGTTTAAAAACATAGGTACTTTCTGAACATTATAACACATGACTATCATTATTGTATATTTATATATGTATTTTCCACCTAAAAATCTAGTCAATAAATATTATCACAGATCTTATATCTTATAAATATAATCAGTAAATGTCAAACAGGCAACAATAATTCTATTGGTTAGATTTTTAACACATGGACAAGCAAATGTATTTACATTCCTATAAATGCTAATTTGTAACAGTAAGGTTATTTTGAATAGCGGTAGGAACATGTTGTAGTTACTTTCTAACTGCAGTATGAATAGGTTGGCACAACCAGGTTTGTACCACCACCTTATCCTGATAGAGTGATTACCAATGAAATAACATAATAATAATACTGTATTGTAATTATATTACTGTGAGTGTTGAGATATGGAAATCTGTGAATAACAATGCATTTGTATCTTGATTATTTGTTGTTGATGGAACTATATCCTGTATGTGTGTGGGTTGTGATTATCACTTACCATCAGGTGAACCATATGCTTGGTTATATACATATATCCATTAATATCATCTGAGGCAACAGAGACGGAACTTATTTTAAAGGGCAGTTTTTCTCACTTCGAATATTATCTAAAATATCTATAAAATATTCTGTTGTTATATCCATAATAATTATTTAATTTAAACTCCACAGAAAGGAACAGGATGACCTTTTCCTTACTTATGTCAGCCGTTTGATGGAGCTGTAGAAAGCCTATAATAGTCATAGACAAAGAATGTGTTATTCACTTTATTTAAAATTGATTTGGATTGAGCATGTTTCGCAAGAAATCAACTAAGGGTCCCCAATATCTAATTTAGTTTAGACTAACTATAGAATTTTTAGAATTCTAAAAAGAGTTCACTAATTTTGGTTTTACTTTTTAAATGCCATTGTCATGTATCAATAAAAATGTTTCATTTCCCTTGCTTTCATTACAGGGTGCCCCAAGTGACATCGTCCATTTATATAGATCACTCACAGCTCGCATTGCGGGTAGTAAAAGAACACTCAATTGTAAACAAAACGCTACATCCCAGAGGGCTGCGGAGAGGCTAGAGGCGGCCACCGACGATGGCGAATATCTAGACAAGCCGGACGACGTCTACATCGAAGATGAGTCTTATGAGGACGATAAACAGAATTTCTCAGAACCACAAGAAGACGAAGGTGGTAAATCAATTTTAAGTGATAACAGACTTGAAACGGATTCTGAACAAAAGACTGACGACGACAAATTACATGTACATAATGATATTGACGACGAACAAGAAGCAAAAGCGTTGAAACGAAAAGAACCAGCCGACGACGAAACACCCCCGAAGAGACAGTGCCCCGAAATTTTAATACAGAGACCATAAAATTTGTGATTCACATGTATGCGGACATGGTTAATTCATATAAAACCTTGCTGAAAGCTGACATGTAAAAGAGAACCTCGTTAAGATATTTATATATGAATAGATGTAGAAATTTTGAAATGTGCAGTTTATATTATTTTAGTACAAAGCAACAGGGCTGCAGTATTTACTAATTTAGTATTTTCGCAATTTCTAATATCACATTCCATTATTTGAAAAGTTGCACATTGCAACAAGTGGCATGTTTGGCTGGAGCTGATAACCAAATACATAATGTACATGTGATTTATTTTCTGATGGATGGTAACAATAAACATACTTTACTTATATTTTTATTGTTTGTTTTTTTTTTTCACTTTAAATAAAAAAAAAAAAAAATATTTTATAATATTAATAATAATCCTAACCCTAGAGAGTTTGGACCCAATTTCGACATAACACCCCACGTGTTATGTCGAAATTGTGCTTATAGTCGTATCTGCAAACGGATTAATTCCAATCTCTCGAATCACCTGAGACGGTTGAAAGTCCGGGATAGGCAGCTTTAATAAATTTAACCCGGAAATTGCCAAAGCGGTGCTCCTCGACACCGCTCGTATAGTCCGCAGGTTTCTCTCCTTTTCGCCCTAACCCTCGACCGTTTGGATTGTTCATGTATTATTTTGTATAGCATATATTTCTTTAATTATATGTTTATAGTATTTTGTTTATTTATTAAGTGGTTGGTCAATAGGAAAGGAACCCAATTACAACTAACGAGGCATTCCATCTCAGTCCTCAGGGATGTGACGCATGTGTATCTTGAATATACATTTACGAGGGATGCATCTGGTTTGCTTTTATCAACACAAACATCCTTACACTTTGATGTTAATTAATCCGGCGTTTGGTTAGGAATTCCAAATTCAAACGTTTTTTAAATTAAGACTTGTGTTTCGAATTTCGTGATACATTTCTTTTTGCGCTGTTTGTTTTTTCTTTGACATCCATCTCTTAAAAATGGGAAAATTTGAAATATCGCGTTATTTACCAATATGAGTTCTGCCGTGACACCAGCGCTGCAGAAACGGCTCGAAGGCTTAATGAAGCTACTGTAAAAGAAAGCACGGTACGTTTTGTATTTCCAATATTTTCGTTCAGGAGATTTTGACCTCCAAAATAAACCCCGCGGATGGCTGGAAACCCAAGTTGACAATGAAGAATTAAAGGTGATCGTGGAAGAGAATCCATCGCAAACCACGTCAGAGTTAGCGGCAGGCTTCGATGTGAGTGACAAAACAATTTTGATTCACTTGAAACAATTGTAAAAACGAAAAAGTTCGAGAAATGGGTTGGTGTGAAGCACACCAACAAACACACATTGAGTGCCGCGTTACATTACTCAATGGTCACAATAACGAGGGAATTTTTAGTGGTATCGGTATGAAAACTATCTTTTCTCTTTCTTATCGTCATTATCACAGTGGTTAACCCAGGAGAACCGGCCAAATCCTATCCCAAGCGAAAGTCGACACAGAAATACAGTACTCGTGAGTGTTTGGTGGATCAATGCTGGTGTCATACACTACAGCTTCCTAAGATCTGATCAGATGATTACGGCTGATCTATATTGTTAACAATTGCAAACCATGAAATTTCTCTCTAGCATGTAGGGGCAATTGCGACCTAAAGACCACGTTTTTAAAATTTCTGGAAAATTTTATAAAAGAAAAAAATTACGTTAAGTTTATATAAGCGAACTTAATTCGTTCATAGATTGATTGGTGGTAGAGCCAAGCATTAGCTTCTACTGTTGCAAGAATGGGTCGGCTCGAATGGAGAAGTACCACCGCCTCTTGGAACACTGGCGTAAAGTAGATGTGTCATACACTTCGGTGTTACGTGCTGTGAGTGAGGTAGCCGGAGGCCCAACCCCTCTCCCCTTCCTAAAACAACATGGTAGCTGTAATTTCGGAAAATTTACCGCAGCAGGGTACTAGGACTTTCAATTTTGGAGAATCTCTCTGGCCATCCTGCCAGGGACAAACGGAGCAAAGAGGCTACGGCAGACCCTGCCATGCTCGCTGTGTTCTGCAATATCAGGGAACTTCATTCCACCTTAACGCCGTCCACTACTAACTCGAGACAGCGAAGCCGGCCTTGCGTTTTCTCACCGAGGCGCAGATACACTGCCGGCCAAAAGTTTAAGACTACATTAATTAAGGTAAAACTCCAATAAAATATGAAATGTTTAATTAACCTGTTTAATCATCTAATAGAACATTGATTGACAAACAATATACTTTAAAAGCGTAAAGAAATATTAACAGTCCATGGAAAGATAGGCTATAGTTAGCTAAACGATAATGATTTTTCACCAAAAAACTATACATTTTATGACTTTTTTTACAAGTCTCGTCATACAGGCAATCATAATGGTCTTGTGATATATTGTTCCAAATTTCGCATAAAGCATTTCATTGCATTGCATTCTTCTCGCGAAGATAGACTACGATTACGGACGTTCCTATCAAGCTCTTCCCACAAAAGTTCAATGGGATTGAGATCCCAATGAGGAGGCCAATACCCCTTGTGAGCGTGGACGATCTTGAAAATTGCCTGTCTCCTTGTATCGAGTTATTGTGCCATGAAAACAAATCTTCGATAACTTCAGATGTGAAGCAATCTCACGTTCGGATTTGCCTTTATTATGTGAAACAACGATGGCAGAACTGCAAATTTCTTGAGCTTTTCCCATTTTATAATGTCCTCAATGTAGTAACCAGAAGTTTAGACTAATTGAAATTGTTTGTGAACAAACCCAAGTAAACTTTGGTAATAATAAGTCAGAACCACGTTTTTTCTGGAGCTAAATAATCCTAATAATCCTGGATAATTATGTTGTTTATATGCGGTCTTAAACTTTTGGCTGGCAGGGTATTTTCTCCGGCTGACACCTCATACCTCTCCTACCCGGGGTACAAATTGCAACACTCGTTTGTGCCGCGGGCCGGAGTGTGTGTATACGTCAGTCATGATATCTCTTTTCGACGCCTCGGCAGTCTTGAAGGTACGGACCTGTTCATCCTTTGGCTGTGCGTAGACAGCGACGACGTCGTCCCCGCGTCTATGCGTGCCTTTATAGGTTCCATAGCGGTAATTCCGTCACTGTCCAACTCATCGACCACGTCCAAGTGGCTACAGACTCCGCCCAACAACAGATCCCATCTGATGAGATTGTGATGCTCGGCGACTTTAACGCTCACCACGCCGAATGGCTTGGAACGCGTACAACCGATCATGCGGAGAGATCTGTTCATGACTTTGCTTTGGCATATGATTTGACACAACTGATCACTTCGGCTACACGGGTTCCAGACGTGGAGGATCATACACCTTCTCTGTTGGACCTTCTACTGACCTCTCGTACGGACAACTATCTAGTCTCCGTTGATGCCCCTCTAGGCTCATCGGACCATTGTTTGATCCGGAGTGTGGTGCCTCTCACGTGCCCACGTGTGTGTACAGGTCTTTTTTTGCATCCTTCCCCTGCATGATCCCAACGCTGTTGCCAATTTGGTCTCTGATGTGGTACTTCGGGGGATGGAATTCTTTATTCCATCCTCAATATTCGCTCGCTCCTGTAATATTGCTTTTCGCTATAAGTTCTTCAAAAGAGTTATTGAAGAAGCAAACTCTGTGCAAAATAGGCGAGACTAGTTGGTCTCCCTTTAGGAACCCGTGCATTTTGGTCTCCGGCTAAAGCTGTCCAAGGGAACTTCTGCCAGTCATCTCTGCACAAAGGAGATGGCTGGCAAATGGCTATGGCCTATGGCGCAAAAGAGAAAGCTGATTTCTTTTTGCGTCCAACTCGACTCTTGACGCCAGGTGGAACTCACCGCCGACCATCTTGCGGTATGAGAGCTCCATGCCAGATGTCCAAATTCTGCAGACATCAGTTGGCAAAACCCTTCTCACCCTGGTCGAGTGGGCCGGATGGTATCCCTCCAATTGTGCTGAGTTCAGTGCGGTGCAGAGTTGGCACCGGTTCTTAGGCGACTTTTTCGGTACTCCTTAAGGCCTCGTCCCGAACTTCTGGAAGACAGGTTTGTTGATCCCGATCCCTAAAAAAGGGGATCGCTCCGACCCGTCCAACTACTACTAGGCCTTACTAGGCTATTACGCCCTTGTTTTCGAAAATATTGGAATCAATTGTAAACTGCCATCTCATGAGTTATCCAGAAGAACACGAGCTGATTAGTGACCGCCAGTACGGTTGCCGTGGAGGTCGCTCAGCTGGTCTACTTGACTCAACAATGGGCGCAGGCAGTCGAATTCAAGGGAAAGGGTTTGGCGATTAGTCTGGACGTAGCGAAGGCCATCCATCGGATTTGGCACAAAGCGCTTCTTTCGAAGCTTCTTTCCTATGGGCTTCCCGAGAAATTATGCAAGTGGGTCACCAGTTTTCTCTCGAACCGTACCATCAAGGTCGCAATCGTGAATGCTGGTGTTCCACAAGGCTGTGTGCTGTCTCCTACCTTGTTTTTTTTGCATATCAATGACATGTTGCAAATTAATAACATTAAATGCTATGCGGATGTCACCACAGGGGATGTATATGGGTATACACTGGCCGAGCGAAGTGGCCTAGTCCAATTTGACCCCACGAAGACTCAAGTTTGCGCGTTTACCACTAAAAAGATCACAAGATCACGTCGGCTGGTATCGGAATCCTTGGCGTTGACATACCGAGCAGTAGTATACGTTCAGTTATGCGGTGACTTGGAGGTAAGGCCAAATTGGCCTCTAAAAAACTGGGCGTGCTTAATAGAGCGAGACAGTATTTCATGTCGGCCCACTGTTTGCAACTTTACAAAGCGCAAGTTCGGCCTCACATGGAATACTGTTCTCATCTCTGGGCACCCCAGTACCAGATTCTTCCGTTTGACCGCATTCAACGGAGAATTCAACGGCTCGAATCGTTGATGACCAGATACTCTTGGCTCGACTCGGCTTGACTCACTGGCGTTGCGAAGAGATGTTGCATTTTTACCGAATTTACCTTGGGGAGTGTTCTAAGGAGTTGTTCGGATTAATTCCAGCCGCTGATTTTAAATATCGTACATCACGACAGAATTCAAAATTTCATACTCATCATCTCGATGGTTGGCAATCCACCACTGCGTTTCACGCGAAATCTCCGCCCACGCACAACTAGTCTGTGGAATCAGCTGTCGCCAGCGGTGTTTCCGAACTGATACGACTTCTACTAACTTCGTTTACCGCCTATACTATAAAAAAAAGAAAGGTGTAAGCTGTCGTTCCAATCTATCTAAGGCGTCTCCATGTTTGTTATATAACCAAAAGTAAGCAAGCAAGTGCCAACAAATGAAACCATCCTCAACAAAGAGTCCAGATGCATATGTGGCACCTTAGGACTTACCTAGCTACCTAGTCTCTTCACCGAAAATTTCGCTACGGTTGAAATCCAACGAATAGAAGACATAACATACATATGGTGTTTTTTTTTTAAAAATGGTGAGTTACAAATGAGAACGCTATTCGGCAAGTGATCCCGTCCGCATCCATTATTGAATCGTTTCATAAGATTTGAAAAATAATGGCACCATTTAACATTTATCGAGAATACTTTTACACAATTATTTTGTACTCAGTTTCTTTTACTTGTCAGATGAAATTATCCGTGCTTCGTGCAATCGAGGTTCTCTTTGCATGTTGCAAGTATTACTACAAGTAAAATAATTAGTGTTTGCTATATTTGTATGCATTGTTATACGTATCTATATCATAATAACATAGTAAGCCCCAATGTAGCGCCATTGGAGGGCGTGAGGTGCTTATTAGGGAAACAACATAATTGTCACTTAAATACAAACATGATTAGTACTTCACTAATTGACCCCTTGCGAAAATTAACATCTCTATATAATTTGTTTTGTATAGGATATTATACAGGAGGAAAGAATTTATTTCTACGATTTACCTTTAATAGCGTTTTTTTATATTTTAGCTGAGCCACGCTGTTCCATAACGAATTGATCGATTAATTTGTCGAAACCCATTCCTTATTTCTATTAGAATTATTCTATAATATACTTTATTTTTATCAGTGTGATATAGCAACAGGAGTGCTGTATTTTATACGGTGAGAGTAGTGAACCGGTGAACAAATTATTGGTAACGAGGCATTTAAACTCTGTTCTCAAGGATGACAACGAATGTGTATATTTAGTCCTTATCGAGGATGTAGGCATGTGTCCTAGCCGTATGAATCATTTACAACCAGGTGCTAAATGGTATGCTCGTTTGTAACCTTGATCTATAAAATTAGGTACTTAGGAGAGGTCATATTCCTATATATGGTTTGTCACGATTTCAACTAGCCATGTCCATTGATAAAGATACAACATTTATAATGTTTGGTTTATTGCACACAATTGTACCAATTTAACAAAATAAATGATAAGGATAGGATATGGACAAGGAATAGCTGTCGTAAGTTACATAGCTTGTAAGTTACATAGAATTGATAACCGAGGGAGAGGAAAGGTTGTCCCGAAAGTGGCAACCTCGTATTGGCCATGGGACGGAGTAGGACGACAATTAGATTGAGTGATGACCTATGCAAACCTGCAGGAAGTCGATGGTTGCAGGTCAGGATGGCAAGGAAGAGGTGAAAAAATCTAGGCAACAGTGGTCCAAATCAATGGAAAGTAAAAAAATAACTACCAAAATATTTCTTCCATTCATTTAAAATACTAAATCATGTCACTTTAGACGAATTTAATAACTTGTTTGAGTTAAAAGAGAGATCGTAAAAAAACAACATCTGTGCTTCATAAAAATAAAAATATGTAAATAAAGAATGATTTAAAAACGTAGTGTTATTTCAGCTTTAAAAGTTGCCACAAAAATTACTTTCTGTATCATCCTGTATATAATTGATGAATCATTAAATAGTTTTACTTTTTAGTGCGGTGCGTAGGTTGCTACATTAATGGGGCATTAGAAATACACCAGATTAAGTGGCGACAAATCACGTTATTTTTCTCTTGTGCTGTAACCATGTATAACACTTTCGATGCTTTCAGGCCACATTTTAATGCTCTTGTAAGAGCTGGATATTTTAAAATCGTTTTGAAAACAGTGTCCAAATTTAAACAGTCCCTGAATTATTATTACCGAACTATAGTTTGGATCCTTGTCATAACATACAATTTTCAACATCTTATACGCGTCATTCAAGTAAGTAATTTGTATCAATTTATATAAAAAAATATATGTATGTAGTGGAAGCAGTGGTCCTGCTTGTACTTTTTTTACTAAGTTATGTCTGCATGAGTGTTTAGAATTTAATTAATCCTTTGCCTAAATGAGGACTCCGTATTTTCTCCGTGCGAAGATTTGAAAGCTATAGAAAATAATATAAAAAACATCTGATGCAAGTTTCGTTTGGAAAATTTTCGATATCAGTTATGGGTCTTTTGATTTATTCAATACTTCGATTGCGTTCTATCATATATATTTTTTACAGGTCCGACACAGCGCCAATGAGATGGTGAACACTCTGTTCATTTTATTAACAACATTGAACACTTTGGGAAAACAAATAGTCTTGAATGTCCGCACGGGTCGTGTGGACCGCATAATCGCAACTATTAACGGTACGCATGCTTTTTAAAAGATCTAATATACATAACGGTTTTTATACATAAGGTTCACAAAGGACGGATTTAATGTCAAAGGCATTCTCTACCAGTCAACCGAAGGTATGGTAAGATATTGTGGTAAGTGTCGCAATAAACTAATTAATAAAAAGAACAGAGTAAAAACAACTATTATATAATATATAAATAAAGAATAATATATACACATATATATATAAATATATA
The DNA here is from genome assembly GCA_029286865.1 of Teinopalpus imperialis. Taxonomy (NCBI): domain Eukaryota; kingdom Metazoa; phylum Arthropoda; class Insecta; order Lepidoptera; family Papilionidae; genus Teinopalpus; species Teinopalpus imperialis. Next base: position 1,183,182 of record JAGSMU010000026.1, on the reverse strand, counting down.
TATATATATATATATATATATAAATAATACAACACAATACAATACAATAGCGGTAGCTACCAATAAATTCCATATGTGTCAAATGTCACATGAATGTAGGTAATTTTGCTCAATTTTATAATCAATACAGAAATATGTAGGTAAGTAATTACTATATATACACACACAATATGTATTACGTGTAATATGTAAGACACATAATTGAGCTCTGTCCTCCAGGAGCGCCCTTAGGGATCTACGAAGGCCGCTTTGGCAAGCTATGATATAAACCGTGTGAGTAATAATTATTAGTGATATGCATCACTGAATTGTTCCTCACTTGATATATGTAAAGAGTATGTCACGTTTTAATATTTGCTTGATTGTATTGGCACATGCGATCCGTGCTTATTATTTATGTACGATGTAAATATAAAAAAGGTAAAGATACATTTACGTTGCCGGCAATAGTGGAGATTTTAAGAGCAGATAAGGGTATTGTGATCGTGATTGTTTTTTTTTTAAGGTTGTCTATCTGCAATTGATCTTTTCATTGACATGGTTCACCTGAAATAATATAAATTCGGTCCATTCCATCTACATCCATCCTCAACAAAGATTGATTCAAGATGCATATGCATTGTAACCCCAGAGGACTGATCTTGAATACCTCGTTACTTGTATTAGGGTTCCCTGTACCCTACACTATAATGGAACATAACAGCGTTAAGCTGCCGTTTGACGTTGGTATTATGTGATGACGTGGTCCTTTCCCTCGGTCTCGCTGACCCATTCATGTTACAGCTAGGAACTAGCTACAGCGTGGTCAAATCACTTTATGAAATAGTTGCATAGCTAAAACAATGTATGATTTAACATAATTTTAGTTACATATCCAATAAGCCTTTACTTTACTGAAATATAATTGGGTTAGAACATCGGTCCCAATCGAGATTCGAACCTCCTCAAGAATCCCTGAAGTCGCCACATGCCTATATATGTTATTTTATAGCATAGTAATAAGGTATTTAATAGCACACTATTACAATTCACGTATTTCCCTTCTAAATATTTTTTATGCACATATGAAAGTGGCGTTTTCTCGAACTGGCCACTTTGATCTCAAATAATCTGGCTTTGAGTTAGGAATTCGAAGTTCAAATGTATTTCAAATTGTTATTAAATATTGTTTTCGCGCCATTCGTTTTATCTTTGACATCCTTCTGTTGACAAAGTGGAAAACATGTTACAAACAATCGCGGCACCAGCGCCGTAGAAAAGGCTTGAAGGATTAACGCTGTGTATGGGGAAGCTACTGTAGAAGAAAGTTACGTTACGTTTTATGTTTCGACGTTTTCGTTCTGGAGATTTTGACCTCCAAAAAAAAACCCGGGGACGGCCGGAGACCCAAGTTGATAATGAAGAGTATGGTACTAAAGCGTTTTTGGAACTCGGTTGGTTTCTAGAGGCTGGAAGTCATCGACTCTGGAAATCTATATATCAAAGAATATTTTCGAAATTTATTACATCTTCATTAAAATTATATTTACCGCACTCAAAAATTCCGTGCCGATGACTCCAAAACTACGTTCTATTCGTTTGACAAAAATCCACAAGAACACATTTAGAACCGCTAATATGTTTTTAGACGCTTATGTTGCTTTGTGATTATTTTAGCACGATCATAGAATACGTCCCCACGGTTTTAAATTGCTTATAAGAATTCCTGGCACAAACCTCGGCATTAACCTATTATTATACGATACTTTGAAATTGAGTCAAACATCAAATATCTACACTAGGAAATAAGGATATGATATTGTTTTCTATTTTGGAAAAATAACGCACATAAGCATGAAAACATGAAACGCAATTACATATAGAAATATATTTTTTTAAACTATGTTCCAAATTAACTCTTTGAAATCATTACGTCGTTGCTTAGGCGATATTGTGAGATAAGCAAATACCTCCGTTGTATACCGCTAACGCGTTAATATTATAAAAAAAAGGAGTTTTTGGAATGTTATTTTCTATATTGCCGAATTACTTTAAAAACTTTAAAAAAAAAAGGTGATTGACAAGTTTTTTTTATTTAAAGAATGTAATTTTAGACTATTTAGTATTTGATTGATGGACTTATATTTATTGCACCAATTGCTAACGATTAGCTGACGTCCATTGTGTATCTTCGTAATTCTTTAACACGACTTAAAAATACATTGGACAACAAAATATTGTTGGAACTACATTAAAAGCATATGTTTCTAAATATATTACTATTTAATGTAAACAAAAAAATGTCAAGAAATGCTCAAGAACGTCACCAAAATATACATTCAAGATAACAATATAAATACTTTTTTCAATTTCTGTCTGTCTGTACTTTGTAACTTTATTACATTATTCACACACACAAACACATTATTATATATGCTACGGTGATAGAGTCACATTGCAGCTTGTTTCTTCTTTGTTCAACATGATCGGGGACTACACCCTCATTGTTGCTGTTGCATTTTTTTATAGGTGGCAAACGAGCAGTCAGCTCACCTAATGGTAAGTGATTCCCGTAGTCCATGGACATCCGTAACACCAGAGGAGACGCATATGCTGCCGACCTTTAAGAAAGGTATAGGCCCTTGATGAGTGTACGGATTCGGAGACCCGGGTCCCGGTAGCGAAACATTCCATCTCAGTCCTCAGGAGTAATAACGCACAGTGATTATACATGAGTTTGTTTCAGGTTTCAGTTTCAGTTTTGATTCCACCTGAATCAAAACTGAAACTGAAACCTGAAACAAACTCATATTTATGGATTGCATTTATCACTTATTATAGAGAGAACTATGTTCTCTTTTGTCTCTATTAGTTCTGTAAAAAATACTTATAATGGACCGTACAAGTGTATACGTAATATTCAAAGGTACTTTATGAGATAAAGTATTTTCCATTTCAATGAGACGTTAGAGTGATGAGTTATATAACAAAATGTACTTTATAGGTCTGTTCCCAGTTATATTATTCAATATGTCTTTTGCGAGCGTGAATTTTTTTCAGATAGAAATTTTTATTTAACACATCTATAAACATAAAGAAAATGCATACTATATGTATACATATACATACATACATAAAGATGCTTTTAATGTCTTATTTTTTATATTACATATTAAGTTTTTAATGTCGATAAAGTCGCGTGTTAAACCAATACTGAATAAAGTTGTTATTCACAAAGACCGTTTTTGACATGATTCTGACAAAATTCTTTCATAAATTGTCATGGTATATAAGAATAAAATTTAAACTTTTTTACACGCTCTAAAACTATACAATTTAAACTCTTTCAGGAGCCCTCTTTGCTCCGTGTAACAAATATCACGAGGATGTTATGAGAAGCAACGCTGAGTCCATGCTGCGATTGCTAAAGTTGTATCATTGCGCCATATTCATTTGCGCCACGTTATGGGCGATATTCCCCATAGTGAATCGGGCCTTGGGCCAAGTTGTGCAGTTTACTGGATACTTTCCATTCGATACTAGCAAATCGCCAATGTAAGTATAATGTTTGAGGAAGTATATCTAAGTATCTCTAATCCAATTAAAGCTTCAATACAACAAGGTCAACTAAGTAGCGCTTCAACATCAAGATGATTTCTACGAGAATCTCCAGTCATTTTCTCGCTTCCTCGGAAAGATGTTTGTTTGTTTGTTGTTGATTTACTTAAATGTCGGAGAAGAGATAAAGAAGCAATAGAATGTTAGCGAATTGGTAATTACTACTTATTCTATACCTAAGTTCGAACTTAGTGGCATAGTAATTCTTACACATTTTAAATTGTGAATTGTTAAGACACTAAGACGCAAAAAACATTTTATGGCATTGTGAAACGTTTCCCAATCCGGGTGTCACTATCTTTTCTTTAAATAAGACCTTTATACAAAAAAATATTTTATTAGAACATTAGAAACGTAGTTTTATAAATATGTATTATTATACATATTTATAAAACATGAAAAATTAAACTTAAAGCTTGCTTTGTGTTTATAAACTATTATATTACTTAAAATGTTAATATAATTTTATAGTGAAGGAGCTTTTTCTTGGCACGCGACATAAAAAGGTTTAGAAATATTGGTTTAATTTTAAAGATCGTATTTCAAGACTCCAAAAATGTACCTATTGTAAATAAGATAACTATTACGTGTTTATGTAAAATTCCTTCGCAATAAAGCATTTGGTAGCCATCATTACATTAAACCAAGCGTTAACCTACTTCCAGGAATACGTTCTCTACAATCCCTAACGAAAACATAATAAAACAAAAACGGGCTTCATATAAAACAATACCACAATTTAAACATTATTATTAGGACTTCGAATACATCATTCACATATTACGCAACACTAGACTAAACTACATATCACAAAAGGGGAATTCAGCAGGTAAGGGTAAAGGTCCCGATTTGTGACAATTTCAAACATATTTTACATGACCGATTTCTCTAAACAAATTTCAGAATCTCCAGAACAGTTATTAAGTGTACGAAAGGGGGCTAAGATATTTTCCTGTCATAGGCCAATAGTCTTTATTATACTTTATAAGATGGTAAAGCTATGCTGTAATATGTAAGTGTCGGTTTGATCAGGGAAAAAATACGCTTTCATATAATATTAGTGTTAAACGGTAGCTATATCCATTCGTGTTTTAGGTCTACTTACTAGAATAGATCATGAGTCGCAGAGATTGCTGCACCATGGCGACATAATCTGTTAAACTGTATGCTCGGTTATGTTATTCTACGAAATAAGTTTAACATTTGTAAAATGAGCTACCTATACATACGGCGAAGCGTTCTATAACCCTTATATAACAATTTTATAAACGGTTATGTATTTATGATATTATTTAAAGCGTTTAAACATCTGAAATCTATTAAAAATATTATTAACTTACACGTTAAGTAAGTATATGATTTATTAATAATATTTTTTAAGACGTTCTCTCTATGTTTTAATTCAAAGCATAATAAAATAGGGAATAGGTATTTATGATGAGGTCATCGCATCTGTGATTGTGACAAAATAAAAGTAAACAAGTGAATAGGCTAGTAGTGAATGTCTGTCATTCACTTGTTTACATTTTTAAACTCCTCTGCCAAGTATGGTAAAGTGTGTGAATTTCCTCTGTTAAAAGACAAGCTGCACACAAATATGTAACTCTTTTCAAAAAAAAAATCCTAGAAATTAAGCCATAACATCGGCCTCTTTGTTAACTTTAATTTTAACCTATTCTTCTTTAGGTTTGAATTGACAGTCGTTTACATGTCGATACTCATCACATTCCAAGCCTACGGAAACGTTACAATGGACTGCACTATTGTCGCCTTCTATGCCCAAGCAAAAACGCAACTGCAAATCCTACGGTACAACTTGAACCATCTAGCGGATACAGAAGCCAAAGACAATGATGACGTCAAGTATAATATAAGGACTTACAAAGATGAAACTAGTAAAAGTTTTAGCCGTTTATTCCATAGAAGATTTGTGATGTGCGTGAAACACCATCAACAGATTTTATGGTAAAACTAAAAACTTTATAAGTTATATTTAAAAAGATAAAAATGGAATGTCAATAATCCGCAGAAGGTTGCCAGTTGAAGGTCGTATCAATGAAAAATCAAAATATGACTTAACCGAGGACTAGAGATTGTGTGAGAAATCTGAGGAAATCTTGGGTTTATATTTTCCATGAAAACGGTCAAAATTCGATTTGATTATAATCATGACACATTTACATTATAACAGCTAGCTTCTTGATGCAAACTTCACGCCCTCAGAGAATACCAGCGCGAAATAGCATCATTATACTGCTATGTTTTATATCCCGAGTGTAGATATCCGGGGACGCCAATTACAGGTGAAATAAAGTATTCCCTCTCAGTTTTGAGGCGTAACAACGCATGTGTATCTTGATCTTTGTTGAGGATGGTTGAACTGTCTTGGGCTGCAATTAATACTAAGAAAATATGATAAAAATGTAATATGCTCGTATGTTCATTAATTTTTACTATTGTTTTATCTGTATAGGTTTGTCAAGGAAGTAGAGTCTATATTTAAAGAAGCAATGGTCGTGCAGTTCTTCGTAATGGCATGGGTTATCTGTATGACAGTTTACAAAATAGTTGGCGTAGGTTCCTTAAAGTTGTATTATATACATTTTCACAAATTATAGATGTCTTATTGGAGATTTATTTCCAGCTGACTATACTATCAGCTGAGTTCTTCTCGATGGCTGTGTATTTAGGCTGCATGTTGGCACAACTGTTTATTTACTGTTATTATGGAACGCAGCTTAAAGATGAAGTTAGTATTAAATATAACGCAATTTTATTTATATATTTTTAAAAAATATGTCTTATATTTAAATAAAACACATGATGTAATTATGTCGGTTTGCAAATTGAATGAAACAATAATTGCAATGAAATATTTTGTACAATATATTTTGTTATTCTAAACTCATTAAGTACAGATTTAATGGCTTCCGGTTGTTACTGATGTAACTTGTTATTTTTAATTGTCTTTATTTTTTGTGTTTCTGTATCTGTTTAATTTCATTATGGTAACTATTTCGAAAATTATTCTAATCAGCCTATTCCATACAGAGCGAGTTCGTGAACCAATCAATTTATGGCGCTGAATGGACATCTCTTTCGCCCGCTGTGCGACGTCAACTCCTGGTGTTCATGACACGTTGCTCCCGTCCCATATCGCCGTGTATCGCTTACATCATACCCATGTCCCTCGAGACTTACATTTCTGTAAGAAAAACTATGATTTAAAATTTACTTGACACTCACTACAAGCTTGGATGATAACTTGGCCTGGTTTCGTTCGCTTTATACTTTATACTGAATTTACATTTGTACATTAAACATTTTACTGTCGATAATCATTATGTCGGTAACTAGTCTATACGTATTTAAACAAACGGAGAAAACTTGAACAATATCTATTTAGTGGTTACTGAGTTATGGTCGAATACATGGACAATCTTCATTTTACTCTATGTAGTAATTTTTTAAATATACTCGTATGTATAACGTACCTGATTCCTGTATCACGAATATATATCCTTCGAGAATTCACTTTCCTAATTTATTTCCGCTTTGTATTTTAGTAACTATCGTTTGTAAAGAGCATAAGAAAGTATAAGATTGTAGCGACATTACTGTAATGTATGAATACATCATTCCTATATAAGTTTTACTTATATAGGAATGATGTAGATATCCATCGATTATCACAGTTTCGCACGACTTCCAACGAAATTAAACAAGTGATTGGTGCAACTAGAATCTAATTCGTTGAGAAGTAATTGTAATTCCATCAGCTATCGTAAACAATTTGATAGCGGGGTAAGATAGGCATTAATGATATCATAAAAGTTTATAACCATACCGAGAATAGTGTGAGAGAAAATATAAAGATATAAAGATTACTCTTGCAGTAGACGTTTATAAGGGGATACATCATTTCATCTGCCCACGTGAACGATTTCTATTCTTCGGCGAAACCTTCCACCTGTTTGTTACAAGATATCGTATTCGCGCAAAAATCAGAGGCACCCGATGAACGTCCCCTACTATAATTCGACATGAGATCATCTGATTTAATATCGTAGCGATGTTTGATTGCATTGTCATGTACCCGAACACGAAATTGATAATTTGGTAAATTGAAATGGATGGCACAGTGTCCCCTGGAACTAATAATATTATACCATGATCGCTTACATCCTCTTGGTATCTGCTCTAGTGCCCTATGGTTAATTTATGACGAAACAAATGAACGGAAAAAAATAAATAAGGAGGAGAAAATTACACGTACTTTGCTGCTTCTTATTATTTCCTACCAATATGTCAATGGATACTATATTATCATTAAACGTATCTTTACTTTTTTTCAGATCCTGAAGTCATCATACACATTGTTTACGTTTCTGAATCGGAATTAATTTCTTTGGTGTTTAAAAAATTTCATTTCTTTAAATCGATATTGTCTACTTCAACATACCAGTAACATGTACGAGGCTAGTTACTTTTTAGAAAATTTTAATAACTGCACTGTTTGGGATTTCTTATTACGAAGACGTAATCTAAAATTCTCCGTCCACAAAATATTGTTCGAAATTAATGTAGGTAACTGTAATGGATACCTAAGTTAAACCTATACTAAGTAAAGTGTAGGTAACAGTTATCATGTTGCACAAAATAATGGTCACGAAAAGTTTCGCCTGTTACGAAACCTGCAAACCGGAACAGGTATGGCTATACTGGTCCATTTATAAAATAATCAATTTTGAAAATTTCTCATAAATGTCATTGGTTTATGTAATGTTATTGTAATCTCAAACAAGTGACAAAAATCACAAATCTAACTCATAGTCCTTAATATCGTTGTAATCTTTGCAAGTAAGTATCTTTGTAAGTATATTATGGAAACTATTTCCTAAAATAATTTCTTATTAGTATCTTTATAATTATAATATATTATTTTTTAAATGACATTCATCAAGATTGTAGAACTTAAGATCGGCTATTAACATAAACAGTATCTCTACCTAATGGAACGAATAAAGTTTTGCGTACTAATGTTTTTTTTCATATCCCTCAACATGCAGTAACATAAACATATCACTGTCAGAGGTAAAAATTTATTCAATTTCACACAAAACGCACCTGATGAACATTTGTTTAACGCAAGATCAGAGGTCGCTCGTAAAATTGACCACTGTTTAAATTATTGTACCGACACATTTGTGAGTCACTGCTTAGAGACGCCCTGTGTTTTACGCGTTCTGGATCGACGTTGTAACGTTCCTTAAGTTACATATAGCAATTTAAGCGTGAAAATAATTTAAAATGAACTAGTATAAGTGATAAGATAACAATGAAATAGCCGCCCTTACCGCGATCGCCTTCGTCTCAGAAATATTTTGTTAATACTTTCCGTTCACGTTCGCAAAACGTTGTCTTTTGTCTGATTCCGTAATGAAATAAACATTCGGGTCAACTAAAAATAAACTTTTATCTTCTATCATTTATCTGCCGAATATTGTCGGCGAAAATCCCTCGAAGCTTTCGTGGTGGCGAGCGCGGGCGGTCGACCGGCGTGGAGTCCGCCAGACAATTCAGGAGCCGCCTCTTCAGTGCTCCGTACGTCGTAAGTGCCGAAAGTCGTGTAAAAAGTAGTATCCGGCCGCGAATAGCGCGTGTGGAATTCCGTTTATAAATATACGGGCGTGCGGGAGTGCGAGCAGGCGAGCGGGCGAACGAGCGAGCGAGCGAACGTTCGCACGATGTTTGTGCGCGAGCGCCGATGATATTTACGGGCGGGGGAGCGCGCCGGCGCACGTCGCCCGCGCCGCCGCGCGCGCGCGCCCCCGTCCAGCGCCTTCACGCCGACCACGTGAGTGCCTCCACTAGGGTTGTCGATATCTACAGAGGGTATGATCGTGATAGAGCCATCCCTAAAATAGCTGTACCACTAATAATTCTGCTCGATATAGAGCAATACTTCACTTTCACATCAGTAAATGAGTAGCTTAGCTTAGTATGTTTCCTCTGGCAAGTGAAAAGAACCGGAGACATTACTGATAAGGAGGGATTTCATCATAGTACTGAGGGGTGACTACGCATATGCATTCATCATATGGAAAATGGATGTCATGAGCAGCAGTCACCTCCAAATTTAATTATTAATAAAAAAATACTGATATAATTTTAAATTCGGTTTCGACATAACAGAACCTCAGGAATTAGTATAGGATTTAGTATCCATTCTATTTATTATAACTGTTCGACTTAGTAAAGCTACGCTGTTATTTGGTATGCCATTCAAACGGAGTAAGAATCACGTTATTTGGTATGCCATTCAAACGGAGTAAGAATCACGTTATTTGGTATGCCATTCAAACGGAGTAAGAATCACGTTAAAGCAAAGTGCAAGGGAACCGCCTGGAGGATTAAAGTAAGTGTCTACGGGCAGCATCGATTATTTAACAACAAGAGTAAAATTACACATTTGTAATTTGCCTAGTTTCTACGAGAATCCATTCATATAATATTAAATGACAAGCGGGCATCCAATTCACCTAATGTCTATGACATCTTCATCTATCATAAGCAAAGGTTCAAGATGCGTTTCTACTGTTTAGAAGAAAGTAACTTCACTGTAAGTGTAATATATGGCTGTTGCATAAATTGGATGCTTAACAAGGAAATGACGATACCGGTAGCAGCTAAATATCGTATTGTTTAATTAAGGCATTTTTTTTTCGTTGTCAGGAACTTCAATATTCAGTTTCAGTTGTACTACGTGCTTGTTACATTTATAACTGGAATGAGTATTCCTCAAAATATTTAGCTTTAGTGTATCTATTTTTTTTGCAAAATTGTTGCAGCTTGAGTATATTACATCTTACCATTCCGAAGCCATAGTCAATTTATTTGACCTTTCGATGTACCTAGAGCTAAAACCATAGACTAATAAATGTATGTTAATAAATTTGGAAGAAAAAAAGCTAAAATTTAAACAGAGAGATGAAACTGTTTACAAATACGCCATTGGTCTTTCTAAGTCTGCTATCAGCCATAGAAGAAACAAATTGAACTTTATCTTTACTATATCTACGGTTTTTTTATCGATTTAATCTTACGAATTGAATAAATGCTATGGAAGGAAAACAGTTAAAACTATTCTTTACACATACGAGCACTATAAATATGTTCTTTTATTTTAGAACTAAAAATTTTCTTTCTTTAATAGAATACGAGTATCAAGATATATCGTATTAATAATTATCGTTTTAAATGTAATGTATGATTATTACTGGTGACGAGGGGATCCATCTTATTTCCTTGGTGTGATGATACGTCTGATTTATGATAACAAACCAAGTAAAGTTACGTGCTTGTTTTTCAAACTTATTACCATTAATATAAATTGACAAAATAAAAGCAGTAGAGTGGAAAAGTTGAGAGTGGTAACCCTAAGAGGTTTTCGCCCACGATCTTCGTGCTTCCGCCCATGTGTCGTATGGCGTCCGCCACGGTATCAATGTTTGTTTACTTTGTCGCTGCTTCATTCATGCGATGGTTCGTTGCTTCATATATGTAGCAAAGTGAATGATTAAGATCTACCATCGGTCTGTCATTGACTAAAACTCTTTGTTTATTTGCATATAACTAGAGGCAATTTGTCTGACTTCACAGATCTACATGAATTATGGCAACTCTCTCTGAGTCCCGGCCTCATTTACACGTATTACTCTATACTCTATACCATCTTTTCTAAACCTAGGGGTCACGACCCCTCGGTGGATCGCATTTATTATTAAAGGGGGTAGAAATCTGTTCAATAAATACCACCTTCATGCCATTTTATATAAAAGAAATGAATTTTAATATAGTTATATAAAATCAAATATTAGCATCTAACAACAACACGAAAAATTAAACTTATAGCTTGCTTCTAGTTAAAGTATTAATTGTATAAAAAATAAATATTATAAATATATGAAATATTAATGGTTAATTAATAAAAAAAATAATTTAAAAAAAAAAAAGTTTTTCACTTAGAAGTATTTCTATACGTAGGATCATCTTCGACACAGTTTGGGGGAGCCTCGAAAGCCTGGGGGAGTTTTAAACGTATAAACAAATGATTAATTAAAATGTTATTATAATTTATAGTGAAGAGCTCGCAAGGATTTTTACTAACTTTTTTGACTTTTACGTGATGACATAAAAACAGTGTTTAGTGTAAAAACAGAGAAACAATGTTCTATACTATACAACGAAACTCTGACTTCTAACCGACGTATTTTTTATCGTGACATGATTCTTGCGGCTCATAACTCCCTCGTTTATCCTTGACAAGGAATCACGATATAGATGCGATGTAACTCCTCAGAAATAAGATGGAATGTCTAGTCACCAATTATAAGACCTCCAGTATCTTTCTTTCATCATACTAAACGAATTGCTACTATTATACGCTGCTATTCAGTAAAAACGTAGTCTTTTATCGGTCAATACTACCTATTCGCGCTACATCTAGTTTATAGCAGCAGCGTAACACTCCTGTAACATGGAAGGGGATTGGAAAGCGGTGAAAGAAATGGGTACCCTATGAATTCAGTGCAGCACACCAAACCAACACGCATTAAGTGCTGCGTTGCATTACTCAACCGTCAGAATAACGAGGCAATTTTGAATCATATCGTTACTTGTGAAGAAAAATGGATACTGTACGACATTCGGAATTGCAGTGGTTGAACCCGGGAGAACCGTCCAATTCCTGTCCCAAGGGAAAGTTGACTCGAGAAAAGATACTGTTGAATGTTTGATGGAACAGTGCTGGCGTCATACACTACAGCTTTCTAAGAACTGGCCAGACGATTACGGCTGATCTGTATTGTCAACAATTGCAAACTGTGATGGTAAAGCTAGGAGTTAAACAACCGAAATTGAGCAACTGCTCTACCCCACTGCTGTTTCATGACAACGCCAGACCCCATACTTCACGACAGACGGTCCCTAAATTAGAGTAGTTGCGATTAGAATGTCACCCACACCCACCATACACCTTGCTCCAACAGATTAATTTTTTCGGAATTTGAACAATTTCTTGCAAGGAAGTAAGGCAGTCCAAACCGCTTTCAAAGATTTTAATAATTCTCGCTCCCAATTTTTTTCAATGGAATCAATGAACTGTCTATAAAATGGTGAAACTGCATAGATAATGATGGTAAATACTTAGATTGATTATGATTGATGAAACTTTTGTTTGTCTCCCTCTCATTTAAAATAAATAGTAAAGATTTATATCGTGAATAGATCGTGATAGTTTTCCGTGTACCATTTCTTCGGCTTTTTTCTATTATAACGACAATAAGGTAAGAACTCCTATGTTAAAATCTCTGCAGATCTACAAATATAATCCAAAAATAATTGTTATTGTATTAGTCTTCTTTTCGTATATGGCTTACATAGGTTTAAGGAAAGTACAGAATGGTGCAAAAACTTGCAGAGAATTCTGTGTCGTTGAATCCTTTAGTTAACTACCGTACGCTGCAGTCGTTGTTATTTTTCAGGAAATCGGTAGTGAAGATAAATAGTTGTATTTATGTAATTTTTTCTGGCTGACGGCCACTGTTAGCCCGAGGGCTATCATAGTTTCATCAGGTTTAAAGGGACTGAGCGCTTAGGCCGCTTAGGGCACAGCCGAGACCTTTATTAATGGGGTATTTATGCAAGACTCTGCGCGAGTCGATGTCAGTTTGACTACAATCACATATAACAATCAGGCATGATAACTATTAGCATTCATGCAAAGAGAATCAATTTGAGTATTCGTTACATAGTATCTAAAAATGGTAAGGCGATTGTATTTGGGAAAATTCGGTACTATTATATATCCTGCTCTGTAGACGTCTTCGGATAAACTAAAGGATGCCACGGTTCAAATTGATTAGGAGATCATATATTTCAATAATTTATGTATATAATAATGCCATTAAATAATTTTAGATCAATATGTTTCTTAACATAGAACATATTAGAACATAATAGAGGATCACGTTTCAGTACAGTTGATTTAGGTCATGGTTGAGTTCAGGGCCAACAGGCGCCATAAAAGACATTAAACGCATTTATAAAAGACGCTTTAGATACACACCGTGAAACTGTGTTTCATTCAAAATGACTGCAATACTCTCTATATCTCTGATAAATCATATTACATTAAGCACAGATGAAAGAAATCATAGCATCGTTATATCAGACAATTATAAAGAAAACAAATACGAATCCATTTCTACGAGCGCACATGCTACACAATCCAGTGATAGATCGGCTGATATGGACGGATCGTGACTACGGTTATTATCTTTTCATTTGAGCTTTGAAATAACATTTATGTGTCTTAAAGTATCTTTTATCTTTATTAGTATTATTGTCCTTAGCGACATTTATTAAATATATGTGTTTGCTAAATTCTATGTCAACCTTAGGAACGTTCAGTCTAAATTTTCATTTAAAATAAGTGAAGATTTTTTTTATATTAAGTTTAAGGACGCCCTATTTTACATCCTGCCACTTTGCATTCATACATTAAAACACTTTCTCTAAAGCTAATATTATTTTTAATAAAGTATTTATACGTGTTTTATTGTTCTCAAAAAATATAACGCGCTTTAGACTGAAATATATACTGAGTACAATACTTTAATATAAAGTACGCGTGGCAACCCTATTATTGACATCCATCCGAAGCGGCAGAGCAATTCCATCTTTTATATTTTAGCATACAACATCGCGATCCCATCAAGCGTTTAGCACGGTTGGTTTCCTTCTATTTATAGGCGTGCATTTACCGGCCGATGGAGAGCCGAATGCCGCTCAACCTTGATACCCTTTATCCGATTCTGTTCATCACAATCACGCCGTATTATCTGTTTCATTGATTGCTTGTGCACCTTGGTTTTTTTTTGAAGAAGAATGACAGTGCTTGTTGGCCGCAGCCATCACTAACTGTACCGTAAAATGTGTACATCTATGTATATAAGAATTAATTTAAATATATATCAAACAGCTATATAGCATAGCATAGCTGGTACCACAGCATAGTCTACTACGCTGTTCCACAGCAGCTGGGTAGGCTTTATATGTCTTTGAAACTTTATCATTTTTTTTAGATATCACGATGTTTTTCTTCCCCGTCGAACACGTGGGAAATTTAAAGGCACTTAAAATGTATAAATGGTACCGGGGATCGAATTCGGTTTGCACTGTGATACTACGGTTCTATTATTGGCTTGGGGCCGTCCAGAACCATCTAAACCTTTACTTGACTCATGTAGTTCAAAATTATAGGTACATAATAATTAAACTATATTTACTATATTTCATAATAATTCTTTATTTTACGACCCTTTTATTATGACTCTTCAAAATAATAATTAATGGGGACGAACTTTAAAAAAGAGTCTAACAAAACCCACACGAAAAACATATTGTGGCTATTCGACGTGCATATCAAATTGAACATTCATGCGGTTTCATGCCAGGGAATTCACAAAAAGGACCTTGAGTTTGGGACGACTTCTGTGCGAATGCGCCAGCGACGTATCTTCTGAAAGGGCATTAGTAAACAAAAAGATTTTCCTCGTGTCTGTTCGCTTGTGATCGATTTGGAATCGGCGATATCTTCGCCGCATGTCGACTCTCCTTCGGGTACGTTACGTGCACGTTATTCCACGCTCAATTGCAAATATTCTTGGCCGCGTATCATTTTACGACGCACTGCAAATCGGATTATGAAAGCACTACATTAAACTCAAAACATCCATAAAAGCTCGTTGTGTGAAGTGGGGGTAACAATTCTGAATCATTTTCGTTTAAATTATCATCACCGGGGCCCCCCGACATTGTTCTTAATGTAGACATTAAAAAAAATGTAAGAGTCGAAGCTTTATGCCAAGTTTTCTTGGGCAATGTTGAATTGTATTTACGAAATAAATTTAACATCCATTGAAAAATATAAATTTTTTTAATTAACTTTTCCTAATAATAAGTCAAGTAAAATATTGAGAATTTGAACTATAGTAAATTCAAAAAATTAATTTAATTATAATAAAAGTATATTAATTGTTCTGACGTACGAGCGGATAGATAGGACAATAGGACTTTATAGGTCATATTAAATCCCCTAGGTTGCTGTTAACGTAAAATAATTAAATTTTGTATTAGAATATACCATATGATATAACGGGGCAACAGTATTTTTTTTCCGAGTTTGGCAATAGCGGTTATTAAACGTCTATCATGGTTAGAATTATTGTAGAAACCAATTTATATTTAGACTGCCATGTAGTAAATGCTTCTGTTCATAATTTCTACGCAAGCACGGACATAAAATAAAAATAAAAACAACTAATAAAATTTTGTTCTAACATAAATTGAAATAGAACACAAAGATACGTAAAAATAAATATGAGAGAGCAATGAAAGGCAACATAAAAATATCTTTTATTTTATGGTTGTTAAAGAGTTCTAAAAGCAACTATTTTTGTATATTGGACACCTTAAAATAATATATGAATCTTTTAAAAATATAGAGACAGTGTGAACCTTACAAACATTCCAAATGGCATTTCTAACAAAAAAAATATAGTTTGTAACGAAAATTGCTTTTATTTTAAATACTAGAAGTTGACTAACGAATACACAGTTTGGACAGCCACATTAAACCTCCTTATGGAAACAAAACGCTTTATCATCTTTGAGGAATAAGATGTAATTCCTTGCTGCCGTATTTTGCCGTAATCATCACACGACGATTTTTGTTCCTATGATGAACATCATTTAAGTTTCAATTTAATGTAATATTATTAAGTTATATTTCTGTTCGTCGCATGATATTCCTATGCCGCGCCGTACCATCAGTGGGCGCGGGTTCTAAAGCTTGTTTAGTACTATTCTATGCTGGCATTCTATGGAACCATGGTTCGTCCCTAACGGTATCGACATGTGTGTTCTGGCTATTTTATACCTGTGTCCAAGACAACCTCTAGACAAGATACTATCACGTAAAACATATCTTGCCGAACGCTTCTTGCTGTCTTCACTACAACTAAAAGACGCGCCCAGAATCAAGACAGCGCTATGATTCATAATTGCTTAAATAAAATAGCTTACTCGATAAATATATTTTGACTTTGAGTGTATGAATATATTGTATTATTGTATAATTGCGGTTTGCAGTGGTTCCCGGGTCGGGGCGGCGAGGGTGGCGAGGTCGAGGTGAGGCGCTCGCGCGGCAAGCGCATCACGCAGCGCCGCGGTGCTATCAAGCATTATAAGTAAGTGTTTATGCTAGCACTAAATGTATTTTTCATCCATCCACATTACTCACCCATCATCTCAGCATTCACTCGTCTTATACTTCCTAAATCCTCTGATATTATAAAAAAGAACGCCCAAAATATATCAATGTTTGCCTGTCTGTCAGATATTAAATGGATCAGTCAGATCTGTCAGATATAAATATATCGTAGATATAAAAAAAATATATCGACATTTTTATTTATTTTCTGGTCATACATGTGACTTTTCCACTATGTTCGCCGTTGAGATAGAAATTAAGAAGGTGACCAGAAAATAAATAAAAATGTCGATATATTTTTCATAAAATATTAATTTATTCAGGCCTAAATAACGAAGCGTCAATAGCCTTGGTTTAGGGTACGGCCTGGCCCCTCGTCTAATGGGAACAGCTGCCGCCTTAAAGCGGCTGCTACCCAACCTCGGGGGGCTGATGCAAGTTGCCGTCAACTTTACATGGGGGTGGTGCGGTCGATGGCCCTATATGGGGCGGGGCGCCCATTTGGGTAAAGGCCCTTACTGAGAGGACCATCGCCTTCCTGAGAAGATCTCTGCGGGCGATGGCAGTCGGGGTCATTCGAGGTTATCGCACCATCTCTTATGAGGTGGCGTGTATACTGGCGGGATCCATGCCTTGGGATCTGGAGGCGGGGCTCCTTGCAGCCATTTACCACTGGCGTTTGGAGCTTCGACTCCTGACTTGAGAATGGCTCTCATCAAGGGAGTGGGAATTACGGAGGTTCCACGTTCGACAGTCATTGCTTCTTAATTGGAAGGAAAGACTGTCCCATCCTAGGGCAAGCAGCAGGACTGTCGAGGCTGTTCGTCCGGTTCGACTAGATGAACAGGCGGCACGGCGCCCTGACCTTCCGGCTGGTGCAAGTGCTATCGGGGCACGGGTGCTTTGGTAAGTACCTGTGCCGCATAGCCAGAAGAGAGCCGACAACCATGTGTCACCATTGTGGATGGCACGAGGACACGGCGCAGCATACGCTAGAAGAGTGTCCAGCTTGGGCTGAACTGCGCCAAAACCTCGCCGCGGTAGTGGGAGACTATCTCTCGTTACCAGCGCTCATTAAGGCCATGGTTGAAAACGAGAGGTCGTGGAGCGCTGTTGTCGCCTACTGCGAACAAGCTATGTCGCAGAAGGAGGCTGCGGAAAGGGAGAGAGAGAGATGCACTGATGTCCCAATCCGCAGCCAGAGAACTGGGCGCCGGAGGAGGGTATATCACGCCCTCCTTCAACCCCCATAACTAAGGCCTAGGTGACGGACACAGGGGTCGACCGTCACCAAATAGCTAAGGCCTCCAGATGGCGCGCGCGGTGTTCCCACGCGCTCGTACATGAAGAAGGGGTCATTCAAAGATGGGCCCGCAGCGGGCTAACGCCGTCGAGACTACGGTAGTGTGCGAAAGCGTTCCCGTAGTCCCGACCAAGGGTGTCGAGGACAACACAGTGGGGTTTTAGCTGGTAGGAATCCAGCCTAACACTTCCGACGGCTCCGCGTCGGAGGGGTATCCGTGAGGATGAAATGACGAAAAAAAAAAAAAAAGGGTACGGTCTGCGAAACTTAAGGTCGTAGGTTTGAATCCACTATTCAACTATTGTCGTGAACCAACTCCTAGCACAAGCATTTTCAGCTTAGTTAGAATGTTTAACGGAAATATTAGTAATGTTAATAGCGTTGCTAATATTCCTTTTATTGTAAAAAAAGATAGTTATAGAAATTTGTTTAAAACATTACCAACAATTCTAGCAAAGCATAATTTGGATCAATGAATTTTTCTCATATGAATATATCTCGCATATAAATATATAAGCAAAAATATATTCAAAAATATTGAAAGAATGGAGCAAAGCGCGATACTCGTACCAAAATTAAAAATTCAGTTAGACATTTCAGGTCGGAGTATTGTACTCACAAGGGCAACCGTTCCCTGTGACACATTCGGTCACGGGGAACGGTCTGAGAATATGGTTTTCTTATTTACGAGCGAGTCGAGGTCGCCAATCCTGTGCAAAATGGGGCCTCGAGTCCATTAAAACCTATATTATTGTTGTACATATGTATACCATTTAAACGTTTATATTAAATCGAATATTGAGCTATGAAGCGCTATCACTGAATTTAGCATGACAGTCATTTTTGTAGAAAATACTGGTAAGAATGAAATAAATTACTCAGCATGTTAAAAGTACATGTCTTTTATAACATATGTAATGAAGCACTATATTCGCGTGTCTTGTTGTATACATTTTTTTTCTATTTACCTAAAATGGCGATGATTATTTTTTTTAAAAAATATTCAATAAATTAGAAACCTTTCAGATCACCTTTTTTGGTTTTAATTGGAAAATAAGTAACAGATAGACTTCGGTTATAATTCAAAGACACATATATATGTTGTGTAAGTATTTATCCTTGACACGATTTTCATGCAAGAGCTGAGATCCAAGGTTACCAAGGTAACTGTTACCGGTATAGTAGTATATAACGTATGGTTACGAAGCCACAACCATAACTTTTATATGTATATATATACATATACATATATATATATATAAATATATATATATATATATATATATATATATATATATAATATACCTAGTCCGGCAATAAGTTCTGTTACAAATGAAAATGCATTTTTTTTAGTGAAGTAATATAATATTATTAAAATGTATATTACATACCTTTATATTTATTAGTCTCAGCAAAAAATAAAAAAATATTCTATTCGAAAGGTGGCCCCTTTGGCTTTTATACAGGCCTTTAATCTATTTGGCCACTAATCTATGGATTCGCCACTGCTTGCTCCAAAGTTTTTTTAAGAGACTCAATGTCGCCGTGTCGTTTAGAGCAGGCCATGTCCTCTAAAACTGACCATTTTGAAGTCTAAAGGGTTGAGGTCTGAGGGCCAGTCTTCAGGTCTTATAAAGTCCGGAACGTTGGTTTCAAGCCAGGCTTGGGTAGTTCGTGCCTTGTGACCAGGTGCAGAGTCCTTCGGTATATTTTTAAATAGTGTATTGCTGAGAGGTTTCACAACAAGACTGTATCTTGATACACTTTGGCTGAAGTTTTCACTCCTTTTTCACAAAAATGTAGTTTTGTGACACCTTGATAAGACACGCCCCACCAAACCATCACTGACGGCGGATGATGACCACGTTGTACCTTTCCGACCACTTGAGCAGCTTCTTTAGAACTGTGAGCGTACACTTTTTCATTTTGTTTATTGTAGTGTTCTTCAATCGTGAAATATTTTTCATCGGTAAAGAGGATATTTCTGTGCCTTTCACCTACGTATCGCCACAGAAGGCGTTTTGATCGAACCACTCTCTTTAATTGTAAAGTTTGATTTAGGCTATATGATAAAAAGCAGCCGAGCTTCAGGACTTGTTTTTTAATACGCGACAGAGTCCTAGCGGGAATCTTCATATCTCGCGATAAGATTTTTTGCTTCCTAATGGAGTTTCGACGAATTCTGGCTTTAACAGCATTAACCGCCTATGTAGTTCTAGCTGCACGCGGCCGCTCCGATTTTTTCTGGTCTTCGACCAGAGGAAGTGTCGATATACGAACATATACGATACTAAGCTTTTGAAGTGTCTGGAATATGACCGATGGCTTCATACCCACTTTGTGCAAGGTGATCACTGCAATCCTATTTTCTTTAACACCCCATTCCATATTGTAGTCTGATAATGAATATGAAAAAATATGTAAAATGTACGAGTTATATATACGAGTTCCAAATTCAAAATAATTAAAAAGTTGAATTTTTTTTTTAATTATATTGAATGTTTTTTAATGATTGTAAAATCGGGGAATAGATAATGATGATGGAACCAATGAATAGATGATTCACCTGGTTGCTTTCGGCCACTACGATATCTTCATAGTTTTTACCAGAAAATATCACCTACGCAGAACATATTATAGTGCCCTAAGAGATCGCACAAGCACTAAGTCACTCATACGATATCGTCCCTTTTCCCCGTTTTATGTCATTCATATACAGTGTAGAGCTACACTGCAGTTTGTTTCTAGCTGCAGAATGAGTGGGTCATCTCGACCGGGGTAGGGCCACGCTCTCACAGAATATACCAGCGTGAAATAGCAGCATAATGCTACCGTGTTTCGTCCGGTGAGTGTAGGGATCCGGAGGCCTTTATTACTAGTGAACGAGGCATTCCATCTCAGTCCTCAAGTGTGACAACGCATCTGCATTATAATTCCTTCTCAAGGATGAATGTAGATGTCACGGGCCGCCGGAATCACTTACCATCAGGTGAACTGTTCGTTTGAAAATGCTCCTTTGTTATTCTCGATGTAATAAAAAGTTAAATAAGACCAAAGGTGTGTTCTGATACAGTTTTAAGGACACGTGACGTAGAAACATCACAAACAGACTTCAATACCAACGATTTATGGTGTACAGATTTTTGTTTCTCGTCTGGAAATCGAACTAGAACACCAATTCAGACGGCAGCCTCTACGACTAGGCCAGAAGTAGATTTACACATATATAAAAAGCCCTACCCTACAATATTTCATAGCCTTTAAGATACTCTCTCTAAACTCGAGTAGCCATGATCAGCAATACGAATGTATTCATTCTAAATTGCCGTGTCACATACTTTTACACTGTTATAAAGTTAACATCCATCTGTCACCTGCGCACGCCCACGTTCTAATGACTCGGGCATATCAAAATACGACTCATTTGCAACAACTGGCATGCATTGCAAAGTATATTTTATTGCCAACAAAATAAAGATATCCTTACAATGAAAGTCATAACCTCTTATAATTCTTTCTATAACGGAGATGAAGGGATGTGCTGCAATTTAAATTATTATTAACGTCGTGTAAATTATTTAATATGGATATATCAGAACATAGATAGGTTCATTAATTTATTTATTGGCCAATCTAAAATATGATATCTAATTTATATATAAGTGGGCGTACGTAAAACATATATGAAAATAATTATGATAAAATTGTTGTATAGAAGTCAGAATCAGTCGTCGTAAATAAAATTACTTTATTAGAAAACCGATACTATAATAAATATCAGTACCACGGTCCAATTTAATAACCGCATGCGAAACTGAAGATGCGGAAACGACTAGAATTAAAAACTAATATCTACAACGATAATCTAAAATATAGAATCTATGCACATTCTTTCTTATTTCTTTTATTATAAAGTTCCGTGTCTGTCTAAAGCGCGATCACGGAGGAGGAATAAACTCGGACAATAATCTGTCATTATTTGTTCCGGTCGCTCACTTACAAATTTATTGCTATAACACTCACACATAATGTGTGCCCGCCTAAAATATATAAAAAACTTTTTTCTACAATTTGTGTGCAGTGCTGTAGTACATTTTACCTAATAATAAAATTATCGACAAAATCGTGTGAAAACTTTGCATACTAAAATGCATGCATGGTGCATTTTAGTAATATATATATATTTCAAAATGTTAATTGTAATTTGAAATTGACCACTGGCAGAGTAGGTAAAGAGGGTCATTGTACGAAATATTTCCTGCCCAGCTAGGGCTTGAGTAATAATTAGAATGCGAAAGAAAAAATATATAACAAGATAAATTTAGCAATAAAATTATTTATATAGATAGGGCTAGGGATGGTAACTGGTGGGTACCTATATTTGCGCAAATGCTTACGCAACTGATATATCCAGCGCACTTTTTTTTATTAGATTAAGAGTAAAAAGTGAGCACAAAGTTCTCCTGATAGTGATTCCTGCGGCCCATGACATCTACATTCATCCTTGATAAGGCTTCATACTGCAGATTCGTTGTCACCCTTGAGGACTAAGATGGAACGCGTCGTCACCAGTAATAAAGGTCTCCGGATCCCCACACTCACCAGACGAAACATAGGATCATTATGCTGCTATTTCACGCTATTATGGTATTTTGTGTGGGGTGTGGTCCTACCTCAGTTGAGCTGACCCATTCATTCTGCAGCTAGAAACAAACTACAGTGTAGCTCTACCACTGTAAATGATGTCATCTAATAATAACCAGAAGATATCACAGTGGTAGAGCAATTAGTACAATTAATCCCTAATTAGGGCGGTAAAGATAATGCTAAAAATATTCATGTTGGTAATAAAGGTAACCGATCAACTGCCTGAAGCTTTATCATTGAACCACTTCCAGTGTAGCGTAGCGCGATCGTTGGTCTCGTGCATCCAGCTGCCACCATGTGCAGAACGTCACTCTGACAGCTCAGGAATCTTAGAGCTTAGGTGCTCGACAAAACGACAAAAAGGACAAAATATCGTGTAGAGTCACTACAATTCTAATTCCGTTAAACAGCCTTTAAAATATTTATGTGTATTTACGTGTTATTCCAGAGTACACGAAGTGAACGGGCACCGGTTCGTTGCGAAGTTCTTCCGGCAGCCAACATTCTGTGCGTTCTGCAAGGAGTTCCTATGGGGTTTCGGGAAGCAGGGCTACCGTTGCGCAGTGTGCCAGACCGCAGTGCACAAACGCTGCCACAGCAAGTTGCTCGGCAAGTGCCCCGGCTCTAGCGCTCATTCCGATGCTACTGTGGTAAGTTTATGAAACAGGAAAACATATGATGTAATGCTTGACACATTTTTCTGATTGTAGACGATCCCTTTGGTCAAACAAAGAAGTGACAATAATTATGACTTTGTCAGTTTCACGAAGAGCCAATGGCCAAGCCAGAGATTGGCATTCTTTACCTCATTATCGTACAAGTTTGTACTTAATTACTGGTGATGAGGTATTCTAGCTTAGTGCTCAGTGTTGAACAACGACATTTTAGAATTTCATGCCCTGTGCAGCAGGCCATCAGTATAAGTTGGGTATTGTAAATGGCAAATCATTGCGTGGAATGTGTGGAATCCACATAATTCGAGTGATGTTTAGCTTAATGCTTATATGCTGATGTTGATATATTAATAATCTTGGTTACAGTATCTACGGCAGCGGTTCAAAGTGGACGTGCCGCATCGCTTCCGGCCGCACCAGTTCATGTCTCCAACCTTCTGTGATCACTGTGGAGCGCTGTTATACGGCTTTTTTAAACAAGGACTCAAATGTGAAGGTAACTAAAATTTAGTTTATATATATATATATATATATATATACAGAAACCACCACAAATATATTAATTTTTGGGTTTGCATGAACTGCTTATTAATCACCAACTGTCAGTTAATCCGATTCCCCATCCAAATCTTTCTTCAATTCGATACATAGGTGGAAGTCATGATCCATAGGTGTCTTAGAGTAGAAGTTTATTTGCCGTTAATAGTTTTTGGACTAATGATGTTGGTTTTTGTCCAAATTTTGCTAACAAAGTATTCCAATTAAGTCCTCAGGGATGGCAATGCATTTTCAATTTGATTAAAGATAGTCGTCACTTTCAGTGGCTACTCAAATTTTTATTAAAGTAGAGATGACAATTAAGTACGCACATCACCTAATGGTGAGTGATTTTTGCGACCCTTGAGTGTTAAGATATAGAATAAGACGTAATTTCACAATCGCCTGTCGAAGTACACTAGCGATAAGCTACGCTGGCATTCTGTGAAAGCTTATTCGTTTCCTAAACATGCTTACATTAGCTTCAGCTGTGACGTGACTCCACCATGTAAAAAACAATCAGGTGAGTGATGTGCTATTAGGTAACTTTTACATTTTTAGAAAATTAAAACAATTAGTATTGTTTTTAAGACTATAGATGAGTTAAATAAATCGCATTGAAATCTTTGCTCAGCTGTGGCAACGAAGCTCTTTATTTTATTTTATTACTGATGATACTCTTAAAGTCCTTGGTCGATCTTGACCACCCCGACTTCTATGTATATTATATACTATAATAATGCCCTTAGTATTCCTGCAAACAAAGAAGTACTATCTCGTCGTACCCCTTCACTATTCCGATGTAATGCATGTGCAATAAAACCAGAAGAAGGTACACTGCAATATCAGTGACACGGGACATATAACCGCACTCGAAACCTAATAATTGTTAGTGCACAAATAGTTGGATAACAATTCTCCGGCTGGCAATCGAACCCAGAACCCACGCTGCAGCAGCCGAGTAATCTAACCACTATTTCATGCGGCTATTTATTTATTTTATTGTAAAGGAGTGTCTGTAATATTATTGTAGTGCATGTGATGTGATACATGTAGTTTTTATTTTTGTCTTATGTATTTGTAGTGTTCACAACCAAAATTATTAACACGCTTTTTATTAACCTTCGATTAATCGATTCGAGTAATCATTTTAAGTGATAATTGATTGCAATTTAATATATTAATATATAATTTGTGCTTAAATTTTTTGTTTAGAGTTTTTAATTAGAAACATCTAATGCCCAGTTGTTACCTATTGATTGTTACATTCCTGTTAATGTAGGAACGTTAGGTTGTTCGCCAAAAACATTCCTCGAGCAAAGAATCGTTGTCTGTTCTGCATTAAATTTTTCAATTCTCGGTGTTGTTGCTCTTTAGTATTGTACTTTACCATATGTATATACCAATTTATATGTATATATAGTTCAATGCAACTTATTCCTTGTTTAATTTCGAAACACAAGTAAGTAAATTATCTATGCTATCTAAATAGGTCTGTTAAAATTTGAAACCTACTCGACATAATGGGCTAGAATTTGTAGAAAGAAAGCTTCTACAGTAAGGAAATTATAAATCCCGTTAAGATTAAGGGCTACTATTGTTTATTATGTTACGGAACCATGCTATATGATACTTATATACGATATACGGGATGTTTAATTGTATTTTAATGATAGCTTCTTTTTAAATATCAAAATATTAATGTAGATATAGCACTGCAGGTCGAAATATATTCGTAGAACTGGAACAAATCGACTGTGAAAGAAGAGTTCGTTTACTAAATAAATACTAGCTTAAACAGCGGCATGGCATTGCTGTGTTTTTGATGATGAGTGACTTGAATCGTGGGCCTGGTCTTTCTTCGTGCATTAAACTATTTATGTACCTCAGCTACTACGGGTAGTTCTACTATTATATTTTTCTTATGATCATATACCAGTCATGCATACTTTTGTTCTAATTTCAGGTGCAACTAATAAGCACATAGTTCACCTGATGGTACACAAATGAAGGCCAGTATCATAGGTCACCATGACACTGGCCTTCATTTGTGTACCATCAGGAACCATATATCCTGTGACCCATGACACTGGCCTTCAGTTGTTAATTTTGTGAAAATTCTGTGATATGTTGAAAATTATATAGGAGATTAAAAAAAGGTACTTCACCCCTATTAGATTTATTATATATGAATATAGAATATGGCGTGGGTTATCGGGCGAGGAGAGGATAGTTCTAATAAAATATGGCCGCTTTATGATTAGACTGCTATAATAATTAACTTTGAAAATATAATAATTAAAATAAAGATTATACAAGATTAATTAAACAATTTCTGACAGATATTATGACGTCCGCCGAACACGTGGATGCGTGCGTGCTCACTCCTCAACCAATTAATTCCCTCCCGCTCACCAGATGGCCACCTCTCCAGAGTTCGGCGTTACGTCAGAGTGACAACTCTATTCCGTTTAGAAATTATAAATTATGAGAATCAATTAAAACCCGATTTTTGTCAAGACAATTTCCGATGCGCCAGTGTTGCTAGTGTAATTTTTTATGTAAAGGTTTTCAGAAAAACGGTAATTAGCCCCTGTATACTACATGGAACATACGTTCTATGAGAATTCTGTTTAAAGATAATGGAGTGAAATAAATTTTGTCCCATTATCAACACGACTCGGAGATCCTAGTTTGGTTATACGTCAAATTATTTTTTTTTTATGATCTCACCTTAAGTAAGAACTTTTATTATTGCGACGGCAATGTAGCTGAGAGAAATAACAAATATTTTCTAGGGTTACCCTGAAGTTTAGAGGAGCTTTATCTACCGCGACAGATACGTTATCTGAATTGACTACAAGAATTCTAATTGGGTTTAGAAATAATAAGGCTGCTGCTATCTTACAAACTAGATGTCAAAATGCGCCTGTATTAAATACCAAGATTATTTCTGTATTCATATAAATTTAATTGGGTATTTTGTATAAAGCGCAAAACTTTGTATAAAATGCACGAAGTTTTGAAAACACTTATCTTTTAGCAATGTGGATAGAATAAAGATTGGGTTTTTATGCTTTGGTTGAATCCATATTGCTTATCTATGTACACAGAGAAAATATTAGTTGATGCTGAAGCATATATTAGAGTGATTCATTGGAACGTATTCAATTTGAATGTTGAAAATACTTTTTCCAATAAAGTACTTATTTCCAAAAATTGTTAGGGTAAACATATTTAAACAACATTGAGTAATGTAACGCAATCAAGGCGTGTTTTTTGGTGTGCTTCACTCAATTCATACGGTACCCATTTTTCGAGCTTTCCAATTTGTCTCAAATTAATTAATAATTAAATGACAAAACAAAAAAAGTTTTGACACTCACGCCGAAGCCTGCCGCTAACTTTGACGTGGTTTGTCAACTTGGGTCTCCGGCTGTCCACAGGGTTTGTTTTCGAGGTCCAATCTCCAGAATGAAAACGTTGGAATCAAAAACGTACCGTGCTTTCTTTTACAGAAGCTATACACATCATTTATCCTTCGAGCTGTTGCTGGAGCGCTGGTGCTACGGTGGAACTCATATTCGTAAATAACGTGATATTTATTTACATTTGACTATAATATATAAGTGCCATTTTGTTCGATAACTTGTTGAAATTTTATTGGTAGGGACGATAATCCCATTGCTGTAGAAATGTAGGAAGTAGTTTTGACAGTCCTGTCTCACCATCAAAGTATTCTAAAGAGACCGAAACAGGCGAGACGAAAATGTGAGGGTACAAGGTCAGAGCTATATGGTGAATGCATTAACATTACCCAACAAAGTTTCTCATTATTTACAGAATGGCTAAAGATGCGTGATCTAGCGTTATCATGACGACCAAAACCTTTCTGTTGATCAATTCCCGGCGGTAAAAGCTCATAATGTACGATTGTCTTCCAAACACAGAATCCCCTTAGTGCTAGTTAATCCAGTTTTTCTATACTTTGTAGAGCTTGATTGCGCTTTGACCATTATTTTTTTTTTCGGCCTGATGCTTATATATATGCTTATGGCGCTCAGTCGAGACCTCTATTTGTGGGAAACCAGCACAAGGGCTCCCAAGAGGGAGCCTCGGCTAAGACCGTTACCCAGTTCCGCGACAGCGTCTGACTCGAGGGTGCCCGAGAGGGCCGAACCTCGGCTCAGTCAGTTGCACCTGACTAAGAATTATCTACATTATTATCTCTATTACTATTGTTGGCTATCTGTACCACCACTTCGGAATGCGTGGGCGGTGGAGAAGAAGTGGCGCAAGAAACTTCAGCGACGCTTCTATCTGTATTGACTTGAGAGAACCGGCCTGTGACATGGCGGTATCGCGAATAACCTTGTTTGCGACGCCCTCGCCTTCGGTGGGGTCGGTATGAGGGAGCAATGTACGTGTGTAGTATTTTATGAAGGGCTTGGGCTCTGGTGGTCGCGTCGCCGAGGGCGTGACCTTCGGACGCGGGTGAATCTATGATTCACGATGGGATTGTAAGTGGCGGCACTTACAATCAAGAGGTTTTGGGTGTGTGACGGCAGAGTCGAAATATAGGCGGAAAGCTTGCTTCAGGTACTGAGCTATGGTCGGCAGCCCAAGATCTATGTGTAGATTTTCATTACGCAAGAACCACGGTGCACCGGCGGCCTTGCGCATGAAACGATTTTGTATTACCTGAAGTCGATGAATGTGACGCGGGAAGGCATGCGCAGAGACGGGGCTTGCGTATGTCATTATGGGTCGAATGCACGCTTTGTATAGTGTAATTTTATAACGCATGGACATTTTGCTATTTTTATTGAGTAAAGGGTGCAAACAACCTAGGGCGAACGCTGCTTGATTCCGTACGCGGTACGTTCTTATTATTATTCTTTACGTAAGTTCACCACTTTCCATCACAGATCACCAGTGATCAATCTTTTCAAACGGTTCGATTTCATTACGTTTCAATAGAGAATTGTAAATGAGTACACGATTCATTAGGTTTCTTTCAGTGCGGCACCCAAATATCTAGCTTTTTTTAATATCCAGACTTTTTCAAATGGTTTAAAACTTCTTTATCAACCTCTATAGCTATATCGTTACTACTAATATGCCGATCTTACTCCACTTTGTCAAAAATGGCATTGACTTTATCTGTAACTGTTCGACCAGAGCGAGCTTCATCTTTGACATAAAAATTCCCGGACTGAAAACGCTTGAACCAATGTTGTGCTACCCTTAATGACATTGTGTTAAGTCCATAAACGCCTAAATTTTTTTTCACGGCTTGTGTAATTTTTTTTATTTTCACTGCAACTTTTTATAAAATACGAAAAATCTTTATATATATATATATATATATATATATATATATATATATATATATATATCTATTCTTCTTCTATATATATATATATATATATATATATATATATATATATATATCGTTCGGTGTTTGTGACCAAGCAAATAAAAGTATTTTACAATTTCTTACAAACGTTCAAAAGTCCAGACAAACCATTTAAATTTTGTGTTGTGAGTTCGAATATAATCAGTAGTAATGTGCTCTCCGGATTTTGTTCACTCACCAGATGGAACACTAGCTGTGAGTTAGTAATATGTGTTAAATAGTATTGAAAGCCCAGATCGGGAAAATCTCTTTGGAGTGTTTTATAGTGTAGTGCAACACTTTTTCTGAACGAAATGACAAAAGGACAACATGCTTGGATGCAGGTTTGTGGTTAAAGATAGACTGAGTAGATGACGATGTACTGAATAGGTATAAAGTAAGATCTACAACGTATTTGAAATGTATTCAAAGATAATAAAAAAGAAAGAAAAATACACCAAAAAGAGATAGTAATTAAGTTATTTATATCAAAACACAGTGTAGTGTCATTGTTAGTTGTTGCTTTTATGATCCCTACTATAATGCTGATGTATTACAAAATAAAAACTTATCTTAAATAAAATTTTATATATATATATATATTCTATATATCTACATATATACACTCGTGAGCAAAACAATCGTGATGATCGCTTCTGTTTGGCGGTAAATGCAGGAGGTCGAAATTGAGTGCATGAAGTAGCCAGCACGTAGTCGGAACTTACATCCTATTGGGCATTTATGGGACGAACTTAAAATATACGTTCGGGCTAGAAATCCTGCGCCAGCGAGATCGGAGTATCAAGCCGCACTCGCATAGGAATGCGATGGCGTTTCTCAAGAAACAGTGAAAAGTCTTATCCAGTCTGTGAGGAACCGATTATGAGCTCTACTTAGAGCTGTGTTACACCTTAACATTGAATTGTTTTTTAATTATTTAATTGATGATTGTTTTGTCTATTTGTCTGTATTTTATTCATAGTTAATGATTCCATATTTTAGATTGTAAGTAATTTTGTATTAATATTTTTTTATTAATAATAAAGAATTTATTAATAAGAATGTCATCTCATTATAAACCTAAAATATTCACCTTTAATCTACTATACTCAAAAAATAAATCCGAGCAACAGATTTTTTACGACAAAATTTAGACCGTAGGCGTGGTGTATCGATTTTATTGCTCACGATTGTATATATAAAAAAAAATCATAAATAAATATTAAGAGTTGATGCTGAAATTTTCAGATAGATCTGACGATCGATGAAAGCACTAGTAGTAAAGCAGGTAGATGTTAACTGCGCCGTGAATGAGTCGGCTTAACGTAGGAAGAACCGTACCCACAAAGAAAACCGGTGTGATATAGTAGTATACTGCGGCTGTGTTTCGTATGACAAAAGTGTAGGGGGACCCGATAACAAGTACTGAGGTAATCGCCTCAGGGCAACGCATATACATTTTGAAGTGAGTTGGATGGAAGCGGATGTCATGGACAGCAGCCGTCACTTACCATCACATGAACTTTATGTACAATAGTCACCTCTAATATTAATAAAAAAATACTTACTGTAACATCAACAGTTTAACATTATGTTACACTACACGAATTACTTGAGACCATAAATATATTTTAAGAAATCAAGAAAATATTTTATAACAAAAATCTTCGCTAATCCCTATTGGTTTCGTCTGAATCAGTGTTCTAATTTACTAATTATATGAGGGATGGTAATCGGTCTATTTATTTATGTACCCCATACAAATACTCGCTGCGTCTTTTCAAACTGTTATACAGTCGGTTAGTAGTGCAACCATTACTTTAGAAATGTTTGTCATATTTATAATTCATTTTCTTTTACAAGTCACCGTAGATTCCTGAAGCAACGTCCACATCACCATTAAACATCACGTGGTTTTGTAATAGTTCATTTAGATAAGCAGGAATCAGTATGAGTTAGCCAGTATTTTACTTTTATTTAAAATGACAATGCTTATTAAAGTAAGCGATTTATTTTTAGAGAACATTCAAACAATTGTTATTATTTTTACTACATCATAATTCGAAGTCGGACATAATAATAGTTATTGTGTAATTATTCAAGTATAAATGTAAATACGACGTCGAACTACGTAGTCGGGAACGTCTACTGAAAATAGAAATAGAGGCGATTTATTTTTGTCATCTAAGCAAATCTTTATTGCATTTCAGCAAGAACATAAATGTTTTGTACTTCATTGTATTATATTGTGTGCAATGGAAAACCGTCTTGGTTTTAGTTGAAATATATTGAGGAGTTGAGAATGAAAAGTTCCTTCCGAAATCGTTTAGTCACACGGTGGCTATAATTCTCAACAAAGCATCATCAATCAATCACCTGGGAAGCGTGAATCGCGGGGTTCGGGCGGTGGTGGGCGGGGACTCACCTGATGCCCAAGCGCTCCCGTCCAACGCCTTCGTCAGTCTGCGCCGCGATTCCGCCCAAACGTCGGCGTTGACCGCGTCTGCGACATTACGCACTAAAATGCCTTTATTTTCCGAACACATTTCAAATATGTATTACAGTGGAACCCCCTCGTACATCGGTTCACCTTACGGCTACGGTAGTTCGTTCTCCCCGTTGGGGACGTCATATAGTGCTTCGTATCTCAATCCTGGTGCAAGTTACAGCAATCATTCATCATTAGCAGGATACTCACGCACACCTATTACCTCAAGATGGATCCAAAGCGGAAGGTCGTATTCCCCAATGCTGAGTACGATTTCAGAGCGCGGAACGTCTAGCCCAGTGAGAATTAATAGCCCGAGAAGAGCACCGATTCAAAACAGATCTAATAGGACATATATTTCAACAACGTATACTCCCCGTCCAGTTAATATTAATACAGCTGATATCGATGTATCTCGGAATAAATATAGGAATAAAATACCAAGTGCTTCAGATCTTTCATCTCAAATGCAAAAAGAAAACGCAAAGGTTGAAAAAGATAAATGCTCGCTTATGCCAAGAGTAGAGGATAAACCTGAAACTGGAATTGACACTTCACCGGGACAGCAACGGGGTACTATAAAACGTGACCGCACTGTAGTAAGACTACATACCCTTAAAAGAAAGGAAAGAGACTCGCCTCGTAAACCGATGGAGGAATTACAAAAGCAATATGATAATGTTAAAACAGAAACTGAAGTTACTGATTACAAAAACAAAGAAGACTCAGGAAACACAAAGAACTTTGAAACGAAAAGATGGAGAGAGAAATTATCTGAAGACATGATATATAAAGATACTAGAGAAAAAAAAACTTTAGGAGAGAAACTAATAGAGAAATTTCAAGTTAAAAACAAGGACACAGATGAGAGTAAAGATGATTTTAAAAATCAAAAAAATGCCATGATCACACCTCCAGAACAACAAATCACACAAATAAATAACAAATGTCCAGATAGACGGTGTTCTATGGAATTGCTGGCAGAACAAGCATGTTTATTAGATTCACTGATTAGGAAAGAAAACCTAAGCACAGCTACATTAGCTTTAACTAAAATAAGTGCAAATGAAAATGCCATAGATAGTACGAATAGTTATGAAGACGAATATTTAAATTTAAAAGCTTCTGTACATGAAAAGCTTCTGAGTAACAATAGTGTCCCTTTAACAACCACAAAATCTGACCACTCATTACATAATCGATTAAATAATTTAAAAGATCAAAAACTCTCTTCGAATAGGCGTAGTATTAAGAAATCATCATCGGGAAGCAATGTTTCAAGATTAGATTCAATAACAGAATTGCCTAAAGAACTTACTCAAAAGAGTCTACCTGCTATTGAGGAAAGTAAACAATCACAGAAAAACGATAAGAATATAGAACAAAAACTTAAACCAAAACCAAAACCTATACTAAAAACAAAAATTACTTCAACGGTTGAGATTACACCACCGTCAAGTCCATTAAGATTTAAGATAGAAAATATAACGGTCGAAGAAAAACCTCGTACACCAAAGAAGGAAATCATGTTCAGTAGTGAAGTAGTAAATGAAGATACTACGAACTTAATAATAGACGTTATAAAAAAAGATATAATATTACCTACTAAAAGAAAAATTCAGGAACCAATCTATGATCCTGCGTCGCCCGAACCCGAGGATGGTAATTTTTGGAATAAAATTGGAAAACGAGAGACTGTTTATTTATTAACAAGGAAGCAAATATTAGAAAAAGTCAAAGATAAGCAACAAACTGATGTATCCTGGCAGCCAGAAGAAGAATGTGGTAATAATGAAACAATCAATCATAATAAAGAAAACAATTTATTAAATTTAATTAACACCAATGAAGAGAAACAAAACATTAAAACTAAAATAAATAGTGATCAGGAGAATAAAACACATAGTGATGTAAAAAAATGTTTTGAAGACAGGAATAATTGTCAAACTTCTCAGACCAGTGATGTTTTTGTTGTGAAATCATCTAGTGACTCCGAACATAGCCTAGATATTAAATTAACGCCAGTTAGTAAACTAGAAGTTAATAAAGCATTCCCAGAAGTAATGTGTCCTAAGGACGATAAAATAGAGCTCATATGCAACAAAAACATAGAAATTAAATCTGCAATTGGAATAACCAATAAAATTATTCCAGTAGAAAAACCTCAGACATTAACATCAATAAAAGATAAGACAGACAATATACGCACTAAGGTAAAAGACAATTCTGAAATAAAGGATGAAAAATTATCAGATAATATTACATCAGAGAAACCAAGTTCTACTTCAGCAGGTAAAAAGAAGTCACCTGCGAAAGCTCAAAGTAAACAATTGAAAACTAGTGATAAGCGGATAAAAAAGATTAAAAAACTTTCACTGACAAAAAGATGAAGAGTCTGAAGAAATAGCAGAAGGCAACAAAAAGATTGATAATGATATTACAGAAAATAATACAATTAATATACCTAGTTGCAATTTAGATAAAATCCAAAACAAAGCTAGTGAAACGGACGCACCGTTAAGTTTGAATAATAAAATAGTGCAACCAGAAATAAACAAACCAATATTGGAACAAAAAGTAGAAAGTAAAAACAGTGATAATGAAGAATTAGAAACTAAGGAGATAATTAACATACAAAATAGTACAGTACAAAATTTAGAATCAATAAACAAGGTCACGGGCAGGGAGGAAGATGCAGTTCAAATAAATAATGAAGAGGAAAAAAATTATCGATGTGAAACGATAAATAAAAGCGAATGGGATACTTCTAAATTACCATCAAAATCTATAGACATTCCAAACAATAATGACGAATGTAATATATCAAATAAAGAAGATACAAAAGAATGTAACAAAATTTCGAGTGAGAGCCATGAAGATGGAAAACAAAATATAAATCAGACTTCGATAAAAGAAACAGTTACTTCAAAACCAGTTAAAGAACAAAAAGCCCTAAAACCATTAATAGCTACACCTCGGCCTCTCCAGAAAAAGAAAGTTCCACAATTAGTCAGCTCTTTGTGTTCCTCACAGACATCATCTGATGATGAAACATCTACTGATGATGAAGATGAAGAAGAGTCGAATTCTAGCGAAGCTTCAGGGGAATTTTTCGTATGTGATAATCTAGATGGTAGAACATCAACAGGGTCAAACGACTCGGGTTTCGATTCTTCCGCCTCAACCTCACCTGCAGGATTCAAATGCGTTAAAAAAGGTACAATAATAATCAGTTATTTCATAGGTTTGGACTAGATAACTAACATGCCTTCCATATTTTACTGACATCAAACTAACTGAAATGAAAATGTACATAGAGTTGTTATAATAAACGCATGACAGCCTCTGCATGGCTTTTACATAACGTAATGTTCCGTCTTTAGCAACACTTCTTTAGCAGCGCAATTACAATTATTTGTTTTAGACTGCGATGTTAACTGCCATAGAAAGTGTGAAAAATTGACAGCGAACTTATGTGGGGTGAACCAGAGACTTTTGGTAGAAGCTCTTGCGACTCGCACTGCGTCCAGAAGAGGTGGGTACATAGGAGCTAATTATCTTTAATTCCGTAATCACAATAATAAATAATGCTCGGACGGTAGAACTTTGTCTAAAATACTAAATTATTGACACTTATTTATTATTTTTTATACATACATCTCTCGTTGTTAAGTGATAATTAAAAATAATGTTTCGAAGACGTATACAAATCACAAGTTTTGTATTGTTCTCCTATTTATTTGTGTGACGAGTACATGTTTCCGTGGGAGTAAGATGCCATCACTTATGTCTGCGGCTGGATAGAAGCCAATCACATGCTTACTTGTAATTATTATTTATAACAAAAGCGATGAAATTATTAGAAATTGCTATAATTTTATCATTATTTTCTACAAAAGACGTGGTCACATAATATTCGTATTTTCAATCAACTCTGTTTACAACAAACACATAAATCACGAACACTATCATGTCAGAGCTGTGTTTTATTTGATATAAAGTCTTGAGTGACGAGTGTATACGTGTTACTTATAATACATTTAATAACATAATGAATTCGATGTTAAAATATATCGATGTCATTAGTCATTTATTTGTCTTGTGCGTAGCAAAGAGTTGCCAGAGGCTGCCAGTACGAGCCTTTTCTCCCGTGACGTGACTAACCGATTGATAGTAACTATGATCTTTGATTTACATATTTGGCCCCACATCAAACGTAGTACGTATTTTTATCACCCAGAACTCGTTATAATGGCATGGATTCTTTGGGCATTTTGTTTAACGACCATTTTGCGGATTTCACGGTTCTCTCGTGTTTTAAAGCGAAAGTTAGATAGAAATTATACAATTAGTCTTTATTTCCGAAAGATTATTTCAATATAGAATAAGTTACGCTTCTTAAAGAGTATATTATATAGAGTTTACTTTTCATATTTTCGAGTAGAAGGACAAGGTTCCAAAAGCATCTTGATGCATTATTGAGGCATTAATTATAACGGAACCTTGTTCTTTGCGTGTTCTAACTCAAGCATGATTGTTTTCCTTTTATTTAAACGTGTATTTTATATAACTTCGAAAATATGAATATATGGGATTTTATTAATATATTGAAGAACAAAATAATCTGAAAGCTAAAATTCAAAGTTGAGTTGTATACGAATATTTAAAAAATAATTGAATATAATATAAAAACCTAGAAAAAATATAATGTTTTTTACAATGTAGAATTTTAATAACAAATTAATTAATTGAAGAAGAACAACAACTTTATAGTCCGTCGTATGATATAGCGCACGCTTTATTAGATATATGTACAGGTGGAGATTGTCCCAGCACTTCCGCTGGAAACGTTCCTGCGCAGACGATAGGTTCAGATATCTTAGAACAAGAATTGGGTGAGATATACAACGTATTATTGCATACCGCATACCTGTTTACGTATTGTAAATGTACCGTTTTTGTTCTTTTGATGTTCTTTTTGTATGTGCACGTGACATTTGTCGTTTGCCGCCATTAACTGCCACAGATAATTTAATGTTATGTTCCGTATCATTTTTTGGAACGCTTGAATAAATCGTATTACTACATCTGACTAATAAAAAGCAAGGTAAGTTTATATTTCTGAGGTGCGAGCTAGACGTATGTATTTCTGTTTGATAAACCACACCACTGAATAAATTCTATTTCAAGTGCATCACTTTTAGTCCGTGATAATCAATTCAAACTTCTCGATAAAATTGGCTAAAAGCGACTTGTTTTTGAAGAATTCTAATAATAACGATGCTGAAAGCTTTTGATAACTTTCTCTGGAAACACTGAAGGCGTCCCACTTTGGGTTCCGCATTCCGAGCCGCTTTATATCATCCTTCATATAAAAAATATTTTCGGGAGTATTTTTACAATGTTTTTTTTACGTCTGGCTAAATAAATATATTATTGAATGTTTAGTCAAACCCATTTTGAAATAACGAATAAATAAATAGATTGTTTTCTAATAAAACTAGGTGTAAGTTTCTGAGAAATACATTTGCCTCAAAAAGACCATTGAAAGAGTTGGGTACGAGGAAACTCGCAAAGTTGGGATCTACACCAAAAAAATTACGCATTTCCTTTTGTAGCATAATGTCTACGGGATAACGAATTGCACTTTAAAATTTAATCTACTATATACATATGTATAAGTAAACTTAAACACTTTCATATTTTAAAACTTTATTGATCAGTGCTTATTATATCTAAAAAGAAATAGTTTAAGTTCTAGACGACAAATTTAAATTTATCCTTGTTTAAAAATGTTGACATTCAACGGGCTTTAATTTTAAATCAATATGTACATACGGCACTACAGATTTTTTTAGATTAGAAGAATCTCACTTAAATGAAAAATATAAATCCTATCAGATTTTGCTATTTGACCTACATTCATTCTCAATAAGGAATCAAATTGCGATGTATCGTCACTCTTGAAGACGAAAATTGAATCAACCTTCAGTAATAATGTCTCCACTTCTTTCACTTACCTGATGAAAACACAGTTACACCAAACATTGTTATTTTGGTTTATTTGATTTTATTTTCAAACAAGTTATTTATCGAAATCTATTTGTCATCATATTATTCAATATACTATTTATTTATCGTCATGTTGATAATTACAATTTTTGTACTAACATATAAATAATATTTATATGTTAGTACAAAAATTGCATTAGAATTAATATAGAAATCTGAAAACTTATACATCGTTCGGTCTTCATGTAACGAGTTCCTGATTTCAGGCAGGAACATTTCTCTGTATTAACAAAATAAATACAGACTTGTTGAATTATTTGCGATTAACGGTTGTTCCAATTAATCAGCTTTGCACTGATGCATGTCTTACATCTGCAATGCACTGAATGACCTCACAGAACCAGAAAGTTAATGTAGTATATTACATATTGCATAATGCGAATAGTCCACGGTCTTTGCTCTCATAAATGT
Source organism: Teinopalpus imperialis (assembly GCA_029286865.1). Lineage (NCBI taxonomy): Eukaryota > Metazoa > Arthropoda > Insecta > Lepidoptera > Papilionidae > Teinopalpus > Teinopalpus imperialis. Next base: position 1,144,719 of record JAGSMU010000026.1, on the reverse strand, counting down.
ATGAAATTGCTACAGATTCTTTATATATGTATATATATATATATATATATATATATATATCGACGAGGGAAGGACAACTCTTCTACATCTATACATATAAAAACAAATATCCTGAATGACTTCATAATCACAGAGCCTTAACTAAAGATGATGGAAACACGAAATTTTGATAGTAGTTTCGTTTCTTAAAGTTCACATTAATTAAGAAAGTATTTTTATGGCTTCCACCCCCAGTGGGTTAAAATACGAAATGTAAGTTTGTATGGATCTTAGTCATGTGTGAACTAAATAGTACGAAATTAAATTTTTAGACCTTTGCAGAGTGAATAATTACATATTCAATATCAATTTTTTATGAACAAAATAGTGGATGAAAATTTTTATTTAAATTAATTTATTTAAGAATGTAGATACTGGTATTTAATTATGTTGAAGGAAGAGTAGAAAAATTTAATTGGATTAGCAAAACCAGTTGAGGTATCCAATGAAAAGGCATTATTTGCAACCTATACATTCATAAATCTATACATACAATAAAATCGTTTTTTGTAATACTATTGATATGTGTATAGAAAATAAGCAAATTTACCGCGGGCAAAGAACTAGTAGGAAGAAAAGAATCTGATAATATAGAAAGACTCTGGTAAAATTCATGACAATTACATAAAATATGTATTTGGCAGAAACATTTTGTTATTGCTTTTTTTGTTAACAAAGTAGTACAATCTCTTTAATACATGGTTTAATACGATCAAGCGTTTTCAATTAATTGCCAACTTCACGTTATGGTAATATTAACGATTTATAGATTATACTCGGAGCCGTAAATGCGTCTTATGACAAAAAAAAAACGTACAAATTTATGGCTTCATTTTATATAGCTTTAAATTTTCAAGTTTTGCGGTTCTTTCGTAATCTACAAAGTAGGCAGTATTAAAGAATCTTATCACCATTAAACGATTCCTAAAATAAATCAGTCATATATTCCATTTTTATAACAAATCTGAGATGATTAGCATCTTTGGTAAAAATAAAAATATCAATTAATGTAGACTTAAATCATGTGTTTGGCTTCTTGAACAACGTTTTTTTATGTTACAATCCGATTAACGTATCATGCCAGTTGTTTTTTATATTTAAATAAATAAATTGCAGAAATTGTGAATTGTCAGGGTCCAAATTTATCCACGCCGACCTTGATATTGCTCTGTCTGAGCTAAATATTTTTAGCTGTACTCCGGAGCACGCACGAGGTGTAAGAATTAATGTATCGCTCGCATATTATGTCATTATCAAGTAACGTAAACAAATGTTAAAATTTTTAATCCAACATGATATTCCATGGGTTTCCAGTGTTGTCCCTATTTTTGGCTTTTTCTGGTAAAAAAGGAAACTTTTCTTAATTTTTTGTAGATTTGTTGATCTTAATCTAATCGTCGTTTAACTATGCGATTTGAAAATTTAACTAGCAATTAAAAAACAATTTAGCGGAGTTATGCTATATAACTAAATTCCTCAGCAATTGAATATATTTTTACGAGCAAGAGAAAAACGATCAACTATCGCCCTTGTCGAGTCAATAGCGTACGTAAATAGATGTTTACATCGTTTTAAATAATATAATAAGGATGAAAGCTCATTTGTGCCTAAAAATCACAGTAAAATATGAGTCGTATACATCTCCAATTAAAATCCAATTCCAGTAAACAAATTAATAAAACTTGGCCTTCAGAAAAATAAGTATTTGGTGGTATTAAATTGTGTTCCGTGTAAAAATATAACGATTTATTTAAGATTTTCAATACATATAAAGAAAGCTCGAACTTCAGATATATTAGGATTTGATTGAAAATTTATGTTCGATTTGTTAATATTGCAAAATATAACAATCAAAATTTGTGATGCAAGACAATAAGTAATTTAATATTTTACTTTTATTCATTTTAATTAATATATTATATTTTATTTCATTATTAATAAATTTTAACCCATCGTTAAATACATTATTAAACAATATATTATATAACGATTTATTTAAGATTTTCAATTCGTATAAAGACAGCTCGAACCTCAGAGATATTAGGATTTGATTGAAAATCTATGTTCGATTTGTTAATATTGCAAAATATAACAATCAAAATTTTTGATGCAAGACAATAAGTAATTTAATATTTAACTTTTATTCGTTTTAATTCATGTATTATATTTTATTTCATTATTAATAAATTTTAACCTATCGTTAAATATATTTATTAAACAATATATAATATAACGATTTATTTAAGATTTTCAATTCGTATACAGACATCTCGAACCTCAGAGATATTAGGATTAGATTCAAAATTTATGTTCGATATGTTAGTATTGCAAAATATAACAATCAAAATTTGTGATGCAAGACAATAAGTAATTTAATGTTTAGCTCTTATTCGTTTTAATTTATGTATTATATTTTATTTCATTATTAATAAATTTTAACCCATCGTTAAATATATTTATTAAACAATATATTACATAACAAGTTAGTTTAAAACAGGATTTTGAGATTTATACCATATTTTGCATATTATGCATATATTGAAATGTCACTCAATCGCTTATCAACCTAAAGCCTAATTAAATTGAGTACAAATATTTAATTTTGATATTTTGATGTCTCAAACTTTATGTCCAACCCAAAAATTTAATAATATGCAAAGTAATAGGATATATTTAATCTATAATTTGTTAAAAACCTCTGGCAAAAGGATTGGCTATTCAGAACTGCACAAATTGCTTTTATTTGAGGTGTCAATACTAATATGGCCATATTTTTTCAGAACAATCGACGGCTTACGGATTATTTAGAAAGACTGGTCGGTTCACACCACCGGCTCGGTCCATCCCTCGCTTCAGGAAGTACACCATTGAAGACTTCCAATTCATCAAAGTACTAGGAAAGGGCAGCTTTGGGAAAGTGAGTGCCAAACGTGTTTATATATACATTATACCATTAACAACTGCATGACCATATACCGGGTAAACGCTGTCTTATGAGTATTAAATAAATACATCACTAAGGTTGGATTATAGTGATAGCTGGTCAACTTATCTTCAACATCCTTTGTTCCCAAAGTGGTCCAGGTGGTCCACGGGAGACTCGACAAAAATATGGCGTGACAAAAAAATGGGGGTTCACGATTCGTAAGCGGTGGTTCACGAAAATTTATTTGGTGTCGATAGTGAAGAACTAAAATGTTGGCTTGACAGGTGAAATGTTGGTTTTAAGGAGCTCAGCGACTGTTACTTGTAAAAACTTGCATATTTCATATACAGAACAACGCAACCAAATTTCCATAATAAGATCTAATCTTCACATATTTTGTCGAGTTTTGGGAATATGGTAGAAATGTACAGGGGGTCCACTGGAACCAGCTAAATTTTGAAAGTGGTCTATGAGAAAAAAAGGCTGGTAACCTCTGGTATACATTATACTATAACCCTTAGCGGACTTGTAGTGTTATATAAACATACGCTATATTAAAATATATATATATTATTTATATATATATATATATATATATATATACATATATATTGTTATATAAAAATCCAATGAGGACAAGAAGGGCACGAAGACGCATTTTGTCTAAGTGATTAGGTGCGGAAACGCATCTGCATCGTTATTCTTAAACAGATGAGCAATGTGCTCGTTTATCACTTTGACTTTCGTTCAAATAATTGATCTTTAATAAAATCTCGTAATCCAACATCATTATTAAAAACAACTGGTTCTTTCTTGGACTTTACACTCGACTAGAACTAAGAACAATCGTTCGAATATGACGGATGTGAGAAATTTCACTGAGTGCCACTTTCTTATTTTTAAATTCAATATATAAATAGTCGGTTCGGTAAGTAGCGATACGTGATGCCAGTTATAGACCCCACTGCGGCTGCCAGGGACTCCTCTCATCTGTATTTGGGTCATTGGGAAAAACAATGGCCAATGATGTCAGAAAGAGATACAGCTATGCACCAGTAATCTCTCTGTGAAGCGGAAAATGTCACGAAAAACTTTCTCTTTAACAACTTTCCTGTATTTTGATTAAGATTATATATTTTTTTTTATTTAGAACTAGTTCGTTTATTAATATTGACCTTTTTCTGGCTGGTTGGTGTCCTCATTTAAGTGAAAATAACTGGTATTATAAATGATAATTGATATACGGTAATGTCAAAGATTTTAGTAAACTTCGTAGAGAAACGGATTTCATAAAAATATAATTATTGTAAGCAAATGTGATAAACGAACACAAAGTTATTCACCATCAGCAAGCAATTATAAGTTACCAACTTAAAATACTAGATTAGCGGTTTCTTTTACTCACCCGACGAAACACGACAGTTTCGTTCACGAGACATTCCACCTAAGACGCGTGGGTGTCAACGCATCTATCATTATACTTTCTTATCAAGGATGAATGTGACTTTTATAGACATCGGGAAACACCTATTATTAGATACACTGTGTCTTCGTTTATCACTCTTATATATAATAATAAAAATTACTCAAGAGCCTATCCTTGACTATGGACGACTCCGTTATGCAGACAGTTTAAGTATTCAGTTTCTGCATTTGAATTTGGTAATTGACAAAACCTCTTCAAATTTTGTCAAGTGATTAATAAATATTTGAATTTGGGTATTCGATATATGCATTGTCACTCTAGTGGGACAACTCCTTTACAGCAATTAAGCCTTCGATTTTGTACTTGCCATATTAACACAAATTATGATATTTTTTTGTTTTATACTCCGTTTATATACCTCCGTGTTCTTCCCCGGTCAGGCATAAATAAAACCTTTTTGAACTTGGCTCTACCTTGTAGAAAAAAACCATTCATTATTTTTTATTCGATGCTAAATCTTTGACGAGGAAAGCTTACACACGTAAGAACTATTCTTACATAACTGATCAAACAATTGACGTCATATCAAACCTAAAATAGGATTGCATTCACTGGAAGCTTTTGTATCCTCCTAGTGTCATATATTGATATTGGCTTCTTCACGAACTTGTACCAACAACTAAATTGTAAAATTTATGTGAACACATCGTACTAAAAATAAATACGCAAAAAATGATACAAGGTAATTTGCCAAGAAAAAACTGGCCATCGGTATGGGAGACAGAGGAGATGAGTGTTATTGCGTTGAAAGATACGTCTATAAAACAAAAACGTGACAAACACGCTAATTTCCAAACAATATATTGTAAGGCACACACGTAATAACATTTGTTATATACTACATACATAGACTTACTTTAATTACAGACTATTTAATTAAAGTAAGTCTATGTTATGTAGTATACATATATTAAATAATCTGTAATCAAATGTAATAGGTATATAAATAAAAAGTGAGAATATAAGACATATAAGTAATTGAAAGAAAATTAGGAAACAAGGCAACTTATGTATAATTTCTACTAACTAAATTTAATCTTCGATTGTTAGGAGTGCGTTAGGGGCTATGGACGTCCTAAGAAATACAACAAGTTACCAACACGTAGATAATAGACACCTTTACCCTGATCGCCCGCTAACCCGAAGTCCCCTTTAAGTTCCCTCATACGAAAAGCAGATCTTAGCCGTTATTCTATAAACCCGAAACTGCAGGACTAAGGAATAAAATCCCTAGTGTCAAATTCCAATTTGTATTATTCCTATTATGAATCCATAATGGAAATGAAATGTCCTCACAAAGTGATGTAACAAATGGTTTGCAGTAATTTTACCATAAATAATAGTTATTTTTTCCAATATAAGAGGAGTTAGTTATAAAAATATAACATGCAATTACCATATAGCATATAGCAATAAATGCAGTATATAAATATTCATGGCTGAGATGAAAGCATACCATAATCATAAAACTGCCAACATTTTACATTTTATAGTAGATGCGTTTGGAAACCATGTCAGCCTATTGCGTAGTAATAATAAAAAAAGAGTTAGTACCTGTGCTCCACAAAGAATTGATGAAAAGTAGGTCACCGGACAACTAATTTATTAATTAAATAAGGATTACATTTAATTACAATATAAATACATAGCACAATCATACCCACACAAGTACAATTTCGACAAATTGACCTGTGTCAACTAATTGGACCAATTTCACCTTTATGCAGGAGTAGTGTGTGCTTTATTTCAATGGGTACTCCAGATCAGGCAGATCATACTTCGCTAATGATAGAAGTGGTAAATACTAAGATAGCCTAATCTATTTTATTATTTTGGCTACAAAATAATCAAAAAAGAGTAAAAGAATATTACTAAATATTACTAGGTAGGTTGTATGTACCCATGTACTAGGTAGGTATGTACCAAATGTAATGGCAGTAGCAGCTTAATATCAGCTCCACTGAAAAAAGAGCACATGTTTTTGAACACATTTCAACTTAAACCACAAGGACAACAATTGAGAAATATAAATATATATATATGTATATATATACCAATACTACGAATATAATAGACAAGGAAACCTTAAACATGGTAGTCGTTTCGAAAACTCTTTTGAAATTTCAATATGTAATTGATACTCAATAAAAGAAATTAATCTAATTTGCTAGATTTCCGAACGAGCCGTGACGATGATATGTCATTAAACCAAGCGTCGTGGTGTCTTGGTCGCCGCATCCGAGACTTCGAAGAAATGTCAAATTATATCTATTTATATTAGCGTCCAGAGTCCGTTGAACTTAGCGCAATCTAGTCATAGTTTATAATATAACTAGATGAGCGGTAAGTATACGCTAAATTTAGGTAATAATGGCATCAAGTTAGTCAAACATTTTTTTAATGTTATAACTTTTCTAAAAACCTTTCAAAAACTCGATTAAATTGTAGTTTTGTTTAATCGCATTATATAAACTTTATTTTCATATTACTGATGATCTGATCAGAATGTATATTGATAGTCATTTCATTTAGAAGACGGCGATATCCTGTGATTATTGCCAGGTGCTATCAACTTCGTACAATATAGTGCCGTATGCAATAACGCAAACACAGAAACTCATTCATTAAAATTCCCTACTCTGTTATAATACATATGCAACAAAATTGGATGAAGGTTTAGACGAAGTGTCATGGATAAGAGACATACGTAAAACTCACCCTGAGCTAAAAAGCTTAGGGTTCGAGTACCTGAATATTATAATCCAACTCTCAAGCTCTCAATTTGTTTAAACAAAACAAAGTAAGAATAAAAGCAGAACAATTAGCTCGTTATTATCTTGATTATCATTCCATCCTTAGTCCATTGCTGTAAATAGGCACCGCCATTAATATCCTCGAAATACAATCCTGAACAACTTACCCCCAAACTATTCGAATTAATTCAGATCATTCATGCCTATAATGCCTATTTGATCTAAACTTTTTGTTCTTGTTATATAACCGATTTTCATATTTTTAGTATGTTTAAATTTAACTTTTGATAAATTATTCCGTTAGTATAAGAGCATGTTACGTATAAAAACAAGAGGCGAAATAGAAATAGGCGTAGGCGACTTGTGATTGTGACTTCACCACAAAGGCAACAAAATATTTTAAACTTTTAGAAGATACGAGATATCTTAAAGAATTGAAACTTTTTATTAATGAATTTTGATTCTTTTTTAAATTTATATATTCACACTTTTAAATTTATATATAGAACGTAATTTGTTCAACATTCCATCTAAATTAGGTTTAAAAACATTTTATTTTCATATTTTGTCGGCTCTTTTATGGTTTGCGATTGAATGTCTAGATCGAAATTTTGCGTGGCATAATCTTAATGATAAGTTAAGAAGTAAAATTTAGATTCAGTGCTAATAAACTTAGTATCATCACTGATAACCGTTTTTAGATGAATTTATCAGTTCTAAGAAAGGAAATCCTATTGAAGATGAGAAAGAAGCGGGTTATCCATAGTAGTGACTCATTCAGAGTGTGATATAATGACATGCGTTGTGTTTTGAGAATGACTTTTACAATGACAATTAGTTTGATGGTCTCCCTTACCATTTCACGTCGACATTTAAGGTCTTGAAGGCTTTGATATCGAATCTTATTGGATACCTAACACTGAAACGAAAGATTATATATATTCTTAGATATCTTGGATATTCTCTCTTAGATATTATATCTTCTAGAGCCGGGTAGCCGAAATAGTAACTGGCGGGCATCAGAATAATCTTGACCGACATAGATCAGTAAGGTCAACAGTATTGCAATTTTCCGGGCTCATAGTTCATAGATTTGACAGCCAATGAGGAAAAAGGTTCTCGTATTGACAAACGCAGTATAGAATAACTGCCCACTATGTGGAGTGAAGACGTCATAAAGAACGAGTGACTAAGTAATAAGATATATTAAATATATGTATATATATCTGTAAAAATATTACTTGATTATATTTGTGAAAATAAATAGATAAACGGTACGGAGTAACGGTGTGACGTCCTATATAAGTTTTCGGAAAGTCGATGGATGATGAGGGCACAAGGTATTTCTTCCATGCCGGTTACATGTGAGGCCCATTCTCAACATTGGAATAATGACGTAATAACGTCGAAACTGAGACTCGCCAATATACTTCTACCTACTACCCATGAAAAATTAATGGAGAACATATTAAAATACATTTTGATACCAGAAGAATACCATTCCATGATTGTTTTACTGAAGTAATTAATAAAGAATTAACAATTTCAGATCAGAGAATGCATGCAGCATTACACTCAAATGTCAATTTTGACAAATAAACACATTAGTTTTTGCTATAACTTTTTTACAGAATGAAGTACAGGCACACTATTATTATATTAATATCATTAGGTGAACTCGCTGGGTATGGATCGTTATTACTCACTAATCGTAACACAGAACCGGCGTAGATGCCATTTTTGCAGGTATTTTTTAAAATCGCAGCCTTTCCACAGTTAAGCCGATCTGAAATTATTAATTACTTATCTAAAATGATAATCCAATCAAAACGTATCTTAAATGAAATGAAGTATGGAAGTTATTCCTCACGTTTCAAAATCTATTTTTAAATGTTTCTCACTTTAATTACAACAAAGCAAGCGAAAATTGCAACCCTAATCGTTCACGATTTGCATTGAAACAAAGCGTTGAAGTACTAACCGGAACTTAGTGAGTTGAGATTTTTTAATTCACGGGGTCTAAGTTTAACTTACTGATAAGGCAAATTGAAGAATTTGCACAAAAAAATTGGTTTTCGTGTCTGGGCATTTTATGATATTTCCTTATTGCTGGCTCTGCATTCGAATGTTATTACGATGTTATGAGTTACATATTTAAATAGGCTTAACTTAGAGGGTAACTGCGTACCTCGTAATAAACACTTCCGGAATATCATATTATCCTATAATAATTAGTATAAGAGCTATAAGAATTCCGACATAATTTTTAGTAATTGACATTGGTTGACTTTAGTTAGGTCTGTACGTAAATATTTTACCATTATACAATCTTATGCTGAAAAACAAAAGTGATTTTTCCACGTAAGTATATTTATAATTCCAATAATGTAACTATTTTAAAAGAGTGGTACCAAAATATCTTTGCACTATTCAAAGATGTATTTTTTCCTGTGATATATTTACGATTGGCCGACTGTTGCGAGTCATATGACTTCGCAAACTTATGTATTGAACGTGTAAAGATGAGTTTGTTTATGATGCCGGAATAGACTGTCTGATTGATGCAGTGGATGACAGATCTCGAAGAATTTGCAGTTTACAATGCGTACAAACAATAATTTTTTTTTGAGCAAACAATTACTAGTTTTACTGAGGCTGCCTAAGAAATATATACTCAAAATTCAAAGTCGTAAATCGAGACTGTGACGAAGTGTTTAACGAGGATGTGGACATAATCTGTTTAAATTTTATTTCTACGCTAGAAAGGGTGACAAATAAATGAACAATCCATCTTATGGAAAGCCCATGACATCCGTGTCCAACGTAAATAGAAAACAAAATGTATATTTATTTATTCTCGATTAAGAATCATCATGCGGAAGCTTTTTCACTCCCGGGGACTGAGATGGAATGCATCATCACAAATAATCTAAAGGTCTCTGGTTTCTTTCACCCATTAAACGAAACACAGCAGCGCTAAACAATGACCAAGTAAACTTACGGTCAAGTTTTCACATATTGTTGTCGGTAACGAATATTCTTGCGGCTACGACTGCGTGATCTGATCATTTTAAAATTACTCAAAAACGCAGTTGTCGTATAGACGTCATAACGATATTATATACGAAAAATGCACTAAATATTCTCTTACTCCACAAAGTCAAAGGTACAAGTCACGTTCTCTTGGCAGAAAAAGTGGCTAGTGTTCAACAGCAGCGAGTAATCCAAATCGATCAGTACACTAAATTATGGCATGTTGCCCGCTCCGGTTCACCTGCCGCACTATCTTGTTCGTGGCCATTACATCTGCCGTGCTATTCCCGATCCTGACATCACTGACCATATTCTGATGAGCACCGAACACGTGTCTGAGATGACGACCACGACGAGACAAGAGATTTCAATTATTAATATTTTACATATTGGTCACTTTAGCTATTAACAAATAGATATGATTATAAATTATAATCGTTTTATCACTTGATAATTTCAAAACACGTCTTTTTATTTATGTAAACATGCAGAATGAAAACTATACTACGAAAGAATAATTCAAATATAAATATAATTAGATTGTCATTATTTTAAACAAAACAGTCAAGATTATGTGTCATTCCTGATTATTGACAGGATATCAGATCCTCAAATCCTGATTTAATCATGATTATTCTTAATTATTGAGGGATGATAAAAGGACTGAAAGGGCGGTATTCCGTCTTATTCCGTGGGTCTGACACAGGATCTGGTTCATGATATCTTATCTAGGATGAATGCGGTTGTGGAACTGTGTGCAGCATTCGTTCCCATAATTTCATAAGTTAGGATATCGTCTTCCACTGAAGTCTTTTTTTTTCAACATATTCATAGTAGCCATGCGCAAAATGTAATAATGACAAGAAAAGAAAAATATATGAGGATCATACCAAAGGAAATTAAATACTCTTTATTCATTTGTTTGTCATAAACAATTTATACACCATCATAAAAGGTTATTTGTTGATAAGTTTGAAAATGAACGCTTATTAAATTGGCAATTTTGCTAACAAGGAGTCCATTCGTAGTAGTTATGATTTTAGCATTTTTTTTTTATTACCTTGAGAGTTACAAACGAGCACACAGTTCACCCGATGTTAAGTGATTCCTGCGGCCCATGACATCTACATACATTCATCCTTGACAAGGAATCATAATGTAGATGCGTTGTCACCCTTGAGGTCTGAGATGGAACGCCCCGTCACCAGTAACAAAGGCCTCCGGATCCCTTTACTCACCAGACGATACACGGCAGCGTTATGCTGCTATTTCACGACGCATTATGCATTATGGTTTATTATGACTATAAAAAAGGTTTAAAGTCGCAAGTATGTTTTAAAATACTGGCTATTTGGTCGATTAGTCTTTTCAAGAGTTCCAGAGTAATAAATTTAATTGGTTTGCTGAATTTGAAAGAGGGCAAAGAAGCGTTGAAACGAGTAAAAGAGGCATGCTGAAGCAAAAGCAAAAACCACCTGTCAACCGTGGTTACTGAAAATAATATATAATTTGTGGGAAAAATTATTCATGAAAGTCGACAAACTACGCGTGTAAAGCTTGAGTGAGAACTGAATATTGGATTGTTTAAGAGAAATAACGTCGTAAAAATTTATTACAGATAAATTCGACACGTAAAATAAAATAAAAACATAATACGTAATGTAAAAAGAATCGATTCTTTTAAGCAAACATTTCAAATTTAAAAGAAAGCAAAAGGATTATTTTAAATCCTTTGTTTTGAAATAAGGTCTTATAATCTAAAGTTTACTCTATCTGTGTAAAGTCTGACTCGGATTTTTGATGCTAATTACAAATACATTAATGTTGGGACTAAAAATTGGGGACAGAAGGTCACGTAAAATGAATATCTTGCTACCCTGTATATTTTTTCTTTAGTGATGGGTGACGCAAGAATGAATTTCTTACCTGATAGTGATTCCTGTAGTGTTTGACACGTTCATCGTCAACACGAAATTAATATACATTTTAATTACTGATTGCAATTGGCATGGATCATTCCCATCACAACACACGTATCTTTCATGGCGTCAATCATGGCGTCAATCATTAGATTAGATTACCTAGCTGCTGCGTGGCAGATCTTGGGTTCGAATCTTCGGGTTCGGATTTTCGAATTGGGTAAATAAAATTACATGTATGTATATCCCGTGTTCTGACGCTGCATCTCAAGTTTCCTCCCATCTTATTGCACATGCGTTGCATAGAATTTGGGAAGGACGACAGGACGACGTGTGCGTGAACGCACGTAAGAAGTTACGAGTATACGTCTTTATACGACTAGTAACAAAACAAAAATTTCAACTAAGAAAAAATTCACTCCCATAATTTTCCCAATCCCAAAAGTATAACTTCAAACAAACCCAGACTTTTTTACATGGTAAGGCCACGAAGTAGTTACCCCAAATATGTAGGCTCGACCTGGAAATTACCACTGGGGATAGATTTATTTCTTATTCTTAAACATTGCGATCATTTATTAGCTTATGGTGAACAGTGTTTTTTATAATCTGTATAATATATATATACACTATATAAATATAAAATTGAAATTAAACAAACGAATTAACATTTATTTACAATATATATAATACCATGTATGTAACAATACCATGCATACAATTATTAAATAATATAAAATTATTTAATAATATTTTATTTGTGAATTCTTCTTAATGTTTCATATAATAAACTATGTATATATTTTTTATAATTTGTATTTTAATTAATCGCATCCGAATCGAATGGCAACCGTTATGTGACTCGAATGAGAGCCGCAGAACGTCTTCCTGGTTGCGCCAATTCGACCCACTTACCTTTGACGACGGGCCAAGAATACTGAGAATAAATAATATATTAAAGTTATATGTAAACTACATTTCCGTATCGCGTAACTTTACGTCGTGCATCCTCGAACATTTATCATCAAGTGATGAATGATGTCTGAACAAAGATTCATAATACACATGCATTGATTGAGCCTGGGCCTTGAGCAGTGCGATTGAATCGCGCTAGCAGTATATGGCTCTCTGGTTCCCTACTCTTGCTATACGACACACAAGTGTTATATTGCTATTTTACTCTGGTATTCTGTGATGGCGCGGTCCTTCCACTACCAATATCAGTACGTGATCCGAATGCCGTTAGTCTACATACCTCAAGATGAAATGACTCCTTTATGAATTTTTGTGTCTTTATAATATTAGGGGTAACAAACGAATACACAGTTCACTTGATGGCGAGTGTCTTAGGCCAATGGCTCCTTCATCCATCCCCAATCAAGAATCAAAACGCACAGGCGTTTCCAGCAGAGGTAGAAAATTCGTCCATCATGAATAGCTTATTTCAGGTCTGTGTTGCTATATACGTTTCGTGTCCTCGATTGCATGCATTACATTGCATCAGGGAAGGGGAAGTGAGTGGCTCTATGTTTGTTAATACTTACGCCATAATAACATATTTTACGCAGTTAATGTCCATCTATTAATAAGCGACAAATATCGCCATGATCGCCTCCTTGACTTGAGGAGGACATTATCTCTGACAAATATTCGGAATCTACCTTTGATTGTGCAGTTCTTAAATGTATGTAGAATAATTTAACATGTTTTTTAACACATCATGAACTGCAAAGTTGCAATGTACTCGTAATACTTACTTATATATCACGCAAAGAAATGTGAAAGCTTGGTCGCCTGTCTTATATTTTTTTTGAAGTCTCAAACGGGAACATAGTTTACCTGGTGTTTTATAAACACCGAGTCGAATACGCGCTAATATTTCCACTACAAGGCCAAGATGGACTGTAACTCATGAGGAGACAGTGATAGAGCTACACTACAGTTTGTTTCTAGCTGACAGTGGTAGAGCTACACTGAAGCTTGTTTCTAGCGGACAGTGGTAGAGCTTAGGATAGAGATTAGAGGTTAGTACATTTTGGGACCCACATAACATTCATATTTTTTTCGTTCCAAAATGTACTTCAATGGTGTAATATATAGCTGACAGTGGTAGAGCTTAGGTTAGAGATTAGAGGTTAGTACATTTTGGGACCCACATAACATTCATATTTTTTTCGTTCCAAAATGTACTTCAATGGTGTAATATATAGCCGACAGTGGTAGAGCTTTAGGTTAGAGATTGAGGTTAGTACATTTTGGGACCCACATAACATCTATATTTCTTTCTGTTCCAAAATGTACTTCAATGGTGTAATATATAGCTGACAGTGGTAGAGCTTAGGTTAGAGATTAGAGGTTAGTACATTTTGGGACCCACATAACATTCATATTTCTTTCGTTCCAAAATGTACTTCAATGGTGTAATATATAGCTGACAGTGGTAGAGCTTAGGTTAGAGATTAGAGGTTAGTACATTTTGGGACCCACATAACATTCATATTTTTTTCGTTCCAAAATGTACTTCAATGGTGTAATATATAGCTGACAGTGGTAGAGCTTAGGTTAGAGATTAGAGGTTAGTACATTTTGGGACCCACATAACATTCATATTTCTTTCGTTCCAAAATGTACTTCAATGGTGTAATATATAGCTGACAGTGGTAGAGCTTAGGTTAGAGATTAGAGGTTAGTACATTTTGGGACCCACATAACATTCATATTTCTTTCGTTCCAAAATGTACTTTCCAATGGTGTAATATATAGCTGACAGTGGTAGAGCTACACTGAAGCTTGTTTCTAGCGGACAGTGGTAGAGCTTAGGTTAGAGATTAGAGGTTAGTACATTTTGGGACCCACATAACATTCATATTTCTTTCGTTCCAAAATGTACTTCAATGGTGTAATATACTTAATATATAAAATCTTACAAATTATACAGGCTTCGTTGTCCCCGTAAGGTTTCTAGTATTTAACTGAAGAGTTTGTATCCTCCTCGGTTGTAAATGTAATAGTAGTAAATAGAAAAATATGGTTATAAACTAAATAAAATGTACTATCAATATTTCATGGCATAGGACCACAATAAAAAATACGTCAGTAATTCAAACCTGCACACAACTAAAACTGGCTTGCACCCAGTATAGGAACGCAAATAGGATAAAATAATTTATTATAATCAAATAGTACATCTATTCCAACATGCTTTTAGCGTCGTTATAATTCATTATTAACATAAATTACTGAACATGATATATTTTGTTCGCGTCTTGTAAGTGTTGCACGGAATGTTAATACATATTTCGCTTAATGCTATCTATAAATAAGTGTATTTTTTTGAAGTATCAAACGGGAACATAGCTTACCTGGTGTCGTATAAATACGGAGTCTCATACGCGCTAATATTCCCACTACAAGGTCAAGACGGATTGTAACTCATGAGGAGACAGTGAAAGAGCTACACCGAAGTTTGTTTCTAGTTGACAGTGGTAAAGCTACACTGAAGTTTGTTTCTAGTTGACAGTGGTAAAGCTACACTGAAGTTTGTTTCTAGTTGACAGTGGTAAAGCTACACTGAAGTTTGTTTCTAGCTGACAGTGGTAGAGCTACACTGAAGATAAATTCTAACTGCAGAATGCATGGGTCAGCACAGCCGGGGTAGGGCCACGCCCTCACGGAATACCAGCGTAAAATAGCATCATAATGTTGCCGTGTTTCACCTGGTGAGTGCAGGGATCCGGAGAAATTTATTACTAGTGACGAGGCATTCCATCTCAGTCCTCAAGGGTGACAACGCATCTGCATTGTGATTCCTTGTCAAGGATGAATGTAGATGTCATGGACCGCAGGAATTACTAACCGTAATAAAAATATATATACAACGAGACTTTACAAGTAATTTCAACCCCCACTCAGTATGCGAAACAGCAATATGATCCAATTACAGGCACAAGAGCCACTTACTATTAAGTGAAATGTGTGTTTGCCCATCTTTTTTTTTAAAAATATTTGCAATGATTTTCTGCAAGAGCGTGGTCCTCCTCTAATCGAATCTATCTCATTTTACAGTCATTTTGTAAGTACAACTTGTTTCGTGCAAATTTATTTTTTATAAAGTTTTGTTTCTTAAATTTCAATTCTTTGAATCTCGAACTGGCCCAAGTGGTGATCAGGGATATATGTACACATATGATTTTAGTGTTGATATTAGTGTTAATAACGTAAGAGTCATTATGCCAATTTATAAAAGAAAACAAAAAGAAAAAATGTTGAAGGGTGATTTGTTTATATGTACATTTTCAGGTGTTACTTGCAGAGCTGAGAGATACAGAGTACTATTATGCTGTGAAGTGTTTGAAGAAGGACGTAGTTCTAGAAGACGATGATGTGGAGTGCACGCTGATAGAGAGAAAGGTTCTCGCGCTGGGAACTAACCATCCCTACCTCTGCCATCTGTTCGCGACTTTCCAAACTGATGTATGTAGGAAACAGCTGAACGTAAAAAACATATATTTATATATATATATATTATAATCTTATAGAACTATTATAAATCTCGAGACAAAATGAATTCCACAAAATAGGTCATTTTTAAATTTATCTTATATTCTTAACAGTTATAAATATTTAAACTTATTTTTCACCTGAATAAAAAATCACCGAAATAAAAATAATTCTAATTCGATGCCTAAACCTTCCCTATTTGCAGTCTCATTTGTTCTTTGTAATGGAATATCTGAACGGCGGTGACCTGATGTTCCACATTCAACAAAGCGGACGATTTCCGGAGCCTCGAGCCCGGTTCTACGCAGCTGAAATAGTCTCGGGACTTAAGTTCCTACACAAACGTGGCATTATTTACAGGTAATGATAATATAACATTACGTTCAATTATAAATACAGCTGTCCTTAGATATTTATAACCACATAATAAATATATTTAAAAAAACAGATAAATATGCCTGCAGCTTTTCATCTTGGCGGTATCGGAAACTTACATGGGAATGCGACGAATTTTGTCGTAGTAGGCGATTGAAATTCTATCAACCGCTCGCCCGTTCAAGTGCTGAGAACTGTATCTTTATAGCTCCTTGATATTCTGTCTCTAGCGCTTTTCAAAATACTAAGCCCGCATGCTAATTTTAATTCCTTTTTATCGTCATTACATATACGAGCCCTCACGTAATACTAGTGTGAAATAGTAACGAATCTGTATTATGATTCCTTGACCATCCTATCCATCCTTGACAAGGGATGGATGAAAATGTAACACAGGAATAACTTGCCATCAGGTGAACTATGTGTTCGTTTGTTACTCTCAATGTAATGTCATAATAAAAACAAAGATGCAAGATGCACACGCGTTGTCACCCCTGATAACTGTATCGTTTCCTGTAATCAGGTTTCCAATTCCCTGCTCTCATCATATGAAACACAGAAGCATTATGCTGCTATTTTACGCTGCTATTCTGTGAAGGCGTGCCTTCCTGACTAACCTGGTATAGCTGACTCATTAATTCTGCAGCTAGAAACAAACTGCAGTGTAGCTCTATCACTGTTTTTTGTATAGGTGTAGGTTTTAATGGACCGCAGACATCAAAAAGTTAAACATCTTTGGCAATCTACACCTCATTTTGTAAAAAAGTATGAAAAAAATATAATATTATATATATGAAGTAAAATAGCAGAGAGAGAGAGAGAGAAGGTAAAACAGGTAAACAAAAATAAGAACAGCAACGTATACGCAGTTTTGACATGTCATAAACGTTGCACACAAAACCAAACTTGAAATTTTACTCACATCTCGCCCAAAGATAGTTCAACACAAACACTTCGAATACTAAGTATTCATAACGCTGCGTGCAGGTCGCCCGCTTATGCACGCTTTTATCTTAAGGATATCTTATTTCTGTGTCTTATGGGTTAAAAAATATTATATTTCAATGGCTGCCAGGGACTTGAAGCTGGATAACATTTTACTTGACTTCGATGGACACGTGCGCATCGCGGACTTCGGGATGTGCAAACTGCAAATCTACTTGGACAAAACTGCGGACACTTTCTGTGGAACACCAGATTATATGGCTCCTGAGGTAAATTGTAGCGGACCAACTACACTATTATTGCTATATTATGTGCAGTAGCGCCCTGAAGTTTCTTAAGAGGCAAAAAGCGAAGAGAAGACACCGACAAGTCGATTTTTCGAACTTATTTTTTTATCTATGAAGACTATATATTTTTCCAAAACTATGCTATATGTTGTATGCTTTTTATGAAACTATAATCATTAAAGACATAAAACTTTTTCGCAGTTGAGTAAAATAAAATATGATATAAAATATAATAATAATTCACACTGTATAAATATAATCACATCATATAAAAATATATATATATATGTATTTAATAGTTCATATGTTAATTTGCAAATGTCACTCAATAGAGTAATTTATTTATAACCTCCGTTGTCCAGTCTCGACTTATAAATTTCAAACTGACTCAAAACATAAACAATCAGATAGGAACGTGATCAGAGCAGTCAGACAAGCTCAGTGTAAGTAAGAGAACCGAACTCTCTAACCAGCTCACGGACCCCTCAGTTCCGTGAGCCCTGTGTTCCGATGAAGCTGTAAGAGCTGCATAGGCTAACAGCGTCAACATCAACAGAATCTAAAAACATAAACAAATAACATCCATATCTATAACGCGGATAATAAAACATCTGTTAACGGTATGCTATCTTCATTTGCAGATTATAAAAGGATTAAAATACAATCAGACGGTAGACTGGTGGTCGTTCGGTGTGTTGCTGTACGAGATGTTAATCGGACAGAGCCCCTTCAGCGGCTGCGATGAAGACGAACTGTTCTGGTCCATTTGCAACGAGATGCCGTCCTACCCGCGCTTTCTCTCGCAAGAGGCTCTTAGCATACTCACTAGAGTAAAGAACTTAATCTATATGTTTAATATAATTCTATTTTTTTTTTGTTGTGAACATTTTTGTGGGTCCAGAGACGTCTATAGCTTTATCCAATTAGACCAGCGAGCGGGAGGCCCGCTGAGTGTTAATATAATTCAACTCATTTCATGTATATTAATATCAGTAACAGGCATCGGAAACCCGCCAAGCGTACCAAATGGCCGGACTTTCCAACTTTGTAGTTATGGATTATTTTATGTTGCGAATGAAATTATAAAGAGTTAACTTAACAGTTTGTATTTATAAACCACCAGTGGCATGGTGCGCTTTGCAGAATATATATTAATGTATTGATTACCGTCAGTTGCTGGATAAGGATGCGCGGACGCGTCTGGGCGGTGCGGAGTGCATGCATGGTGACGTGCGCGACCAGGACTTCTTCCACGCAGTCGCTTGGGATCGCCTCGAGCGAAGGGATCTTGACGCACCATTCAAACCACGAGTGGTTTGTATCTTTTATTATGCTAATATGACATGACTTTAATAGTTTTATTTATTACATTGAGAGTAACAAACGAGCACACAATTCAGCTGATGGCAAGTGATTCCTGCGGCCATGACATCTACATTCATCCTTGACAAGGAATCATAATGCAGATGCATTGTTACCCTTAAGGGCTGAGATGGAATGCCTCGTTACGAGTAATAAAGGTCTCCGGATCCCTACACTCACCAGACGAAACATAGCAGCATTATACTGCTATTTCACACTGGTATTATGAGGTTTGGTCGTTCTGACCCATTTATTCTGCAGCTAGAAACAAACTGCAGTGTAGCTCTATCGCTGTTAAAACCCATATCAAGCTTTAGGTTACATCTTAAAAATTATGGATGAGGATTTAGATAATCATCTGTCAGAAGCAACTCAGGCACCCTCGAGTCAGACGCTCTCGTGAAAACGGGTAACGGTCCAAGCCGAGCCTTTATGCTGGTTACCCATATATATAGGTCTCAACTGAGTGCCATAAGCGTTCGGTCACCTCTCAACCACGTGAAACTGTAAAAACCCTCGGGCTAAAACCGGCCATCAGCCCGAAAAAAAAATAATTATGATATTTGATTGTTACCGTTGCCACGGTGTGGCTAGGCCTAATATTGTATCTGTTGTAAGAGAACACTTCTCCCCGAACATTAATCCCGATTTCTTTTATGAAAATTTGCGCCACCACGCGTTATTATCCACTATCGCCAAAAACGTCGTAAGTAAGCCAAGGTTCATATCATGAAAATGAAACACATTTACGTATCTTGTAACAGCTTTAACTGAAGCTAACGTTGATAAAGTTTATGACAGTTTAATATTAATAAGGCTAGGGGCACAGAACCTTTATAACTTCACAGGAAGTATTACGGAAAATCAAAATATTCAACACAGGGTCTACAGGAGAAAAACATATATGAAAAGGATTTTCCAAGCAAGAATTTCTAGCTGTCAATTTCAATTTAACTTTTGTTGAAAGAAGAAAAACCGTTAAATTTTTCCAATCAAATTTAAATTATCTGCACTGCACTGACTAATCTACCTGCTAACTACATGACGTTTAATTTTTTTTTTAATTGAGATAAAAATTTAATTTTTCAGCGGCATCCGCTAGACACACAGTACTTCGACAGGGCGTTCACTGGAGAACGACCACGTCTCACCTTAGTGGAGCCACACGTTCTGCGTTCCATGGACCAAGAACCATTCAGAGGATTCTCCTACACGAACCCAAATGCGACGGACCGCTAATGGAAAACACAAACGAATTAATTTTCTTTTCACATACAGAGCTGCGACTCTATTAGGCCTACTATAAAAGGGTTAGATTGAATGCCCAATTTATGACAGTGGCAGTCAAAGTTGGTGAGTACTTTTTGGCCTCAACGAAAAGGCTTGATGTAAAAGAATATCGGAAGGAGGTAGCTTATTTTCGGATCGGCAATTAAAAAATTTTTTGACTAAATTATATTTTTCAATATCGAGCTGTAGTGCGAATTAATTTACATTCAGACTATTAAATGAAAATTATTGATCTCCAAATTTTGGCCAGTGAATCGTTTCAAGATAAAGAACATGGAACATGGATAGCTAATTTAAGTAAAGCAATAAAAATGAAACTACATGAGTTTAACATATTAAAGGTAAACTTAAAAATTAATTGAATTAAATGTCATTTTTTAACACAAATATTTGTGCATATCAACTACCTATTTGTGTCTGGTACACAAATTGTAGGTTTTTGTAAATTATTTTTATGAGTTATTATTTATACAAGATATACTTAATCTAAACTAACTATAAAAGAAGAAAAAAACAATGCTATAACAATGTATAGAATTTAATCCGTAACATAAATAAACATATCGGAAGTATTATGCAATGCTCCGAAGATCAGAAAATGTTAGGTTATCTTCTTATATATTATCGTCAGCGGCTGGGCCGAAAAACAGTGTTTAAATGTAATTAAATAATGCTTTCTTGATTTTTTTTCTTGTTTACGTCTTGATGAATAACGTAAATAAAAATTAAATAATAACGTATATCTTCTGCAAAATCTATGGAATGACAGTTATTACTAGCAATAAAATGACATGAAATACAAAATACCAAGAAACGTATATCCAACTATACGAAGAATCCAAATATGTAAATATGTACGTTTGTGTTTTGTGTACCAAATAAATATTGGCAAAATTAATTTTGTCGTAATGGTTTTGTATATAATGTATCGATTTTATATTGTAAATGAGATACGTTTAAATTTGGACGTATTTTTTATTGTATATCGTTTTAATAAATATGCATAATAGTTATTTTTTATTATTCTTACATCTGCGTTTTAGAGACACGAAACGGCCTACGGCCAAATACGCACGCCCACATACCCTGCGGGCTAAAAGTTTAAGACCGCACATACATAACAACATAATTATCCATCAATTGTAATAAAATCCCATAGGATCAATAAAAGAAATGCACATCTGCATATTCTATTGTTAGTATCGAATATTTAAAAAGTCATTCTTTTGTTTACTTTCAAGTTATTGGACAATAAACATCTATTGTTTTCAAACACCGATAAACGCTGCGCTATAGCCAGCGTAGAGTCGTAATAATATTTTGATAATGTCCTCATTACTAATAACTTTGCTTTTGTTTCGTATTAGTCAATAATTAGGATAATTTATCTCCTGAAAACACGTTTTTCTGACCCGAATTTACTTAGGTTTGTTCACAAACGATCTCAATTAGTCTAAACTTGTGGTTGTTTGTGTTGTGGTACAGCGACGACGTCATAAAATGGGAATAGAAAAATTAGCAGTGAAGTGCGTTCTACCATCGTTGTTTAACATAATGAAGGCAAATCCGAACGTGAGATTGCTTCACAACTGAAGTTATCGAAGACTTGTGTTCATGGCAAAATAACTCGATACAGGGAGACAGGCAATTTTCAAGATCATCCACGCTCGGGAAGGCCGAGAGCTACCACGTCTAGTGAAGATAATTTCATTGTTCTCATCAGCAAGCGAAATAGACGCTTAATAAAGAAAAAGCGACTGAGAGATACAAAGGTCGCGTTGCCTTTCGAAAAACTCTGCTAAGGCCGCTAAACAATAAAAAACGGATGCAGTTGGCTCTTGCCCATCGAGATTAGACTGAACAAGATTTTGCTGATTAGACTGAAGAAGAATAAGAAGAAGAAGTGCTTTGGACCGATGAATCCAAGTTTGAACTATTTCGGTTCAAAACGTAGAATTTACGTTCGACGCAGTGCCCAAGAAAAGATGTCAGATTGTATAGTCCCAACAATCAAGCATAGTCTAGGGTTGCTTCTCTAGCCAAGGAACTGGTGATTTGATTAATATTGAAGGAATTTTGAACAAGGAAGAGTACAAAAACATTTTAGAACAAAATGCCGTTTCTTCCGGAATGCAATTAATTGGAGATGGATTAATTTTCCAATAAGATAATGATCCAAAGCATAGATCAAAGTTATGTAGAGGATATTTAGAACAGAAAGAGGCACAAGGGGTGTTAAAAAACATGGTTTGGCCTTCTCAGAGCCCGGATCTCAATCCCATTGAACTTTTGTGGGAAGAGCTTGATAGCAACGTCCGTAATCGTGGCTCATACTCACGAGCAGAAATGTGAAATGCTTAATGCGAAACGTGGAATAATATATCACAAGACACCATTGGCCTGCAGTATATATATATATATATATATATAAAAGACAAACCCTTTATTTGTCTCCAGTCCATACAGATAGAAGCGTTGCTGGAGTTTCTTGCGCCACTTCTTCTCCAGCGCCCACGCATTCTGAAGTGGTGGTACAGGTAGTTAATAATAATAGTGATATTAATTAAGATAATCCTCTGTCAGAAGCAACTGACCGAGCCGAGGCTCCTCTCGGGAACCCTTGCGCTGGTTACCCATATATAGAGGTCTCGACTGAGAGCCATAAGCGCTCGGTCACCTCTCAACCCGGTGAAACTGTATAAGCCCTGGGGCTAACAGAGGCCATCAGCACGAAAAAAAAAAAAACCCTTTATTTGTGATTGTGGCAATTTACGAGTCACCGAGCGCGTAGTTTTGAGAAATCTGCTATGAACCAGCAGCTGAAAGGTTATCCATTATTTATGGAAGTCTATCCTAATAAAAGTAAAATAGAAAAAATGTGTGCCTGTCACTAAATATCAATGAAAACTATACGAATATCTACTATAGTTTACGTATACTATACATTTCAGAATACCGATTTCAAATACTCAATTCAATTTTTTTTTTATTATATTGGGAGTAACAAACGAGCATACTGTTCACCGGATAATAAGTGGTTCCTGCGGCCCATGATATCTACTTCCACCTTGTGCAGGGCAGGAATCATAATACAGATGCGTTGTCACCCCTGAGGACTGAGATGAAACGGCTCGTTACCAGTTATAAAGGTCTCCGGATCCCTACACTCACCAGACGAAACATAGCAGCATAATGCTGCCATTTTACGCTGGTGTTCTGTGAGGGCGTGGTCCTACCCCGGTCGAGCTGACCCATTCATTCTGCAGCTAGAAACAAATTGCAGCATAGCTGTACCACTACACATTATTATGCAGAAACTCACATGACATCGTGCATCCGCACTGGGTCTTTATTTTTGTGTATGAGTATTGCTGTTGGTCCAGAGACCTCTACAGCTTTATCTAATCAGATTCGCGAGCGGGAGGCCCGCTGAGTAGGGGGACAACGACGATGCTGCGAAGGTGGCGCGGAGACTGCTGCTGGACCACCGCTGCACTCCGACCCCTGTGGACAAAGAACGAAGGACGAAGAAGAAGACAACAGAGGGGGTGGGCGATAATACGAGCCGAGCCCATAAGGAGGTACGAAACCTTGACTCGGATCGGTATCTAAAAGGGAGCACGCACACTGAGCCACGCACATTACCCGGCATTCAGTACAATATATCCTGATGCTTTAGTTATAAGTTTATAATTCTGAGATGAATGTTTAAGAAACTATAATTGAAACAAACACATATCATCATCATAAATATATTATTATATTATAGTATATATTTTATAGCTATAAATATTTAATGATAGTTTACTGGCCATTGAACGTGTGCTTAAAACGTTACACAGCCTCGAAATTGCCTCATTTGAAAAAAAATCATTAGATCAATTAAAAATTGAGAACATTATATTACAAAACAATAAACAATTCATATATTTAGTTCATAAAATATATAAAGTCAACCATTTGCTATATATATTTGTTATATATATATAAAGCTTCTATAGTTTTTAATGATTACGTAATTTTATAACAAGACTTATCGACACGATATAGTGTCAGTACGGTGACGCAGGACTTACGGCATTTTACATATCTATTCGTAATTCAAATTAA
This sequence comes from Teinopalpus imperialis, assembly GCA_029286865.1. NCBI lineage: Eukaryota > Metazoa > Arthropoda > Insecta > Lepidoptera > Papilionidae > Teinopalpus > Teinopalpus imperialis. Next base: position 1,119,694 of record JAGSMU010000026.1, on the reverse strand, counting down.
CAACATGTATATTATTTTCATGTATGCGTTCAAGACGACTTACTTCTTTTTTTTTTAATATTGTTAATACATATAAAACTTTACCCTTAAAATTAGTTTAACAATTTTATTTTAATTATATTCTTAATCACTTTAAATATCTAAATGCTTTTACTCATTGATTAATACTGTGGTTCAATATAACCTTGAACAGAGTGCATCGTGTTGCAATAAATAAGTAATGTGCCCCCTTAAGTTCATACACCTCTATGGCTTTGACAGCAGGTTCTTCAAGAGTATTGCCAGCAATAGCGTTAATATTGAATAGTATATTTGCATTGTTATCATTCGTTATTTTATTTAGATAATATATTCCTATCTGAAATTTAAAAAAGAAATACATTTTACAGATAATGATTATAATAAAATTATCCAAAATTGATTTCAAGTCTCCAAGAAAAAGAATAATTACACGAGGCCTTCAATAATAAAACCTTTTTGTGATTCATTGTTGGCATTTGAACTGTGAATGTTTGTGTGCAAATGTACTGATTATTTTATAGTAATTGTTTACAAATATTTGTAATAAAAATATGTAATTGATCTTCAATTTATATGCTAAGTATTATAATTGATATTGTCATAGGCATGTTACTTTCCATAAATAAATAGTTTTACTCACTCCTCCATCTTCATACCCCAGAAGCAGAACTTCTCCATGCGGCGTTGCACAAGTGAGACCCGGATACTCCAAAATCACATCCTCTGAATCTCCAATTTTTATTATATTAATTAAATGCGGTCCTATTCCACGTGGCACTAAAAGCGATGTAAATAAGCAACATGATTAAGATGTGTGTGTATGTTTTTACTACTTATTGATTAGTTTATTTAATATTTTAATTATTATTTTTTTTTTTACTATATTGGTAAAAATTATCATTAAAATGGTAAAAAAAAAAGTCATCAACAAATGTCATAAATATTATATATGTCATTATTATTTTTTCTGCTGAATAAATTAATAAAATGATATTACCACTATACACAACACTATGCTTGTGAAACATAGTAATAAGGGGACTGTTGAAAAAATTTGGAGTGGCGATTTTGGCGACAGTTTCAGTCTTCAACTCCCAGTCTTCCCCGTGTAACACATTGCCATTTTGCTTTAGAATATAAATATCGTTTTTATAGATGTTTATGTCATAAATGGATCCAAGGTAATCGTAGCTGCGCATTAAGGGACGCCTTATGAATCTTCTATCGCAGCATTTATATAGCCATATCACATTTTTAGTATTTATTACGAAGCAACGATCGTCTACCAATCTGTTAAAGACCATTTGGAAAAATTTAAAAACAATATCGAGTACCATATTTTTTTTTGTGAGAAGTCCCTTTTGCCATTCGGAACCTTAGTTAAGTTCTAATTAAAAGACAATATTTGTACTCTAAATACATTTACAATTGTACAGGTATGTTGAAGGAGTGTTAATAATGCCCTCTACAGGAACCATTTCTTATTCGGTAATACAAAAATGCCTGTATATACAATACATACAGTTTAACTATCAACATTATATGCTGATTTCACTTATGCAGAAGTTAATTTATAACTGGTTATATTGAAGTCCTGTTAATACCCCGATAGGATTTTTTATCAGTCTCCGTTCTGTCTAATAATAGGTACTTTCGTATTTTGCCCAAAGTTAAAAATGCTTATATCTATTCCAATAATTTCACTGAGTGCTCAAGTTCTGTGCATATAACTAAACCAAAGGATAACATAAAAACATGTACACTTACTTAAAATCACAGCAAGAAACATTATATGTTGTATGATTATGTTTGAATCTTATAGACAATTTGTTTCTAGCTATTAGCTCCACAATTATGTGATCACTTTCTTGACAGTCTAATATATCTGTAAATTTTAAACATCTCTTAATTTACTTGGTATGGTTTAGTAGTAGTTAATAATAAAAATATTGTTGCAGTCAATTCCTATATTAAAAAGCTTTTTAAGGCCTTTTTTTAAATCAAATGATGAAAGCATACTTAAGATGGGCACAAAGATATCATTGAAAGAGTTTATTAGTTTAATCAGTCTTATTCCACAATGTACTTACTAGGCTTTTCTAAAATATTGGTTAAACTTTCAACAGTTCGGTACTCAACATTAGAGTCACGGACAATGATAATGTTATCTGAAATAAAATTATATAAGTAGCACACTTAAAATATGTAGAAGGTGCAGTAAATCAATGTTGATAAGAGCCTTGTATTAATAAACTACATAATGAATAATAATTAAAACGAAATACTAATTCAGCTTCCAGATAATGAGAACATGTTCAGGAAAAATATATGGCCAAAATTATGAGGCATGAGGTTCGCCAAACTTTCCTAGGAAGAGGCAATAGATACTCATAAATTCCCTGGTAGCTAATACAACAATGAATGAAGAAAAGAAACTGATGATTAGATGAAAGGCAATAATAACAATATAGTACCAGGATGGGTAGAGAAGTGTTGCCCATTCTGGTATATTGTTATTATTATTGAAGTAACAATATTAAACTGCATAATGGCAACCACATTGCACATCACCTAAACACAATGTGCCAAATTTACAATATCAGACCAATGACAAAATGTCAGTCATTGATCTGATATTATAAAACTATATACAAGATTAGTTTAAGATCCCATAAAGTAAAAAATCATGTGTATATTCAATTGAGGAATAGACAAAGCATTACTCCACTCAATCACTTACAAACTTCTTGATCTTAAGTGATTCTTTTCAGATAGGTTTATAAGCTATTAAGACTATAGAGTCAATATTTAGATTGAGTCCTATGATATATGATCTTCATTAGATTAATCATCAGAATGAATGGGTCAGCTCGACCGGGGTAGGACCACGCCCTCACAGAATACCAGCGTAAAATAGCAGCTTAACGCTGCTGTGTTTCGTCTGGTGAGTGCAGGGATCCGGAGACCTTTATTACTGGAGACAAGGCATTCCATCTCAGTCTTCAAGGGTGACAACGCATCTGCATTATAATTTCTTGTCAAGTATGAATGTAGATGTCATGGGCTGCAGGAATCACTTACCATCAGGGGAACTGTGTGCTAGTTTGTATCTCTTAATGCTATAAAAAACAAAAAAAAAAACATTTAATTCCTGAACATTTTGGGTATAGTCTGAAAACATTCAATATGAATGGCAAGTGGATAGCTTTGAGCAATTTAGAACACACAAAATATGACAGCTGCCAATTCCCACTTCAAAGTCAAATAGCATTATGTAATGAACTATGCCTACAATAAGAACTACTTTACTATGAAATACTTAGAGACTATAAATACTAAGGCCAAGTAAGACGTTATTACTGGTGATGAAACATTCCATCTTAGTCCTGAGAGGTTATCACAGCATAATGATTCCTTATTGAAGATGAATGTGAGTGTCTAGGGCCATACAAATCACTTCATCAGGAGAACTACTGTCACACATACTATATAAAAATTACACACCAAGATGCAACTTACTAAAGATGAAAAGAGCAAGTACCCAGTGCATTTCAGGTTCAACTAGCAAGCTTCATTTACTCAGAATTATGATAATCTACACATACATAGTAAATAATTTAAAATGCTTAAGATGCAGAAGTTGCAAATAAATACTAAAATATGTACATATTTACCTTTAAAAATATGAATATTCTTAATATAACCTATTGGCAAGGTTTTATCATGTTGAAAATATGTGTTTCTGTTCTTCCACAAGAGAGAATTAAAATACATATCTCGCCATGAAAGAGTAGACTTCTGACTAAAGGTAATACCCTTATTGTGCATAGCATCTTGTGCTAATTTTTTCCACAAGCTATTAGTCTAGAAAAGAATAAATATAATAATATTGTAATTAATTCAAAACTAAAATGTTTACTTAACAACATAATTATTTCAAAATATACCTGGCCAATGTAATCGACAACATCTCTCCACAATTTGCATACGGTCAGACATTTTACAAGAGTGTTGTGGTCTAATAGTTTAAAAATTAATAAAATTATGTCCGGTGAGCAAGTAGACCAATCCATAGTGTGGCAGGGAATCGTAGTGAGTGAAACATTCTTTGAAGAATTGTTGTAGTTGTTGAATAAGAAGTTGTCTGATGAAGGAATACGGAAGTTAATTTTAAATTAAAAGATTATAAAAAACAAATTCTACGACACAAATGTTTTCATTGAAAATTTAAAATTCGTGATTATCTGTCAAAACAAATGTGATAGTAAAAACCTACAGAAAAATATAACGAAACGTGTCAAAACTTGGCAGTTATTTTTGTCAGTGCTGTGGTATGCTACGAGGCAAAATTGAATTTACATTATAAATATAAGCGAGTACAATCAAATAGAATGCCACATTTGACATAAGACTGTAACTGGTAGATATGACGTCCTTTGACTAACAGGAATATTTAGTATCTTTTTATTAATATTTCTATAAAATAATAAAAAATACAAACTCTAGATTAGTCATTACACTACATATTCCAGCGTTAGCGTTTAAATCCGACCAAATATCCGAATTGAAAAATGTATTTGTCATATGAATATTTAGAGTGTAATCCAATGTATACCATTTAGTATCTTTATTGTAGTTATCGTCGTATTAGTCGTCTACGTTATCTTCAGAAATGAAAAATATGTAAGTCAATAAAACAAAAAAGGGATAAAAATGGTACTTGTCTAATGATCTTTATTGTTTTTATTTGATGCACATATTCTTTTGTTTATTTTTGGTTACATATTACACCTTTTTTCTTATGCCTCTTGCATATCCGCTTTAGCCGTCACCCAGACACCATGGGGAACAGAAAAGCTAGCAATGCACAGGCAATACTAGTTCTCTGTAGCGGATCAGGTCTTTGACTCCTCCGCCAACCATAATTCAGCCGCGGTGGATAAAGAGAACGGTAATGTAACACCGACACTCCTCTTCCTCCTCGGGCCTAACGAAGTCGCATCAGCGGTACGGCCCCGCTTGAGTCGCTCCACTCCCACCCCTCTCGCAGTCCACCTACACGCTTCCTCTTATATAGTATAACTTATTATCTATACATATGTAATTACTTATTCTGACTGACTGACTGATTCATCAAGTCAGAGCCTAAACCGCTGGGACTACAGACTTTAAATTTTGGCGGATGATTTCTTTTGTTTTTGTTCTGATGATTTATGTTGTTTCCACTAAGGTAGGTTGTAAATTATACTCCTAAGGGGGTAAAATATGGAATGAACGGTTATATGGAATATATATTTTGGTAACTATTTTTATGGAAGGCATGATTTTTCTTTTTTATAGAATAGGTGGCAAACGAGCATGCAGTCCACCTGATGGTAAGTGATCATCGTTGCCCATTAATATCTGCAACACCAGAAGAGTCGCAAATGCGCGGCCGGGCTTTAAGAAAGGTGTCTTTTTCTTGAAGGTCCCTAAGTCGTATCGGTTCAGAAACACCGCTGGCGACAGCTGATTCCAAAGAGTAGTTGTGCGTGGCAGGAAATTTCGTGTGAAGCGTACAGTGGTGGATTGCCAACCATCGAGATAATGAGGATGAAATTTTGAATTCTGTCTTTGCCCAAAATGGACTGATTTTATATAGTATTTCTAATTACTCGGTGAATTATTCACAGATAATGTATATAAAAGTTCAAAAGCTATAATAATGGAGCCTAACTAAGGTCTAAACATCATTAGTTACTTCATATAACTAAAGTAGTAAATGCTGATTGTTATATTATCTGGTCTGTTTTCGATAACGTCAACTGTCAGTCAAAGTCAAGACAAGATTGTGGCTGTATGGACCAAAGCCTTTTCCATTAGGGATAAATTAATATCAATCAATCAAGACAAGATTGTAGTGTAGTTTTATAGGTTATGTTTATATAGTTTTGTGTTAGTTTCAAGTTCAATTATAACTGTATGAAAAATACTTAAAAACAGTATCTAATCTGTACTGTAACACGTACATTTTCTGCACAGATATGCAGAATTTATGTACTATGCAATAATTCACTAAATCGTCTATATTTTTTGTAAAAGTTATTTTAAAAAAAATAAAATAAAGGGAATCATTAAATAAAAAAAGTAAATAACATAGTTCTCTGACCAATAGCATTATTAATACTTAAATATTTTATCAAAGAAAAATCTACACATCTTCACAAAATGGTATGTATATGATTTTATTACCTATGTTTATATATTTTAAATCTGTATCATAAACAACATTATTTGTGGATCAAAACAATGAAAACGTTATAAGTTGTACTTAATTAGAAATAACATAATGAAAGATATGAATAAATTCCACACATAAGAAACTATATCATGTTTCACTAAACTATTATATACCAAAAACATGATCTTTATTGTTTCTTCTATCTATCTATCTAATGGAGTTCCCTGTGTATGTTCACAAGAGCACAGTTGACCTCTACTTATTTTACTATCATTCACTAAATAATCTATTCAAATATATTATTAGTGCAGATTTTTGTTATATTAATAAAAAGGGAAATGGAGTAGTTATTTAGAACTGAAAACTGAAATTGGCTGGTCAACTGAAGTTGTTGTTTTTGTTTCACTGTAAAAGCATTGTATTTATATATCTTTTTTTACAGGCCAGAAATGCAGAAAAAGCTATGTAAGTTTTATCACATTACCTATTATTAATATGTCATTAAAACTGATACCTGAAACTTAGTATGACTATTTTTAATTCTGGATCCCTTTGCCCCATATGGTCAGAGAAGCATCTAGCAAGAAATCTGTTAAAATATAACATAGTCATTATGCCAATGTTGCTGAAAACTAGTAAAATTATTTTTAGTGATTTTTGAAAGGCTGTTACTTCCTCAATAATCCTACTATCAAGAAAATATAGCATAAGGATGCTTGACATTCTGGAATCTTGAGATGAAAACTTTTAGGTGTCACTCAAACCGGTAAAAGAAATTACGAAGGCAAAATTTTGAATTTTTTTTCTTCTAATGAGGCATTATTTTCCTTTCACAAATAATCAAAGTTATTAAAAATTAGAAGAAGATCTTTATTCTTGCTAGAATACCAAATATGATATGAATGAAATAAAATGGAAGCCAATTTTTGCTTTATTGTCTAAATGTGTGCATGTTAAGTAAGGTAGTTGAAGCCCTAGATTTGTATTTAATTTGTAAACCGGAAAATATATAATAAGTTAATGTTATACTATATATCTTGTTTTCTGAATGGAGTATTATTTTTCACTCTCTTGAGAAAAAAATACAAATGAATGGCCGCTTGTTCCTCATGCTTTGCTTGATATAAAAATAATAAATGCGCAGGACCACACTTGCGCGATGGCGAGCAGCTCAAGTGCAGGAAGCGGGCGGACAGCGGGAGCGAAGGCCATACCTCGCCTCCGAGTGTAACGATCTGCCACTGGCCGAGAAATGGCGGTTGCAGATCGTGAGGGAGATCGCTAAGAAAGTGGCTCAGATACAGAATGGTGAGAGAATTTATGGTGTAGCGGTAACGCGTTATAAAACTCATTTTTAATGCGTAATTCCAAGGCCAGCACTAGACAGAAATCTGATACTTTATATCACATTGGTTTCGTTTTGTTATTGCGATTTCTTCCTCTTGGATTCAGAACAAGACAATACCTTATCTATATTACCAGATGATAAATAAGCAGGATATATTATAGTAACTTAAGCATTAGAGCACACAAAGGTAATCATTTTCCTGATTCGTATTTACAATGAAATCGAAGATAGTTTTTTGAACATTTTTCGGAAAGCTTACCGCTAAGAATACGTACCTGGATCTATCCCATACGTTTGATATGTACACGGTACAAACGTACAACACACGTAAACAGGGTTTTAATAATTTTATAACGCAATATATATATATATATATATATATATATATATATATATATATATATATATATATAGTCGTTATAACTTAAATGTTTATGCCTCATAATAATCTTAGATGATGCAATGATTTTTTATTTGCAAAAAATATATTATAACTAGAGATAGAGTATTGTAACAATAATACAACATTTAAATAGTTTCTTTTGCAAATCTATTGGGCTATGAGACGTATCTAAAATAATTTAGCTATCAACAATGTGAAATTATTAGTTTAAAATTTACAAACGAATCAAAAACCTATTAGGAACATGGCAGAAGGAAATACAGATATAGCGGAACTGACCAATGCTCAACTCTTTAAAGAACCAAGCTTAAGATCACAGAATGAGAATGAGCCTCCAACAACGTTGGAAACCACGGAGCCTATGGAGGCTGGTGTTCGATCTCTATCACCAGTCAAGACATCACCAATGCGTTCTATAAAAAGTACAAGATCACCAGCTGGTTCTGATCAACAACGCCTGTCTTCATCAGGGACAGTTATGAAAAGGTCTTCACCACACATAACCTCCCCAAAGTCTCCCACATCACCACTGAGTCATGGCTCAATTGCAAGAACTTCATTAAATTTATCCATTCAAAGTGATAAAATTAAACCATATAAAATTGACGTAGAAAAACCTAAAAGTCCAAGTGACAAAAGTTTTGGCTCTATTAAAGGAAAAGAAGATATAATCCAGTCTATCATAGATCTCGAACCACAAGGAAAGAACATAAGCAATCATGTAGACGAATTAACAGAATCGGTTAGAATACTTTCGAAGACCATAGAAGATCCCAACTCACCTGTTTTGCACAGCAATATCGACAAGATAGCAAACATGAGCAAAATGTTGACCAACGAAGCTAATGCTCTAAGGGAATCAATAAAAAGTTTATCGGATGACATTAGTCGTACGAAAAAGGAATTACTCACAACGAAAGACGAAGATGTGAATTTCCCATATCATCTCTTTCTAATAGAACTTATAATAAATAAGATACACATGAAATGCGAATGCTTTGAATTCGACTATAACAATTTAGTTATAACATCGGTTTTTTTGGGTAAACAGCCGATAGTGCTGTACGACGCGTCGTATGGAAAAGTTGAAGATTTCACTCACTTGAATGTCGGCAAATCAGCCTTATTCGCTATGACTTACGATAAGATATGCAACATAAGAGAATTTATAATAAAGCTGCAGATAGTAAAGCAACCGCCTTGTTCGAAATGCGTAACGAAAGTTGGACAAGCGCTCGCCGATTATACCAACAATTTCATTGAACTTCGCGAGGAACTTTGCAAAAAGTGGACTGAAGAACAGCCCACCGATAACATAATATGTACTACATCGACGCCTATGAGTAAAAACATGTTCTACGTATGGTGTGGAGAAAGTGAAAAGAGTGATTCCATAGGCGTCATTGAGATCTCCGTTCGTATGTCTTTCCTCGGGAAAGAGATTACAACTGCATTCATCGCTTCACCCAAGCAACAGGGTACATCGCTTCTGCAAAAGGACGACAACGGCATGACCATGTATTCGTGTCAGAATGTAGAGATGGATGGACAGGGAAAAGTAATTCTCGACGAAGATTCCCTTACTAGAAAAGAGGTCAATCGTAATGCTCACACCGTGTACAATAGAAGACCAGACAGTCCTACATCACAATTTTCGAGTGCGTCCTCGAAACCGTCAACGAAACACTACTATGGATATAGGCATCAACCAGGTTAGACCATAACCACTTAAAACTATTATTTATTTTAAAGTTATTTAAATCACTGTCACTTATGATGTGGTAATAGTTAGATGACCTGGCTGGTGCGTTGTTTTGTATCACAGAATGGTTTTCTGGTCTGGGTGTGCTGTTTGCATGTCCCATACCTTTGACACTGTATCTGAGCCTCTCATTGTATTGCATATGCATTACATCGGATTAAGTGAAGGGGACGACGAATGAGTACCTCTCTCCGCTTTTGTAAAGTGCTTACGTCACATATCTTACGCAATTGATGTCTACTAATAACCAAAAGATATCGCTAAACTCGATAGGAGGACATTATCAATACGATTGATATTACTAACAGTTGTCAGTTACCCAAAACTGTACTGTTAAAATTTAACCTTAAGGAATACGGTCTGACAACTTCATCGCGTATCTAAAATACTATTATAATCAAATTACTTCGTACCAGTAATATTTCCTGTCCTGGTATATCTAATATGTTTTGCGTCTAATTGTTTTATCCAGTAGTATTAACATCGTATCCCATTAATATTTGTGAAGTTACTATGATTGAGAGTACCATAAGAATATTTTGATTATTCGTGTTTTTCCAGAAGGAATGTCAAAGTATGATGAAATTTTCACTAAAATGAACGCAAACGAATTAAAAATCAGAGTTCCCAAAACAACGAAAGTAGAAAGGATGGGAAAATACGATAAAATACAGGAACTATGCTCTTGTGAAGACAATTCTTATAACACCGGGGAACAGATTCAATTCGAATTACCGAGAGATCTGTGTTATCCCGCTAAAGCGAACACTTACTCTTCTAATCTTAAATATACGTTTTCTGGTAAAGAAAAGAGCTGCGACGCCAGAGATAGAAAAATAATTAATGTAACTCCATCTAACTGTCCCGTTCCAGTCAATATGGAGAAAATGGTTCATCCCCAAAAAGACGTATTTATACTGAAAATTGGAAAAAAACTAGAAACTAAAGACAAAAAGACAGACCTCGAAATAGAACTAGTAACACCAAAATTAATTCCTAATAATACCGAAGCCAATAACCATATATCCCAACAATGCAGTCCAAACGAATTGAAAAAGAAACCATCCGAATTGAGTAATAAGAAAAAAGATAAGGCGAAAAAGGGCAAAACAAAGTTTGCAAAAACAAAGAAGAAAAGCAAGAAATAAATAATTTTACCTTTCTGCAATAAATTCTTAGAATTCAATTCTTAAAACTCTTTTTTTTCATAAATATTTGGTTTTATACAGTTTTGCAGGGAATATCATCTGTAATATACCAAAACATAATGCCAGATCAGACGAATATCACAGCCACAGCTGTGTAAATCTAACAGCACCCTATCTAATAAATTTTCAGGTGGTAATGGCTTGAATTTGTAGATTACCATGAGGAAGATAACATCAGTCTTTTTTTGTTATTTTTTTTTATAAATTTTAGGTTATAAAGTTAGTATTTTAGCACTCATACCTACCATTACCTCATATATGCCATAAGCTGTTATCATATATTATGATGTTATATTGTTAGGCTAGTGTTGGTAAATATATTATATTTCCATATTTATTAATTGTGAATCGAGGCGGCTGAGTTCAACTTTAAGAGAGATGGACATTTTGTTTTCATTTACCATACTAATAATTATTCTTATTTTATTGATAGATATTTTATTAATTAGTAAAAAAATATCAATAAATCAAAAACAATAAATAAATAATGATACATAATAGAAATAAAGCTTGTATTAATTTAGAAATATAATAATTATTTCATTTTCAGTTCGTTAAATATAAATAATAATTAGTCAGAAATGGAATGACCACTCTTAAGAAAATATTAATATGGTTTGGTGCTTAGATAACTCCACTATTGTATTATAACTACATTTTATGGTAAGGCTAGTAAATTTACAACTTGCTAGCCACCACTCTTGAGTTTAATATTTTTATTGCCTTAAAATCCTATAAAGCGTGTTAGAAAAATCTGACTTCAAAGTTTATTTCACCCAGAAAAGGTTCTTACTTAGCAGTGGTTACAAATTGCGACTTTATTTTTTATTATTTATTTTGTTTTTTTATGAATCTTTACAAGGGCAACAATTTGAAATTGGAATTACAATCAGCGTACTTCACCGGATATCAAACACTAAAGTTATCATTTTTAAGTTTAGTTGTAAAATTAATTTTACACTAAACACGACTATTACTTTTACGAATATTAAATAAATGTTGTTATCCCTACATTCCAGCCGGTCTAGGTGAATTTCGTATTCGCGATTTAAACGACGAAATCAACAAGCTAATGCGAGAGAAACGCCATTGGGAAGTGCAGATAAAAGGTCTGGGTGGGCCAGACCATGCTCGAGTTGGGCCCAAGATGCTTGATCAAGACGGAAAGGAGGTTCCAGGAAATAGAGGCTACAAATACTTCGGGGCTGCAAAGGATTTACCAGGTTAAGAAAGTTTAAAAATTTATAAAAATAAACTACTACTACTTGTAATTTTTATATCACTAATTATGCGGATTAGGAGACATCTCGTTTCCTTCAACAATCTTCGGTTTTATGTTTTTATAATGTGTATATTTTTAAATTATGTATATATAACATTCACAGTGCTGTAGTTGACGAATTACCTCTTCAGTTGCAAATATTTTTTTTTAATACTTTTCGTTCCAGAAACCGATCTCAGGTTCTATGAAAGAAATAGCAAACACTACAAATGTATACGATATAATGTAAATGAAAACCAAACAAAAATGTTGAAAACAACCAATATGTATTTATTGAAGTAAATAATTAAAATAGTTAATAACTAACTAGCACACAGTTCATATGATGGTAAGTCATCACTGCGGCCCAAAGATACCTGCATCTATCTTACTAATCGAGTCAGCTGTCACTAACTTACCGTTTTAATCTCTGCTCCAAACATGTGTTTTTTGTAGAGAAACACTTCGGGCGCGATGAGTAAATTGCCATGTTGAATTGATTGCAATGTTTCTGACGCAAAAAGGGCGAAAAACAGGTGCAGGTCGTATTTGTTCTCCTCTTTTTCTCCCTCTACCCGTGTATCCATCACTAATTTCATACACAATGCTTACAAATCGAGACTACATCTCGATTCGTGAGCAACGCTAAAGAAATTTCACTTCTATTGCATGTTTTAAATAACATGGATCCCTAAATTGTTGCTTTATAGGTTTGAAAACAAGATTCTATTTATTCATATTTTCACTACACACAGCGTTTAATCATAGATTAGTGCAAGTGTGTTTCGTCTGGTGAAAGAAAACAGACCTTATTAGTGGTGACAAAGCATTCCATTCAGAATGTCTCATATTCAATTAGGTGAACTGTGCCCGTTCTTCGCTTCTAATAACGTATTAAAAAAAAATTGTAATCGCAGGTGTGCGGGAGTTATTCGAGCAAGAGCCACCGCCGCCAGCAAGACGGACGCGCGCTGACCTGATGCGGGACGTGGATGCTGATTATTACGGGTACCGGGACGACGAAGACGGACTCCTGTTGCCGTTGGAAAAAGAAGCCGAAAAAGGCGGTAAGGGTTGACAAGGAATCATAATGCAGATGCGTACCCTTGAGGACGGAGATGGAATGCCTCGTCACCAGTATTAAAGGTCTTTATACATACAAATAGCATTTGTATATCTCTACTCGTTAATCTCGTAAAGTACCTAATACTAAACTTAACTCATTTCCAACGGAGGTTTGTATCTTTAATATCGAGTATAAGAAATAAATATTTTCTTAGACCTCTCTCCTTTTTGGAACTACGGGTGACATGACTGCACAGTTCTCCTGGTCGTAGGTAATGATTGCAATCCACACATCCATAACAAATATCCAAGATGCACGTGCTTCCCTGAGGGCTGGGATGGAATGCCTCGCTAACGATAACTTACCAAACGGAACACAACGGCGTTATTTTACGCCGATTTATTGATTTTACGCTGGTATTCTGTGAGGGCGTGGTCTTCCGTGATCTCTCCGCGCCGAGCTATTCGTGAGACTGCTGATTTATAACAGTGTTAGAGTGATTTTTTATATGTGAATTAATTTGGGTACGAACATTGTTCGACAATTACTATAGTGTTGTTTTAGTAGAAATGTAAATATGTACGAAAATGGTTCAACCTTCGGTTTAAATGAAACCCTAGGCTGAGATTTATAAAGGGTACTTGAAATTTGCTCAGGCTTTGCATTTGAAATCTATAAAACTTTATTTTCAATTAGTTTTAGAGCATCTTAAAATATTACTAGGAGCATTCAGTAAGTTAAGGATTTTGGTGACTTTGGCCATTCTTAGCATAAGCTGAGGATATGACTATAAATTTCATTACCTAATTAACGTAAGCAAAGACGAAGCAAAGTCTAAGTGCGCTTTATAAATTTCAGCGTTAGGCTTAGATGGCAATAACAAAATTGTAGCCGATTAATTGTTAATTATAAAATTTGTAGCGATAGCACAGGCAGTTGAAGAGTGGAGAAAGAATAAGGAACAGAACGAGGACCAAGATTTACCAGAAGAGGAAGATATTTATCCAGAAGATGTAAGTATGCAGTACACCTTTTTATGCAAGTGATAAAATTAGTGAAAATATTTTCGGGTATTACTGCAAAATATGATATAACAAAAATAAAACACATAGTATTGCCCTTGACACTCTCGAGTTAGTCGCTTTTGCGCGCAGGGTAAAGGTCCAAGCTGAGGCTTCCTCCCTTGTGCTGGTTACCATTTATTAATAAATGTTTCGGCTGAGTTGCCTAAACGGTCGGCTACCTTTCAACCCCGTGAAGCTGTAAACACTCTCGGGCTAACAGCGGCCATCAGCCATAAAAAAGCAGTATATAGTAAGCCATAGCATTCCGAGTCTTCAACTCTGGTACAATACAAAATCCACGGCTACTATCTGTGATGTGTCCGGTTACCTAAGATCATCATACGAAACACAGCTGTTATGCTGCTATTCTATGAGAATGTGGTGGACCTCCTCGGTCGAGCCGAACCATTCATGTTGCATACATATCCTGGTTATTTATATAGTTGAAACTATATTAAGTATCAATAAGATTTTTGACATTTTCCCAGCCTGACGACAAGAGGATAGAAGATGATGGTGATGTAACAGAGAAAGCACCAGGCACCTCGCTCGTAGCGGTGCCATCGCAAAAAGATATAGAAGAAGCATTATTGAGAAGAAAGAAGCAGGAGTTGTTGGAACGATACGGATGTTTAGATGTGAAATTGGAAAGTAGCTGATACAGGAATAATTTAAAATATAATAAATAAGTTAAATAAAAAAAAACGGTTTTTAATTTAATTCTGATCAACTGATCGATAACATATAAATACGGGAGTCATAAATTAAAACACTGAATATATTTTAAATTGCCATAATTTATTTCTGAACAAGTTCATTAGTTAGTAAGCAAAATATACAGATAATCCGGAAACGCGTCAAAAGCACGTTTACATTAAACAATGTTACACCCCTATAACAAGAAGGTATTATATTTAACAAGGTAATTTGCAGGCTACTACAACTAGGAGCAGTTACACTGGATCATTAAAGTAAGGTTTGACTTATTCATATGGTAAGTGAAGTAAGTCTAAATGACAAAAAGACAAGACAATATTTATACACTAGGAGACATTCATTGTGTCAGTTTGTTTTCATCAACCTGACGATATGCTTAAAAAAGCTTCTGAATAGCTAAAACGTGTCCGCTACTAGTTTTAATGGAATAACATGCTACCTGATTAACCAATCATTTATTAACTAAAAGTAAATAATATATGATGTGCAGTTCACTTTTTTAAAGTTGTACTTTATTGTAGTCATACAATAAACAATCATTTCACTAGATATAATTTAAACTTATTTTTTTTTAAATAAAACAGAGGGCGTAAATGGCGAACGACAGTACAGCCATTTACTGTGACTGCAGGTTTTTTATAGTTTTTTTTTACAATAAACGAGTTCCTAGAAAAAGGCCAACGCACATAATCGACTATTCCTTAATAACTCGTAAAGATTTTATTATGATGCTAATAATATGCACCCATACTATAGTAAATGAGTATGCGATTACGTCCTACAATGTTAGGAATGTACAAACTTAACAAATTGATAAGCTCTCAGAGTACAGTATATTAGTGACATCTAAGTAATATTTTACATAATAATAATGCAATTATAACTTTAATGCCTACATACTATTCTTAGTCTATGTAACGCGAAATACACATGCATGCAGCTTTAGTGCTTCCATTGTCTTGTATGCGTCCCATACAAATGAACTAATAAAATGTATGCAAATATATATATATATATATATAAATAAAAATATTCATTAAAGTATATTATATCGAAATATAAACCGAAACATATTTTAAGTACTATCTCAGACTCAATCTGGAAAATTTATTTTAAATACGATGACGTTTAAAGGAACTTAAATGTAATTAAAACAATAATGCGAATGAAATATAATCTTACTTCTGTGGCGATTTTCCGCTTGTATCAATTAGTGGACAACAAATGATTATGCACATAACCCTAACATAGTAGCTGCACATCATTTGCTGCTAATTTCCAAGCTGGATTTTGTTTAAAACCTTGAAAGTTCTTATACACCACAACGAATTTAACAAATGTCTATAAAATTAAAGGCCAATATAATATAAGGAATTAATAGATACGAAATACTTTTGTTATTTTAATAATTTATTCATGGACACCCCACTCGAATCGAATTGAAAAAATATTTTAAAACAGTGTCAACCGTGAACTTCTACAATTATAATAATTATAGATAATTATTTACATTACAATTTATGATTAAAACAGTTCTGAGAATTTTTTAGCTATTATTTAAGTAATGTAATGGAAAATAGAAATCGAGACCTACACAACCGCGTAATATTACAAGAATCGTAAAAGCATATATATTGCACTTATGTATCATATTGCAAGTTAAGTATACATCTATATTAAGTATCTCGTTAGTATACGAAATGAACGACGTATATAAATATTATTCTCGTATTAATTTCAAAATGCTTATATATTTTATTAGATGTTATATTCAATAGCTATATTTAATTCTATTTATGTATGACATAATTTCTTTATTATGGACCGGATTGCAATTTACCTATATTGGCGTTTGTCGGGTTGCCAGATAATAAATCAAAGATTTCCTTTAGTTCTGCTACAAATAAGTTAAACAAAGAACTACTGTAATGTAGTGAAATTCATTGTATCAATTTTGAAAATAATATATAAATATCGTGGCTTCTCTAACTGAATCTCTGCCTAAATATACTATATAATCAAATATTCTATCCTGGCAACCCCACCTACCTATTGTACAAAGCCGGTTGCACATTAAACAAATAATATATTGCATCTACACAACTTTCGCTTGTTATAGTATGTTTCTACTTTAATATGTTAAGACTGGAAGAGGTTTTGCTGTTTGGCATCATCTTCAAAATCGCTCCAAGCATTGTTCAGTTCCATAAAGATCATCTTCGCTATGTTTTCATTTGGTGTGCCCATTTGCTATGAATACGAAAAAGGTGTGAATAATTGTCTTTCTCTAGTATACATTTTATAAAATACTAAATAAAATATGGGTACAGAAATTATCGTGCAGTTATTTATAAATTTAATGATATTATATGATTATACAAACAAAGAAATTTTGAAATTATAAATACTTCCTTGACATTTGTCGGATGTCAATGTACAGATATAAAGGATTTAAGAATTATTAAATGGCTACCTTATCAGGATGTACAGCGAGACAGGCTTTTCTGTAGTTCCTCTTGACGTCGGCGGGCGACACGAGCTGTGACATATCGCAACGGGTCCAGCGACAGTCCTCCCATACTACCGTGTGCAAAGAACACAGTAGTGCCCGAATATTCGCTTTTTTGCCTTCCGTCTAAAAATGAGACTACCATTTCAGTAAACAAGAATAGGATATCTATTTATCTGCCTGTCTCGCTCGCACTTACAAGTCTTATGGAGAGGTGTAGTGATGTGCGTAAGAATTGTAGAGGTGCATATCGATAACGGGATAGGTACGATCGATATGTTAAATTATGTTAAGTATTAATAGGAATAATTTTTCGCTATCTGGAATTTTTTTTCAAAACCAAACCACGTTAGAAATTAAATTCTCCATTGTGCGTATTGCGTAACGAAGAGTAAGTAATGTAATGACTGTCATAACAAAAAATATTATATTAATAGAAAAACAACAACCCTTACCACCCACGTAATGACCAATCAGGAGTCAGAGTGCTAATGAAGGTCACGATGACGCATCGACCCCGCGTGCGCAGGTAGCTAAGTATCGGTAACGGGAACATTGCGTGCACATTCCTACTGTCAGGGACATTTATTGCCCGACGACTCAGTTTAAAATGCGTCGACTATATCACACAATCAGCCTCACGGCAAGCAATGACTGCGGCCAATAAACACCTATATTCATCGTTAACAAATGGATCATACGTTGTCACCACCAAAAACTGAGATGGAATGCCTCTCTACCAACAACTGGGTTTCTGGGTCTTTACACACACTAAACGGAACGCAGTAGCGTTATGCTAGTATTTCACTCTGTATTCTAGGGCAAACCTTTCTAGGGTATCTCAGGTCGAGCCAACCTATGCTGTAACTTCAAAGAAGAGGAAAAGAATAAAAATTAAAAAAAAATATCATGTCAGAGAGCGTATGTCTTCTAAATTGCGAGTCCAATTCTAGCCTAGGAACAACATTTGTGCAACAAAAATTGTCGGTTTTCCAGTTCTTCAAATTCCTCCGAACTTAATGCACAAAAGTTTAAGATTTTATATCAATAAAGAAACACCCGCAACTCAGGTCCCTGACCCAAAAACATGATAGGGGGAACGAGGGGGCGACGTAAAGCCGACGATTTGAAAAAAAACTTATTACACATGCTTATATCGCATACTAGAGAAGTGGACGAATGAATTCAAGTATTTGTGAAAATTATTATGACACTATAATTCAATGCAGTACATATGATAAAGAACAGAACTCATCGTCTTAGCTGAGATCAACCGTAAGAATATCATTGCATTATTACTTTGTCGCTGTAAAGACAAAACAATAAATACTATAGCATTTACTTCTATCTACTCCTTACCCAATCATGTATCCTAAGCTTTTCAGGGTCCATTTCTTTCACCATTTCTTCTTTTCGCATAGCGTTTATGGTCTTTGGGCCTGTATCTCTTTTGGTGGCGAAGTCATAACCCTGGCTACCAAGCAACTCGCCGAATATATCCGTGGATTTCTTGGTCTTATCTTCTGCAGGTGTCTTTGCTGTTTCGAAATGCGTCCGACTAGAAAAGTAGAAAAAAATGTTTTGTGCAATTGGAATGGAAGGTAGTGTTCATTTAGCATTATTTAAAACATGTTCTTGTAAACAAGATAAAAACTTTTTTAAAGAGAAAACAAATCGGTACTTGTTTTTTTTAAAAACTTAATAAAATTGTAACCTTCGCAACTTTGTATTATCTGTTCATTGAAAAAAGGTATATGTTTAAAAATGATTGGTAGCGACGTACGTATTTAATTGAAAACTATTTAACTTTTGCTCCGTTCGTGCACGTCCGTTTCTCCTTAAAACCGATGACCAATTGTAGTAAACAAGTTTAAATAAAAAAAAAATCACAAAAGAAAAAAGACCAGTGTTTTACCTGTAGTCGGCTTGGTGAGCCGGCGATCTGGCGGGGGTATGAGGCTGATGTGCCGGAGTATGAGCGGGTGATGCACGGGGCGTCAACAAGGGCGTGCCGCCAGGCGGACCCATAGCTCCGGGCTGTCCTGATACAGAAGACCCCGATCCAGGAGGGGGCATAGTTCCTGTAGCTGGCACTGACGCCGTGGCCCCAATAGAGCCAGTCGACTGCGTGGTACTTGCAGGCATGGTAGACCCGAGCATACTCAAGTCGGCGAATGGATCTTTCCGGGAGGCCTGCGCTTGATCTAATGGTACGCTTTGGGAGCGACCTGTAAAGTAATTTTGTAATATTATAAAAATGTCATGTGCTTTTAAAATAACACATTCCTATAGGTCGTGGGTGCCCAATTTACCACGTGCTTGGCGGTTAAGGAAAACATCTTGAGGAAAACTGCACGGCTAATGAATAAATAATGTGTGCGTGTACGTGCACACATGCGTGCGTGTGCGCGTGCGTGCGTGCATTTATGAGACAACATTTATGCTCACCTTCATCCTTGATCAATTGAGGGGTGAGTAGTGGCTCTTGTTTCGGCAGGGGGTCGTTGAGGCCGAACGGGTCGAAGTTTAGGGGATCACTAGAATTCACGTTGGGTCGAGCAGTGGGAGTTTCCGCAGCAGGCAAGTCACCGAAAATTGATTGCGAAGAATACTGCGGTAAAAACAATCTCAAGTTATTTATTTCATAACATAGTGACGTTGTATCTTAATATCTTCAAATAAAATCGTCCGAAAGATCTGTCTTTGTTGAGTAAACAAAGTACCCCCACCCCCACCCCTTCACGTCTCTCTTTACTCGCTACCTTACATAATACTGAATAAATTTTGTTCAGGTTTGCTCACCTATGGTAAAACTATTTGCCGTTTATTGATTTCATTGTGCCGTTCACCCGATGGTAAGTGATTCTGCGGCCTATGATACCCTAATTTATCTTTGAGAAGGAATCTTAAAACAGATGCGTTGTCACCCCTGAGGACTGAGATAGAATGCCTCGTCATCAGTAATATGGTTTTCCGGATTCCTACTCATCCACCAGGCGAAACATAGCAGCGTTATGTTGCTACTTAAAGCTGCTACTCTGAGGTCGTTCCCCTGTCGCAGCCACCCATTCATGCGGCAGCTTAAAAACAATTGCAGCTTGGCTCTACGACTGTTTGGAAGTCTGTACGTGCCCTAGTAGGTTATAATAAAAAATATATATAATTCCCCCTGCTGTGGATAGGCTTTTTCTCTAGACAGGGTGTTAGAGTACAGTTCATCACGCGGATTGGCGGACTTCACAAGTTTTCATGCTGGTTTTAAATCAGCACAAGGTGCACACCACGTGCGAAAAGCACTTAAAACTGCCATTAAGAATTTCATTGATGTCCGCACCGAGGATACAACCTGCTCGCTAACCGTGAGTTAGAAGCGAGCGCTTAGCCACTTAGATTTTTTAAATTATTTTATTACATTTAGAGTAACAAACGAGCACACATTTCACCTGATGGCAAGTGATTCCTGCGGCCCATGACATCTACATTCGTCCTTGACAAGGAATCATAGTGCAGATGCGTTGCCACCCTTGAGGACTGAGATGGAACGCCCCGTCCCCAGTAATAAAGGTCTCCGGATCCCTACACTCACCAGACAAAACACAGCAGCATTATGCTATTATTTCAACCTAGTATTCTGTGAGGGCGTGATCTTTCCCCGGTCGAGCTGACTCATACATTCTGTGCAGCTATAAACAAACTGCAGCGTAGCTCTACCACTATTAACATAATAATAGTAATAACTTTATTTCCGGTAAGTAGACATTCATATTTTGTTAGTACACCGTTACCCAAAATAACGTCGACAAATTTAAAAAGTTTAAATTGTCAAAAATTTAATGCTCTGCGTTCTCTTTTATTTTCTAATTGTTGGCAGCAGACAAAAACGTATTTAAAATATATTTATTTCGCTATGTCGTAACACAACATGGAGCCATACAATGCAATACGGTAACATGAGGACATAAAACGCTGCAACAGTACTTCGATAGCCCTGATCCATGGACTCGGTAAGATCATGAAGTCTGCACCTTCCACACCTGCCTTGCCGAGCTCATCGATCAGACCGTTTATGTATAAGTTGAAGAGCGAAGGTGTTGGGTCGGACCGCATTTCACAACGCACTCCAACTACTATAGGTTGGAGTGCGTTGTGAAATGCGGTCCGAGTGAAAGTTCTACCAGTTCACGACAATGGAACCAAAACTTTATAATACAGATTTTGTAAGAGTCGAATATGCCTTCGATAGGTCCAAAAAATATATGGGATTTTTTCATAGCATAGCATAGCATAGTTGTGGATGGTAAAAAGAAAAAGCTACTAACCTGTGTATTATCTACTGGCTTTCCACTAAGGAAGTCGCCAAAAGTGTCGTCGTTTTGTTTCTCCATCATGCCGAAGAAATCAAAAGAGTCGTCGCTCTTCAACTTAGCAGCTTTGGCGGCCTTCTGTTCCGTATTGGAGATGTTTAAGAAATCAGCGGTGTTGTCGGCTTGTGGTGGTTTTTGCGGGGGGTTCGAGGGTTCCGGGGTGTGAGGTATGGGTGGGGCAGGTCGTGGAGGTTGGTGAGGAGGGGCGGGACGAGCTGGGGGCTTCTTCTCCGCTTCATTTGGTGGGTAGTCTGCCGTTACTAAAATTTAATTAATACATTAGTACCGAGAAAATAGTTTTTTTTTGTTTTGAGTAATCCTAAAATAAAATTTTATTTGTGAGTATGTAAACATACAAAAAATTAAAAATATCTCACCGTATCTTTGCCAAGAAAATGCGAAGAGATATAACTATCGTTATTGCATGGATTTAGAACTAACAGGAAAGCGAGCCTTGGGCTGTGACCACGGTTTATTTTAATAATTATGACTTAATTACCGAAGAATGACTGGATACTTATATTCATATTATATAATATACTGCCTTTGTATATATATCATTGTAAATAAAAATCGATAATCAGTGTAACTACAAACATCTATTTGTTAATATAAACTACATTTACTAAAAAGCAACATATATTAAAAAGTTACGTGTTAAAATAATCATGAAATAGTTGTTAATATGAAATAGTCAATAAAAAAAGATTGAGCACGAAAACCAAAAATAAAAAAAAACTTTCTAAAAACATGAGTCAAAAGTAAGTATAGTACTTTGCCGGAAGTGATACAATCTTCTGAAAGAAAAGCTTCGCGTACGATCGGTGAACTTCGGTTTTATAGAGCTTTCTCTCAGATCAATGTCACACAGTCACAATATGATGTTCGTCCGTGATGTTGCTGAGGGAGATGACGTTCTACAAAATCAAATGCTCGATTATACGGATTATCTTTTCAAAGGTTCTATTAATAAACATGTATTACTTTTGGCCTAGTACTGTGCTGTGGTATTCATATTTTACAAGCACTTTTTTTTATATAAAAAAAAAAACTACACCTGAAGTTGACAACTGATTTAACAAATATTTAACTGTGAGAATTGTAACGTTAAAAAGATGCGTGTGGCCACCGCGTTATAAAACTGAAAATCTGCTAAAAAGAAAATAGGCTATCGCCACCAAAAATGTAAAACAAATAGTTCAGCTAGTACGGCGACATACTTGTAGGTATTGCTGTAGTGTTTCTTCGTAGATTGGCTGCATCAAAATAAATATCTAAGTCATTGACGCATTCGCTATATTGTCATCGGGCTTTCTGAAGGAGAGGGAGGGGATGGGGGGGAGGGTGGAGTCAGAGTAAAGATAATGCTAGAAATATACAGAATATATATAGTAGTAACATTTTTGACTAATTGTCATAAGTCAGAATGAGCATATAACGATTATTTCGTTAGAGGTTAAAGATAAGATAATTTATAATAAACACGGATCGCAAATCCAGACGTAACCGCATCTTATGCTTGTGCACTTTACGTGAGTGGATACTTTTTCTGAATATGCGCTAATTTTGACTTTAATCTTACATCGGCAGTTATCTTTTACCAAATAAATACATAACGTCAAAAATAATATAATCCCGTTTCGTAAACAAGATTATACAGGTGGTCCAGTGAGCTTTAACAGGTGAGTATCTGCTTATATGTAGTTTGGATCACATTAAATGCAGACAGTCGAAGCGTCTATAGCCTAATGGTTTAGGGTGAGTTCTGCGAAACTTAAGATCGTAGGTTCCGATCCACCATCGCGAACCATCCTAGCACATGCGTTTTCAGCTTAGTTGGAGTGGTTTAACCGGAATGTTAGTATTGCTAATATTTTTCTAACAAAAAAAAAAAGACAGCGCTGCCGCCTTCTACCCGAATTGCCATATAAAGTCGCGAGAATTTGTTTATTATCCTTACCGAAGTTATCAATAGTTTCGTCCCTTTCTAAAGCAGTGGAGAAGAGCACGTCAGAAATTAAAAATATCTCACCGTATCTTTGCCAAGAAAATGCGAAGAGATATAACTATCGTTATTGCATGGATTTAGAACTAACAGGAAAGCGAGCCTTGGGCTGTGACCACGGTTTATTTTAATAATTATGACTTAATTACCGAAGAATGACTGGATACTTATATTAATATTATATAATATACTGCCTTTGTATATATTTCATTGTAAATAAAAATCGATAATCAGTGTACTACAAACATCTATTTGTTAATATAAACTACATTTACTAAAAAGCAACATATATTAAAAAAGGTTACGTGTTAAAATAATCATGAAATAGTTGTTAATGTGAAATAGTCAATAAAAAAAGATTGAGCACGTAAACCAAAAAAAAAACTTTCTAAAAACATGAGTCAAAAGTAAGTATAGTACTTTGCCCAAAGTGATACAATCTTCTGAAAGAAAAGCTTCGCGTACGATCGGTGAACTTCGGTTTTAAAGAGCTTTCTCTCAGATCAATGTCACACAGTCACAAGATGATGTTCGTCCGTGATGTTGCTGAGGGAGATGACGTTCTACAAAATCAAATGCTCGATTATACGGATTATCTTTTCAAAGGTTCTATTAATAAACATGTATTACTTTTGGCCTAGTACTGTGCTGTGGTATTCATATTTTACAAGCACTTTTTTTTATATAAAAAAAAAAACTACACCTGAAGTTGACAACTGATTTAACAAATATTTAACTGTGAGAATTGTAACGTTAAAAAGATGCGTGTGGCCACCGCGTTATAAAACTGAAAATCTGCTTAAAAAAAAAATAGGTTATCGCCACCAAAAATGTAAAACAAATAGTTCAGCTAGTACGGCGACATACTTGTAGGTATTGCTGTAGTGTTTCTTCGTAGATTGGCTGCATCAAAATAAATATCTCATAAAGTCATTGACGCATTCGCTATATTGTCATCAGGCTTTCTGAAGGAGAGGGAGGGGATGGGGGGGTGGAGTCAGAGTAAAGATAATGCTTGAAATATACAGAATATATATAGTAGTAACATTTTTGACTAATTGTCATAAGTCAGAATGAGCATATAACGATTATTTCGTTAGAGGTTAAAGATAAGATAATTTATAATAAACACGGATCGCAAATCCAGACGTAACCGCATCTTACGCTTATGCACTTTACGTGAGTGGATACTTTTCCTGAATATGCGCTAATTTTGATTTTAATCTTACATCGGCAGTTATCTTTTACCAAATAAATACATAACGTCAAAAATAATATAATCCCGTTTCGTAAACAAGATTATACAGGTGGTCCAGTGAGCTTTAACAGGTGAGTATCTGCTTATATGTAGTTTGGATCACATTAAATGCAGACAGTCGAAGCGTCTATAGCCTAATGGTTTAGGGTGCGTACTGCGAAACTTAAGATGGTAGGTTCCGATCCACCATCGCGTACCATCCTAGCAGGAGTGGTTTACCGGAATGTTAGCATTGCTAATATTTTTCTAACAAAAAAAAAAGACAGCGCTGCGGCCTTCTACCCGAATTGCGATATAAAGTCGCGAGAATTTGTTTATTATCCTTACCGAAGTTATCAATAGTTTCGTCCCTTTCTAAAGCAGTGGAGAAGAGCACGTCAGAAATTAAAAATATCTCACCGTATCTTTGCCAAGAAAATGCGAAGAGATATAACTATCGTTATTGCATGGATTTAGAACTAACAGGAAAGCGAGCCTTGGGCTGTGACCACGGTTTATTTTAATAATTATGACTTAATTACCGAAGAATGACTGGATACTTATATTCATATTATATAATATACTGCCTTTGTATATATATCATTGTAAATAAAAATCGATAATCAGTGTAACTACAAACATCTATTTGTTAATATAAACTACATTTACTAAAAGCAACATATATTAAAAAGTTACGTGTTAAAATAATCATGAAATAGTTGTTAATATGAAATAGTCAATAAAAAGATTGAGCACGAAACCAAAAATAAAAAACTTTCTAAAAACATGAGTCAAAAGTAAGTATAGTACTTTGCCGGAAGTGATACAATCTTCTGAAAGAAAAGCTTCGCGTACGATCGGTGAACTTCGGTTTTATAGAGCTTTCTCTCAGATCAATGTCACACAGTCACAAGATGATGTTCGTCCGTGATGTTGCTGAGGGAGATGACGTTCTACAAAATCAAATGCTCGTTTATACGGATTATCTTTTCAAAGGTTTTATTAATAAGCATGTATTACTTTTGGCCTAGTACTGTGCTGTGGTATTCATATTTTACAAGCACTTTTTTTATATAAAAAAAAACTACACCTGAAGTTGACAACTGATTTAACAAATATTTAACTGTGAGAATTGTAACGTCAAAAAGATGCGTGTGGCCACCGTGTTATAAAACTGAAAATCTGCTAAAAAAAAAAATAGGTTATCGCCACCAAAAATGTAAAACAAATAGTTCAGCTAGTACGGCGACATACTTGTAGGTATTGCTGTAGTGTTTCTTCGTAGATTGGCTGCATCAAAATAAATATCTCATAAAGTCATTGACGCATTCGCTATATTGTCATCAGGCTTTCTGAAGGAGAGGGAGGGGATGGGGGGGGGGGTGGAGTCACAGTAAAGATAATGCTAGAAATATACAGAATATATATAGTAGTAACATTTTTGACTAATTGTCATAAGTCAGAATGAGCATATAACGATTATTTCGTTAGAGGTTAAAGATAAGATAATTTATAATAAACACGGATCGCAAATCCAGACGTAACCGCATCTTATGCTTGTGCACTTTACGTGTGTGGATGCTTTTCCTGAATATGCGCTAATTTTGATTTTAATCATACATCGGCAGTTATCTTTTACCAAATAAATACATAACGTCAAAAATAATATAATCCCGTTTCGTAAACAAGATTATACAGGTGGTCCAGTGAGCTTTAACAGGTGAGTATCTGCTTATATGTAGTTTGGATCACATTAAATGCAGACAGTCGAAGCGTCTATAGCCTAATGGTTTAGGGTGCGTACTGCGAAACTTAAGATGGTAGGTTCCGATCCACCATCGCGAACCATCCTAGCACATGCGTTTTCAGCTTAGTTGCAGTGGTTTAACCGGAATGTTAGCATTGCTAATATTTTTCTAACAAAAAAAAAAAGACAGCGCTGCCGCCTTCTACCCGAATTGCGATATAAAGTCGCGAGAATTTGTTTATTATCCTTACCGAAGTTATCAATAGTTTCGTCCCTTTCTAAAGCAGTGGAGAAGAGCACGTCAGGTGTCCTCACTGGGAATGAGTGGTCTTCCTCCCACAGATCGCAGCGCGGCTTACGTCGCTCGCCGTTCTGCACCACGAGGCTCAGCACAAGAGACACGTTTGACGAGAAGTGCTCGTTTATTGGTCCCGACTCGTCTATACCGTCTATTTCAGATCTGAAATTCAGTATTTTCTTCATGGTTTAGGTATTATCGACTAATAATAAAACTTATGGCGCTCAGTCCAGACCTCTATTAGTGGGTAACCAGCACAGGGCTCCCAAGAGGGACTTGAACTGTTATCCTATTCCGCGAGAGCGTCTGACTCGAGGGTGACGAGACCAGCCCAGACCTCCTCTCTAGCCGAATGTTGTCAGAGCATAATCCACGACGAGTATTGGCAGACATTAACATTTCTTGGAATTTTCTTATTATTATTATTTCTTACTCATAACAGTTTCCTCGTGATGTTCTCGATAATATGGTACGTCAGCACTAGAAGGTGTGATTAACAGTTTCATTGGTACCGTCACCGGAGAGCGAAGTTGCTTGCGTACCATGAATCCAAAGCGAGCGCTCAGTCACTAAACTACCACGAATCGAACATGGACTATTAACTGAGCTAATACAGCCTGTACTAGTAAATTGATTAAATCACAATCTGCTCATTAAATCAATATTAACTTTGATTCTACCTTTTTATTACTAGTTAACTTATATTACCACTATATTAATGAACTGTAATATGTATGTACTTGTATTATTGTATGTACTGAAATAGTCGAATGGCGGATTCGAACCTTCGATCATAAGTTTAGCATTTCTGGTATAGTATACATAAAGCAATGGTGACAGAGAAAGACACGCTTTCCGTTCTAGTTATTTGTTAATATATTGTAAGATTACCTAGTAAACTTGATGGCATGCTGGTCATACGCGAGGAATCCGGTATGGAAGTGTACAGAGAGCATCGGCACAGAGTGTACACGGCCGAGTTGCTGTCGCGCGTGGTATACGGATATCACCACGTCGCCTGTCACCGTACTGTCTAGCGGTAAAGTCACCTGTGGACAAATAGATATTAAAAATAAACGAGGAAGCAACAAAATACGTCAAGTCGAAGCTGTCGTAGCGTAGTAAGTGGTGACTTTTGACATCAGTCTTCGAGAAGTCGAGGTGGATTTTATGTGGGAGAGAGAGCAATATGATGTACGAAAAACAATCGCATCATGTGGAAATAGTTAACATAAGACCATGTTTAATTCAAAAGAGTTTAATAGTTTAGTTTAGTTAAGTTGTTAGAACATTCTTAAAATGATGCATAACTAAGGTGTAAGAATTATGCGCCCTGTTTGTTTTTCGTATTCTAAAATGACAAAAAACATTATTACCTTAAGAGTTACAAACGAGCACACAGTTCATCTGATGGCAACTCATTCCTGCGGCCCATACCATCTACATTCATCCTTGGCAAGGAATCATGATGCAGATGCGTTGTCACTCTTGAGGACTGAGATGGAACGTCTCGTCACCAGTAATAAAGGTCTCCGGATACCTACACTCACCTGATGAAACACAGCAACATTATGCTGCTATTTCACGCTGGTATTCTGTGTGGGCATGGTCCGTCCCAGGTCGAGCTGACCCATACATTCTGCAGCTATAAACAAACTGCAGTGTAGCTCTGCCACTGTTAAAGTTAGTTATTTATATATTAGTTAAAAGAATATATAAATCATTAGAAATCTGTCATGATATATTTAGTTCGAAAAAAACTATGGAGATTAAATTAAATTCATGACGGATTATATGTATGTTATAAAATTTAAATCCTTCACTGCAGTCCGTTCTATAATACCTTTCCTTCGGTCATCATATACAAATGCATCCTGTCGTATTCTTGAACCGTTGATAAAATCAGGCGATCTTCGTTATATATCTCGATAAATGGCCTGCATCCATCTCTGTAATAAAAAAGGACACGTTTATTTCTCAGTGGGAATAAGATAGACGACAGTATTAACTATACAAGATGTACTAAACTAAAGTAAATGGCCTGAAACTGACATTTTACGTTTCGGATTTTTACCAAAGTTGTTACTATTTTTGAACGTTGTTCCGAATAATAACTTATGCACAAGTGCACTCGAGATTAACTTTATAAAAAATTAAAATGGTCATAAACAAGTTTAATGCTCATTTCAAGCTCTCACATACAAAAGAAATTTATTTTCAATCTACCAATCGTCCATATTCAACGTCAACAGAAATCTATAATAAATTATCAATTAACATAAAATGTGAAGTAAAATATAGCAGATTTATTGAGAAACTAAATAAATCCTAATAAATAAAACTATTACAGTGTAAGAGTATTTGCAATGATGTCTGCATCACAGAACCATCGCTATGCCAGATTGGGTGTATAATGTAACGTAACGGTACATTAATAAATAAATGTGTTCTCACCTGGCTTTTGTAAATAGTGGCACCGGTTGAATTGTTAAAGATACCAGTGACACAGGCCTGAAGTGAGGAAGTATTGGATCTGGTCTGAAACATGGAACAGGTATTCATTAATGAAATAAATAAAGCTGTGACGAAAACGTAAGTGTTAAAATTTGAGAGAGACATTTAATTTTAGTCCTTATATAATCTTATTACGGTTCAATACTGTTAATTAGACGAGGATGGTTGCGGGTGTTTATATATTACAGTACGCACCGTTTATAAAGATATATTATAAAAAATAATTTATAATTTCAAGAACTAAAATAACACGTCTATAGCCTAAAAAACAACTGGTACAACGCATCTATGTTATGATTCCTTGTCAAGGACGAATGTAGATGTCATGGGCCGCAGGAATTACTTGCCATCAGATGATCTATGTGCTCGTCTGTTATTCTCAATGTAATAAAAATAAAAAATAAAAAAACTCACCGTACAATGTTACTCAGATAGTACAAATATCGAAGCTGGGCAGGTGACATGTTGATGGGCGATCTCTTCACTGCAAATATCTGAAGCGCGTCCTCGGGTACCGTGACTAATTTCGCGTAAAGAAGTAATCCACAGAGGAGCATGCATGACATCAATTTGCCGTCCTGGAAATAATTTTTTTTAATGAAATATTATAAGGTTATACTCCCGGTCAATTTTGATCATAATTACACATATAACATTATTTTTTATGATGACAAATTTACGGTGACAAACGAGCACATCACCTTGATGGTATGTGACCTATCCTGCTTGATAGCTGAGGCGTGACTATACCACGTAAAACCTTCTGGTTTGTAGCCGATGATGGCAATTGCGCAGAGAATATTTTAACCCCTTAAGGATCTCAGGAAGGAATGATTAGATGTAATAATCTTTTAAAAAAATACTACAGACAAATTCTAATTCAATTAAGACAATAGTAATCCGCCGTAAATTTAAAGTAATAAACGGTATCAATTTAAATGTGAGAACAATCCTGGAGAAACGGTTAAAGTGAATTTATTATAGAAAACTACCGTTCGAAAAGTTGGGCAATGGTGCAAAATAAATGAATTGGCTCAACCGGGAAACGGGTGGTCCCTATCAGTAAACTCTTACAGTAAACTAGCATAAAGTAGCAACTACTTATTTCGTCTCTAAGTTGACGGAAATGTTTGTACTGGTAATAAATACCATTGCTAGTTATCATTAACAAAAAAAAATTCAAATCACCTGACACGTGATAACGATAGCGGATCTATCGTCCTTGCCGAGGTACTGGTACATGTGCTGCAGTAGCGCGTAATACGGCGACAGTAAGGGCGCCTTGTGCGCAGGCGTCGGCCAGAGAGTGCGACACGCGTCCGCAATCAGCACGTTGCGGGCGAAGCTGAGACGGGCCCGGCACGCGTTGTACACGCAGTACTTACCGCCCGGGTGACGGCTTTCGAGGAAGGCCTAGGACAAAAAATACATTATCATCTTCATTTTCACCTTCTTTTTAGGTCTAAAACATTAAACGCCCTACTAGTTCACGGACTAAGTGATGGCGAAATACCCACACAAAATATTAGTAACAACACCAAATCCCGAGACATTAAAACTGGTGAGGTAGGATTCATTTTAGTTTCTTGTGCATATTGATTTATGATTATTAATCGAAGATTAATATCTTGAGCGGTAGGTATCACTTACCACCAGGTTTTGTTCGTTGCGTCATCGTGATCGTCTCAGCCAATTATAAGTTCACTGCAAATCCATAAACAATTATAAAATACAGACTACATGCTCACTAAAAAAAATGTTTATGGTTTAAGTTGTAATAAACACGCAACACAGCATCCTTGCGGCCAAATAACACCCACATTCATCTTCGATAAGGAATCGTGGTGCAGACGCTACTATACCCCCTGAGGGCTAAGATAAAATGCGTCACCGTCATATATGGTTTGTGGTGATATTAGTAATTTTCACTTTGTTATTCCTCCACAAAGTGTGATGCGACCACGCATGGGAAAATCTTCCAAGAAGTTCTTTGTGGTCCGTTGTCGGAAAGACCTACGTTTAGTAGTGTGCCGTTAAATAGTTTGATTTTTTTTTTGTTTGAGTTTTGCTGTTTGTGCGGAGACCTTTACAGCTTTGTGTAATTAGACTCGCGAGCGGGAGGACCGCTTAGTAGGGAGACAACGACGATGCTGCGAAGCTGTCGCGGAGACTGCTGCTGTATCACCGCTGCTAATACGATCCGAGGACCCCTCATGATGAGGTACGAAACCTCGAATCGGATCGCTATCTAAAGGGATAAATAGTTTGAAGAAGAAGACTTGTTTTATTCTGATATACGTACCCGAACATCTTCAATATGATTAGTTTTATAAGCGCTTTCTAATCCTTCCGAAGGGTATGGCATCACAATTATACGACTAGTTATGTAACTTATGTCTAGATCTGTTCTTGCTATTGACCTGCAACAGATAATGTATGATTACGAAACTGTAAAATAAAAAAAAAACTCGATACAGTTTGCACGTTACTCACTGTTGTACAGTTTGCATTACTTTAGAAGATGTATCTTTTAAGTTCTTTAAGAAACTTCCCGCACCACCTTTAATCGACGAAAACAATCCGCCAGAATTGACTGGTATTTGTGGTAAAGGTGCGTGGTACTGTGCGGCCGGAGGGGGCCTTGACGGCGGGGGTGGTCTACTTGGTTCCGGAGGCCTAGAGTTGGGTGTTTCTTGGCTGTTTGACGTAACATCTTTGCACGCTGAAAATTAAAAAAAAGAGAATGATTTTAGCGGTATAATTGTAACGCAGCAAAATTGTTTGTATAAGCTCATTTTAAGTTATTAGCATGAATAACTTTCACAAAATGTTTAGTTTCTTTTACTATAAATCAATATTTTATATGTTAAATATTAAAATAAACTTTATTAATACTTCCGCAATATTTAGAAAGGAAATTCCAATAAATAATATTAAGATATCGGGGGTTATGGATAGTTTTCACAAAAACAAGACTTTGATATTTTAATATCCGTTTATTTCTAAAATTAAATATCTTACATGCTTCACTTAATCCTAATAGTAACAAAAATATTGCTCATCTATTAACTATATAACAAAATTAAAATACAATATGCATTATTAATAAGATTTATGTGATAGAGCAGAAATATAATAAGTTATTTTCAAAGTTTCACTTATTTTTTGTTTGCCAAAATAATATAAGTCATATCATAAAGAATAAATCCTAGACAGATAAAATTACTACAAAGCGAAGACATATATCGTTTACGATCTTTTACAAAACCTAGATACACCGTTAGTGTTATTATGAAAGAACGCGATTCACAAAACGGAAATCAAATGATAAAATGTGCAATGATAATGACTGAACATAAAATCAACCGTAATTAAATGGCTTAGATATTGAATAAAACTGTTGGTGGATATTTTTAACCCATTAAATGTGTAACATGGCTTTTTGTAATTGATGTTATTATTATGCTATTATGACCGAAATTTCTAGTTGCATACATACAGAATATTTTCTAACTCTTGTTACATAAACAGACTGCACATAAATAAAATTGGTATATTTTTTTTATAATTAAAACGAGCTACACGGCATTTTGTTTGTTCGTTGTTGTCAGCTCGGACGGGATAGGACCATGCCCTAACAGAATACCAGCGTGAAACAGCAGCATAATGCTGCTGTGTTTCGTCTGGTGAGTGTAGGGATCCGGAGACTTTTATTACTGGATACGAGGCACTCCATCTCAGTCCTCAAGGGTAACAACGCATCTGCATTATGATTCCTTGTCCAGGACAAATATAGATGTCATGGGCCCCAGGAATCACTTGTCATCAGGTGAACTGTGTGCTCGTTTGTTACTCTCAAAGTAATAATAACAAAAAAAAATGAGCACACAGTTCACGTGGTGGTTACCAGTCCCGATTTACATCCATCCCCAAATTTGATTTAAAATGAACATACGTTTCTAACCCCCGAGAACAGAGATTAAATGCCCCTGTCACATGTCAGCTCGCTCCATAAATATATATTTAAAATGTTTTTTTTTTATTAATTAAGGTTAACGTGCTTAAGTGCATCATAAAATATCAATTATGTTAACCAAAATGTTTCAACAATCAATATAATAATAAATTAAATGTTGATATTGCGTAATCATCTCTGTGGTCCATACGGACGTTAGTTATTATATACATTTAAGTCACGTTATAAAATAATTAAGTAAAATGGTAAGTATAGACTTATTTATTAAAGGCCTAAGTCATTATAAATATTTTGCATGCACCATTTGCTTCCTAATTAATAAATTGTTTTACACAAAGTCGTAATTTCGATCTCATCATTCTTATTGCTTAGGCCCCCCCGTTTATAACAAATTAAATTATAATACATGAAAAACAATATCACAACATTTCATCGAAATAATAACTTAATGTTAATATAGTAAAATTTATCTATTAACGATAATTGATCTCAAATAAAAATAATCGACAATACTATCAAACAAACTTCATTTCATATACAAACAGTAATTAAAATATGGTATAATATAATTTACGACTATAGGAATGTATACTTAATCTTGTTGAAATACATTTTTTTTTTAATAATACAAATTAAACAACACAAGAAAAAGTGGTGAACGTAGCACCTCGGAATGACCACAATAAAGCCACAATAATTCAGGAATGTTGGACTTGAATGCTATATTTAGGAAAAGTTATATAATAATGATTTATTACAATAATTTATATGTGAAAGGACGCTAAAATTTTAAATACTTCAAGAAACTCAAAGGAGAAATAAAAAAACATAAGGCTGAATTAAAATCTATCTAAAATTAAAAAAAATATCCTAAAATAAAGAAGTGTATATATGTATACACATATGTGTGCATATACATATGTGTAAGCCGTGTGGAAGAGCTATGTATTAAAAGCACTCATTTATATAAAAATTGCTCCTTAATCATTAGATCTATTAAATAAGCTTAACGCCAGAGAAATTTGAAGTTTACTAAAAACGAGAAATTCGGTATTGTCAACATAAACAAAAATACTCAATGATAAGTACGAGTACAACAAACAACAAAGTAAACTATTTTGGTGCATATTATTTGAAAAAGATTAAGACCAAACCAATCCCATCTCGACGATAAACATCAAATAATTGATTTAAAACACTTATGAACATGGTACAAAAATAAGTTAATTTAAGTGTTTATTTGTAAGTTTAATCACTTTACAAGTTTTACATTTCAACAAATCAATACAATTAAAAATTTGCACAGTTTACAATGACAGACATATTAAAGGTCTAGAAAGTCTCCAAGTTAAGAATCACAGGTTTTAACCCGCCTGAAATTCATCACGTCCGTAAACGGAACTAGGACCGACAAATCAACGACAAAGACAAGGGAACAACAACTTACGCATCAATCAAGTGAAGTCGGTCATGTGTTACAAAATAGTCCATTCATACTATGTATGAATATGTTATATGTCTCTTTGTAATACAGGGAACGTTACTGTTATTGATTTTTTTTTAAAGCAATATTAATGATTTTTAATATATAATATTATTTTCAATATTTTTAAAGGTACCACATGCAGGAAAAAATATAACTTTAAAATGTCTTGCTATTTAATTTCATGTTTTTTTTATTATGCCTTTGGGGAATGTTGTACATTGTACATTTTACATGGTGATTATACCGATCCTCCCTGTCCTTCTATATTGCATTATTTATAATAATTATTGTCTAAAACGTTTCTTATACTTTTGGTAACTTATACATAGATTATACATCTAAGAAGTTGAATATAACTATTATAAGAAATGAACTTAGAATTCTGAGCACCACGTATTTTTTAAGAGACATAAAATTTATATGAAATTAAACAAATGAGTTAATACTTTGTAGTGAAATAATAGACAACCTTATACTCGTGACCTAAGTGTTCAGTGTTAATTTATAAAAGAAAAAACCTTAATAACAATAACAGCAGTATATAAAACGAAAGATATGGATGTATAAATAAAAAAAACAATACTCATCATTACGAGCATATCCAATGTATCTAGCACAAGCGGTCAAAGAGTGTTGTCCGATGCAAGGGTTCATGCTAGCGCCACGGGTCATTTAAATGAGAAAACAATCGGGCACCCGAAAAAGTTGAAAACACCTAAAATGAAAAAGAAAACGTGATATGTATGCTGAATAAACTAAACAATTATCTATGAAACTAAGCCCCACGTCTCCTTAGTGTTTATAATTTTGTTTTAAATTTAAATAATAACAATTATTGGTCCTTAAGCTATATATATATATGTAGTAAGATGTTTTACTATTTTTCTCTTCAATTAACTACTTATGTACAATTAAATTAATCGTTTAAACCTTATATCACTTATAAAATTTTGGCAAAATATTAAATTTTCATTACTGCACAGACGTATAACTTAGTTTCATATAATTCTATAAACACAAACATGCTATGATAAATATGCTCATTCTAACGTAACGGAAGGAAGCACTGTAGGTATAAATTGCATGCATATTGGATTATATTGTTTAGCGTGTAATGTCCGAATCTAATATGTTTGATTAATTTAAATTTCTTAGCTCTACTTGAGTAGTAACATATTCTAAGGTCGGAATATTTTTAATCGTTATTCGATGAAATGCAATTGATAAAAATTTATACGGTTGTTAGTAAATCCAAGCAAACCAAAACAAGATAATTTTAGTAAGCGCCCTCTGATGCCGTTTATACGGAGTTATATTACGTTAATAAGAAATTACGTTGAACAGATTTAGTTTGGAATGATTTAAGAATTTCAAAAAATCGAGACAGCTTAAGATACTTAACATATAGATTTTAATGTCCCAAGTCTATAACAAAAAAAAATTAAAAAGGGTTATTAATTATTATAATTTTACAAGACCTTAAGGTTTTTTATAGTGTATAAATATTTTGCGAAATAGTCTATATATTGATAGAAAACTACGTTTGTCAATTGTTTTGAAAGTTTTTTTTATAATGGTTTCCTTGATTATATATACTAGACATCTTGATTATACCATATGTTCTACAGAAAAAAGTATTGAATCTCATCGTCTCACAAGCTAATACCGATTTACAATTAATATTCGAAAATATTTTATGAAAATTCTCCCAATTTGTAAAAAGCCTATGGGTCAACCTATTTGTGTTTTTGAGACATACTAAATTCTCTGTATCCGAGTTTGCCTCCAGCTGTTAGGTCACCCTATCGAGGTATCCCGTCTATTTCGATCGACCGTTTTTTCTCACTGAACATATCGTTATGGATTGTGCTGAACATCATATCTTAGCTTAAGTATTTAATATAACAAGAATTATTTGCGTATTTAATAAGGCCTTGGCATCTGCAGTTGGGAAAAATAGGAGGAAATAAATTCTAACATTTTTGCCTAACCTATGAAGAGATCAAATAATTCGATCAAGAGATTCTAATAATAATCGATAAATAATTACGTTCATAGACGCTTAAAGTGTTTAATTATTTTTTGGCTTTGTCTTCAAAGTAGAGGAATGTTGAAAGAACATTTTATTCTAAGTGAATGTAATTAAATATTTACGTTAGTAAAGAATATTAATATATTTTTTTAATTTTAACAAGTTAGATTTTGTAAAATAAATAAAACAGATATAAAGCAACAAAACTAGGTATGAATTTGTCTCTAGTTTGTAGAATTTAACAAACTAGAAATAAACACCTATTAAGTCAAGAGAATATAAATTATTTTTGGTGTGTAATATTCCTGATGCCATCGGTCGAGAGCGACAAGAATTCTAGAACTTTCCATTAACGCCTATTATAATATCGACGGAAGATGAGATTACAAACGACACGCAGAAAATCGATTAAAAGTTGTCCAGAGAAGCTGAAAAGGTGATTTTAATATATAAACTGGACGATTTACAACGGCGTAACGCTGTTATAAATATAGTATGACCGAAATAGAACGGCAAATCTGTTGTTTTTCATATTCCAATTCATAAACTTCGTTCAGTTATCATAGACTTGTGTGTCAACGTAACTATATCTTTGTGAATATGGGTAGTAATTAGGACTTTAATAATAGAACGCATAACTACCATTGTTGCATATATTACAACATATTTAATACGTGTCTGAAATGAATGCATGAAACTGCTTAAATATAATGGACAAGATGAAGAATGAATACATAATAATTTAGAAAGTAGCATCTGTGACAATTAACTTGAGATATCACAGACTGATATAGAGTTTGAGAGTTATATCACTGGGGGAGTGGCGAAGTGCGAAAGAATGTGAAAAATTATAAGGCAATAGGAATGGATGGTGGGATTAACGGATAAAAGATCCTATCCCAGTTAGAAATGGAATGAGGGAGTAAGAAATATGAATGGCAAAAGCGCAAAAAAAGAGCGCGGAAACTTTAACGAAAAACTGAGATGGGATCACCCACCTCAGTTACAAGGTAACCAACCTCGCAGGTAAGACCTATGATGATGATTTAAAAAATGTATATATATGATCTGAATGATAATCAAAGATCAAAAGGAAATTAAAATTGAACCCTAACCGTTCGATCGGAAGATAATCTGTGTATATTTAATTTTAAGTTGTAACAAAAAAATATCGTTGATAATAAATAAGTAGTACTAAAACAGTAATGCAAAAATTTAATTCTCGGTAATTTGGTCAAAACCCTCAAATGGCGATTGTCGCCATTTGAGGGTTTTGACCATACGTTATATTTTAAGTTGTAATAAAAATAATGATGATAATAAATAAGTAGTGCTTTAGTTTTGTTTAAAATACTAGGGAGAACAAGCCAGTACTAAAACAGTAATTCAAAAATTTAATTCTGGGTGATTTGGTCAAAACCCTCAAATGGCGACAATATACGTTATATTTTAAGTTGTAACAAAAAAATAATGATGATAATAAATAAGTAGTGCTTTAGTTTTGTTTAAAATACTAGGGAGAACAAGCCAGTACTAAAACAGTAATGCAAAAATTTAATTCTGGATGATTTGGTCAAAACCCTCAATTGGCGACAATATACGTTATATTTTAAGTTGTAACAAAAAAATAATGATGATAATAAATAAGTAGTGCTTTAGTTTTGTTTTAAATACTAGGGAGAACAAGCCAGTACTAAAACAGTAATGCAAAAATTTAATTCTGGGTGATTTGGTCAAAACCCTCAATTGGCGACAATATACGTTATATTTTTCATTGTAATTTGCTCTAGTATGTAAGCACTTTATGAAAAAGTTTCTAATACCACCAATGTACAAATAATTATTTTGTTTATATTTTTACTGTAAATATTGTAAAAATATATAATTGCAACGTTTAAATATATATCTCTGTATTATCGCAACTTTTAATACAACATAATTATATTAGCAATACTATTTTATTGCTTGAATGGGTTTTTAAAACATTTTAAATTAATATGGTGTCGATATAACACATAGTATCTTGGCAGAAAAAGAGGAAAGACTAGTATCACAGGACATATGTGTAGAATTTACGATGAGACTTGTAGAACAAAAAAATACTTAGATTGAAAAGACGAAATTACTAATATTCCGTTTAATAACCTCGATTAAGCTTAAATGGTTAATTGGAATACCTCGTTTATATTAATTGGGTGTCCTTTTCCTACGAAATACAGGAGCGTTATACTGATAGAGATCTCGTTAATATTCTATAAGGGCGTGATCCTTCCTATATCGAAACGATCTATCCATTCCGCGGCTTAAAATTAGCTGCAGTGCAATTTATCCACCGTTTTCAATTATTCCTTCAAATCAAATTTATATTAAATATATTAAAAAATATATTGAACTACAATTGAAATATAATTAGTATGGAGAAGACTAAAGGTTTGGCTTAATTTTATGACATAATTAGCCTCCAAGTGCTTCATACGGATTAGTAGTTTTTGTTGAAAAATACTCTCTAATCTAAATGTAGGTCTAGGTAATATCTTTACTGTATCTCATTTACAGACCTGAAGTGTTGTGCATGTTGATATTCTAAAGTCATACTTGTAGATTAGGAAACACATTACATTATTTATAAATTAACAACTGCCTTAATTACATAATTCTTCAAGTAGATACGTATTACGTACATAAAAATCGTGTAAAATATACAATAAAGGCCTACCACCAATATAAGAAGACATTAGTAAACAATTTTATGTGCAATTAAAATTGTGTGCAGTGATTATAAATTATAGTATTTATTAGTAAAAGGTACAGACAGCAAATGTTAGTGAAAAAAGCAAAATGTAAGTTATTTTACCCATGTCTTCCATGTAACGATTAGTCCGAACACTGAAAGTATTCCTCCTATACGTGACTTCGAAAACTGTATTGAAAATAAAAAACAAACCAAGAATGATGATAAAATACTCATTTATTTGAATTCAAACACATCCATGTGTCTTAAATATATTATGCACAGTGAAAACAAAAAAATCTTTCCAAATTTTAGAATGATAATACATTACCCTTATGCAAAATTATAATTAAAAAATATATATATAAGAATGAAAAAATAATGAATAGTTAAACATAAATACTTATTAAATCTACATTATTTATGTATTGTCTGGAAAGAGGAAGGTGTCCTTCTAAATAATTACAAAACATTAGAACAAAAAATAATAATTGTAAAAATGTGTTGAAACTAGTAACACATTTATAAAAGCCTCAAGACTAGCAACACACATTAATATTTCATAGTCAAATTAACTACCCACCAAATTAAACGACACAGTGCCCGACAAGCTACCCTCTGGGTTAGTGCATATACCATATTTCTAACAGTTTAACCCATGTTAGTAATAATACTTTTTAATGTATAAGCCCATTTTTTTCTTTGATTTTGTGTTTTAAAAAGTAGATAAAAGAATATTCAGTATCGATGCATACATGGACTATCCACATTAATATATTTTAGAATAAATAGGCCTTCTATCCCATCTTTGATGATCCTGTTTCATAAAATTATTTTTTGTATAGGCTTATAATCATAAATTATATAATTAGAAATTATCAATTACGTATGTTTCTTCGATATTTGCCCAAACCAAGAACTGTTTATTAAATAAAAATAAAATGATTAATTTAAAAAATAAAAATAGACATTTTTATCTGTTTTTCTTATAAATAAGCATTATTATTATTATTAAAAATGTGAGAGAAATATGAAATCTTATTTTATATTTATATGGATAGTGTAGCCTTGCATTTCTACTGTATCTCAATGATGTTATAAAAATATTTATTTCAAAATAACTTGTTTTTACAAGTTATATTTAGTTAATTACTACTTGGGGTTTCATTTTTGGAGTATATATTGTTTTTAACCACTGATAAAAACGGAATGTCAATATAAC
Source organism: Teinopalpus imperialis (assembly GCA_029286865.1). Lineage (NCBI taxonomy): Eukaryota > Metazoa > Arthropoda > Insecta > Lepidoptera > Papilionidae > Teinopalpus > Teinopalpus imperialis. The sequence continues at coordinate 1,078,503 of JAGSMU010000026.1, read as the reverse complement.
AACATAAATATCTAGCGACTGAAATCTTAAATGAATAATTCGCACTTTTTAAGTGCATTTATATTGTCTTTTTTTAAAACAAAGCTATATGGAATAATTCAAAAGACTTCTATACTCTTAATGAAAATTGTTTACTATACCATTTTCGCCAGACTTATAAAAATTAAATTAATGCTCTATGGATTACTACTATGTTATTTTCATGTAAAGTTGCACCTGTGATCTTTGCTGCCAAAACTAATTATTAATAAATAACACGTTAAACGGAATTATATCCATGGAAGCATAATATTCACAATAAACACGGGAAAAATATGTCTATCTAGGTTATCTGTTCGCGAAAAAAAATAATGGTTGTTAATTGTATAAGGATAATATAAAAATAAAGTCAAATAAATGCTATACTACCTTAAGTCATTCTGAGAACAATTTAGTTAACATTGCCTTACCTTTGGTGATGTTTTTTTTTTTGATAAAAATAACATTGGAATGTATAGACATCTCACATCGTTTTTTTCAATTTTTTTTTTTCAACCAAACAATCTAAGGAGATTAACTCGAAAAAGAATTGAGAAAAAAAAATTTGAGTGTAAAAAGTCAAAAAATACTTGACCATTATTAGCTCGATTCGCAATTTGACAAAAAGAGATGGATCGTACGTACGTGTATGAGCGACGCGGCACCGTAACGATGCGTTTTGTAACGTTTCCCGGCTACGTTTTTTTTTAATAATTTATCACAAATACAAGATATACCGCGACGGAGGGTTTCTTAGGATATGGTAGTGTAATATTTACTTGACTTCTTATTACCTGGCGAGCTAGTGGCCACAGATTGTTCAACTTTTTTACGCTCAAATTTGAGTGGTTGCTTGAGATTGACATTGTTGGACTCCGCTATCGCCGCTAGCCGCTCTAGAACGCCGCTTATCATCAACCGCTCCTCAGGGTTCACAGTAAGGCAACCATCTGAGGACAAATTATTCACATAGTATTTTGAAAGTAACATTTGCCAATCTTGTCTCGAGGGTGTAACATTGTACGTCGAATTATTTTGTGATGTAAGATAATATAGTATATAATATATAAATTCCCTATTATATATAAAATATAATAGGGGGTCCATGACAAATGTGCAAGATATTTACATATGTACTAACCATATGTATACAGATCAATAAAGGGCTATGTTAATTCTTCTTCATCATCAAATCATTTCAAATCAAATTCATCAAAGACAACGACAGTCACACAAATCACCTGATGGTGAGCGATTCCTCATCCCGGCCCATGGACATTCGCATTCAACAGCAATGAGTAAGCATACATACATACATAAAGTAAACAAAGAAAATATCTTTTATATGATTTTTTTTTTATAGTGAATACATACTTACTTATGATCTCATGAAAACACTTATATCGTTGATCGTTGGGGTTCAAGTTATAATTGCCATTCAATATCGCCAACTTAGCTGAATCTTCAAAGGGATGCTGCATATAGCATAAAGTATATAATATACATCCAAGAGCCCAGACATCCACAGAGTGATCTATCTTTCGGTTGTCCCAAGTGTCCAGCATCTCTGGAGCTCTATACATCGGTGTTGTAAACTGAGCCAACTGGAATAAACAAATAAAAGATTTTTAGTCACCTTCGTAATGATTAAAGGGTAAGTTATTGTTTATAGTAACCGTATTCGACCTTTGTTGAAAACGGTCTAGTTACGACCACCGGTCGACCATTCTCACCCACGGCCTTTTATAAAGGAAAGTATTAAAAAAAATATATAAAATGGTAGTACACATGAAGGAAATAGTTTCAGGTGATATACACTGCAGGCCAAAAGTTTAAGACCACCTAAATTAAAGTAGGAAAATAAAGTAAAACTCCAATAAAATATTAAACCTATTTCATCTGAAAAACATTGATTGACCAACTATACTTTAAAAGCATACAGAAATATTAACAGTCCATACACAAATATTAAAAGAAGGCTATAGCTAGCTAAACTGATTTTTCATCAAAAAATTCTCCTTTACATTTTACGACTTACGGACAAATTGATTGCCCGTAAGTCTCGACTGACGGGCAATCAATTTGTTAATGGTGTCTTATGATATATTGTTCCAAATTTCACATAAAGTATTCCACATTTGTTCTCGCGAGGGTGGGCCACGATTACGGGGACGTCCGTCAAGCTATCAAGCTCTTCCAACAAAATTTCAATGGGATTGAGATCCGGGCTCTGAGGAGGCCAAACCATGTTTTTTAACACCCCTTGTGCCTCTTTCTCTTCTAAATATCCTCTAGATAATTTTGAGCTATGCTTTGGATCATTATCTTGTTGGAAAATTAATCCATCTCCAATTAAATGCAACCCGGAAGAAACGGCATTTTGTTCTAAAATGTTTTTGTACACTTCCTTGTTCAAAATTTCCTTTAATATTAATCAAATCACCGTTTCCTTGGCTAGAGAAGCAACCCCAGACCATAATTGAGCCACCACCATGCATGATTGTTGGGACTACACAATCTGACATCTATTCTTGGGCACTGCGTCGAACGTAAATTCTACGTTTTGAACCGAATAGTTCAAACTTGGATTCATCGGTCCGAAGTACTTATTCAAAATCTTCTTCAGTCTAATCTCGATGGGCAAGAGCCAACTGCATCCGTTTTTTATTGTTTTGCGGCCTTAGCAGAGGTTTTCGTAAGGCAACGCGACCTCTCGACAACTTTGTATCTCTCAGTCGCTTTTTCTTTATTAAGCGTCTTTTTCGCTTGCTGGTAAGAACAATGAAATTATCCTCACTAGACGTGGTAGCTCTCGGCCTTCCCGAGCGTGGACGATCCTGAAAACTGCCTATCTCCCTGTATCGAGTTATTGTGCCATGAACAAGTCTTCGATAACTGCAGTTGTGAAGCAATCTCAAGTTCGGATTTGCCTTCATTATGTAAAACAACGATGGCAGAAGCCACTTCACTACTAATTTCTCGAGCTATTCCCATTTTATGACGTCGTCGCTATAGAAACCACAAGTTTAGACTAATTGAGATCGTTTGTGAACAAACCTAAGTAAATTCGGGTCAGAAACACGTGTTTTCAGGAGCTAAATTATCCTAATTATTGACCAATACGAAATAAAAGCAAAGTTATTAGTTAATGAGGACATCAAAATATTATTACGACTCTACGCTGGCTCTAGCGCAGCGTTTGTCGGTGTTTGAAAACAATAGATATTTATTGTCCAATAACTTGAAAGTAAACAAAAGAATGTCTCCTTTATACATTCGATACTAACAATAGAATATGCAGATGTGCATTTCTTTTATTGATCCTATGGGATTTTATTACAATTGATGGATAATTATGTTATGTGCGGTCTTAAACTTTTGGGTGTATTCGATCTTAACAGTTATATTTTAACAGTGGTCAAGCTACACTGCAGATGAACGGGTCAGCTTGATAAGCCACGCGTCGACCACGCCCTCACAGAATGCTAGCGTAAAATAGCGTAATGCTGCCGTGTGTCGTCTGGCGAGTGTAGGTATCCGGAGAGATTTAATACTGGTGACGAGACATTCCCTCTCAGTCCTCTAAGGTGACAACTCCATTATGATTCCTTGTCAACGATGAATGTAGATGTCATGGGCATCAGGTGAACTGTGTGCTCGTTTGTTATTCTCAATGTTATAAAAAAAAATAAAGATTAAAAAGCGAAGCTGACCGCTTACAGTTGAAGATAACTCGTCAGCATAACACTTTCTTAAAACTTTTGTCATAATTATTAAAATATTGTACATATATATTTCAAACGAAAATGAAGACGATCTCAATTTGTGTATTACATAAATGCTAATTCGATCATTTGTTAGTTAGCTAAATATTACATAGTAAAAAATACTTCTTTATCTATGTCCTCCTAGTCCATCATGTGATGACCATAGTCCGCGGACATCACCTGTGGACATCAACAACGCAGGGTATATTATTCCCCCCCCCCCAGCCCTCCACGTCAGCAATAGCAAATCTCGTAAACCAATGCTTACATAAGCATTAGTACATAGATTTTTTAATCTGTTCTGGTTTCTTTATTGATTAATGAGCAGTAGTTATCTAGTCTAAATAATAGGCTTAGTATATAGGAATTTCACGCACATAATGTTTATTCAAGCAAATTATTTACATGGTAATTTAATTATTATAATTTTAATATATTTACGATTAACGCTTTCATTTGTTTTGTACTTTTAAAATGTTTATATATAAAGTTACATTAACAGTCCTCAGTCCGTGGCACATGCATCCATGACTCTAGATCTTCAATGACATGTCTAGATAATCAGAAAGATCTGGCTCGCCCGAACCAACATATTTTGATGTAACATGATAATCTACTAATACAATTCCTGAAAACTCGAAATTGGATACTTTACATCTGGTCTAAATGTTTAAAATCCGAAAAAGTAAAAAAATAAATATTACTGACGTAATCATCTCCGCCCTCCCATGTCATCAAAAATAAGCGAAGCAAAAGGCCTCCACCCCTCTTTAGTGCTTACGTAATACTTGAATGGCCCCTTAGAAGAAAGTTCAGATCGTTATTTCGATGCAATACGGTATTCGAAAGCATCTAAGCGGGGAGATATTGAATACCATTTAAAAATAAGAATACGATTTTGAAACGATTTTTATATACAAATATAACGGTGCAACGCCATTTTAAGTTTTTTTTTATAAGACTTCACGACCAGATTCTAGACACATAAATTTGTTACTTGTTTGACGTAGGCAAGTCCTAAAATAGATGGTCGAGGATTTTACCTATCTTTTTTTTTATAGCATTAAAGAGTAACAAACGAGAGCACAGTTCACCTGACGGCAAGTGATTCCTGCGGTCCATGACATCTACATTCATCCTTGAAAAGGAATCATATAATGCAGATGCGTTGCCACCCTTGAGGACTTACATGAAATGCCTCGTTTCCGGATCCCAGACCACCAGACTATATGTATCCTGTGAGAGCGTGGTCCTACCCCAGTCGAGCTGACCCATTCATTCTGCAGCTAGAAATAAACTGCAGTGTAGTTCTACAACTTTCAATCTACTATCTATCTCACTCTAATGTGCTTCTATGTTACCAATCTAATACACGAAATTCATGAAAAAACAAACTGCCCAATATATTTTTATAGAAATATAAGACTAATTATATTGACTTATTCAATATATATGTATATATAAATATAAATATAAATATATATATATACATGCACGCCAATGGCGTCGAAGCATAAAGTTTCGTCGTTTATAATACGAGAGATTCGGAACTAGCTGTGCGTACTAATGTCTGATAGTGAAATGGGTATGAGGAAATTTTTCTATATAATAATTATTATTTGTAACTCCTCCATACACTCAATGTATTTTGTAGAACACCAAAGGCTGACCTTACGCGTGTTCAAGACAAAGAACATTGCGGTAAACAGAAGCACAGAAGAGTTATACCTACTCAACAAGAGATAAAAAATTATAATGCATAAATACTGCCAATTGTGGAGCGAAGGCTACTAGTAGAGCGCCTTTCGTATAATTGATTCCAATTGGCTATAATAAAGCGATGCAGGAAAAAAGATGGCAGTGTGTAAAAAGTTCTGTTATTCAGGATTAAAAAATAAAGATCTTTAGGATTTATATCTTATTATCTCTTTCATTCCTGCATCGTATTAAAATTCAATATCCGTTACTTTTTCTCTTACCTGAAATAAATAAATAAGAAAAAATTGGGTCCTTGTTTTATGTATTACATACATATATTAATGCTAAAAGTAAGCATAATGTTCATCCGAATAATAACGAATGAAATAGTATACGAGGCATAGTATTTTTTTAATACAGACAATGAAAGATCTTTATCGAAATACTCGTTTGGATCTTTTTTAAATCGGTTACATACGAGTATGTGGATGTTATTGAATACATTGACAAATAGATCTTGTACTATAGTGTATAAGGTATACTTTTAGTTAAATTATTTACAATAGCGTGTTATCCTCTATTAAATTACCGCATCGTAGAATTGTATGTGTCGAAGAAGGTCTATTAACAATAATTCGTATTAAAAAGTACTTACGTTTTCCTCCAACATATTTCTTTGATTCGCACTCCAAGATGGATTAGGTGAATAAACATCGGTTGTCGCCGATCCGAAATCACATAATTTTATTGTACCTAAAACAGATTAAATCTGTATTATAATAGCACGATTAAATCGAATACATATTTGCAGACACAAGATTTTTGGTAAAGTATTTCGTAATAGAACTGTTGTGTTAAAAAATGTACAGCTCAAACAAATGTGTTACAACATTATAAGGAATCTATAAATAACAATTTTGAAAATGCCAGACTAGATATAATCAATAGACTAATCATTTGGGTTATCGTAAATAATTTCCTAGCACATTTTAGCATTTAAGCATACTGGGAGTGGTTAATGGGAGTTTTAGAAACGTAATAGGATAGCTATTATTAAAAAAATAGTATTTTTTTGTTGACAGGACTCAGACAAAAGTAGAGCGCTCGCATTACATCTAATATTGCAACAACTTTGCCAAACCATCTGCCAAGTTTAATTGATGGCAAATATTACATATATTAAAAAACATAGGATATAATAAATTCCACAAAGTTTAGGTTAAGTGACATTATTTACATATGACAGTTATACTATAGACAAATTATAAAATAGAATATAAAACGGCAGATAATAACAGGTCACCACCTGAGTCCTCAGGGATGACAGCGAATGTGCCTTCTGAATAATGGATGTAGGTGTTTTTAATCAAGTAAACTGCGAGTCCATTCACCCGTTACCTCATAATAAAGTACAAATGCGAATGAATCAGGACAATTATGATGGGATGAAGCCATCACAGAATTCAAGAGTATAAATACAACAATATTTATTTATATATGTTGTATTTAATATACAAAACAAACAATATTTTTGACAGTCTTAGAGTTACACTGCAGAATGAATGGGTAAGCTTGACTGGGATAGGACCTCTTAGAATATCAGCATAAAATAGCAGCATAAGGCTGCTGTGTTTCACCTGCTGTGTTTAGTAACAACACATCTGCATTTCATATATGAGATATATGTGGGCCGCAGAAATTATTTGCCATCACATGAACTGTGTGCTTGTTTGTTACTTTCAATCTAATTTTAAAAAATATTCAAATTTTTATCTTACCAGATGACTGCAGTAAAATTCTATATTATTTAACATATCTCTATGCTTATTATATTCACATACTTACATGATACCATTTAGGCCCTAAATTTGAAACATACTTATTCCCTTAAGAAATGAATTGCATAATGATAAAAAAGCCATTTTCTTCTAAGCTAATGTTTATTGCAATCCCAAATTAGATATGATTTCTAATAAAACGACTGGTAAGTCATAACTGAAGCCCATTAACATCCAGCCCCTACAAAGTTTCAAGACGAGGACTGAAATTACCTAGCTGCCAGTAACTGGATCTCCATATCCCTATACGAAACACCACACTACCATGCTGGTATTTCACTATCTGAAATTCATAGTTTACTCATACTAGTATTCAGATTTTCTTTCCATTTCATCACAACCTATGGTGGTATGTGTTCAACAAAAATTGTTTATTTTATAATTGCATTATATCTTGTATGGTAATTAGACTCATTAACAAAACATTCCAACCTTTCAATGAACTTAGACTATTAAATCAGATATATCATACCAAGGAATAAAAATGGAAATCCTACATTAATTTACTGAACTATAATATTATATCCTAAAAAGTTGACATAACATACATACTGCTCTGGTTGTTAACCAGATAATCTTCCCAGGGTTGAAGTTCTTCATAAGGAGACATACCATCTGGTAGCAACCATTCAATTTTGGTCTTAGTTAATTTTTAAGATAAACAAGGAATCAGATGATGGATTATATAATCTAAAATGTATTGTGAGTGATCTTACACATGCCTTAAATTTATATAAAAACCTGTAAAATCTTGAGGAGTTTCTTTTTTTAAAAACAAAGCAAAGGATATCTAGCATTTACTAAAAAGTTTATTATACTATTGGATCTTATGCATAATTATGCATAGTACTTGATGTATTTAGGAATAAACATTTTGGCTGGCCTCAACTAAATCATAGATGACAATTTTAAATATGTAATTGAATAATTACCTTCATTAGATATTAAAAAATTTTCTAGTTTGAGATCACGGTGTGCAATTGGTGGCACTTGGTTATGCATATGTTGTACAGCTCTGCATGTTTGGTAGAATACTCTTAAAATAGTTTGTAGTGGGAAAGCCTGCCCTCTATTCTGCAGTGCCTCCATTAAGCTACCTCCGCTACAAAGATCAGTTAGTAACAAATATTCTCCCATTCCATGGGAAGTCTTTGTTTTGTCTATAAAGGAGGCAGCAATATACTTAATTACATTAGGGTGGCCTGACAGCTTTTTTAATATACTAATCTCTTGTATTATATTCTTGTTTGCTTGATCATCAGCTGCCATTAATCTTTTCAAAGCATACTCAGTGCCTGTAGAGACATCTTGAGCAACAAACACAAAGGCAAAACCACCTGCAATACAATGTATTCATAAGACATTATATATAACAATGCTAAAACAATTACTAAATACAGAAATTAAGAACCCACTTTTAATCCTTTAAATCAAAAATTCTGTTACAATTCACAATCTTAAAAATGTATTACATAACTAACAAAATTAGCAATGTTACTCTCTCTTTTTTAATAAATTTATATATAATACAAATAAGAACAGAAAATAGTCATATATTAAAGTGTAAGCAAAAACAACAAAACTTTTATCTTTATGTATAACATTGATGAGCCTAAATAAGGTAGAATAATATCTATCTAAAAAACTAACTACAACATAATATATTTGACAAATATAAAATTATTTTATAAGCACTTCAGAGTGAGTTAAACTCAAAGTAATAATGTAACTGTTCAGCTTGGCATCCCACAATTGTTAAATTATAATCAAAAGTAGATATGACTTTGTGGCTAAACATATGGCCTAATACTTGTAAGTTCAAACCTTACTGGCCTGTAGGATTGAAATTCCATTATATGATGTGAATTGAGAATCCATAACAAAATTATTTGCCATCATTTCGTGGCCATCAAAAATTGATATGACTCCTAAACTTTAGTTACTTAAAAAGCTGTAAATGCTATCTAGAATTTGTAGCACTTGATAGTGTGATCTAGAGTACTATTTTTATTTAAATGTGTAATTCCGGTGACACACATAGTGCACAGTCTGTAATATACAGGACATATAACCAAGTGTGCTAACCTACTCTCTCAATAGATGTATGGTCCAATATGCAAACCAACTATAAATATGACAGCTTCATAAATCCAATAAAATATACCAGGAATCAAAACCACCAAAAACTGAGCTGCCATGGGCTATTTGAATGAAACCCAAGGAGTAGATCATAATGTAAAAACATTTATTATGAAAAATTTTATAACTAATCTACTTTAACAAATATAAGAAATATCAGTGAGATAAGACTAACTAACAGCCTTATCATAAAATATTAATGTGTTGTCAAATAAGGAGTAAATATACAAATTTGACAATTTTATTTTAACTAGTTTTGTTCCATATTTTTCCGAGTACAATAATTTTCACACCAATCAAAATACAAGTGTATCTATAATATGTTGGACTTTATTCAAATATAAAATCAACAATTGTCTTCAACTAAATTGAAATGTAATAATAGACAATTTTCATTCACACTATACGCAATTATTTACCTTACTAATGAAATTTAAAAAAATGTTACAATATTTCAGGATTTTTTCCATATTAAGTAGTAGAAAAATACATAAAAAAGAACAATATTGGTAGTGCATGCAGTTTATTACTTAAAACTATTTTATTGAAAAACATACTGTTTTCAATGTTATAGATACTTATACTGTTATTACAAGGAATCTGACAGGTCAATCAAGGGATAGAATAAAATATATTATGTATTTTAGGTTCTTCCGCCCCCAATCTTCTACGTGGAGAGCAGGCAAGGTCCATAATTATATTTTTACTGTAAGTGTAGTGTGAAAACTATTGTAAAACTTACCTTCTGCTATAACTTTCTTTACTCTTAGTTTCATGTTACCGATTTCTACAAATTGACCAACAAAATCATTATCACTGCCCCCGTTGGCACCTCCAGAACTGAAGTACCCCATCGCAGATTTAAAGACACTCATTTTTATTTCTACTTTGACACTTCCCGTATTAAAATAAAATTTAAATAAACACTATTCGATACCTCTCGTACATCAAACCATTATAATTGGAAATGCAGAAAGCGAGGCGAGACATAACATAAAGAAGAAAAAGAATTGGCAGATCCGCCAGCAATGGCAGTAATTAATAATGTTACCAACATTATTTTCATGTCACCATTTGCATGTCCGAGTCCAACGAAAAAGATTTGGTACAATTAATCTGTAGACTCGTACAGTTCGCACAACGCATAACAGTTCTTGGTTTTTATTTTTAAAAAAGATTAGTAAAATATATATATATATATATATATATATATATATATATATATATATATATATAATGCAGAGATGGCAAGAACGATGAGGTGTCTTTCAAAGAATCTAATTTATAAACTAGTTGAACATATAATTTTTAAATAATAAATTGTTTTGTTGGATTGGCTAAATTCCAATTTATATTTGACAATTAATCCTGGATAACTTTAAATAAAGTCAAAATTAGACTATTATATTATTTTTTATCATGAAATCGGCTCTTGTCGCACTTCACTAATGATGCAAATTAGTTTCGCTATATTTTTAAGAAGATATGTGTGGATCCGTTAAAATGTATAATGTTATAGGCATAAAATAAAGCGTAAAAATGGTTCATACTATTTTTTATATTATTTAAACTATTTTAGTATTATCTTTCTTACTTATTAGCTATGATCGTTAACGTTAACGAAAATTTGTTTTATTGTAAAGTGTTAAAAATTTAAACGTGCACATATTAAGGGGTGATCAATTGACTTGGCAATACTATATGCTAAGTGTTTTACTGTTGGAAAAAATAAAATGGTGTTGCCCGCCTCATAACTTTCAATTCATTTTAAGTTTTTAGAATAATTCACTAATTACAGTAAAATAATTGATTATGGAATAAATTTCCACAAAAAAAATTCTCCAAAATGTCATATTCTCATTTGCATTTTTTTAAACTGAGTTTTTGATGACACGCTTTTGAAAGAGAATTGTTAACAAACTATAATATTAATAAAAGTGTAAATTTTTAAATATGTCATAGTTGTTCATTTGTACATTGCATTTCCACATGCAAGCGAGTTGTTACACTTTTTTTAGTATTAACTCTACTTACTTAGATTTTGGTGACACAAATCTTAAGTCTGATTTTGATAGCATATAGTGGACAGTTGTAGTTTTGATAACATTGGAAATATAGTACAAAATTAGCTAATGTTTACTATTGTCTTAAACTATAATGGGCTTTGATATCAAAAGATTTCAAGGTGACGTCGATGAGGAACTTATTTGTCCTATTTGCTCGGGAGTTTTAGAGGATCCACTGCAGGTGTGATTGAATTCCATGTTTTTTTGTAAATATGTTTGGTTAGTCATTACCAGAGGATATTGTTTTTAGGCGCCAGCCTGTGAGCACGCATTTTGCCGTGCCTGTATCACTGAATGGATAAGTCGGCAGCCTACTTGCCCTGTGGATAGACAGGCAGTTACCGCAAGTCAGCTTAGACCAGTTCCAAGAATACTACGCAACTTACTTTCCAGGTTGGTCCATTTCGCAACTTTCGTTATGTGATCATCCTTACTACATAGAAACCAGGTTATGGTTTGATTAATTTTGTTAACTTTATTTTGCATATATACTCTAGTGTAATTTACAGAGCATGTTTTGAAAAGAACTTTATATTTCTGTATCTAAAATGACTATTATTATTTATTTCATTATTTATGTTATCATATATCTTTGTTACTATAAATCATATAATAACTGGTGTTTAGTATAGTATACCTAATTTAGGCAGAGCAACAAATATTTTATTTACAGCTATTTATCTTTGTACATTAATTCTTTGAAATACTCCCAGTCAAAAAACAAAAGCCTGCATTTGCACTTTTTATCAGTTGGTATGTACCAATATATTTTTAGTATTAATATTTTGCATTTGTTGTAAATTTGAAAAACTGGTAACTTGTGCTGTAAATAAGATGGGAAAAGATTAGTTCTTTATTAATCAATACTTAAAAATTTGTACAAGAAGCATACACATCACATAATTTAGTAAGTTGGGCTTTGTTATCCACATTATGTTTATGAAAACAACACTTAAAACTCTACTATTAATATAGTAGAGGTAAAATAAAAGTAATTGATATGATATATATTATTATAGAAAGGTATAATATGGTAAAGTCATATGTATAATTAAGTTTTCATTTTAATTTTAATCTATTTTCTAATATCATTAACTTTGTTTCAGATTGTGTACAAGTTGCGATAATGCATCTCATGGCTGCAATGCAGTCTTGAAACTGGATTCCTTAGCCTCACATCTTGCTGAATGTTAGTACAGAATACATTGATATTTTTTTTTATATATCTTTTTTTTATAGACTAACTGAAATCTTTGCTGACAATGAAAGGCAATTTACATAAAGTCAATTAAATTATAATTGTTTATGTAGTTAACATTGTTTAAGTTTTCAACATTTAAAAACTTTTTTACAAATTGATAAACAATTAAATTTATATTTGAGTTATGAAATGCCAGTTATTATTAAATGTACAATTATAATATTTTTTAATTGATAGAAAATTCTTCAGAATTCCACTGTAAACCAAAAACGATTTTTTGCTACGAATTTATGATAAAAAAATATTTTTTTTAGGTGAATATAACCCTAAAAAACTTATGCCATGTGAATCAGGATGTGGCCTTGTGATACCTAAAGATGAACTAGCAGAGCATAATTGTGTCCGGGAACTAAGAACTCTCATTGCAACACAACAAGGCAAACTAACCGACTATCAGCAGGAACTAACAGAACAGAGACTTATAATAAATGAACACAAAAGAGAGTTAGCATTGCTTAAGGTATGCATTTTATCTGAATTACTATTTCTAACATTTTTTATATTAGTTTAATTCATGTTCAATCAGGGAGATCAATTGTAATTCAGTAAATTAAATTGTAACTGTAACTTTAAAACTAAGATGATTACAAAATATAAATATTTTTGCTAAGGATAATTTCAACGGCTTCCTTTCTATCTGATGATTCCTTTTATATCTGATGATCTACTAGTGAATTGCATAAGTTAACAAAAGTAAAAACAAATCAAACAAAAATTTTAAAAGGAGAATTAAAGAATGACCATGTTTTTGGAAACAACAATACTTGTACATAATAAAATATAAGAGTTCAGTGTTTTGCAGATGAACCAATCAACATAGATCACAAGGTATCCTCTCTCCTTGCAGGCCTTTTCTTTATCTGTAATTTGTAAAATAATAAATAAATATATAAGTCCCTATTATTGCTGTTAACAGAATTAAATTTTATACATTAATATATTCAACAAATGATAAGTTAAATAAATCAAATTAAATAAACTAGCATCCAATAAAGTAACTAATCTAATGCTCCTGTTACTGAAATCAGATGAAGTCAGGCACTGTATAAACTTGCCATTAATATAATTGCCACAATCCAGTTAATCCACGGCAGATCTTGTCCTACAGCTAAAAAAAAACTAGATCTGAGGTTACTAGATTCAATCAACATCGCTTATGTACAGGATTTTCATGATCCATCTCATGATATACGAAAATCAGTTAATAATTTACAATTTTTTAATTTTAAGGAATTCATGCGAGCAATGCGGGTATCAAACCCAGCAATGCGAGCGTTGGCTGACCAAATGGAGCGCGAGGAAGTAGTCCGTTGGGCCAATTCCCTATCCAGAGCACGTGTCACTCGATGGGGTGGTATGATATCGACCCCGGATGACGTCCTGCAGGTGGTAATAGACCTAATTTTAAAGACATTTACAGTACAATCATTTCTTTTTTATAATTGTTTATATTATCTATCAACTTTTGTATATCAACATATCAGTTTTTTACACATTATTTAATAGCTTTTATAATTTAAAATGAGTTGAGTGCCTATAAGTTGAAAATAATTTTAAGAAAATTTCCTTATAATATTAATGGGAGTTAGGATTGAGTTTAATAAAGAGTAGAGTATAAACTCAGTACAATATATTAATCATATTATTTTCTAAAAAATATAGAGGGGAATTAAAACTTTGGAAATAATTTCCTCTTTTGCAGATGATGATTAAAAGAAGTTTATCAGAATCTGGTTGTCCCCCTCATATCATTGATGATCTCATGGAGAATTGTCACGAACGAAGGTGGCCACCTGGGCTTTCTTCGTTAGAAACTAGACAAAACAACAGGAGGTATTCTCTTAAAATTCTTTAAGTGTGTTATTTGCTTCATATTCTACTACTACTACTATTTACTAAGTTGTCTCATACAATATCGCTAACCGCAAAGTATATTTGCTGTTAGTATAAATTGAATCACTCATGTCTTATAAATAAATATTTTCTAGGTTATATGAAAAATATGTCTGCAAAAGAGTGCCAGGAAAGCAAGCTGTTTTGGTACTACAGTGTGATAACACACATGTCGACGAACATATGATGATCGAACCTGGCCTAGTGATGATATTTGCACATGGTATTGAATAATAGTAACTTGTTAAATAAAACCCTGTGTTTGCGATTACACAAAACTGTGTGGAATGAACTAACTTTTGTGATAGACTATATTGGATGTTTGTAATATGAAACAATTAACGTGTTTAATGAAATGGCATTATAGTTATGCTAAATACAAAAAAAAAAATATTTTCACCAATAAATAACACCAATATGTGTACAATTGATTTTGTATCTTTATAGTGGACAGAGTTAGTGTTGAAGTATTATTTTGTTTAGTTAGGTAACCATTCCTAAATTTTATACAAAGACTTGGTCCACATTTGTTCTATCAATATATAGATGCTAGTTAGAATAAAATGATTGTGACCAGTTTAGAGTGGTTAGTTGAAGCTGAGTTTACAGCAGAATATACGGTGTGTATTATTTTGAATGTATTATTAAAGGTCTATTTCAAAAATTACTGTAATAATTTTGAGTATGTTGAGGCATCAGCTTCAAATTGTAAAATGTTTGGCATGTTGGATGAGACTAAACCACTGATAACAGTGGATTTATTTGAATGAATTGGCAAGTATCATTATCACAATATCAGACGTAACATCCTTAAAATATATACTAATTGAGAAATAGTGTTTGTTACAATTTTTTTATAGTAAACCTAAAAGTAAGAATGAATGCTCTTCCACTAAAAACTGGTCTTGAGTGCAGTTTCTTGTATCTTGAGTACTATTTGGTATTTTAACAATGCATTTTTCTGTAAAGTCAATGTGAATTACAGGTTACTAATACTTTAATTTTTATAATATGATGAATGAAGAGAAATTGTTTTGTAAATTATTTTAAGGTGTATTAGTTAAATGGTATGCACATGTTCTTTACCTATGTGATATTTACTCATGATGATGTTCCCTCTAAAAAATTCAAATTGTCAAAAAATAATATATTTTAGCTCAAATTGGAATTTGAAATTAAATTGTTTTTTTCTTAACACCTTTCCGTTTTCATGTTATTGTAAATCATAACATTTATCTGAAGATTTGTGCACAAATTATGCTGTTTTTTGTAGCCGTGATGTTATTGTCTTTATATCAAAACCTTTTAGCAGCACAAAGATAATAGATTTCAGTTCGTTTTGTGAATTTTTCCTATTCTACCTCAAAAATCGTAACAGTTTGCTGTAGCTTAACTATTCTTAAATATTATAATTATGGTGTGGTTAAGTCTTCCCATTGTAACACAAGTTCTTTTTCTGATTGATCATAGGTTACTCAACCAGCAGCTGGAAGATTATTAACAACAGATAATTCTTTCATGCAATTTTTTATTATTATAATATTCTTAGTATGTAAACAATATACAACTCATCTGAAGTAAGCAATAGTTACAAAAAAAAATATTGTTATTTCAAACTTTACTTTATAATCAATATTATTAACTGTAATAATAGTTGTATTTATAACTTTTTACTACTATTATTACAGTGGTTAAGCCAATCAACTGGGTCAGCTCCATCGGGAAGGACCAGACATTCAAATAAAATCAGTGTTTAAACAGCAGCATACCATGCTGTTTTTTTGGTGAGATCTTAATATCCAATCAAAGGTAATAAAGCATTCCATCTCGGTTATCTAGGTTCATGACACATGTGTATCTTGACTCTTTGTTCAGGATGGATGTAGATGTCATGAGATGTAGTTGTCACTTCCCATCGGGTGAACTGTGTGTATTATAAGTAAAAACAATTAATTTAATAGAGATACATGTAATACATACTGATCATAATGGCATAATAACTGTTGGTATGGTAAATTTAATAGTTATAATATTATTTAACAAAGACAATGTTTGGGTGGTTAATTGCCAATATCCAAAATATAACAATATTCTATCGTCGCCTTGAACAATACCTACAGTATCAAAATATTGAAACATAAACCTGTGGGTCCTAATGGTGTGCAGCAATGCTTCCGTTGCAATGGGTTCGTGAGGGTCTAACATCATCGAACACATGTAACAAGATCTGTAGATGTTACTCGATTGCATAAAAAAGGTTCCACAAGAAAATGTAAAGACTACCGGACATTGCCATTCATATCGCATGCCAGTAAAATCCTCCTGCGCTCTATAAACGCCAGACTTTCATCCTTTGTGGACCACCAGATACCGGTCGTACAGTCGGAACAGATTTTGAGTGTTCGTGTTCTCATTGAAAATTGTCGCGAACTTAACAAACCGCTGGTCGTGTGCTCTACAGACTACGCCAAGGCGTTCGATTGTGTGCAGCGGAGTACGATGTTTGACGTGCTTGGATATCTAACGTTCCTAATACAGAATCTGTATCTTGGATCATTGATAGCCAGTGACGGTGGCTTCTAATGAAATTCGTCGTAGAGCCAGTATAGTCAAAAGTGCTTAAGGTAACCTGGAAGAACAGAAATATTCGAAGTACAACTAAAGCTCGCTTGGTTCAAGCCCTGGTATTATCGATATTCTTGTATGGTGCTAAGATTTGGACTGTGAGAAGCCGGGATAGCAGTAAGATAAATGCCTTAGAGATGTGATGGCGAAGGTTATTCCGAGGACCGCTATGAGGAGCAATGTGTCCATTTTAAAAGAGTTTAAAATCACCACACAGGTCACACTCCACAAGTCGTCGACAAAGATCCCTCAACTTTAAACGCATCAAAAGCAGATTTTTAGGCAAAATGGACGACAGACGTGCTCAGGGAAGGTGCTACAAGATGGCCTTACATAATAAAGAAGGCGATAGGCGGTCATATGCAGAGTGCACCATGCGGTCCACTCTGCATTTGACCGCACTCAATGTAGATATTCTTGGTCGCGATCCTCAGTGAGGGAACGAGGAAGATCTTTCTTTCCAGTACTAACCCCCTTCCATTTACCTGCATCCAATAAAGAGACTCGAAATTCCATAAGATATTCGGTATTTCCAAACTGATATGACCCAGGGAATAAGAAAAGATATATTCCTTTCTCAAAGAGCGGTATAGAACTTATTATTTTTCTGGCATTGAAACAAGCTAAAGAACCTACTGGCCCTTAGATGTCGGTGCTTCGTTGTCACTCTGCTTGTCCTCCGCGGCCGAATATTAGTTGGCGGTGGAGCCGTAGATCAGATTCACCGCATGGGGTTGGGATTGTTGGCTTTCCTGGCCAAACAATTTCCGCAGTGGCGGGTATGCGTAGGCATTTCCACATGTAAAAAAAAAAGTATTCACTCAAGAAGTTACGGCCAAACTAAATTGATTACCACAATTGCAGCTAAGGTTTTGAAATTTGCAAAGGTAATGTGATGGTAAATTGATGTCGGCATAGGCGAAAGCATTGCGCTATCTACATCCGACAAGTCTTTCGAAGCTCGTAAATGGACGTAAGCAAATTTGCAATTCACCGCACGTATGTGTGAGTGTGATGGACGCCAATGGCGAATAACAATCGATCACATATTTCAGTCACTATTTTATTTTATATGGCATGAAAAAAAAGTCGAGGTAGCTCAATACGGATTACCAGCAAGCACTTTGTTGACAATAATTAAGAATGAACCCGAAGCAATTAGTCTTGCAAAAGACTAGACAGAGAGATATCTAGACGAGTTTCCTGATTTAGAGGATTGCTTACTCGCCTGGTTCAAACAGTGTCGGGACAAAAGCATAAGTGTATCTGGGATCTTACGCGAAAAAGCTGAAGAATTTTCAAAATCTTCACAGTTCATTTCGTGCCAGCAATGGTTGGTTGGTGAATTTTAGCGTCATAAACTTGAGTTTAAGAAACTTGAGAAAATACAAGTTCAATTTGAAGATTATGTGGCATGCGATGAAGGGTATAGCTACTGGGGGATAGCTACTACTGGAACACTAACTGACGCTTAATTAATGGACATGATAAATCAGAATATAGATGACCATAATGTTATTGAAAATGATGTTGATCATACTGATCCAGCAGACTTTGAACCATTAATATCAAATAAAAAAGCTAGAGCAGCAATCAATACTACGAACTTACGTTGAAAGATGTGATGATATCGAGGATCATGTATGCCGTTCATTGTTTGAACTTGAAAAAATAATTGATAAAAAATCTGCAAAAAGCTTAAATCAGAAGAAGATAACAGTTCTTTTTAGTTGTTTGTACAGTTTATTTCAGTTATATGTAATTTTTTTAATATGAAAATAAATATATAACCATACAATACATAACCATAAAACTTAAATCGAATTGTTATTTAAATTTGACTCTACAAGTCGGAAAATAAACCTTTCTATGTCAACATTTTAGCAGTAAAATCCTTTGTATCTCAAAATTTTGTTAAGTCGAAAACTCGATTAACTCGAGATTTTTTTGCATTTTCCGTGACATTCAAGTTATAGAGTATTATTATTATCGCATAAAAATTCTTCGAAATTATGCAATTTAATTTAAGTTAGCGTAAACTATTAAGTAAAAACAACCTTTGAACGTCTAATGGAATTTAACGAAGCATTCAGAGTAATTAACTATGACTTAATAAGACTATCTGAAACAAGGTGTACGGGAACATAGATAGAAGAATACAAAGACTATACTTTTTCACTCAGGTGACACACCGGGTAAATATGGGGTATATTCTTGATAAGGAAACGGTATAGGTATAAAACAATATTGAAAGTCTCATTGGCTACACAGAAAGACTCGCATTACTAAACATAACAATGGAACGAACTCAGATATCAAGCATACAAGTATATGCACAAACTGAAAGAGCAAGCGAATAAGACATCGGTAACTTTTATACAACAGTCAGTACAGCAATAGGAGCTGCCCATAAATTCTACATACTGGTGGGTGGCTGCAACGCAAAAATAGGAAAACCAAAACAGGAAGAAAAGCTGGTTATGAAGCACAATTGGTACGGTGAAAGAAATGAAAGAGGACATAAACTAATCAATTTCGCAGTTTCGAAAACAAACTTATAATAATTAACACACTCTTCAAAAAGAAAACAAAAAATAAATTAACTTGGAGATCACCCGATATTAAATATAAAAATGAAATTAACTTTATACTATATCAAACCAACCATACAAGTTTCAAAATATAGAAGTATTAAATATAAATTACCCATCAGACCACAGACCAGTGCGAGCAACAATAACATTAACAAGTAAAAAGAAGAGCAGGGCCAACTACCACAAAACAAAAACTAAATTAACAAAGATTAATTTGACGAGATAGCAAAATACATCGAATGCTTAAAGTCTGAGGAATCTCAAAGCTTACTTGATCTGTCTGAAAATACAACTGTACAGGAATACTACGATAATATTTTAAGTCCTATAAATAAAAGCCTCCAGGCTGCTGAAAAATCAACACAAAAACAAGCCAAGACTCATATAATACTATCACAACGAACTTTGAACCTACTTAGTAAACGACGGGAACTCAGAAAAGTAAAAACAAAACTTGAGTAACCAAAAACCAAACCTCTGCATTTTACAAGCAAAGAAAGACTACTCAAACTATAGGTATAATATTATTAGCAATCACCTCAACAGAGCAGGAAGTATAAAGAAAGCCTATAAAGAACTTACACCGAGCAAAACATGGATCGACGGACTGGAAAAAGGTGGCAAAATATCACACAGCCGGAGTGAGGTTATTAATATAAGAATTGAATTCTACAAAAAACTATACAGTGCCAAGGAATACAACATTAAGAACCCAAATGAATGTACGTTTTTCTCCGTCGTCTGCTATCTACACGTTTTTCTCCTCCATAATTAATAAGATAATAAGCACTACTATAGAGGCAAGGCAGCCTATAGAACAAGCCGTTTTTAGAAAAGGATTCTGTACTATTGACCACATCCACACACATAAGAAAGAAGTACCAAGAAATGCAAAGACCACTCTACCTAGCATTTATTGATTACCAAAAGGCTTTTGACACCATCTCCCATGACAGCTTATAGAACACTAAGATCTCAAAAAGTGGAAGAACCATACATTCAAGTAATCAAAAACTTAAACAAGAATAGCAAGAATAGAATCAAACTTGAGACAGCTGGCTCCTGGTTCCCCGTAGAGAGAGGAGTAAAACAAGGTGACCCACTATCTCCGAAGCTATTTATAGCGAAACTAGAATCAATAATTAGTCACACTAGACTGTGGTGGTGATGTGGAATACAGATTTTAGGGGATTAAACAACCTACGTTTCGCAGACGACCTAGTACTAATCGGAAAATAATAAATCGGAAAGCAGCTCTCAATTACAAGTCATGATTGAGTCATTAAACAAAGCTAGCAAGAACGTATGACAATACCAAGGCGCTAATATCGGTCGAGGGCAAACCCTTGAAATACACAGATATATACACATACCTTGGAAAACAAATAGGTTCAACCGACACTGCAAAGACATACAAGTAAACCGAAGAATACAGCTGACATGGAATAAATACTGGAGGTTGAAGGAAATATTTAAGAGCAATCTACCAATAAACTTTAAAACAAAGACCCTGAACTCTTGTCTTCTTCCGAGTCTAACATACGGTTGCCAAACATGGAAATTTAATAACAACGTTAAAAATAAGATAATCACATGTCAAAGAGCTATGGAATACGTAATATGTTAAAGATTAGGAAGATATTTAAAAACCGTCAAACAAAAATCAGACAAACTACTAAAGCTACCGTTGCATTAACACACACGCACTTTCAAATGGAAATGGGCCGGGCATGTAGCTTGTCTCCAGGACCAGAGATGGATTAAAAGAATTACCATGTGGAAAGGCCCTCAAGGAAAACGAAAGAGGGAAGTCTTTATAGTAGATGGGAAGAAGATATAAAGAAAATAGGAAGACCACACTGGATCGAAATTGCCCAGTCAAGAGAAAACTGGCTGGCGTTGGAGGCTTTTACTCGCGGAGAGGTTCTCGCAAGTACCGAAACATAAAGCACAAAACTTATCTCTTTTATCAACAAATTTACTAACTTTTTCTTATTTAATATTCAAACAAATATTAATAGTTAAAAATGTGAATAAGTAGATGTAAATGTATAAATGATTAAGTAGCATGTGAATGTTAGAATAACTAAAGTTGCAACTTGCTGGAAATAAAAGGCTTTTTTTTTTTATTATTGAATAAAAATAAGAACAGTACATGATCTACCAAGTTCTCGGACAATACATCTCTACGAATCTATAAATATGTTCTACTAGGCTCAATAGATATATATTCCTTTAAATTATAGGATACGGGTTAGAAGAGTAAAAAATAAACAAAATGTCAAATTTATGTCAGGAAGGTTTTTGTCTGTCATTGTGTATACATACATATTTTCTAAGGTATTATAAGCGAAAATATTCGCTGGTAAATGCGTTAAAAAATGTCTGAAATGGAAGTATCGGAAAATAGTAATGATTGCTCAAATGATTTACGTAAGTACACATGGTTTGGGAAATTAATTAATTTGCTTTAACATATCATTTACTACCGGCCGTTTGTTTTCCTTGCAGTTCTTCTTGATCGTGTTTTCTTAAGGCTTGGAAATGCCGACACGGATGAGCAACTGGAAAATTGTCTTAATAGATTTCTACCTCCTGTTATTCTGAAATTATCTTCACCTTTTGAACAGGTTAGATGATGCTGTATGATATGCTTATTCTGTCTATTCACTAAGTTAAAGAGTTACAAGTGGAATGGTATAATAAAATAAGCTTTTACTCTAAACTACTAATAAAAAAAAGAATTCACAATATAATATTGAATTTATTTTCCCAATAAACATTACCTTTGTTATCAGTTTATAATTTTTTATATATCCCAGGTTCGCACAAAGGTGATGGAGCTGTTAGTGCATGTGAACAAGCGTGTGAAATGCAGAGCTGATGTCCAACTCCCTGTGCATACTTTGTTGCAATTATATCGAGAGCCTACTGCCAATAGTTTTATCATTGTAAGTTCATGTGTAAAAGTATATATTTAAAATATTGATTAATATTTGAAATATTTTATTCTATATAAAAAGGCAATAGCATATTTTTTTGAGATGAGATGATATAACATTAAACATGAAAAATTAAATATTTTATACATAAAATAATTATAGAATATATGATATTTTGTCATATTTATTTAATTATGCAATAATTTCATTATAATAGTTTTCCCTATGACTATTAAAACTAAGACACAAGTGATAAATAATATTATAGGTTTTTAATTTCAATATGTTAAAATTTGTGAAAAATAAACATACATTTTATTTTTGGGTCTGGTCCTCTTGTGTTTTCAATTAGCTATATGTTAATTATTGATGCCTATTAAAATTATCCTTTAGTTTAAATGTTTGATTGAATGTGTATCCACACATTCAATCAAACATTTAAATATGATTAAAATTTTATATTTGTTGTAGAATTTCTCTATCATATACATAACAATGGGATTTCCAAGACTACCTCGAGACCAACAACTAGGTTTGGCCCCTTCACTACTTGATGCCATAGAAAACAAACCTCAGGGGCATCAAGATGGGTATGTGTATAATATGTTGTAAACTTAATTAGTCAATCACAGCTACATTTTTTTGTTACTGAAGATGAGAGAATGAGAGACATTTTTTTTGGATAATCTTGGGGAAATAATACTGACTAATTTGGACTTCTTTCTAACCTATCCTAATATGAAGTTTGGCTGCATTTTTGTATGAACTGTATTTGAAAATGTACAACATTTCTTTCAGGATTTTAATGCTTGTGATGCCTCTTCTGGGTAATATTAAAGAAGCAGATCTGAATTTTAAGGAGAAACCTAAACTCTCATCATTAATATTGAAGTTTGCCTTGGATATTCTTCTTTTACCTTACAGGTAGGTTTACGGACTATAATCTGTGTCATGAATAATCATGTTAGTACAATTTTTTCATAAATTAATGTAGGCTAGGTTAAAAATAATATCAGTCTAAAAGTTTATAGTAATTTGTTTTACACTGATATTGTATATAATATTTTAATGTTAATAATTTGCACAAAATAAAAGTACATATTTAATGAAAATGTCATTACTTATACTTGAACATGATTTAATTTACAATTGTGTGTAGTTCTTAAACCTAACAATTAAAATTTTGTGATTTGCGATGTAGCTTTTATTCATTATAATTTTTACCATCCACATTTTCATTCTAACAATTATTTGATATGGCATATCAACAATTAGTAAAAGTATTTTATTTGCAGAGCTCTACCGAACGCAGGTGAGAGTGAATTTCAGGTACCTCCTGGCATGAGTATGAAGACATATAAAAGAATTGTAGATAAAAACCAATTAAACCCCAATCAGTTGGAAGAGGTTGGTATTGTTTTATGTGTAAAAAATAATGTAACGCAATTTTATACCGTCTTTTACATTTTCATACAATATAAAATAACTTTCTTCCTCTCACATCTATTTTTATGGATGCGTTTCATTTGTATTTTTTTATAATTTGAATATATATTTTTGTTCACTTATTGTAAGACCACTTCCTGGGAAATATTTGTATGCATAATTTAAAAATGTCTTACTCGCGATTATTATTTACAGGATTATTACTTATTTAAAAAAAAACAATTAAATATGTTATTTGAGACTCAAAACGTCTTAATTTAATAGAAATCACAACAAATATTCTAATGCTCTTTCCTTGTTTACAGATGAAGCTTTCCATAGTGAATTTTATTAGTAAGGACATTTTCAAAATGAATGATATTCTGTTGACACTAATTGTGGCAGCAGCCGACTCACGTTTCAGTGTTGCCAATCATGCGAACAGTCCTCTTATTAGAGTTAACAGGTAAACAATTTAACAAAACAGTTTAACAATGTGTGGTAATGTTAACATTGGCAATTATTTTTAAACGATATACACCCATAAGAAAACCGAAAGATAACCAACTTATCTATGTGTAAAACACTAAGATGTCAATGACCATAGGCAGGTATTAACAATAGCCACAACAAAATAATGTTACTACTACTATAAATCTATACATCATCAATATTAAGGTGATATGCCTAAGACATATCCATTACAAAGTTGATGTACACCATGCATCAGTAGTGCCATGAAACGTCATTTTATATAATTTAAGTCTAAACATATTAGTATAATGCTTTATGTTCATAGACCTTTATATATTGATATATTGTACATTCACTTCCGTCCAACAGTGGTAAAGCTAGTTGCATTTTAGTTTCTAACTGAAACTTTAAAGGGTTGGCTCAACCGGGGGAAGGTTCACACCCTCACAGAATAGTATAATGCTGCTGTATGTAGTATGTTGAATGTAGGAATATGAGAACCCAATTACAGGTAACAAAGCATTTCATCCGAGTCCTTAAGGGGTGGTAAAGCATGTGCATTTCGATATTTTGTTAATGATGGATGAAGAAGTCATGGGCTGCGGTTATGAGTTACCCTCGGGTGAACTGTGGAGCACACTTTTGTCACTCCTAATAATATATAAAAAAAACTTTTACTTTATAGGATCTATTATATTGCGTCAGTATGAGACTTTCATTTATCTTTAAGGTTAAGTTAAGGATTTTATCTGACATTGTATATACTACATACTTTTATATTTTGAGTTGGTATGGTATTTTCTACATTAGTTATATTTTATTTTCACTATATTAAGTATATTTATTTCTTATACACAGTTCTGTGGATTGGTCCCAGCCAGCTGTTGTTGCTCCACTTTATTCTCTGTACTTGGGCACATGGGGTGGTCTGAAAGTGCCACCTGATGATCGCAAGGTGAAGTATAATTTGAAATTGATTTTACCTGAGAAATACAGTCAAATAGGCACCGCCAAGAGCAACTCTCAAGAGGGCTGAACTTCATAACTCATGACGATGGTTTCACAGCCTAGTTTCGCTTAATCATTGATTAATTTTTCTATGTCAAAACCTGCGACACTTGTGATTGTGCCGTATATACATGAATACTGTTTCCACTCTTTCACGGAGCGCATAAGAACTATTCAAATACCTATATCTCAGCTTATCTTTGTCTTTAATTTTTGAAGCAGATTAAGATTCTGAAAATATTTATGGGCATCAGTGATTAACTATCAGGAAATCTACGAATATGATTGGTCTAAAAGTTTGCATCTGAAAATGAGGACGATATTTCTCATAAGGTATAAAGACACTACACAAAGGCTTGCTACATTAATTTTAATAACTATATGAATTTCTAGGTTGCTGCCTGCACCAGATTACGATTAAAGTTAATACAATACTTGAACAAAGCAACTGGACCGGCTATCATGTTCCCCCACTGTGTACAGGTATGTCTCAATTTTAATTATGGTAGAAGGTCATTTTATGACTTGAATATTCTACCTTATTAAAAAGTTTTAAGGTCCAAATCAAGAAACAAGATGTTATTGCATAATATATTAATTTTTATGATCAAAATATTTATAACGGTTTTGAGTTGTAAAGATAATTTTATGTTTGTGTTGTAACATATATTACCTTTTTTCAGGTTGTGTTTTCATCTTTATTCGATCCTAATACAAACTCTCGCCTAAGAAATATGGCGTTAATGTTTTTATTAAATGTCATTAATAAGTAAGTTTGATTTAATTAACATATACGCGTATACGTACGCGGTTATTGCATTGCAGTGGTCTGGATGTAAAACTATAGATAAAAAACAAAATTACAATTTGACGCAGGCCTCTAATCAAATCCCAGTCAGGGTAAAAATATTGTGCATCCCAAATTGTGTTGGTATTCGACTTCGGGTTGGTTTACCGTTTTGCTGACACTACATTCCAACCTTCCTTCAATTTTATAGCATATGCGTTTGAACAAGGGAATGATAATAATAAATAAAATAATGAAAAATAGATGTAATTAGGTAATTATTAGAAGATATCACAATGGTCGATCAGATGTTCTCTGGATTTCATAGCATGGTCCTCATAATTTTATTACATTGAAACCCACATGGGGTTTCAAAGTAACTACATTATTTTCTTTTCCGTTGGTACTTTTTTTTCATCTCTTTTTCTCCCCACGTTTTGGGTACCAGCAAGCCCTTTTGTTGTATTTATCACTTATATTTATTAATTATATTCATGCAATGAAATCGGATGGCCATTGATATAGTAAGGAACAATCCATAGACTGCACTGGTTGTCCAGGTTATTATATGCAATATACTAAAACCTCTTTCCGTTAACACTATACACCTGGAGAGAAGCAGCTGGAGCGTTCTATACTTTTCTTTGTTTGGTCTAGGTTGGAAGTAAAGATTTATTAACTTTTCATATTATACTTCTTTAAAAGAAATTGGTTTAAAAGTCGGGTACATATTATTGTCTATGGAGTTAGTACAGATAAAAATTAATTTAATATTATTTTTTAGCGGTGACATAGTACAGTTGAAAAAAGTTGCTACAGTGTTTCTGCAAGGTTTGCTCAAACTCATTAGATCTGATGAGTACGCCGATCATCAGCCCAAAGCTTACTTGTGCTTAGGTGGGTAATTTAAAGACATACACATATATATTTATATATGTATACAAATATATATACATATACATATATACATATATATCTATATATTTATTATAAAGATATATATGTATATGTATATGGCAATATATGTACTTAACACAAATAACAATTATGTTTGTTTTTCAGGACGAATTGTAGTGAAATGCCCAGAAAGTATAAACAGGGAGTTCTCATTACTGGAAGAGCTAGTTAAGAAGATTCCTGAAGCTGTACCCGAGATGAAGACAGCTCTACGCGATGCCTTGTTGGATATGTCAGTCGCGTATACCATGCACACCGAAGGTATTAAAGAAGTTTTAGGATTTCAGAAATTCGAATCGCATTCGATCCCGAAAATAGCCTACTACTTTATTTTCTCTGCGTATTTTTAAAATACAATATTCTGTAAATAATGCATCGTAATTTAAAGTATAAGAAGAATTTAGAATGACATAAAGATGGGATACCGATCGAGTTTAAATCACCATTTAATATTAGAGAAATAGTATAAAGGTTTGACAAATTTTTGAAATGAAATATGATTTTTTATACTATTGTACGATAAATATATATATATATGTCTGTGGGAGAGGCCATGTTTAGCATGAGGACTATTATATAGATGGGCTGTAATGTTGATGGTGAAATAGAAATATACAGTTGTAGTGCTTCGTCGTAGCTATAGTCGACGCATTATTAACTGAGATTTCGGGTCATAAATCATATTTATCTGTCTGTCTCGCTCGCACTTACAAGTCTTATGGAGAGGTGATGTGATGTGCGTAAGAATTGTAGAGGTGCATACCGATAAGGGATAGGTACGATCGATATGCTTAATTATGTTAAGTATTAATAGGAATAATTTTTCACTATCTGATAATAAAAGTTTTTAATTTGTAAGATAAAATGTTTGTTTCGACGTAATCACAGAGAAAATAAATTCTCCATTGTGCGTATTGCGTAACGAAGCGTAAGTAAGGTAATGAGCGACATAACAAAAAATCTTATATTTATAGACAAACAACAACCCTTACTCGTAACGACCAATCAGGAGTCAGAGTGCTAATGAAGGTCACGATTACGCATCGACCCCGCGTGTGCAGGTAATTAAATATCCATAACGGGTTGCATTGCGTGCACATTCCTACTAACAGTGATATTTATTGCCCGACGACTCAGTTTAAAATTCGTCGACTATAGCGCTAGTCGGCCAGACAGGGAGAGCACAGCTCTCACAGAAGACCTACGTGAAATCGGAGCATTGCGCTGCTGTGTTTCATATAATGAGTGTGAGGATCCGGATATTAAATTACAGCTAACGACGCAATAATTTTTGAACCGATACGACTTTGGGATCTTCATGAAAATATCCTACACCTTTCTTAAAGGTTCATCTGATGTTGCAAATGTTCATGGGCAGCGGTGATAGGTTTTCATCAGTTGAGGTGCATGCTCGTTTACCAATAGGTGGTACTAAATAAAAAAAACGTGTCCAAAGTGAAACCTCCGTAGTGGCATCGCATGTGCGTACTGAACCTCTGCTAAGGTTGGACGTGAAGTTTCACAGCTCGTTTGTCAAATCTGTATCATAAAAAAAAAACCGGTTTCTATAGTTTTTATATCAGTACGTCTCGCCTGAAGATGTAAGTGGTCAGGCTATTTAGATAATGTCATGGCATCGTGGCAAACTTAAGCCCAGAGTGGCAGGCATCGTCAGCGGCTAATCGGCGTAACGTCTATACCGCGCTCGCTTATCTCCGCAATAATTTGGCATCGACTTATTCAAGGCATTTCCGCCAAGTTATACAGTATTCTATAATTTGTCTACTATTGATTAATTTTTAATACCTTCAGATAAGCAGGAAGCGATGGATACCTCTACAGCGAATGCAAGCACAAGCAACAAGATGGAAGTGGACGAAGCATCGGAGAGTAAGAAATCACGCCCGAACCCGTTCGACGAACCCCAAGCGTTGGCGCTGTTCGCTTTATTGGAGCAGTAAGTCGTTATGTTTATTATTTATTTATTTATTCATCTTTCAGAAATGGGAGATGGGACGAAAATGATTGAACAATTTAGGATTAAGAATCTTAGGTAGGGGTTGTACAAAACCCTCTTACCAAAGGTTGACCTGTATTATTATGTAAACAAGTCAATAGCTGGAAGCAGGGACTCGAGTATCACTGACACCACGAGTTTATCTACATCACATCCCACAGCTTTGGATTTTATGGCATACTTTCACTAATCTCATCCTGTGGAACAGGAGTGAACTGAAATTGAGGAATTTTGAGAGGTTGCATTAATTCAATCGAAGCATTTATCACTCTAATCTTTTCCATCGTATCTATAAGGTCTTGAACCTATCCTTATGATAGATAGTGCGCTTGATCGTCACCCTTTATAGAATAAAAATTAATAAATCTCAGTAGACGACTATACCTCTAGGGCCCCCTCTGTTGTCGTCGACGTTCTTCGTCCACAGGGGTCGGAGCGCAACGGTGGTGCGGCAGCGGTCTTCGTGCTTCGCTTCGCAGCATCGTCGTTGTCTCCTTACTCGGCGGGCCTCCCACTCGCGGGTCTATTTAGATAAAGCTGTAGAGGTCACTGGACCAACAGCAATACTCATACACAAAAAGAAAAAAAATATACCTCTAGGAACGAGCTTTCGATGCTTGTTGATAATGGCGATTTTCCGTTGTTTATTGCAAGATGACGTCAACGACGCAGAATATGAGGTATTCATAAAAAAAATCCTTAAAAAGCTATGCCATATCTATACCCTATTATTTTGCTTAAATTTTGTTAGAACTATGTGAGAATAATCTGTAATAATAATATTCAATTAATATGTTATCAATCGTGTTTACCATCTATATTCAATTATTTTGTTCTCCTTAGCTTTTCATTTTGAAGAAGTCAGATGCGCAGACGTAAATAGAAATCTTTTTGTTAAAAGAAAAAAATAATAATAAAAAAAGAGCTTTCCTTTTTTTTTTATTATTATTTTTACCTTTTCGGATATTTTTTATTTGTGATATTTAAAGGTTTAAAGGAATAATTTTGTTAATAATTAAAAGGACCCAGTGTATATAACCCAGTATGCTCACACGATATGACAATCTGAAAGCTTAGAAGATGATTTATTTAATATTTTTTTAATTTATATTTTTCTGACAGTTACATGCACAGTGAGGATTCCATGATACGTTACATCGCCATGCGGTATTCGTCTGTGGTGTTTCCACCGGACTACGTACCGTCCCGGTATCTTCTGATGCTCGCAAGTGGTGACAGGTATGTACACATTTTCTAAATTTTAATTTTACGAAAAAATCCTATTTATTTTGATAAGAAAAATATTTGAAGGGATATAGATTAGCTAATGGCAGAAAATTGCAGGTTTAGACATAGCCAACGACAATTATTTGATTTTCTACTTATGTATTAATATTGAACAGAAGTTTTTGTGTCACATTTGACAGAATAATATGTCTTTGTGCCTTTTTTGAAAGAATTTGTTTAATTACACGATATACATTTTTATTTGGAAATTATTTTGAACTTTGTATAAAATAAGTTAAAGTTATGCGGATATGGGACTCTCTTAAGACGGTGTCACACGTTAACCGTATTAATTTCTTGCTTAAAATAATCCCCTTTATCCCATTTAACTTTAATATCTTTTATACGAGTAGTATTCGAGTAGAAGAGTTTTTTTTTCTGTTGCCGTACATTTTACAGGTAATCTATTATTTTATCGATTATATGTTTTATAGTTGTAGAATTATGTAATTCACTTAAAAAATATTTTTTACGCTCATGCTAAATTAAAAATAAAATACTAAAAACTTTAATTAAATAATAAAAATATAATAATAAAATTCTTTCTAATAACTTCCGCAGTCAAGATGACGTAGTCACCGAAGCACAAAAATGTCTTTACGGAACGTCACGTCCTAGCGAAATAGAGGATGTAGTAAACAACGTATGCAAGAAAGAGACAACGACAGTTAACATAGACGAGGGCTCGTCTAATAAAGACAAGGACAAAGCGAAGGATGACGAATTTAAAGTTCCTAATTTTAAGGACGTGGTTAATTATGTGTGGGAGCAAATTCAGAAGAGAAAGAATGGCTCTAACTCGAAACATAGATATGTTATAGGTAATCAGGTGCTGCAGTTTCATCCAAGAACTTATCAGGAAGTGAGTATTGCTTTTGATTGATCAAATATTTTTTTCCATAAAACATTCTACAATTAAAAAAATGATTATATATTGTTTTGATGTATATAATACTTTATTCCATTACACACAAATATTTATTTATTTATTTAATAATCTAATAAGATACTTATTATAAATTAATTTATAAAACAAAAAAAAATCTGGTAGTTTTGTCTTTACGAGTGTGACCACGTATGGGTGTGTTTGCGATGGTGGGAGATAAGTGTATTTAACATTTGAACACGTGTGTTGTATACGTTAAATATGTGTTTAATACGGCCTTTAATTGCAATCATTTTCTGTTTTTTTTTTACAGATATTAAGATACATGAGAATGTGCCTGAACCGCGACGCAAAACTAAAGGACTGCTCCAATCACCCGAACAAAACTTCGCCTCTACTCGCCAAATATTTTCGCGAGAACTTGCTGGAAACCGAAGTGCTCGAAAGATATCTAACCATGATAACATCACTGCTCAGCGCATGCCCAGGTATGTTTTGCTCCATAAGTATTTTTAATTTAACAAAGTGTTGATTGAAAATTATAATTGCTGTCAAACATTTAGGCTTTTGCTGTATGTCGCGCAGGTTTCTTTGATCCTCATGTAAGATTTATTAATAAATATTCTGCGGTTTGTATTTTTACCGGCCTGATTATTTGGATAGAAGACATTTTGGAGGTTCAGTCACAAAGAGTAGTTTTTTTTTAATAAAAAAGTATATTAGCAATCCTTTTAACATTACTAATATTCCGGTTAACCACTCCAGCTAAGCTGAAAATGCTTGTGCTAGGAGATGGTTCACGAAAATAGTCTAACGGTGGATTCAAACCTACGACCTACTATGGTTGGTACTATGGCTATTGGCGCCTACGTTATTGACTAAGCTCCTTGTCTGAGATTGTGACCAGTAATAGTGATGTTCCTCGGGGGTCAGTTCTATTCGCACCTTTATTATTGCTGCTTTGCTTATGATGAAGTTCTCTTGGTCAATTTCGATCACGGTCTGGTCACTACCAGATGATATCAGCTGCGCAGGATATACGATAGTGCCATAAGTGTTTGCGCAGTCCCAGAGGCATTCGTGTCTCATTCCCATCTTTCATTAAAATCGCAGTAAGGTTCGGATGCAGTTTCAAGGATATGTACACAACACTTTCAGTCCTGTAATCCACACCCGCAATGAAGCGGGCAGATCTAACAGCTTTTTTTTTTATTTTATTAAATTGAAAGTAACAAACGAGCACACCTGATGGTAAGTTATTCTTGCGACACATTCATCCTTCGAGGAATCATAATGCAGATACGTCGCCTCCCTTGAGGGCTGTGATGTAATGCATCGTCACCAGCAATAAAAGTCTCGGAACCGTTACCCCACCAGTTAGTTACAGTGCTTAGTTAATCCGTCAGAAGTAACTGATCGAGCCGAAGTTCGGGCCTCTCTGGCAGCCTCAAGGCAGTTGATTTAGCTCTTTTTTTTTTGCCTTTATGGCTGCTTTTAGCCCGAGGGTTTTTACCACTTTTGCCGGGTTGAGAGGTGACTGAGCGCCGTAAGCGCTCAGTCAATACCTCTATTAGTGGGTAAACCAATAATAGAGTATTCCATTCGTTATTCTTTGATGTTTTAAATGCCTACAATAATTTGCGTGTTTCCATACAATTTGTATACGAAAAAAACTTGGAGACTTAAACAATAATATAAGACTATGCCCTATAGTCGTATAGATTAAATATACATTTTTTAAATATAACCTTATTAAACTATATTAAAAATTGTTTTATTTACAGAAATTATGCCCTTAACTTGCTTCTTGGATATCGTGGGTTGTGTGCCAGAAATAATGGCCTCGAAATACGTGTCGTTATTACCGTTCATGATGAATCTCTTCACGACTAGTACAAAAGAGGATATACGAGATATATCAGCTGTTATTTATGCGATAATAACCGCGAATACAAGCAATAAGTCGGCGATAGATAAGGAAATAAAGGAATTCGTTAATCAAAGTCAAGGCAATAAAGGATTGGAGGCTCAATGTGGATATACCTCCGCCTTCAGTAATTTGTGTGAACGATGTATAGCGCTGTCAAAGCGGGGCAAATTTGGCGGGAAAGGGTTTAACCCGTGTAACTGGGAGCCGTATCAAGAAGGCGCTTTGTGTTTGGGTAAGAATATATATGTTTTATAATTGTTTTACTTTTTGACATTTGCAGAGTTTAATGTTGTGCGTGAATCTATTAGGTTTTGATCAATCAAGGTAATTAGAAATGGTATTTCTTTTGTAGAAGTACGTTGAATTACGACACAAATGATTTTGCTAATTGCAACTTGAATTTTATCTTTACTTTAGTTTTATTATGGCTCGAGAGAGGTCTATGCCCATCTATCGGTATCTAGATATATAGGTTGTTACTAAAACTAATCTTGAAAACATTTATGTAGTTACCTAATGTTAAGTGATTATTGAAATACACGTACAATCATACACGAATCAATATGCACAATTATATTTATTTTCCATCCATCAATTTAATTAATTCTTTTTTTTAAGAAACTGAGTGTGGCTCACGGTTCATCTGATGTTAGGTAATAAGTCCAGTACAGGAACAATTCTAATTATTAGTAATTGTTTCTCCGGTTCCCACACTCAGCCATAATGCTATTTCACTGTTGTATTCTGTAAGAGCGTGGTCCATGATCTGTGATACATTCATGCTGCGGCTAGTCTCTATCACTGCTACTATTTTTTTTTTTAATTTAAAATATAAATGCTTATAATGTTATTAACCTTGCTAATTTTATTAAGGATATGGTTGACTACAATTAATCCATTTCTGGAACATGGGTTACTCCTATAGGTTGCTATGAACCGAGCAGCCATCTATCGACTTCTTACATCTAACATAGTTCCTCAATCTCTTTTTACCTCAACATTAGATTAACTGGCATTGGTTGTATCCCTTTTTTTTTTCACTGAAATCCGTCTTTTCGGCGGGTATATTAAAGAAATTATTCAACTTTTATATAAGTTATTTATTTCAAATCTACAGATTATTTTAACTGTCGTCTTCAATGTCTTTTTTACATATAAACTTTATCTTGGATCTACATCTTCTAAAGAAAATTCTTGCGAGATATGTTTACCGCAATGGTATCTTTGCACAATATCCAGGAATCGATGGCTGCCAATTCTAAAATGATATAAAACACTGAAAGGGGCCATCAGGATCCTCTCGCGGTATATTTTCTGGCCATTTAGTCTACAATATCAACCCCGTACTTTTTATCTTTTAATTTACTATTTATCTAGGATTTTTTATCTATTTTTTCATTTTCTGTTTTGTTTGTGATATGATAAGGTTTGCTTTAATTGTAGACAACAAATTTAAACATATTTCCTCATATATTTATTGCAAAACAGATGTTATTTGCTTGGCGTTTTTTTTCTCATTCATTGTTATTTCATTCTTATTATAAATGTGTTCCAAAGAAAATGAGAAGAAATATATATTCGCAGAATTATATAATTAAAAACCCATATGTAATGTCTAAGGAATAATATTTGCATGTTCAAAAATTTTGAGCATTAAGTCGAAAACCTATAAAAATGACAATGATCTAGTGTTACCAAATACAAAATAATTAAAAAATATTAATTTTCAGGTAACTTCCTTGCAAGCCCCCAAACTCTACTAGTCAGCACATCCTGTGCTTCAATATCCCTGTTAGTGCGATGTAGCGCTCTGCCATTACCAAACACAAATAAAAGACAAGACGCATTGCTTCAGACGGACAATCCATTTAATATAAATGAAAAAAATATCATTTCCGCCGATGACGTCACCAAGTATACGGTAGCAGAGAGACTGTTCAAAATAGTTGGCAGTCCTACGTTGCCTTCGAAGGTTAAAGAGAGGGCGCTGTATACGCTAGGTTTGATGTGTTGCGGGGAAAGATTGCCGTTTGCGAAGCAGATTGTCAAAGGTTTCTTGCAAATGGCTAAAGATGTAAGTATGTGTGTTTACTTAACAGTTTGTGTTGCCAATTCTATTTATTGTTTGACTGATAATAAATAAGCAGAAGTTATCGGCGTAGTCGAAATCCATCAGGAGGATATCACCGTCATATTCTGGCGTGTAAAGTACGGGCATGGTATAGAATCATTTGAAAAGTACTTTTTAACCGACTGCAAAGAAAGTTAATGTTATGTGCTCTAGGGATTTTGTTCTTGTAATGCGCATTTAAACAACTGGTTGGATTGTATTACGGGGTATTTTGTCGGAACTAATTACGAGGATTTCGAAAATGTGTATCGGTAATTTGGTTATTAAAATATATGAATAAACTCCATCATTTCGGTTGTTTTTTAAGAATTTCGGTTGTTTATGGTGCAGGGCCTTAAGTTATAAGTTTTAAAATGGAATTAAACTACTTTAGCTTATGTATTGATGATGTTAACATCTTGATATTAATAAATTTTCATTTATTATTATTATTATTAAGGGGAGTGTGTTAGCTTAATGAGCGGACTTCACTTAAATAATAATTGAAGAATAGTTTAAATTTGTAATTCCACGTTGTAAGTTGTTCGTTGCAATTTCAATGTAATAAGATTGTTGACATTTCTTAGATAGTAACAGGGACTGCTATAAGGCTTAGCTGTCAGAGTATGGGGGTGGATTTGCCGGGGGAGGATACCGCCGATATATTCCCATTAAACATAACACACGATTTATGTTAATAATATATAATAAAATCAGAACTTGTGTGTGCGTGTGTTATACACACTCACACACAAGTTCTGGGTGAGTATAAGTTTTTGTCTATGCGTCAGCGTAAGTGTGAGTGCGTGTTCGGTTGTGTGTGTTTAAGGGTGAGTATGAGTTTTTGTCTATGCGTGAGCGTAAGTGTGAGTGCGTGTATATTGCAGGATTATAAAATATGCTATACGTTCCTCCTTATTAATAATAATAGCCTTTCAGTATGTTCATAAACTAACTTTAATAAACACGTTTTAATATTTTTTTTACTATCCCCCTAAGATAAGGGATATATATTTATTAAAATGACACATACGTCATATGTACTATGATTAAAAATAACACCAACTGCAAATGTATCGATTACCTTAACTTATGTTTCAGAGTAAAGAATTCGAAATTCACTTGCAAATCGGTGAGTCACTCGTTCTATGCGTTGAAGGTGTGAACTCAAACGAAACCAGAGACTTATGGACAGAGTTGCCGAAGGAGGTGAGTTTTATTTTATAACACGTTTAGGTGTTGTTAGTGATATTTTTTTATTTTTAGTGTCAAAAGCTTAATGGGTACGCTCTGCAAAACTTTAAAGTAGGGTAGGTAGATTCGAATCCGGTATTATAGTATTATCGTGAACCATCTCCTGGCACAAGCATTTCCAGCTAAGTCGGAATGGGTAACCGGAATATTAGTAATTTTAATAGCATCGATAATAGTCTTACTCACTCAATAATAGTTTCTTAGTTATATTTTTACTTTTAGTACATATTTTTATTTTAAGCAAAATTAAAGGTACGATAGGTAGGTACGAATCCCCTATTAGATATTAGAAAATAATGTCTCGTATAAAAGAATTTTCCTTGTTTCTTACTTCAAAGATGTTATTGTAAAATTATTGTTCAACCCTATCATTAGGCGTGTTAATATCAATTACATTTAAGGTCAAATCTGAGGTCAGTCTACCCGTGTAAATGTGATTCACGAATAGTTGAGGGTACTTAGGATTGCGAGATGTTACGAGTCTGAAATCGTAGGTACGTCTTTTGTGTGACGACTTTAATTCAAGTTGAAATCAAATAGGGTTAAAAATTTGTGGTAATTTTTTTTTATTCTAAATTAATTTAAGGTGGTACCGGACGTACATACATCCTTTTCGAATGACATACATACATATTGTATATATATATGTATATATATATATATATATATGTATATATATATATATATATATATATATATATATATATATATATATATATCTCGTGCTGTTTACCAAAGGTCTCGAACCCGTTTGTCATTTAGGACCTTATCTTCTTATTCTCTTTTTTTAAATACGCTAAGCTACACTTTACCAACTCCTCATCACTCTTGAAGATGAATTATGCTCGGCTCGAATTGCTGCAGGCAAGTAATGATTTCATCACTTTAACAGGGTGAAGCTAAGATAAAAGATGGAGAGGCATTGCAACAAAATGACGAGTTACTACAATGGCTTCTACAGGAACTGTTCAAGATTGGTAAACATCCGCACCCCCATTCTAGACAGGTGAGTGTTACTCCTCGTATTCAAGTTTACTTTGGATATATATAGTAGGGAATTTTATCATCGATTTTGCCTGCTGCTTAAACTTTTGGAAAGGAGAATAAATATAAAACAATTTGTGTGAATTCTGTGTTAATAAAATTAAGGCTTCATACAATTACGTTACCGACATATTAAATATATAATATGGTGGTACATAGACGGCCATAGTATAGCGGTGTATAACGTCACCAAACGTTGTATGAATTGCGAAGGCTACAGTCGTGGGTTGCAAAAAAACTATTAAATGAACTAATATAAATTTAACTTAAATGTTGTTTTGAATAACATGTGCCCGATGCGAGTTATATCCATTCTCAAATGGCTGCTAGAGGTATTTTTTTAAAGATTCTAAATCAGTTTTTACGATGATGGGAACAAGGTATACAATATACAAGCTGCTGCCCACAGCTTTGCACGCGTATTAAAATTTGCAATATTAAAATATGGCTCGTAGATTAGTTTAGAGTAGTCAAAAATAGCTAAAAGCTGCGCAACGTAGCCGTAGCGCGATTCAGAAACAGTGCACAACGCCATCTATCGAGCTTAGATGATTTCCTAAACTTTATTTAGGAAGCTTTCATATTATTATTATTATTATTATGCTTCTTCCTTCAAAAGTGACGAACTTCCCATATAAACTTTCAACCCCTAACTCACCCTTTAAGGGTTAAATTTTTTGTACTCCGATATAATTACACATTTCTTAACACAAGCAGGTATATGAACCGTTCACTCGTTATTGTATATTGCGAAAGTTTCAAAAATCCTTCCTTAGTAAATACTTACAATATAAAGGCATCGACCGCGCATAATTTCAAGTTAGCAGCCCTAGTGATTTAGGCTCTGCGTTCATGAATCAGTCAGTTCGTCAAGGACACGTTATTATATATGTATACATTTGTGCAAGTTATTTTGTCGTATTTTTTTTTTATTTAACCACTACTTTATTTATATAGGCAGACGGTCAGTCAGGGCAGAGATATATGTATGTATAGATGATGATATTAATTTATCCCTAATGGGAAAGCCAAAGGACTTTAGTTCATACAGCCAGGTCTTGTTCGTATGATGGTTGGTCTGAAACTTCAAAATAAACCTATGTATGTATAGATTTGTGCAAGTTATTTTGTATTTTTTTATTTATTTAACAGGCCACTAGTATTTGGTTGCTTGCACTATTGAAGAACTGCCCTGAAAGAACACCTATCAAGAGCAGCTTGGAAGTTATGCAAAATGTGTTCATGGATTTCCTGTCAGAGAATAGCGGTGAGTTATTGTTCAACGATTTATAGTTAATGTTAGACATTAAAGTTTTTCTCAAAATTAGTGTCGTTTTTAATTTTTTTTATCATTTAGTGTAATAAACGAGCACACAGTTCACCTGATGGTAAGTGATTCCTGCGGCCCATGACATCAACATACATCCTTGACAAGGAGTCACAATGCAGATGCGTTGTCACCCTTGAGGACTGAGATGGAATGCCTCGTCACCAGTAATAAAGTTGTCATAATCAATCAATAATTTATTTAACAAGTTTTGGACCACGTTTTCTCAGTTTTCACATTTCTTCTGGTTATAACTAATTGGTTGTCACTGCGATTAGTTATGACAGTATTTGCTCAAATACAGAGCCATCTTCGCTTTCCTTAATCCGATGAGAGTAATATGCGACAAAATCGCATAAACATGGACCCATAAAAACACGTTTTAAAATATCGATATTTCGTCCTACGACTATCTACTTTTTTTTTTAACTTTACAATAGAGTAATAATTTTTTTGTTTACCTATATTTTGTGTTTACGTTAAAATAAGTTAAATTCATTAAAGTCATTACAATATATTGATTACACAGATATTGTACAAGACGTCGCCAGCAAAGGACTTAGTCTCGTATATCAGAACTGCGATGAGAGTCGAAAACAAGCATTAGTAGGAGAGATCATAGAGCAGTTGACCAGTGGCAAGAGATCTGTGGCTCAGGTCACTGCAGATACGAAGATCTTCGAGGAAGGCCAACTTGGGAAGGCTCCAACAGGGTTGGTTACGTAATTAATACTTAAGTATAGACTGTTAGGGCAAATTTTTTAATGGATGAATGAATTAAATAAATATATTGACTGAAAATTCTCTGGAACGTGTATATAAACACACACGCACAGACATATATATATATATATATATGTATATATATGTATTTGTTTATATATACCGAGTCCGGCCATAAGTTCTGTTACAAATGAAAATGCATTTTTTTAAGAAGTAATATAATATTATTAAAATGTATATTACATACCTACATATTTATTAGTCTCAGCCAAAAATAAAAAAATATTCTATTCGAAAGGTGGCCCCTTTGGCTTTTATACAGGCCTTTAATCTGTTTGGCCACGAATCTATATTTAATCTATATAATCCATATTTTCACAAAAGTGTAGTTTTGTGACTCCTTAATAAGACAAGCCCCACCAAACAATCACTGACGCAGGATGATGATGACCACGTTGTACCTTTCCGGCCACTTGAGCAGCTTCTTTAGAACTGTGAGCGTACACTTTATCATTTTGCTTATTGTAGTGTTGTTGTTGGATATTTCTGTGCCTTTCACCTGCGTATCGCGACAGAAGGTGTTTTGATCGATCCACTCTCTTTAATTGTAAAGATTGATTTAAGGCATGTCCTGTATATCGACGATAAGCACCGATTTTCAGGTCTTGTTTTATAATACGCGACAGAGTCCTAGCGGGAATCTTCATTTCTAGCGATAGGATTTTATGTTTCCTAATGGGGTTTGGACCAATTCTGGCTTTAACAAAATTAACAGCCTTTGTAGTTCTAATAGCACGCGGCCGCCCCGATCTTTTCTGGTCTTCGACAGAGGAAGTGTTGTTGTATCTGTTGATAGTACGATATACGAATATACAGCTGATACCAAGCTTTTGAAGTGTCTGGAATATGACCGACGGCTCCATACCCTCTTTGTGCAAGGCGATCACTGCAATCCTATTTTCTTTAACACTCCATTCCATATTGTAATTTGATAATGAACAGAAAAAATATGTGAATGGCGCAAAATCATAAGAAGTTTTTTAAAATAATATACGTGTT
Organism: Teinopalpus imperialis; assembly: GCA_029286865.1. Classification (NCBI taxonomy): domain Eukaryota; kingdom Metazoa; phylum Arthropoda; class Insecta; order Lepidoptera; family Papilionidae; genus Teinopalpus; species Teinopalpus imperialis. The sequence continues at coordinate 1,037,374 of JAGSMU010000026.1, read as the reverse complement.
CTAAATTCAAATTAATTAAAAAGTTAAAAAAAAGAAAAGTTTTTATGTAACAGTATTTATGGCCAGACTAGTTATATTTATATATATATATATATATATATATATATATATAAATATATGTAATATATATATATATATATATATATATATATATTATATACACTGGTTAAGTATTATGTACAAAATAATCTTTTTAAATAAAAAACAATCTCGGACTGGTCAACGCAGTGTAGCAAAGCACCTCACTAGATGGATGGCGATTTTGACTAACAAATAATCGATAGTTATAATTAAATTAGTCAAAAATAGAGTTTATCAGTTCACGATAAACGAAGCACGCCAACTGTAATTCTCTCTACTCGCAAGAACTCATTTCTGTATAACAATTAAGATATTACAATACCTTTTTCAGAGGAAACTTATCAACATACAAGGAGCTCTGTTCCCTTGCTTCTGATTTGAACCAACCTGACCTATTGTACAAGTTCATGCATCTCGCCCACCACAACTCTGTATGGAATTCCAAGAAAGGTAAGTCTGTTTAGGAGTTAATGAGGTTATGTTATAATAAATGTGTGACAGAAATTGAATGAAATTTATTTTATCACATTCTCCCCATTCGGAAATTCTCTTCCCTTAAAGTTAAGGGGAGAATGTCTCTCATATGTCGAGCATCTTTCGATTTTTAGTTTACATGTTTCTATCGCATAAAGGAAGGATTGAATTGTCTTACGTAACAAGTGTATTTTAAGTGAACTCTATAAGACCGTATCTGTACCTTAAGAGAAGTCTTGTGACAATCGCACTATGTTGGTATACCACTCGTGTTTATGGAAGCAATGAAACAATGCAGATGCTTTAGGCCGACAACGCACTTGCATTTCATCACGTGTTGCGTCAGGATATTCTGGTTGCTCGTTGCCATTTTTTCTATAAAAAAAAATCGTGCAATTGAGGTTTCATGAACTGAGATGATTAAGAAGTAAGTTTAACATTTCATGTAAATATCATAGATACTATTTTTTAATTTTTTTTGCAGGAGCCGCATTTGGTTTCCATTCCATAGCGCTGCAAGCGGGGCGCAGCTGTCCGAACATTTACCGAAGATCGTGCCGCGTCTGTACCGCTACCGCTTCGACCCCACGCCGCGCATACAGAACTCTATGGCCAGCATCTGGCATGCCATCGTGCCAAGCACGCAGCATACTGTGAGGACCTTTGTACAGTCAATATGTTTATGGAAATTTTGAAGTTACTAATTTACTATATAAATTTTTTCTTCAAATGCCAAACTCATAGTTTCAATTCCGCCATACGACTATTTTCGAGAAAAATTTAACTTATTTGAAACCGACAAGTATTTCAGCTTAGTTGGTGTGCTTAACAAAAGTAATGGTGATACCAATGCTAGGATTTTTTTTTGAAGTAAGAAACAATCTAATAAAAAAGACGGCAGGAATCTATCGGAATATGTTAAATGGCATTTTAGATGGAGTGTCCACGTCACCAACCGGAGAATACCGGTACTACGCTTACTTACTCGCTTATCTAACATAATGTGTTTGAGTTGAGCTCAATGTATCAGCTCGGCCGGAGCAGGACCATGCCCTCACAGTATACCAGCATAATGCTGTTGTGTTTCGTCTGGTGAGTGTAGGGATCCGTACACCTATATTACTGGTGACGAGGCGTTCCATCTCAGTCCTCTAGGGTGACAACGCAACTGCATATGAGTCCTTGTCAAGGATAACTTACACTTTACTTAGCTAGTAACTCTCAGTGTAATAATATAGGCTTTCTGCTTTACCCAATTCGTGGTTAAACTAGTTTTCAGCTACAATGTTACTCACCCTCGTGTAACAAAGGCCAAGTGAACATGCTTCCAACGTAAAACGTAACATTATAATGTTTTAATGCTAAATGTTTTTCTTTTTATATAGGTTCATAAATACCATAAGGAGATACTAGACGACCTCGTGGCCAATTTGACTTCGAACCAGTGGCGAGTGCGGATGTCTTGTTGCAATGCATTAGCAGATTTATTAAGGTATAAATTACGCATTTGGAAAAAGTTTTTCTATTCGCGATATAAGAAATTTCAATTTCGCAAATTGATAACTCTTTTATTAGGATTTTTCTAATATCTTATCGTTATATTATTTTTATATGAATTAAGGTATGCCTTTAAATATGATATATAATATAATATGCTTATATAAAAATAAATATTTTTTCAATATAATTTATAATTGCAACCTTGACCGATTGATTATTGAACGATGAACCTGACCCTCTAAATCTGGTATATTATTTAATCATATTACAAAATCTCTGACTAAACATATTCTGAGTATTTATTATTCAGAAATATTTCGCGTTTCATGCGTCAAAGCAATTATACTTGCAGATTCATCGTCTCTTTTACTATACAAGTGCCCTAAACATTCTAATAAATGTATAATATTTGGTTTCAGAGGAGCGAAAAGTCTTCATGATTCACTGGAACAGCTGCCAACGATCTGGTCGCAGCTGTTCCGGGTGATGGACGATGTGCACGAAGGGACCAGACAAGCTGCTACAACTACTGCCGGCGTGCTTTCAAAGGTATTATTAAGCTGTAGTTTTGACCAACTGCGAAAAACGGTTAGGTTTTTCTCGCAGATCTATTTATTTTGGTTTCTTTATTCACTCGTAGATTCAAAATAGCTGGATGGTTTTTAACCTTTTGCATTCATATGTCGCCGTTTTGGTGACATTCAAGGTAAACGAATATGCTGTCGTCGTCAGTGAGGCGACATTTTTTGTGCTGCATTGCATTATTTAAAAGTAATTTAATAAAGTACACACATTATAGTAACAAGAAGATTTTCAATCGTCCACGAAGGCGATCAGGGCCGTGTTAAATAATATATGGGTTAGCGGGCGGGGAGAATGGGGTGTAATCAAATGGAAATAGTCCATGTGAAGATTCTAAGGATAATTACGTTAATCATAGTTGCTGTGTTTCGTCTGGTGAGTGTGGGGATCCAGTGACCTTAATTACTGGTATCATCGCGGCATTCCATCTCAGTCCTCAAGGGTGACGATGCATCTGCATTATGATTCCTTCAAGGATGAATGTAGATGTCATAGGCCACAGGAATCACTTGCCATTAGGTGAACTGTGTGCTCGTTTGTTACTCTCAATGTAATAAAAAGAATAATAATGAAGTGATATATCGGTATCAACGTTTCACTTGAACACTTGGGGCGCGTGCACAATGAGATAATTATGATCGTATGTTTTTTTATGGCTGACTGATGGATGGCCAATTATTTGGCCGTTAGCCCGAGGGCTTTTACAGCTTCACCGGGTTGAAATGTGGCAGAGCGCATAAGGCACAAAGCCGAGTCCTTTATTTATGATTCCCGATATCCCGATGGATTCCCGATAGCGAGCCTCAGAGGACCGCGAAAGTGACTTACTCGAGCACGTCCGAGAGTTCCAGTTGCTTCTAATCGGTTAACGACAGTTATCTGCATTTTACTTCCTCTAGTTTTAATAAGTCATTGGCAAAAAGTTAAACGCAATAAAATCCGCAAAAAATTAGTTTGATTTAATTTATTTGTGTCCCTGTTTCTTATTGTTAATTAATTGAATATGTATTCGTGCAACATACTTCATCAATGAACTCACGATAGGGAGGAGCAACTGTTAGTATTTCATTAATCAAAACATTTCTTTGTTAGATTTTTTCATTTGAAATTGGTATTTAAATTTATTTTTATATAAAAATTAATATTATATTCTTCTTTAAATTTATTTTTATATAAATTTTATTATTATATTCTTCTATAAATTTATTTTTATATAAATTTTAATATTATATTCGTCGGCCATGTGCCGCCTCATTCAATGATATTTCACATTAATTTTAGTCGTCGTTATTTACCGTATTAGAAAATTTCAATAATTCATTAATTCCCCATGAGTGTCACGTGCCTTCATACATTGTTCAAGTTAACTACCCAACCCTTTATATTTTTAAAGAAAGGTTTTTTTTAAATTATAGCTAGGTATTTGCTAATTCTGTGGTTTCTAGCTATGCATCCACGCGACGGACGCCAGCCAGGGCAAGGACGGCAAGCAAGTTGTGTCCGCCATACTGCCAGTGCTACTTGATACGGGCATCACGAACATCGTTAAAGAAGTCAGGAGCGTCAGGTCAGTGAATTTTAAAATGTTCAGGATATGTACGGGCATGACATGAGAAACAATCGTGTTTACCATCAATAGTATTATAAAATCTTACGTAAAGCTGGTATATGTGATATGTTACTTTTTAATTATTTTAAGAGAAACAAACGAGCACAGTTCACCTGATGGTGATTCCCGCGGCCCCATGATATTTAGATTCATCCTTGACACAAGGAATCATAATGCATATACGTTGAGGACTCATCACCGGTAATAAAGGTCTCCGGATCTCTACATTCACCAGAAAAAACACAGCGTGGTCCTACCCCGGTCGAGCTGACCAATTCATTCTGCATCCGGAAAAAAAAACTGCAGTGTAGCTCTACCACTGTCAATAATTATTGCCAAAGACAAAGTATTCCCTCACTCTCTGGGCTAAAACCTTTAACTATTGGCTACTATTTTTACGTTGGTATTCCAACAAGTTCTTTCATGGTTCAGACCAATAAATCAGTTTCAAGGTTCAATTTCTTGAAAATCAAACTCTAATATAAGCCACCACATCACAACGGCAAACGCATGTGGGTTTTATATGAGGATATAACACGATGAAAAAATTTTATCACATAAAAAAAAATGTTTGTTGTTCCAGTCTCCAAACCGTATCAAAGTTGGTCACGTCTGCCGGTGAACAGTTGTCTGGATTTTTACCGCGTCTGGTGCCGGCGTTGCTCTGTGCTGCGGGCGAGTTGGAGTCTGCCAAGCTGTCCTATCTGAGCACCGCACTCACAGACACCGGCACTCGGGAGATGCTGGATGACCTACGAGCTAATGCCGCCAGGCAGCACTACACTACCGATACCGTTGTTAAGGTAAGATCGCCACTATTTATTTATATTAAACTGAGTTGCCGGGCAATAAATGTGACAGTAGGAATGTGCACGCAATGCAACCGTTATCCGTTCTTAGCTACCTGCACACGCGGGGTTGATGAGTCATCGTGACCTTCATTAGCACTCTGACTCCTGATTGGTCTTTACGAGTAAGGGTTGTTGTTTTTCGATTGTGATTTCGATGTGATTCGGTCGACCGTGAATCGAATAAAAACCGAAGTATCACTGGTAGGCAGCATATCGATCGTACCTATCCCGTTATCGATATGCACCTCTACAATTCATACGCACATCACTACGTATGTATGTGGAATAAATTCTGATTCCTTGCCATAGATACAAGATGTACATATAGCTCCCAGATCCCCAATCCAAAATCCAGCCTCGAAATCCAACTATATGTTACATAAATATTTTTATTATTATTATTATTTTGGGGATATTGTTATTTTTCTAATCTCCGCCTGGTTGGTATAAATAAAATACTGTAAACATATAATAAAACAAATATATACAATACAATGTTAATACATAAATAAAGACCAACCAGACGGGAAGCCCCTTGACAGGGGAGTCCGTGAGGTTTCGGCGAAAGGGAGAAAAACATGTGAACTATACGAGCGGTGTCCTGGAGCACCTCCTGTTTTTAAGCCCGGAGCTGCTTATTAAAATTATTTATATATACTTAAATAAAAAACAAAAAAATATTGTTCTTCGGTCAGAGGCTTTACTTTTTTTTTACAATATTAATGGTGACAAACCAGCACAGATTACCTGATGGTTAGTGATGACAGTAACCCATGACAATCTACATCCATCCCCACATCAGGATTCTTTTAACTCAATAAATTTACATTAGAAAAATGAAGAAAGATTTGAAGGAACTGTATATCCTAAGTTCGTCTTATGGTTCGGCTAATAAACCTTCCCTCTCTCTCTGCTGGTTGTGTCATTTCTGCACCATAAATGTCTTCGACGCTTACTTGTATATTCCTTCCATATAGAATGTTCAAGTTAAATCTAAAGCAATAAAAAAATAATATCGTCCGCAGTGTATGCCTCATATCAACATAGAGATCATGAAGGAAATGCTCCCAAAGATCCTGGAGCTGATCAAATCGCCGCAACTCGGCACTAAGATAGCCTCCGCACATTTCATAGTGCTCGCCGCGCACTACCTCAGGGCCGACTTGGAACCAGTAGCCGGGAAGATCATGTCCAATCTGCTGAACGGTACCTTTGATAGAAATCCGACGGTAAGGAAGAATTATGCCGAGGCGCTAGGACAAGTTTCAGCGTTCGCTAAGGTGAGATTTTTTTTTTTACATTGAGAGTAACAAACGAGCACACAGTTCACCTGAAGGCAAGTGATTCCTGCGGCCCACGAAAGAAGCGATGTTATACCTTGAGGACTGAGATGGAATGCCTCCTCACCAGTAATAAAGGTATCAGGATCCCTGCACTCACCAGACGAAACACAGCAGCGTTATGCTGCCATTTAACGCCACCATAATAAAGTTACCGTCACCAGTAATAAAGGACCCTATTTCACGCCGGTATTCAGTGAGGGCGTGTTCCTATCCTGGTACCATTGAGCTGACCGCTTCAATCTGCAGCTAGAAACAAACTGCAGCGTAGCTCTATCACTACCAAAACACCACTTTTATTTGTACCCATAAACTTTCCGCGACAATCGGTTAAATTGATGAAAAATTATTAATGTTTACAAACTGTTTTCCGATGCTGTGCGGTTTATCTACAGACGGCCATACACCGCGATGTGTAGGTCGAATGAATATAGTAAGAATTAACTATTAAAAAAATGCATTGTAGCTCTATCACTGTCTTTGATTTATATTGTTGAAATAATAATTTATTTTCACTGCTACTTTGGACTGTTTAATGTTATAAATCTTTTAGTTATTAATATATATTTATGTAAATGCCCATTATTAACGTCATATTTCATATTTACGTAGCATAAGTTTCCGCAACCTTTTTCGTACGCATGTACAGGGAAGTAATGTATGTGTTCTAATTTTAGAGTCAGTCAATAGAAAAATTAATGAAGAAACTTATAACTCTGTACGAGACGAAGGAGGACGAGCTATCACGGTCGGCCATCGGTTTGACGTTGAAATCCATCGCGAAAGCCAAAATAGACCACATAAAGGATAACGAGCAGATCCTTGCGCCTGTTGTGTTCTTGGCAATGCACGCGCCCAAGGACGAAGGTGAATCCATCTTTAAATATTATATTGATAGGCCTCCAGCTCGATTTCTATGTCTTTAGCTTCTTCTTCTACTACAACTTTTTTCTAATTCCTCAGAACGCTTTTAGTCTAACTTCTTGCACTTTAACCCAAAAATTTATGTTAGACTATGAATATTTATTAAAAAATAACTCGGTAACAGTGGGTGGTCAATACATATTTTGATTAAATTATTTTAGAATCGAGTACAGTAGAAATGTTTGAAGAGCTATGGACGGACATCAGTCCGGCGCGCGAAAGCGGGATCCGGCAACACCTGCCAGCTTTGAGAGAACAGATAGAAAACGCACTGGCTTCCAGCAGCTGGACCAAGAAGATACAGGTATCGTTCTATTCTGTTAAACGAGTTTGTAATTTATACACTCTCACATCGATTAATGCATTAGTATAGACAAAGTTACGTCTACGTTGCAATACTACTAACTTTGTCTAGGCTGGAAGCAAGTGATAACAAGAAGGCTGAGAAAGTTTAAGTGAATATCTGAACGGAATGTTAAAAAAAAAAAACAAAAAGACAATTTAAATTGAATCTCGTCGTATAGATTGTGTTAAAATAAGTAACAACAACGTAACGACTAGCTGTAAGGGTTAAAAATAATAATTGAGCATTCTCCGATTAAAAACTTTTTCCGCGTTTCCTTTTTTTTAATTTCAGAGTATTTAATTGAACTTTTATTTTGGTTACAGGCCGCAAATGCCATAAAAACGATATGCAAAGAGTTATCCAGTGGGTTGGGCGAAGAACGCGAGCCATTCATACGTGCCATGTTGGCCGCCATACATGGCAAGACATTTGACGGGAAACGGCACGTTGTCGACGCACTCGCCGAGTTGTGCGCGTTAGTATCACGTTATACATTATGGGCTTATTAAAATGACATCTATTCTACTGTGTACAACTTAAAGGATGAGTGACCTTTAATCATCAATAGCCTACTAGTTTAAGATAAGGTCTGCGAGCTTTTTTCCTTTTATTACTTTGAGAGTAACAAACGAACAAACAGTGCACCTGAAGGTATCATAATGCACGTCGACGTGGGCAGTAGTTTTATAAAAACTACTGCCCACGTCACTAATACTATTATAATAATAGTACTAATTTTATAAAAAACTACTGCCCACGTCACCAATAATATTATAATGATAGTACTTATTTTATAAAAAAACTACTGCCCCCGTCACTTTTACTATTATAATAATAGTACTTAATTTATAAAAAATACTGCCCACGTCACCAATAATATTATGATGATAGTACTAATTTTATAAAAAATACTGCCCACGTCACCAATACTATTATAATAATAGTACTTATTTTATAAAGAACTACTGCCCACATCACTAATACTATAATAATAATAGTACTAATTTTATAAAAAACTACTGCCCACGTCACCAATACTATTATAATAATAGTACTAATTTTATAAAAAACTACTGCCCACGTCACCAATACTATTATAATAATAGTACTTATAAAAAAACTACTGCCCACGTCACCAATAATATTATAATGATAGTACTTATTTTATAAAAAAACTACTGCCTACGTCACCAATACTATTATAATAATAGTACTTATTTTATAATAAAACTACTGCCCACTTCACTAATACTATTATAATAAAAGTACTAATTTTATAAAAAATCTAACAGTTGATATATTTTTTATTACATTGAGAGTAACAAACGAGCACACAGTTCACCTGATGGCAAGCGATTCCTGCGGCCCATGACATCTACATTCATCCTTGATAAGGAATCATAATGCAGATGCGTTGTCACCCTTGAGGACGGATGGGATGCCTCGTAGACTTTATTATCAAATGATAAAACAATAATATAATTATTTCTTCTCTTCTAGAGTGAAAGACGGAGAAGCACCAATTAATCCAACGCTAGCAAACGAGTGCGTAAACGCATTGCTGTTGGAATGTCGCAAGCAAGAGATGATCTATAAAAAGCACGCTATCAACGCGCTGGGTCGCGCACTCGCCGCCATCAACTGCGACACATTCAACCAGGTCTACGACATCGTCAAGGTTATCCTTTCTAAGGTGATTAAAGGATTTTTTATGTTGCTATGGTCATTACAACTTTAGTTATAACGTAGTAATAGAAATAGTAAATATATATAAATATTAAAACGTGGTTATTAAAGTTAGATTATGAACATACTGAAATCCCTGCACTCATCAGTCGAAACACAGCAATATTATACTGCTATTTTACGCTGGTATTCTTGTGAGGGCGTGGTCCTATCCCGTTCGACCTGACCCATTCATTCTGCAGCCAGAAACAGACTGGAGTGTAGCTCTGCCACTGTAAATGACTCCTGCGGTCCAAGACAACCACATCAATCTTCAATAAGGACTCATAATCTCATTCATTCAATAAAGTTCCTCTACGGATCCTTACATTCATCAGACGTAACACAGAAGCGTGGTGCTGCTATTTCACGCTGGTGTTCTGCAAAGGCGTTGTCCTTACCCAGTCGAGCGGTCTCATTCATGCCACAGCGGTGTTTACGAACCGATACGACTTGGTAAAACCTTCAAGAAAAGAGCCTACCTACACCTTTCTTAAAGGCCGGCAATGCATTTGCGACTCCTCTGGTGTTCCGGATGTCCATGGGCGACGGAATTGCCTTGCCTATCATGTGAGCCGGTTGCTCGTTTGCTTTAAAAAAAGCAGCCAGAAACAAACTGTAACGTACCTCCCTACACCATTGATGAACTGGCGAGCCCCTGTTAAAAGTGTTGTCTTCATTTTCGTTTTATTAGGACGAGTTCACAGTGGGTAAGGATTCCGATGAAGAAGACAACGAGGGCGCTCGGCTCCGGAGGGAACAGCTGACAGCGTTGAAGGAGGCCGCTTACGAGCTGCTTGGGAAAGCTTGGCCCAAAGATCCGGAAACACAAGGTAGTAACCAACTTTTAACATAAGTAACTATATCCTAAAAATTTTGAAGTAAACTACCACATCAAATATATTACTGTATCCTATGATTTTAATAAAATTATTACATGGTAGTGCTACGATGCAGTCGAAAACAAGAGCTTTAGCAATGCAATACTCATATTCGATTGGCACCGATTGGGGTATTTTTAGGTTTATACCTATACCTATAATATGCAGGATATATTTATATATAATTAATTGCGTCAGGCGTAAGCAAAGAACTTGGAAAGCTATGATTTTTACGAGGTATTGTGACGTCGCATTTACAAAACAGACCGAGTGAGGACCAAGCTTTCCAAAATACCAGCGTCGAGTAGGAGTTTAGCCCTTCTGTTTCGTGTTGAAAGAATCTGGAGATATTATGTGAGGGGATATTCCATGTTACTCCTTGCTTTTTTTTTTTTTTTATGATCGCAAACTGAACATTACACTTATACAGAATATTAAAACACACAATAAAAAACATTGACACTAGTGGATGTTCACAACATGATAAAAGAACACTCGCAAACATTAAGTAGTTTCAAAAATATGATATCTAAACTATAATATATATTTCTCGATTAAAACTATAATTTATGAATAAAAACATATATATAATAACATTAGTTCGTAAATTAGCAAGAACACAACACAAAATATGCGTCTTACCTCCGATTTATTCTATATACCGAGACCAATGGAATTGTTAGTTAAATGAAAGTGATGGTTTTCTACGCGCTCGGTGGAAATCACCATAAGGAAACCGGCATGGTTAAAACAAAAATATATAATTATCACGAACAGCCACGTGGCGCGATATTTTTTCGTTGCACAGGTTATATTGTCTATGGCGTCCATAGTGGGACTGGGATCTAACGATAATATAAATATGGTGACATTAATATTTTTTTACAGATAAATACCAGAACGTGTTCTTCGAGCATTGCGCACAATCATACGCGTCATCTACACGCTCGACACAGCTGGCGATACTGACGTCCATTGCGCGCGTACTTGAGCGGCTCGCAATACTACGCAATGAGGGGGAGCCGATGGACACCGACAACATCGCTGTCACCGGTCGGGATAAAGCGATCGCTAGCGTTACCGCGCAAGTGGTTCAGGTCGTAGATTACACACTCAGTAAGTATATTTTTCTAAACTTTAATACAGTTTCAACACGCGGGCTACGTAATGACTACGAGCCAATAGTAACCGGAAATGTATCTGTCACATTTGTATACTAAAAAAAATGAAGAAAAAAAAACAGTTATTAATGAATACGGAATAAATCAATATGTCTGGCCTTATTATGTTTTCAAGTACTAAGAACAACAACACAATTACAAAAGGAAATATTTCGAAGGCATGGCCCATCAATCAATATGCTATAATATTGTCTCTTTAGAAGTTTGCCCAGCAGTGGGATCTTTATGTACAGGCGGTCAATTAATAGGTTTATGCAATTTTTTGTTTTCAGAAAATAGCAATCAAGTTAGACATCGGAGGGACGCGCTCAATATTATGGAAATATTGATTAAGCAGTTAAAAGGTACATTCAAATAGTAAAAAAACCTATAACACACATCACATATCTAAATAGATCTATAATTTTATTTTTAATTAACGTAGTGTTTTAATTTTATCTTTATATAAAAAAAAAATAGTTTAATACATTTCGTAACATGAGTATTTTCACAAATTTATTTTTTATTACATTGAGTGTAAAAAACGAGCACACCGTTCACCTGATGGCAAGTGATTTCTGCGGCCCACGACATCTACATTCATCCTTGACAAGGAATCATAATGCAGATGCGTTGTCACCCTTGAGGACTGAGATGGAATGCCTCGTCACCAGTAAAAAAGGTCTACGGAAAATGTCAAAAAGTAAGTTAATCTGTTTATGTCAAACCAAACAAGCATAATCGATTTTTTTATACAAAGATATCTTGCATTATGACTATTACTGGTGACAAGGTGTTTTTATGATAGGGACAACATATTTGCACTATCAAGATATATTTGGATTGGATGTCACTCAGTCTTTATGTCTTATGTCACCCCCTAAATTCATAAAATAAGTAATTAAATAAATTATTGTTTACAATTAACAGTGGGTTTGTTTTAATTAATATATTGTTTTTTTATTATTATTCTCAACACGACAAAACACTCAATATCAATCAAGTAAATATAAAATATAACTCAATTACTATAATAAATTTATAAATAACCAATATAACCTTATGGGTTTGTTTATTTTGCAGATATAAATAAGACGGAAGAGCTCAATACTCTAAAGGAAATCTATCAGACGTACGCACCAGACTTAGCTAAGGATTCATCGCACGAGTTAAGAACCAAAGTGGAAAGTATTAAATCTTACCTGAAGTAAATGTTACCATTTGTAATTACGTGCACTGTAATAATAAATAATGGAATACCGAGGTGTTTAGAATTGAATCTTATTTATTTTAATATCTATTCAAACGTGGTTGAGAATTAAAGCAATGTCAAAATTGTGGAAACAGTAGAAACTCTAAATGATACTCGGAATTAAATATTTGATAAATACTATCGATTTAAATATCGCAAATAGATTAAAGTGATACATTAGGCAAACATTGTGGTCGCCAACACGTTGCATGCTGTTATAAAATTACGAGCAATCAAAACTCACTGTTCGATATCATAGTTAATATCGAACAGTAATTTTGATATTTTAGCTAGTTCAGTTGTTAATTTTATAAAATGTCTTTGAAGGTTCTATTTAAAAATCAGACATGTTCTGGTTCCTAAGTTAGCATAATATAATGTGCCGGAGGTATTCACGATTTTTGACCTTTAGCCAAATACGCAGCTAAGTTCGGATAGCGAGTTGCAATATTCAAATCAGAACCAGTGTTTCTTTTTCACCACAAATACTAATATATTATTCGACTTATTAAAGAGTAAATATCAATTTATATTTTAATAGTTGTGACTACACAACTATTAAAATATAAACTGTGGAGTACACTGATACTCCATACCTATGAACTATATATATAAACCTCTTCAGTTAAGATATTACATTTGAGGCTATTATACAAAATACTGTGAATGAAGTCTCGTCGTTGCATAGAATTATCGTTTGTAAAAACAACATCACACCAATATTTCTTCGTGGGATAGGCAAAGCGTCAAGGCAACTTTTGACAGTCAAGATATGGGATAGGAGGATATCCTGTCTAATTCGTTAGTACCAAAATCTTTGCTTTACTTTTCTGGGAGAAGAAATTCTATATAGAATTTACATACATAATAAGCACTTAAAGGAAAGTACTTTATCAATTTTTTATTAGGCACAATGAAGTTATATTTTAACAGTGGTATAGCTACGCTGCAGAATAAATGGTACAGCTGGTCCGGGGTAGGACCACGCCCCCACAACACCGGCGTGAAATAGCCGCATAATGTCTAGTGAGTGTAGAATCCGGAGTTCTATATTACTGGTAACAATGCATTCTATCTCAGTTTTCAAGTGTAACAACGCACCTGCATTATGATTCCTTGTCAAGGATAACTTTGTCTTAAAACTAACTGAAGAGGGAAGTCGTGGAATCAGCTGTCGTCGGTATTTGGAACTGAGTTAGAAGATCCCTAACTTCTAGTAAAAGAGCCTACAACTTTCAATGCAGGTGAAATGCACTCCTCTGGTTTGTGGTCGAAAAATCGACGACATATAACGGTTGCAGGCGACGGGGCTCTGCTTTAACCGGGCAATTATTCGGGGGCTCCTCCCCGGTCCACCAGTCTTTGATCCACCGCTTAGCGGTTGGAGAAGCGTTTGTGCGTATACTTACGAATGTACTTTACTCGTTACGCCAGGAATAAATGGCATACAAGCTATCGTCCGGTATATCTACGTCGAACTCCCCACTCCAGTAGGAAAGAGACATCTGATATATGAAAGAAAGGGATATAGAGAGTATGGTGGTTAGTATTAGAGATATCAAAGTTATTCACTTCGACATTTCCCATACAAACCTATATAGTCTCCCTTAGGCTTGTCCGCCTTTAGGAACTTGTAGAAGCTCGCGTGGTAAGCCGTCAGGTGGACGCGGCGGTGCTAACTTCAGACAGACTACGAATCCAGCAATGAACTCGATCTCAACGTTGGCGGCGACGTCATTTCTGACGTAGCGGCCAGCTCCCACTATTGTTCGCTCTAAATTCTGTTGCGCTTACTCCTCTTACCATCAGGCGAGCTGCTTTCTCGTTTGCCACCTATGTTTTAAGAAAAAAAAAACAGACGAGAAATCTATAACTCAACTCAATCTCGTCGATATCTTTTATACAAAAACCTGTGCCTGCGAGTGAAAGATTCACGCAGTGTTTAACTCGCTACCACCCCTCATGGAATATTACATACCTTGGTAGTACTTCTAATTTTTACGAGTAAAATTGGTGCAATAACATATATTGATCCATTTATCGATTTAAACTTTAATCGTCCCCAAGTACATTTAATAGGTTTTTTAAACTTGAATGAAATCAAACAACAAATTTAATATATCACATAAAAATTTAATGCGCTCGCATCACATAAATCTATGGAATGGAACAAAACAACTTTAACAATATTTAAATATGATGATTATAAAGCCAATAAAGTATTACATACTGTTAGAATAAGCAACAAACTAGCTTTGAAACTTAAAACATAATGTGACAAGAATGGTCGAGCTAAATACCAAGTTAGTTCGCAATATATAAATTCACTTACAACTAATTTGCTAATATGGACGAAGCCCACTTATATTTGTACATAAAATAAATCACTACTCTTATTCATTACCAACGCACACGATTGTCGAGTTGTTTTATATATTTTACATTTCATTAATGTTATTTATTGCATTAACCAGGCCATGGAAAAGTAGGTGAAATATAACATTGATGTCGCATTCTTTTGAAAAGTGTCAGACTAAAAAATACTAGTTTTTGTAAAAAATAATTATTTAATAAAAACATATACTTTACGTTAACCATTAAGCTAAAAATTTTAATACCTTGACTTAGTTGCAGCTTTTCAACACAAATATCAAACTACGATTCATCTATCAAATGCATGAGCAAGCTTTTACGAAATAAGGTAATTCCTATTAAGCTCTTTTTATAATTGTTTATTCAATCTCACATCCCATTCCTAATTCTACAATGTTTATAGACAAACTGATTTTTTTTACAATGGTGATTATTCTAGTGTCGGTAGATCTGTAAAATTGATTATTCTATATTATGCTTTTAATTCAGATAAAAAGCATATAAATAAACTGACATTGAAATGTGTTATAAAGCAATGTTTCATTTTAATATGCGATTAGGTTTCATGTATGTAATTTATAGTGAAAATCGTAATCAATAATTTAATTTTTATAATATAAAAATAAATAAAATCATAACTTTAACAAGTAACAAAATTATATTTATTAATTGTTAATATTCAAATAGTTGCCATTTAAAGATTTATGAGTTGGTTCATTCAAGTATTTATATTGGTACGGTGGATAAAAACAAATAATTTTGAAATGTGGGAATAAATATATAAGGTGAAAAATTTGTATAATATTGTATTTCGAAGCTTCAATGTACTTGATTCACAACATTGATTTTGTGTTTTTTTAAAGTAACTGTTACCGACTCTATTAGAAGTGTATTTCTGTTCATACAGTTTATTTAAAATTTGCTTTGCATATAAAACAGTATCGTTTAATACAGAGTATTTATACAATAATACCTTTTTTTTAATAAATACTAACTATACATAAAAAAAAAAAACTAGCTCATTTCACCTATGGATTCACTATACGTCGTCAAAAAGTCCCCTGGGAGGCATCGTCATTTTCTCCCTTCTACGATCCTCGAACTCTGTCCTCATTGAAGGAAGGGTGCTTTCACCGAACCTTTTGTCGAGGTCATCCTGGTATGGAAGCTCCGCTCTTTGGTAACTGCCGACATTGCTGGCTCTCTCCGGGCTTGGTGTCACGTAGTAGTCTGAATCCACGTCATTTAAAAGCCCGGTGTGGGCTGAAACGTGACACACATGCACAATAACTGATTGTATGATGGTGAAAAGAAAATGGGAGAACAGAATGTGCAGTAAATTATCATAGAGAGGGATAGTAAGACAAGAAATAGGGGATAAAAGAAAAGAAGAACAGAAGCACCTAAAATAATATATAATATAATAATAATCAAATAATACTTTAAAAAAAAATAAGAAAAAAAAAATAATTGTTAACAGTAAATTTTAAGTATTAGTGGCAACTAACTCCATTATTGCTTGTTATTTTAGCGCCATGATATCTACCAGACTCGCATTGAAAGGCGAATACGGTCCTGAACCTAGCGGCCTACTAATAGGCTGCTCTCAAACCGACAAAACCCCCCCTCCGAAAATGATCTCACACCTCCTTAACAGGGGCCCTTGGATCATATTCGCCCCCCCCCCCTTGTCGACGTTGACGTTCCTCGTCCCCAGGGGTCAAAAGTGTAGCGGAATTGCAGCCGGCCGATACCATGCTAGCAACGCCACTACACTCCCCACTCGCGGGCCCTCTGCTCGCGAGTCTTCACCGGCGAAGCTAGAAGCTAGAAGCGGCGGAGGCCGCAAGGCCAACAGCATTACACAAAATCGAAACTAACTATCTACCAGACTATATGATATTTATCACACTATCACGAAGCCTCCGTTTGCCGTCGCTATTGTTATTTATGTCAAAACAACAATGTGCCAGTGGAATAACAATCGTGAATATATCGCATATAAATTTTCCAAGCAGCATTGGGCAACAGCGTTTTAATGTAGAAGAGGTTGTTTAAGATATATTGGAGACACATATATAGTTAACACCTCTCACCTTGGGTCATGCGTATTTTCAATAGTGGACTATTTTAGTAAACGGTGCCTTATTAGATGCTGTACGAAATACAAGCACTTGACTATGCTCATGGAAGTGATTCTTCTTACTAAAAATATCTTATAACAGTGGTAACACTGAAGATTTTTCAAGTTACAAAACATAAGTTGGCTCTACGTAGGAAGGAATACTTAATGCAAGTTAAAATAAATAGCAGTATAACACTACTGAGTTGCGAATGGTGAATGTAGGGATCTGGAGATTTACGGTGAGGAGGCATTCAATCTTGCAAGTCCTGAGTGGTGACAACGCATATTCGTGATGATACCTTACCGAGGACGAATGTGGGTGTCGTAGGCTTCACGAATCACTTTACATCAGGCGAACTGTGTGCTAATTTGTCACCCTCAATATAATAAACAGACCTAAGCTATTTTAACTACAGGACGGCCCGCACTATCCGTACGTCAGTATGGTAATCTTTTTGACTGAAAGTGGACGAGTAAGGTCATTTAAATCATGTAATATGGTATTACCTCCGTCCCGATTGTCTCGCGCACTACGATAGTTGAACCTCTCGTTGTAGTCGCGGCGACGTGTTAGCGATTCCTCAGCGCGTTGCCGCTTTCGTTTCTCTGAATAATTTATTATTAATATATATATGATATAATAAATGATGCAATAGATTATGAAATAACATTAATTAACAACAACACCACACATGTACAAACACGAAGCGTTTGTCGCCTCGCTTTTTATTTTTTTAAAAAAAAAAGAATATTAGTTTTGCAGACCGTACCCTAAACCATTAGGCTATTAGACTATTCTCGTATACGACTAAAATTTTTGAGGAAACTTTTGTTTTAGTAATGCAATGTTGTATTAGATGGGCATGTAGTAAATAACACAGCGGATTAAATTAAATAATATTATAGATTTTAGGTTCACTAAAAACAAAGTACATTTGACCTTGATCTTTGATCATAAGAGTCCATAAACTTAATGTTGTCATTTGTAATACAAAAATGTCTAACAAGGCCTCCAAATCTATAACACTTACTAAACAAAATAGAAGGGAAGCGCTGTTAATTTATATTGGTGTTCTGTGAGTGTCCATCACTGGTCAAGCTGATTTAATTGCCATTAATTGTTTAAGTGTTATCAGAATAAATACAAACTTAAAATTAGCTCTTACCTCTTTTCACAATCTCCCGTCCCTCATCCACCAGGTCGGTGGTGAGTTCATCGTCACCAACGAACTGCTGGAAACCGCAAAGGGACAGCAGACGACTGCCCAGTGACAGATAGGTAGCAAGACACAAGAGCACCACAAGCATCGGAAAGTAAATGTTGAATCCTTCCGCAATGATGCCTAGCACGTCCATGTGACCCATTATCTGTAAAAGTTGTTTAACTTGTACAAGCTTGAACATAATTATTTTGTGGCAGATATATCACTCTTACCGCATATAGCACTTAAATTAGTAAGGCATCTTTGCTTGCACAAATTCTAAAGGCACTATATTATATTCTGCATATCGAAAATATAAATAAGACAGTATTACCTGTGTATAATAAGTCTCCATGATCCTCTCCTTTATAACATGAGAGTCCATATGCACAAGACTCAAGAAGTTGAGACACATGGCTGGAGTGAGACGGCACACCATCATTCCGGAGAATATCAAACTGTATTCATTGGTCTGATGGTGTGGTGCTAAATAGTACAAGTTTAGAAGGCGGATTTTGAGCACCGTCGAGTATGCACAGTAGAACATATAGCCGATTATGAGTGTTGATACGGACTGAAAATTGAAAAATATAATTAGGAAAACTTTTATATTAAATGCAGATAAAGATGTTAATTGATTGTTTAATGAAGTAAATCAAGAAAAGTTATCTTTATATTGTTAAATTTCATTAGGTGTGCTCCGTTTCTGCAAAAGCTTCAATAATAACTTTTTACATTACTTCTTTTACTGGCCGGGTAACAATATTCATGCATATTTCGCACAAAAAATTATTCATCTTCTGCATCTTTCACATTTGAAACATTCCACCGATCTAATAAGCATGCATTATATTGGACTAGGTAAGGTGACATTTGTGTTTGTCCGAATAAGCACTAAAAAAGATCCTGCATAGTTGATGACAATAACGAGGACATTGCTGTGCAAATCGACCAGGAGGGCTTCATCAATTGTAATTCAAAGCTGGTTTCCAATTTCTATGGGTTGGCACGTTTTTAATTTCTTTCATTCATTATCAATTTTAACAACTGATGGAATGTTTTTTTCTTATCAATACAGGTCAAAGAACAAGTAATTCTTCAAAAAGTTATTTATTAATATTAAAGATAGATACTCACTACAATAGTTGCATAATTATAGCTTTCTTTTGCCGCTATGACAATGTTGGCAAATATCGAGAGGACGGGCTTCTTGCAAAAGAATGTAACCTCTGACCATACTACAGCTATTGAGAGCATGCAGGTCACCACCGCCATCGTCTTCAGGAAGTATTGTTTGAAGAAGCATTCCCAGTACCACTCTACACAATAAATAGATTTATTAGTATTATTAATCTGTATTTGAACAGGTCTGATACTCTATAGAAATTAACAAGGTCTTTTCAGAGATCGAATATGCAGAAGCTATAGCTACTGTTCGGTACGGTTCTTGATCTTTCAGTGAATATGTGGGAATAGATTTTACTAGTACATCCATAATTAAGATAATATAGATCTCAAGACTCTTTTACTATGATTTATTTATATAATGTTTAAACGCGTAGCGAAAAGCGGCGTTGATAAGTCACAAGATAATCTAATCGAGTAATTCCATTTCCTTCGCGCTTAATTCAATCAGGCAAACAGACAGCAGAATTACCTTATGCACATGTGAAGGTTTTTTTTAGGCCTACATAGACATTTTCACATACTTTTTTTACAAATGGACTGGTACCTATGATAGATAATACTTTTTTTTTTAATAAAGAATTAGGCTATTGACGCTAATGGTTTAGGGTACGGTCTGCGAAACTTAAGGTCGTAGGTTTGAATCCACCATTCGACTATTGTCATGAACTATTTTCTAGCACAAGCATTTTCAGCTTGCTTGGAATGGTTAACCGGAATATTAGTAATGACTTTCAAAAAAAAATTAGGCTATTGACGCTTTTGAATGTCCACTGCAGGATATGAGTTTGCTTTTGCTGTTACTAATAATTTGGTATTTTATAACGTTTCGGATGCACACATATATATAAAGTTATTGCAAATTTATAAATATATAATAAATAACTATAATTCTTGAGAGAGATAATGATATAAACTTTATATGAAAATATGATAATTAACCAAATATCGGAGCATAGAATATTCTTTGAAGTCTAGGCCGCGGCGTGTGGAAGGTGTGCTGGAAACGATGATCCGGGGACCTGGAGTTTGAAGCCACATCTTCCAGGTGGAATATTCGCTCCAACATCAAACACCATTGGGTTTCAGTACGTTGTAGGACATGTAAAGCTTTGATTGTCTGTAAATTGTAACTTGCTTTGAATAAAAGATTTTCCAAGTATTTTATCTGATTATTTTTAATTTGAAAAGCAGTTCCATGGTGTCAAGGATAAGCATAACTTTTTCTTTAGCAAACACAAATATTATATATTTACAGAATAACTTTACGAGATTCCTTTGGTATAAGTAAAATATATCCTCATATTTAAGAGGTTTAAATATTATTTAGTTACCTTTTTGTGCAAATTAACTAGTGACTTGAACGATGGTGGTGTGGGTCGCTCAGGAGCCACTCTAGAACTGAGTCTGTCTCGGAGTTGAATTGGTAACTTTTGAACTATTGTCTCAACATGACGATGTAACGGATGGCCAGGACCAACAGCTCCCATTACAGAGTTTAGCGACTAAAGATTAAAAAAAACATGTTAAATAATATTCATTATTAGCAATAGTTTTTTTGTTGCAGAATCCTTCTTTTGTTGTTTGAATATATCAAGATTAAGATGCAATATTTAATGTTAATCATATACTTTGAAAATTTATCGTCTATAACAATATATTATTTTAACATGTTTATATAAATAAACTTTACCAATGAGAATTATAATTTTTTAAAAAAAAAAAAATTCTGTCATTGCACAAGGCCATGCCACCAGCCTCATCAGAGCTCCTGTGTAGCACAACTGATTGGTTCTTGGCTTTGGTTGTATTTGTGAATGTTATATATCCATGTATACTGCACTAATAATCATAATTCTGTGCAGTTAACATAATCTGGTAATAAGCAAACATCATAATAAAATTTACATCTGTAGGACTCTGAAGCATTATCACATTTAAACTAAGGGTTACTGAAACTGACCTAGAAAGTTAGATACCAACATCTTACAATATCTTGTTGTACTTTGCTCATGTAAACACTTAGGTCAGTCCTTATTGTATATTATTACACATTATGCAGTTACTATTGGATTTAATTTTTAAATGGGCAATAACACATAGGTTAAAAGCATTACAATAATTCAACATTGTAAAAGACTGTATTTACAGGGAAGATATACCTTAAATAATACAAATTGAATGGAAACTTACATCCAATATATCATCCACAGTTTCTTCTGCCTCACACTTATCTGTACTCAATTTAGCTATTTTGAAATAACTATATGTGAGAGTGTAATTCTTTTTAGAGTTATTCCACAAATTTCTCGGCACTTCCACCAATGCATATCCTAATAATAGAATTAACAGAAACAGCCCCCATGTGTTACTTGCTGAAGATGCGATTGCTTTTATTTTTGACCCATCTAAATATACACCAGGCTTCAAAGCAATATATATTAGCAGTATACCGCATATAAGTAAGTATGAACCATAGTAGATTGCATTATCAACTAATGCAGACTTAAGTTTGCCTTTGACTGTAAAGTCACCAGCTTTGCTATATGACTGCATCATTGGCATGATGAGCCTGTAATACAAAAAAATGTATTGTAAGTATAATATATAAATAAAGAAAGAAAAGCTTAAAGAGTACACTCATTGATATTAATAAAAACTAAACTTTAGATGGATACATGATAAACAGAGAATATGGTCATACAGACTGAACTATAAGGGTCCTAAGTTGTAAAAAAAAATGTAATGTCAAACTGAATGTTGTCATTATCACTGGTATATTATAACCAACTAAATTATTTCTTGTATATATAGTGTACAGAACACCTATCCCTATACACCTATCACCATGTTGTACACCAATATCGTGCGAAGAGGTGTAGCAATAAAAAAAAAATAAAACAATAGATAAGCTATTACTAAACTACTTTATAGCTAACTATTAAAAAAATCAAATAAACAGTTATACATGTCTAATAAGTCCATCCATTATGGTAG
Organism: Teinopalpus imperialis; assembly: GCA_029286865.1. Taxonomy (NCBI): domain Eukaryota; kingdom Metazoa; phylum Arthropoda; class Insecta; order Lepidoptera; family Papilionidae; genus Teinopalpus; species Teinopalpus imperialis. Next base: position 1,014,767 of record JAGSMU010000026.1, on the reverse strand, counting down.
CTACCATAGTCAATGGATTTATTTGATGATGAGTCAGATTAGACCAGGGTTTATGCATTTTATATTTATTGGCCAGTTTTAGAGTATTTATGATGCAGTTTCTTTCTAGTTACAGAATGAATAGGTCAGTTCGACCGGGAAAGGACCATATCCTGATATATGGGTGCTATTTCTACAAGAATACTGGTGTGAAATAGCAGCATATGCTGCTGTGTTTCGTCTGATGAGTGTAGGGATCCGGAGACCTTTTATTACTTGCCATCTCTGTTCTCAAGGGTGACAATGCATCTGTTTTAGGATTCCTTTTCCAGGATGTATGTAGATGTCATGGGCTGCAGGAACCACTTACCATGAGGTGAACTGTCTGCTTGTTTGTTAATATCAATGTAATAAAAAAAAATAGATTATGGTAGGAAAGTGTTTCGATTATTACACACTTTTATTTTGTGTATCTTTTATAAATTATTAAGTATTCATAATATGTTTATACAATTATGACATTCAAATTTTTAATGAAGTGATGTAGTTTGGTTGTTATCTAAAGGAGTATCAATTATATGATTACATTATTTACACCAGGATTAATTATAAAACTATGTTTGTATTGTCATTTTGATAATAGTTCAAGTATAGAATATGATAAATATTTTAGGTGATTAAAGATGGGTACTGTTGCAATCCTGAACAAAGAAAACTTGTTAATATACATTATAGGGCTAAGTGTTTGAGTTTTTCAATTAAGTAATTTAACTGCTAACATTGTTCAATCAACAAATATGTTGTATTGTAAATTGCGAGGACAGCCTTCGCCCTAAAATAAATGAATGTAGGTTCTATGCATCATGCATCTAACCCAGATGAACTAGGGAAAACTTTTTACTCCATCACAGACTCATCACAGACTTAGTGCTATACTACTGTGTTTCATATAGTGAGTATTCAGAGACCCAATTATGGGAAATGAGGTATTCCATTTCTCCTCAAGGGTGGCAAAACAAGTGTACAATAAAATATTTTATAAGTTATTGCATATGGGCACTTACCATCAGGTGATCAATGTTCGCCTTTATCATTTATAAAAATAAAAATATTTACTCTGCTAAAAATATACTAATAATAAAATAAGCATTAACTGTTTCCACCTACTACTAGATACATTTTTTTACACTTATTTAAAATTGAGTGCGAAATCTGTTCTGGCAGTAATTATATAGGTGTTGATATTGCATATGATCAGTATGGTCTATGTAGACTATACAGGTCATATGCATTATATATACAGGTATATATTATATATAGGTTGTATGTATATATAACCAATTTGTTCAGAATATATACATACCAAGTCAAACATTGTGATGTCCAATATACAACTCTCCAGAGGTTAGGAAAGACAGCGTCTGGTACATAACTCCACGGTTTTTGACAATGGTTGGGCACTGGTGTATCAGTGCTGGAGTCATTACTTTGGACTACTGGAGCTTGATTTGTAGTGTTATCTTGAAGGCACTGGCGATAAACAGTCTGAAATAAAGTGTAATATTTTTAATATTTCAACTTACAGTATGTAAACAAATGATAAAGAAAAATATCTTGATAATATGTAATAATTTTATTATTTATTATTATAATTAAATTTTAGCATAATACATCACTCTATGTAGACCCCTATTTAGGTTTAGGTTTAAACATATGTCAGGAAACCTAATAACAGCCTGTTAAAATCCCTTGATTTATAGCACAATAAGATAAAAATTTACAATATTATTACATATAAAAAGACTTATTAGAATTTGTATTCCTCAAATGGCTGTAGACTTAACTATGGCACATTTGGAACTAGGCAAATTTATGGCGAATCAAGTCATATTGGGATACCTATATATAGCAATGTCAAGACTTTTCCAAAATTATATTATGCTGACAGAAGAAATTTTTATAAATAGAAACTTATTGTAATGGTAATAATAATTTATTATTACAATTCATTGCAATCACAACATTTGTGTAAAACATCAGTGATCAGTTCCATGTCCCTGATAGTACATCTGAAATTTCCTCTGAAAGGCAACAAAGTTTGCTGTGTTTTAATAACACTTTATTGTTTGTTGACAACAAGAATGTAAGGACATGGTAAAAATGAACCAAGATTATCAACCATTATCTTTCTTCTTCTGGATTCTTATTTTATGAAGAACAGATCTATTAGAGATCCCTATTATAATACAAGAGTTTATCAAGATTAATATATATGTATATATAGATACTTACTGAAGATACATCCAGCGGCAAGATGAACATAATAACAAATGAAAAATACCATGCTGTAAGAACTGACACTGTGACTAGTATGTGATTCCTGTAGCAGTCACCATATCTATATAGTAAAGTAGCAGCTAAGATAAACGCGGATATAATTTCTATTACAAACAGTGTGTAAGCCATTTTATCTTCGTGTAGAGTAACAATAAATATTAAATTAAACGAATGAGTAGTACATTAGCTTTGTTTTACTGTTTTATTTTTGTCCTTTAACACCCTAGTTGCGTCGTGTTGGAGTTGTTCAAAACGTATTTGGGTTGTAGATTTTAAAGGCAATAATATAGGCCGCTGTATTTCGTTCTCAGTTGGACATTCTTCGTAGAAGAGCACACCAGAATCAGGCAGAATAGGATCAAATTCTATTTTATTGATTTCTTCCGTCTTCTCGCGAGACATTTTAGGTATGGCGTATATCCGACATCGTCAATGGTATTTTTAGTTTAGATTAAATAAACAATTCAAATTAAATCTAGTATTATCTACACAGAACAATAAAATAATTTACACTGAATTATACGCTACGCTGTATCATCAGTCACCACATCGTCAAACAAATCAATTTAATGCACAGATAGTAAATATAGTGTAGTAAATAACTTTTATGGGACAGCTAATATTAATTTCAACTATTTAGAAATCTCATTATAATTTCAATAAAAAACGCTTGTTGCCTACGCTTTTTTACCTATTCATAACTTTTCAATAAATATAATATTTTGCTAATTGTCATATGGTCAGAGCAAATTCTATTTGCCAAAATTTTATTGGAAATGATTAATAGTAACAAGATTTGTAAATGCTTGTTTTTGACTGATTCCTTCGTGTCGAAGACGGATTTGTCTAAAAATAAAAAAAAATATATTCAGATAATAAAATAATATATTATTGATTTTATGATAAATCAAATCAACCAAATGGCAAATTATATGTTAAAGAAAGTAAACATTATTATGGTATTGTAAGGTATTTACTATATACATATATTTTACTTCAATACATTGATCCGAGAATCAGCTGTTTTTGATTTTGTGTTTCATTGCTGGTTTTTTTTTAGTAAAGTAATATATTTTTTATGAAACTATCGTTTCATTTAGCTGTATTAACACGATGGAGTGTAAATAATGCTAATAAAACGTTTTAAAAATATGATTTTTTTTTTTAATCAGTATCGATTTTTTTTCCGTTCCATCATCAAAGGTGTCATTAGTACTATCGTCCATCTTCGTTTTCGGAAGCGGTCTCCTCAAACACAGTATTAAATAGTCATTTTAGTGCCTGATTTAATATAGGATGGAATTTGTAGTAAGAAAAATTTATGAAATGCTATTTAATGGTGTAACAAAACGAAGAGTACAGAGTGTACAGAGCGTACGTGGCACTAACCAATTAAAAAAAAGAGATTTGAGGTATCGTTTCATAGGTCTTGAAAAATAATAACGAAGTTTCAAAGAGTTTTTCGTTTAAGTCACTACTTTGTACGATATGCGTTTCTAAAGTCATATAAAGTGTAACCTCTCTCTAACTTTTCAGCAAGCGGTGGAAATTCTGCAATAAATGAATCTGGCAAAATTAAAAAAAAACATTTCTCACGATAGTTAGTTTGTTGGTTGAGTATACTGTGTAATTTTTGAATGTTAGTTTTTGAGATATGTGATATTTTCGGTTACACACTATTTTCTGAAGTTTAGCGATCGCATAAATAATATTAAAAAATGGTTTTTAATGTGTCTTTGCGAAGTGCTATGAAATACAAACATATTTTGGCCCCCGATAAAATACTGTACATGCGTAAATATTGCACTCTAAACCCGATAAAGTACGATACGAGCAGATAAACATAGTTCATAGGTGTCTAAATACAAGTAGTTGATTTTGGTAAAAATGTTAAATAAATTAGTTTATTATTTATTAACAAAAGTATATGCATATTTAATATTTTTACCAGCGTAAAGTAGCAGGATAACGCTGCTGGTTTTCGTATGGTGATTGAAAGGATCCGAAGACTCGACTTCGAGTTACGGTCCTCATCAGTCATCCTCATCTATCTCAGCCCTAAGGGTTGTACATGTGCATCTTGAAACGAAATTAGAGGTTGGATGTAGAAGTATTGGGTCGCAGTCTTATTTATTCACTACCAGCATATAAAAATAAATAAAAAATATTTTATTAATCATTTCGTATTTCAACTGAGAAAGTTCTTCTCGATCAAGGAAATCAGTGATTGGTCCGATACATACGCTTGTTTTGAAGATTTAGTCTATTTAATTTAGTATATTATCAAAAAAAAAAGGATTAATTGTGTTGGCAATCCCGTCATAATGGTGCCGTCATGGTGGTGGTAAATGATTTGTCATTATCATATTTTATTATAAATATTAATAGTGTTTTGTGGAATTTTTTAACAAAGATAGATTTAAGTGTAAAAAATAGGGTTTAATTAAAAATATTAATTAAATAACAATAAAGATATAGAATAAAAGTAAAAAAATCTTGTAGATACAAATTGATTTGGATAAAGTGTAAATGGATTTAAAAATAAAACTAAACATTTATTAACATATAACAACCACCTAGCTTCATTTTTATTATATTATTGACGTCACCTATCGTGCTCATTTAACGTCGTTCCTAATATAGTTTTAAAATTAAATCTGCCTGATTGGTAACTGCACCAAAGTGTGATGACTATTTTACTCAAAACATAGTGCTAGTTTATGCTTTTAACATATTTAGAATTTGACCCATGACCGCTGTGTCATAAGGCCGACGTCCTAACCACTAGGTTATCGCAACAGCTGTCTAACTAAATTTAATACGGAAACGTGATATCATTTTTAAAAACGTACCTAACAGTATCGTTGGCGGTATATTTGTACTCGTGTTATATTCTGTCTACGCTTTAATTTACCTTTTATATAAAATTGCAGATCACGTAAGCGAGCATTGAGATAAATCTCATTTTATATGTCTACGCGTTCAAGGTTGAAATAAAGTTCTCTAGATAATGTTTCTACACAAAGGGTTTGGAAATTTAGCACGTTACGAATATAAGATAATTTCCATATATAACAATATATACTTGATTTTGTGCTTTATCCCAATTTATTTCCACAAATGGGGTGTTAGTCTAATGGCTTATTGTGCTTATGAACTGGCGGTCAAAGATTCGAATTCTATTTGTGTAAAGCCATGTGGTTATATAAAATAAAACGGTATAAATCCTCGTCTTTGGCGGCATTGGAGCTGCCATTGTAGATTTCACATGTCTTTGAAACATTTTTTTTGTTAAATTACCTTCATTGTTGATGATGACATGAAGTTACTTTGTATTTTTTTTTAATATATGATACATAGAATTAGAAGGATGTCTTGTTGAACCCTGCACTAGGTTAAAAACGAATCTTGCAGGGGTCGTGGTGTGTTATCTAATACTACATAGGCGGAAAATAAAAGATATATGCTGGAGTACATTATATATCTTTGTACCCCAGCATATATCTTCTATGTTTTCTTTTTTTTTTTAATTAATCAGTTACAAAAGGTCAAGTTATGAGCCTAGGGCTTAAAACTTATAAAAAAAAAGAGATCGATTTACCATTTTCTAAATCGACCCCCTGGATCATCATCATCGATAATGCTATAAATTGGTCTGTCGAAGCCGATTAGAAGTCGCAGTCTAAATTCAGTGTAGCTGTGAATGAAAAAAAGTACTTCTTAGGTTCTTCGGTATTTCAGTTTTGTATTTTTATTATACAATTTAATTTACGATCTACAGGGAATTTGCACCAAGTCGTCGAGAGTTATCACCCATTTTAAAGCCACAGATATGTATGTATTATTATGAATTTATATCAGGGTTATAGGGATATATCAATGGTTTTAGCAAAACCACTGACATATCATGATCTGGTCCACGAAAAAATTATAGAAACTTTGTTTACATTTTTTTAAGAATTGGATTTGATTATGTTAAATAAATTAAATATTATTATTCTTTATAACTTTGGGGAAATAGATCTAATATTTTACAACCTTTATCGCGACGTTCTTCTAAAACGAGGGACAGGAAGGACATAAATTTCCGACAAGATTAATGGACGTTTCCACCAACTATTCAATTTCTTTGACAAAATAGAAGTAAACGTTCCATTATACGTCTTCTCATGTAGTTTTGAATCGAGATGATATATATTATACACTATAGAAATTTATCAAGTAATTCTTTGTTTTTGCTGAAATATAGTTTTTTTTTGTTGACAGTTTTTGCTACACTACGCAGGAGAATTGGCAAAGGCAGGCACTGAAGCATCGTATTTTCCAATTTCAATTATAATTTCTTATATTTTTAACATTAAATAAACAGTATGGTCATCTCTATAGTTAGTAGTACTATTTAACGTTAATACTGATAAATCCGAGTAAGATATGGTGTAAAAGAAAGTAATTTGACGATTTTTCGCAACGCAAAGTCGGCAGATGAAAAGTAACCAGAAACGTTTTCCTTCCAACCATTGTTCAAGATTGCGATCACCACAAAAATATCGAGAGTGTTCTCAAGAAGTCATAACTTGTTTGTTATTTGGGGCTGCTATATTTTCCCAGTAAGCATCGTTGTAAATTTTATGTATATTTATTACGCAACAACTTTTGTTTTTAATTATAAAAGGTAAATAAATTATTACGTCAGGTTATTACAAAATAATTCGTGCTCGTATATTAAAAAATAAGTCTTAATTTCATCACGAAAATAGTTTATGTAATTGATAAAATTTTAATATTCTATGGAAGTTTTACGAGTGCGGCAACCTTGTACGGGTGTTGTACTACCCCACTAGATGGAGCCCTATAGTATAAATATTTACGGAAAGACGACTACTAGAACTCGTTTTAATTTGCATTTTGCCAAAGAGTCGACACATTCATCAATACACAATACATGAAATATGATATAAAAATAGTTACTTAAAACTATTTTACTTTTATAAAACTGCAACCAAGCCATGTAACAAGACATTAAAAGATAATCATTAATTTTCATAAATTGATGAGAATTTTAATAAATCTGGAGTGGACTGTATTGAAATAGTCTAATGATTTACGTTACGGTATGCGTATAACTTAAGGTCGTAGGTTCGAATCCACCATTAGACTATTGTCGTAAACCATCTCCTTGCACAAGCATTTTCTGCTTAGTTAGAATGTTTAACCGAAATATTAGTAATGTTTATAGCATTGGTAATATGTAATCATTTCTTTATTTAAAAAAAGAAAGATTTTAGGAATTTTGCCACTTTGTTACTAACTGCTAAACGGATTTTTATATAGTTTTTAGTTGAAAATGTAAGATACGCTATATTAAATTTTTAACTTATATAGCTTATATATATATATATATATATATATATTGATAGCAATTTCTATTGTAGGCAATGCAGTGAGAAAATTCTACTTTCTTGAATTCGACGCTTGAAGTTCAATCACGAAGTGCAGAAATATAAATATAAGCATGTTTGTGTGCATTTTTTTTCTACAAATATAATTTTTTTTTGAGTTTAATATTCTTAGTCTTTGATTTTTTTAAAGTTTGATTAGTTTATTCCCATTTTAAGGTAACGGCACTTGCCTTATTACGGGCATAGAAGAAAGTTCGTCAATTACTTGCTTTAATACCGAATGGAATTACAATTAGAGAACTTTTTTAACAGATACTACGAATATATAATATATTTTTATTGCCATCCATGAAAAAAGGTAAAATGAAATTATAATTATCCTAACTGTGTTTCCATATCAGGTGAAAGGTATTAAAATTAATGTAATGCAGATAAAGGAAATACCGTGACAGTATTATTGTTTATGAAATTACGAATGGCAAATGTGCAAACATGTTAACAAATGGTATAAATGTTATGAGATGTATGTAGATGTTTACACCATTCATACTTATTCAAAGTGCACGTTCGTTCTCATACCCTAGGAGTAGGGTGACATTCCTAGCTACCAGTAATTGCGACACATTACCAAATGAAAAAAAAACCAGTGCAGCTTTTTTTAAATTTTTTATGGCTTATTTTAGGTTGATTTTTTATTGACCACTTTTATACAAAGGTCTTTTACAGCTTCACCGGGTTAAAAGGTGGTTGCGCTAAGGGCACCCAGCCGTGACCTATATAAATGGGTAATCGAGGGCACCTGAGAAGGAGCCTCGGCTCGGACCGCTACCCTGTTGCGCGAAAGCGACTGACCCTTGTGCCCGAGAGGGCTGAACCTCGGCTCGTTCAGTTGTTTCTGACGGAACAAAACTGCGCTGCAGCTTTATCACTTATAATATATGTCATAAAATGGAATAATGTTACATCGATATTATATAGCATTTAAAGTGTCTTAAATTTAAGATATGTTTTTGTTGTGTACACGATCAATGCTATGATATCTCGGTGTCCAGACACTATTGTGTCGTCGTATGTACAATTGTCATCACGCACAATTATGAGTGTCATTGTCATGTACGCAGAATTATTTTAGTCCAAATGATTAATAGGACTTTAATTATTTATTTATTTAATTATAAAATGCCTGATTATATAAATTACACAACATTAATTTCTTAAACCATAGAGTAGTTTTTTTCTCTGTTTATAAAAAAAAATATGTTGTTTACTTTTTTTTTCTTCAAAATTGTAACACAAAATCACCTACATAACAGCCATCGTATGAAGTTTAATCAATTTATAAATGTAATGACTTTGTGTTTGTATGTATCTTTTAGTGTACGTGGAACGCTTTGCGGGGCTTTTTAATCACCATACTCATCTCGGTAATTTTTTTTTCGGGCTGAAGGCCGCTGTTAGCCCGAGGGTTTTTACAGTTTCACCGGGTTGAAAGGTGACCGAGCGCTCATGGCACTCAGTCGAGACCACTATATATGGGTAACCAGCACAAGGGCTCACGAGTGGGAGCCTCGGCTTGGACCGCAACCCTGTTTCGCGAGAGTGTCCGACTCGAGGGTGCCCGAGAGGGCCGAACCTCGGCTCGGGCAGTTGCTTCTGACAGAGGATTGTTTAAGTTAATATCGCTATTTATTATTAGCTATCTATACCACTACTTCGGAGGGCGAGGGCGCTGGAGAAGAAGTGGCACAAGAAACTCCAGCGACGCTTTTATCACATACAGACTGGAGAGAACCGGACGCTGACATGGCGGTATCGCGAATACTCATCTCGGTTGATCGCGGTTTCCTACAGTGAGTTTGTAGCGTCCATTTTATGTCCATGTAATTACTTACCAAACATTTTATACGACGAACGGCATAACTGTGAAATGACCTTCTATCGTCAGTTTTCCTTTACGCTACAATATTAGTGTCTTCTAGAAAATAGCTTACGTCTTTATTAAAAGTGGATATTGTCTCCGCAACACTTCTTGTAGTTTGTGTATGGAGGTGGCAATTTACTGTCATGTAACCTTATCTCTTTCTCGTTTGCGCCGTCTGTGGCATAGAAAATATACCTTGTATATAGGTGTCATTTTTTTATTACTTATATATACTTTGAAGTTTATAACACATCACGCATTCGTTCGTAAAGCATCTTCATCCATCGTTTTATATTAAGCTAGTCCGACTATTAACTTATAACTATGTGCCGTGAGTTAATCAAGCCATCGATAACGAAAGTTACCCGGGGATTTAAACTTCCTTATTGAATTTCCTAATAACGTTTGTAGCTCGTGGTGAATTGAATGTAAAATTTAGTACAAGTAATTCATTTTACTTACAATAATTTTCAACTGAGAAGTAATCCGTGCATACGCTTGGCGAGATAGTCTTAAACTATTATATTATTGTGTTTTTTAAAATATTCCGAATATATACAAAACGCAAAATGCCCGACGTTCAGGAGATTTATTATGTATTATAATTGTGTAGGTATTTGTCTGTAATTTGATATATCATTGCATCGGTTGCAAGCAGACATAACGATTACTTATAATAATCCTATTAGGATATAGGATTATTATATATAGGTCCATTTAGTCCACTAAACTGTTTTCTGGTTATTACCAGGTGGCATGGTCTGCGCAGGACTTAGTTTAGTGCCGTAGTCATTGGCGCACAGAGGCACTCACTCTTGAATCCCTTCGGAGGAAGTTTCAGATGCAGTAATAAAAACTTTTCAAGCTAGTTGCGACAAGACGGGTTTTTAAATTCACGGACCTAAAAATGAAGGGTAAAATGCATAGTAAAAAGATTAAAGGTATTTATTGAACACAAAATAATTTAATAATAAATACTTTTGAGATGATTTGCCTTTCAAATAGTTATCGCTCGCTAACAGATTCATGTATAAATTAAAACAAAAAAATAATAAGAAAATTAAATTCTATGTAGATTAAAATTTTGTAGATATTCGTAGATCGATTATTTTATTACGTAGATAGTCTTATAAACTGCACATGTAGATAAAGAAAAATAATGTTCATAGAAATAATACTAAGTTTTTTGTACCCGAAAGTTGGGAGCTTATAAGAGATTTTAAAAAGTATCGTGTCCCTTTCTGGCGTGAACATGATGTACCTATATATATAAGATATATAATAAAACAGTATATAGATATTTAGATAATATGTAAATAATAATAATAAATAATGATAAAAGTATATTTGCAATTGCGAACTAAATACAAATATAAGAAAACCAATCATTTGCTCAGTAAATTCTGGCTATGGATTAAAATCGAACCAAACCATCCGATCAGCTACAAGTTACTCTAAATACTAGGCCACATGGACACCGTTTGTAAGTGGTAATACTTTTAAAAATATTATTAATGGTTACGAGACATTCTATCTATCGTCATGAGCATCAGGAATCTCTTATCATCACCATGTGCTCGTTTGTCCTCTTCAATACAATAAAAATATATATAATATAACATCAACATTAAGAATTACTTGCGTTTTCTTAGTAGACACAAACATCCTATTGTCAGTCTCAGGGCTACGGAAGGAGGTTAAGGAAATTAGTTCTATTACGAACTCGTAGCGATTGTAATTCACGCTCGTCTGTTTTCGGGCATTTGCCGTTTCGAGTTAATTATGTTTGCGGTGATATTTTTACTGTAGAAACCACAAGTTTAGACTAATTGAGATTGTTTGTGAACAAACCCAATTAATATCGGGTAGTCATAAATCTGAACCAAGTGTTTTCAGGAGCTTAATAATCCTAATTATTGACCAATACGTAACAAAAGCAAAGCAATTAGTAATGAGGACGTTATAAAAATATTATTATGACTCTACCACCTGGCTCTAGAGCAGCGTTTGTCGGTGTTTGACATCGATAGATGTTTATTGTCCAATAACTTGAAAGTAAAAAAAAGAATGACTTCTTTAAATATTCGATACTAACAATAGAATATGCAGATGTGCATTTATTTTATTTATACTATGGGATTTTATTACAATTGATGGATAATTATGTTGTTTATGTGAGGTCTTAAACTTTTGGCCGTACTATACGTAATATACGTAAATTCCACTGTTGGGCACTTGGCATAGTCCGTTATGCAAATAAGTAATATAATATAAAAATGCAACCACGAACAACATTTGTGTAATTGTTACCCACACGAGCATACCTATATTAGTAGTTTTTTTTAAATATCAATTTCATGCAAGCTCAAATGTTTTTAGACATGCGTGATGAAAGTTATTTCGTATAGTTCCCATTGAGGAGTCGATTTCAAATAAGCTTATGGTTTACCTTTTTAAGGAATAAAGAAGTATTTGTGTTGTTATCACTATATCTTGTAGCATAAGACAAACATATACCTTGTTCGCTAGTCCGTATCTTTATTAGCGTTATTCGCAGATTATTTGGAACGGTTATTGTTAAGGTTTTAACAATGAATAATTAGACTGGTTAGTGGGGAAAGTTGATGTGTATAATTTATAAACCTATTATATAATATATAAATATAAATCACTATGTGAAGCCAGATAGAGCTGTAAAAATAAATTATTGCATTGCAAAGTAATTTTCCGCCTTAACAGAATCTGTGGCTCTTGAATATGTAATGAGAGCGCAGTAGACTACTATCCTTCTTCTTTTCAAGGGTATTTAAAACGAGAAAACCTTGTGACATTATCCATATTGAAAACATAAAAAAAAGAACGTTTGTATAAGATTGATCGTTATCCATAGAATCGATAGGCAATCACAATCCCTCATTTTGATGTTAAACTCGTGTGGTTTTTTATTAATGCACTAAGTAAGCCTTAGTGACGGATTACAGTGTAGTATTTGGGATTGGTGGTTCGGATGTTTGGTTTTCATGGTCAGCTGAATTTGTATGCGTGTTCTGTTGGAAGGGGAAGGTGGTTGTAATGTATGTAAGACACTCTATTTTACTATCTATTTAAAAAAAGCCAGCAACATAATATTAAAATAATGTTGTATTTAGTTGTGGGTTTTCAGGTTTACAAAGTAGCCTCTGATTATGTTGAGTATAAAAATTAAAAGTAAAGTAACTGATTTTTTTTTCGGGCCGGGTTGAAAGGTGCCCGTGCGTTTAAGGCTCTCAGTCTTTATTAGTGGTTAACCAGCATAAGGATCCTCGGGAGTCTCGTCTTCGACCATAACCCTGTAGCATGAGACGAGGGCACCCGAGAGGGCCAAACTTCGGCTCGGTCAGTTGCTTCTGACGGAAGTGCTGTGATGGTACTCACCAACTTTTATTACGTTCTATGACTCATCAAACCTAATAAAGCAACATTATAATTTTATTTCACACTGTTATTCTTAAACAATCAATTTATGAAATTAATATCTTGAACAGATCGGCTTGACCGGTGTAGTGGATTTTCTGGAATACCAGCATAAAATTGTATTACTGTGTTTAATCTGGTAATAACCGGAGACCTTATTAATGAGCTCTGATGAGGTATTCCAACAACAATACATTTATGATTCGTTGTCCAGGATGAATGTGGATGTCATGAGCCTCAGGAATCACTTACAATCAAGTGAATTGTGTATTTTTTTGTCACCCATTACGACATCTATATTCTGTTGATGTTTATGCTGTTAGCCTATGCGGCTCTTACAGCTTCATAGGACACAGGGCTCACGGAACTGAGGGGTCCGTGAGCTGGTTTTGTTAACCGTGTTGCCTACTGTGGTTCTCTTACTTACACAAAGCGCTCATAAACTGAGCGTGTCGCTCTACTCTTTGATCTCACACCTATCTGATGATAGGTGTGAGATCAAAGAGTAGAGCGCTGCCACCCAAGTTACCAGTTCCCTAGCTATATTGTGATTCTCCCGAGTGGAGAATGGATGGTGATGACTAATGACCGTCCGAGGTTTCGGTATGCGAACCTAGCCTCTGACGGACGCCACCTGTAATCATATCAATCGGAAGCTGTGGGCGGTGAGGACCGCCCTGACACGCGGGTGTAACGAGTGTACGCGGTGTCGCGAAGATTGCGTCGCGCTCGGAGGCGAGGGCGACGCGACGAGGTGTAGGTATTGTGTGTGGGTCCGGGGTCCGTTGAGGACGGACTGGCGTAGGGTTCCCCCATGAAGTGGGGGTCGTCGAGTACGTGACGGGGTCTACGGTTCGTAGTTACCGGATTCGGATCCGGATCGTAGGTTGCGGCGTTTACCACTAGCGGGTTAGAGTGCGAAAGCGCTTTCTCGAAGAAGCGCTGCGAGAGAGATTTGAGGTATTCCGGTATGGTGACGAGGTGTAAGTCACTGTGCAGATCGATGTTGCGTTGGTACGGTTCTGCTCCGGTTGCGATTCTAGTGAAACGGTTTTGAACCGTTTGGAGTTGTTTAATTTTGATTTCGGCTACGTGGGCGAAGACGACGCTGGCGTAGGTCATAATAGGCCTGACGCAGGTCTTATATAGAAGGAGTTTATGTCTTAAGGACATTTTGCTTTTAGCGCAGATGAGCGGGTGAAGCCGGCTCATGACAAACGCGGCCTTATTCCTCGCATTTTTAATATGCGGACGGAAGCTGAGTTTACGGTCAAAGGTGACCCCTAGGTATTTGACCGTTTCTACCCAGGAATGGGACGGTCGAAGATCGTGATACGTCCTAGCTTTCTACGGTTAGGTACTGATGCAGTGCAGAATGGATCGGATGAGCCTCCAGAAGAAGACTGCTGCACTTTTATCCGGGTTAATTTCGATTCTCCATAACCGAAACCACTCGGCGAGGCGGTTGGCTGCGGCTTGGAGTCGGATGGTGATACGGCCCTTGTGTAAGTTTGAATAGTATTGGGCGGTATCGTCTGCGAAAAGCGCAAGACTGACCTGCGGATCTTTCGGGACATCACTTGTGTAAAGTGAGAATAAGAGGGGGGAAAGAACGGAGCCCTGAGGGACACCTGCTAGGAGCGGCCGGCTTGAGGAGCGCGTGCCGTCGACTCGATATCGAAAAGTGCGATTCGACAAGAAGGCTCGTATGATGTGCACGAGCCTGTCTGGTATGTTGATGGAGTGAAGTTTATAAATTAAACCGTTATGCCAGACTTTGTCGAATGCCTTTGCGACATCGAAGAATAGTGCACCAGTACCGATGGGGTTTTTCAGGGTTAGCCCTGCGAGAATGTGTTCCGTTAAGCGGAAGGCCTGTTGAACGCAGTGCGTATTCCTAAACCCGAACTGTTCGTCGGGAAGTAATCTATTAGCTAGGACGTGTTCTTTAAGTCGCCTAAGAATAATCCTTTCGTATACCTTGCCCACGGAGTTCAGGAGACTGATTGGGCGATAGCTGGTGGGGAGGTTCCGCGGTTTGTGCGGTTTGGGTATCCCGATGACGTCCGCTTCCTTCCAGGCATCCGGGAAGGAGCAGCTGGAGAGGAGCGTATTGAATATTGCCACAAGGAGGCAGATGATATTAGCGGGAAGCGCTTTAATTATTTTATTGTTAATCCCGTCGGGACCGGGAGCTGACCTCTTTTTGAGGTTTTTTATAATGTTTGTGACCTCGTCGGTGGTCACGGGTTCTAACGGTTCGCCCGCTGGTGGTAACGACGCCCTAAGCGCCACGTCGGCGTTCACCTTTCGGAGGTGGTCTTGGTCCACGGGGGAGTTCGACGGGGAGCATTGGCTCTCTAGACTGTCCGCGAGATATTCGGCTTTCTCCGTATCATCGAATGCGAGAGTAGCGTTATCCGGTAAAATTAGAGGGGCATTTGCGAGATGGTGTCTGCTTTGAGACCCTGCGCCACACGCCAGTAAGCGGTATTCGAAGGCTCGAGGTTTGCTAGCAGGTCGCCCCATTTTTGATTATTATATGATTTTATGCGCTCTTTGACCTCCCTTTGGAGGTGGCGCAGTCTAACGCGATTAACATCCGTCGGGTATCTATCGTGAAGCTTCGCCGTGCGGTTTTTTGATCTTATCAGTCAACGGAGACTCGAGGGAAGGACCCCGAATTGATCGGTCGACGCGGGGACCGTCCTTTTCGAGTCTTCGACGGCCGAACTAAGGTGCGAAGTTAAAGAGTCGATCGCCCGAAACGCCTTGTCGGGTGAGTCGATCTCGTTAATTGAGACGTCTAGCTGCTGGGTGGTCGTGGCTCTGAGTTTACCTTCGAGAGCACGCCAGTTGACTATAGTTTTGGTCTGAGGGACCTCGCCTGTCGATTGGCCCAGCTTGAGGAGCACCGGCCTATGATCCGATGATAATTCGTGTAGCGGCTCGATGGAGTCGACCGCTAGGGTGATATTTTAATTAACGCAATATCTAAAACGTCGGGTGTTTGACGTAAAGTATAGAGCGTAGCGTGTCGGGGAGTCGGGGCTATAACATCGAAGTTATGAGAGCCCATGAGGGCGTGAAGCGCCTTGCCGTTTTTATTCTCCCTTGTTGAATGCCAGGAGGCATGTTTACTGTTTAGGTCGCCTGCTATGACGACCGACGGCCCTAGGTTGATTAGGGTCCTGATGTCCGATTCTAGAACTGTTTTCGTCGGTGATAGATAAACCGAGGGGATAACTATCGGGCTATGACCGGTCATAGCCACCCTACACGCGGTGGCTTCTATGTTTGTTAATCGCGGAACCTCGAGCGGTACGCAGTGCAAGCACCTTTTGTAGTAGATCAGGGTGCCGCCTTTGGGGGCGGACAACCTGTCACCACGGATGACTCTGTAATTTGCGATCTTGGGATCGCTGTGGCTAGGTTTTAAGAAGGTTTCTTGCACTAGCATAACGTCGACGTTGTGTTTCTTTAAATGGATCGCTACTTCGTCTTTTTGAGACCTGAGTCCGTCCGCGTTGAAATACGAGACAGTCAGAGAGCGGGGTTTGATTCGACCTAATGGTGTGTTAGCCATTGGAGACAGAACTAGGGGGTTGCCCTACTGGGCATGGGACCATTCTGGAGAGCCCAGAAGGAGCGTATGGTGCCCATGTGTTCTGCAGTGATCTGCAGCATTTCGAAGGGCGTTTTGGCTTGCTGGAGGCGGATCCCCATTTTGGTGAGGTCCTCCAGGGCGTTAAAATCTAGCGAGCTGATGAAGTTCAGCGAATATGTTATTGGGTTTTGCATACCCAGAGGTTGAGGTGAGGCCTGCGCTGAGGTGGCAGGCTGCACGGGGGAGGGGTTTGGTCTAGAGATAGGCGCGACTTGTTTGCGCGCCATAGCAGGAGGCATTGCCCAGGCTGGTTTTGCAGGGGCCTTAGGGGCTTGCAACGGGGCAGCGGGTTTGGGGGCTGGAGCTGGAGCTGCAGCTGGAGTGGGGGCGGGCCTGGGAGCAGGCGCGGCTCTTACGGGGATGGCTGGGGTTGGTGTCACTTTTGGCTTTTGCCGTTGTGGCCGATTCCGCCGCGTTGCCTCTGCGGCGCTTTGGGACACCCGCGATACTCGCTGGGTGGCCTTCTGCCTCGCATAGGCAGCACGCTGGGGCTCTGTCGCTCCGGAGGGGCGCTAACAGTCAGGGGTGCCATGGTCCCCGATGCATTTGACGCATCTGGGCCTGGCGAAGCAGTTTCTGGCCGAGTGGCCGTAAAATTGACAGCGATGACACTGTCCTACGAATCCGCGTTTGAGGGGGGCCTCCACAGATATGCCGGAGACGCCGCACAGCGTTTTCAGGTTAAAAATGGCCTTGCCTTCTGGAGTCAGGTCCAGGGTGGCTAGTATGAGGGGCATAGGTTTTTTAGTGCGCGGATCTGTCATCCTGCGCGCATCTAGGATTGGGAGGTCTTGATCCTTAAGGGATCGGATCACTTCCTCCAGTTCTGTCTCGAAAGGGAGACCGCGAATAACGACCCGGAGTTTCCGTTCTTCCGGGAGGGCATAGGTGTGGAAACCTATGTTTTTCTCGCGCAGCAGTTTCGTGGCCGCGCGGAAGTCACCTACTGTCTGTAGGTTTAGTCTTATGCCTTGTGGCGTATTTTGGGCCTTAGGGCACGATATTTTGTGTGTGGCGAACCACCTGGAGACGTCTGTCCATTTGGATTTATCCTGTAGGATAACAGGGGCCGGGGGCTTTGTTTTGCGCTCCGAAGGGGGCGCTTGGCGAGCCTGAGGGGCTGCCTTTTTAGCCGGTGTGGCGGTCGGCGAGATTGAACCCGGCCTGGAAAAAGTGGCCGTATTGGTGACGGCCGGCTGAGCGGGGCGGTTTCTTTTGTTGGTGACGAGGGTGAAGCCCTCGTCTGGTACACTTGGCCCTACCTCCATATCCGATCCGGAGGACTCCGAGTCTGAGTCGGAGGTCGACCGTGATCGGGGAGAGGCGGAGGTGGCAGGGCGCGCGGAAGGCGCTACGAGTTCGGCATCGGCGGGTGTTGGGTCCGGAGACTGCGGGCTGTCGCTGATGGCGACCCGCGGAGATTCTATTTCACGCATGTATTCGCACTTCGCGCGGATGAACGCCATGAAGCGGTTGGCGTCCATAATAATTGCTTAGGGCTTAACGCCCGATCGCGGGAAGAAAAACGATTTTATTGTCCCCGCCTTGCGGCGGGGGTGTAAATCCTAAAAACTATACAATGGAATCCTAGCGTCTTGGGTACGCTTAGGGTGAGTACCTGTCGGTCGCCTAATGTGACAGAACAAAGAAATACAATAGCCGCCTCTGAGGCGAGCAGGTGTGGCAACTTACTGGGTCGCTGGATCCGGTGGGCGCGCAGGTAGGCGCGCGCAGGTGTCGATGCAGGTGCGCGGTGACGCACTCACTTCACAGGGCGGTAATCCGCCCGCAATTGCTCACAACACACATGCACCGTTGGTTTCTTCTGGCACTTTTTGGTACTACTACTACTGACAATGATATAGATACTTCTTAACACACTGTATGTATTAATTAAATCTTCGTCTGGCTGGAGGCGCATGGAGAGCACTTCCGGGACGACTGCTCCACTCGAGGGATCCGAGTGGAATGTGCCACTACGACATATAACTATAATGGTTATTTATGGAGCTTAACACACTCGAAGTTGTGTGTAGTGTAGTGATAGTAAATTTTAGATAACGACAGAAAGCAAAACATTGAAATCAAATGTAAGTGAGAATTGGTACATTGTCATAGTGTAATTTGAAATATATAATTTAGTTAATAAATGCTAATTATTAAACCTATGAATAAATTGGTTTAGAACGTGCTTATTTTTTCTTTCTTTACATTTATAGAACTGTAACATTCTTATATATGTAAGTACTATGACGACAGCTTTATAAAATAAACCGGTGTACGGTTTAGTTATAAAGTGCTTAAGAAAGTAGAATAAATTATGAAATTATTTTTATGATTTATATTGCAAATACAAATGTTTCGTATTAACATCTATTTATTATATTAACCGTTAGTACCTTTCTCTTGTTAACTTTAACACGAGAAAGGTAGCCAAGAAATATGCTGAACTCAAACTACATTTCCTTTGCCGAATAATTAACCTTTTCAATGAAATAACTTCTTGTAATGGCAAGGATTATTATTTTGTTTCTTTCTCTTATTTCTATTATTATTGACATACAACCATAAATAATTAAAACAACACAATAAAATAAATCGTTTGACAACCGCTACGGTTATTTTCCACTCCTGTCGACACGTATGTAAATTGCTGCGAACGTTCAACGTTAAAACGCTATTAGTACGAAAACTACAAAGGACTACATGCCAAGCGGTACGGTTATAAACGTTTCCACAGCACAGTCATCATAAAAAAAGTTTTGGATTTGTTTATTTATGCTACGTGTACCACACATTACTTAAATTTTGCGACCTTATCATTGTCAGCACTGAAATCTCGTGAATAATTACCGTTTTCAACTATATATCTTTTGTTCCATAAGATAGGAGAGAGGGTCGTTGCAGTTTGTGGGCGGTAAATAAATCAATTAGATTTGTTTATTTATGATACGTGTACCACACATTACTTAACTTTTGCGACCTTATCATTGTCAGCACTGAAATCTCGTGAATAATTACCGTTTTTAACTATATATCTTTTGTTCCATAAGATAGGAGAGAGGGTCGTTGCAGTTTGTGGTCGGTAAATAAATCAAATATGACTTATCAACTGGGAATCTCAATCAAAGCGTCAATAGTCCAATGGTTTAGGTTAAGGTATGCGAAATTTAAGGTCGTAGGTTCGAATCCATTCATCCACCACACCAATTAACTCTTAAAACTTCGACTATTGTCTTGAGCCATCTCCTAGCTGCTATTTTCAGCTTAGTTGGAGTTGTTAACCGAAATATTAGTAATGTTATATAGACCTTGTTGATTCCTATAGAGTAACAGACCTATACAAATACAGATTAATAATACTATAGGTAATAATTAATTTATTTATTGTGTAGAATGGTACTTGGAATGCTTCTTCTAACAGCACTTCCTGAAGACGATGGCGGGAAGGCGGAATGGTATTAGTAATATTAATATCATTGCTAATACTCAGATAGAGCTGTAAAAATAAATTATTGCATTGCAAAGTAATTTTCCGCCTTAACAGAATCTGTGGCTCTTGAATATGTAATGAGAGCGCAGTAGACTACTATCCTTCTTCTTTTCAAGGGTATTTAAAACGAGAAAACCTTGTGACATTATCCATATTGAAAACATAAAAAAAAGAACGTTTGTATAAGATTGATCGTTATCCATAGAATCGATAGGCAATCACAATCCCTCATTTTGATGTTAAACTCGTGTGGTTTTTTATTAATGCACTAAGTAAGCCTTAGTGACGGATTACAGTGTAGTATTTGGGATTGGTGGTTCGGATGTTTGGTTTTCATGGTCAGCTGAATTTGTATGCGTGTTCTGTTGGAAGGGGAAGGTGGTTGTAATGTATGTAAGACACTCTATTTTACTATCTATTTAAAAAAAGCCAGCAACATAATATTAAAATAATGTTGTATTTAGTTGTGGGTTTTCAGGTTTACAAAGTAGCCTCTGATTATGTTGAGTATAAAAATTAAAAGTAAAGTAACTGATTTTTTTTTCGGGCCGGGTTGAAAGGTGCCCGTGCGTTTAAGGCTCTCAGTCTTTATTAGTGGTTAACCAGCATAAGGATCCTCGGGAGTCTCGTCTTCGACCATAACCCTGTAGCATGAGACGAGGGCACCCGAGAGGGCCAAACTTCGGCTCGGTCAGTTGCTTCTGACGGAAGTGCTGTGATGGTACTCACCAACTTTTATTACGTTCTATGACTCATCAAACCTAATAAAGCAACATTATAATTTTATTTCACACTGTTATTCTTAAACAATCAATTTATGAAATTAATATCTTGAACAGATCGGCTTGACCGGTGTAGTGGATTTTCTGGAATACCAGCATAAAATTGTATTACTGTGTTTAATCTGGTAATAACCGGAGACCTTATTAATGAGCTCTGATGAGGTATTCCAACAACAATACATTTATGATTCGTTGTCAGGATGAATGTGGATGTCATGAGCCTCAGGAATCACTTACAATCAAGTGAATTGTGTATTTTTTTGTCACCCATTACGACATCTATATTCTGTTGATGTTTATGCTGTTAGCCTATGCGGCTCTTACAGCTTCATAGGACACAGGGCTCACGGAACTGAGGGGTCCGTGAGCTGGTTTTGTTAACCGTGTTGCCTACTGTGGTTCTCTTACTTACACAAAGCGCTCATAAACTGAGCGTGTCGCTCTACTCTTTGATCTCACACCTATCTGATGATAGGTGTGAGATCAAAGAGTAGAGCGCTGCCACCCAAGTTACCAGTTCCCTAGCTATATTGTGATTCTCCCGAGTGGAGAATGGATGGTGATGACTAATGACCGTCCGAGGTTTCGGTATGCGAACCTAGCCTCTGACGGACGCCACCTGTAATCATATCAATCGGAAGCTGTGGGCGGTGAGGACCGCCCTGACACGCGGGTGTAACGAGTGTACGCGGTGTCGCGAAGATTGCGTCGCGCTCGGAGGCGAGGGCGACGCGACGAGGTGTAGGTATTGTGTGTGGGTCCGGGGTCCGTTGAGGACGGACTGGCGTAGGGTTCCCCCCATGAAGTGGGGGTCGTCGAGTACGTGACGGGGTCTACGGTTCGTAGTTACCGGATTCGGATCCGGATCGTAGGTTGCGGCGTTTACCACTAGCGGGTTAGAGTGCGAAAGCGCTTTCTCGAAGAAGCGCTGCGAGAGAGATTTGAGGTATTCCGGTATGGTGACGAGGTGTAAGTCACTGTGCAGATCGATGTTGCGTTGGTACGGTTCTGCTCCGGTTGCGATTCTAGTGAAACGGTTTTGAACCGTTTGGAGTTGTTTAATTTTGATTTCGGCTACGTGGGCGAAGACGACGCTGGCGTAGGTCATAATAGGCCTGACGCAGGTCTTATATAGAAGGAGTTTATGTCTTAAGGACATTTTGCTTTTAGCGCAGATGAGCGGGTGAAGCCGGCTCATGACAAACGCGGCCTTATTCCTCGCATTTTTAATATGCGGACGGAAGCTGAGTTTACGGTCAAAGGTGACCCCTAGGTATTTGACCGTTTCTACCCAGGGAATGGGACGGTCGAAGATCGTGATACGTCCTAGCTTTCTACGGTTAGGTACTGATGCAGTGCAGAATGGATCGGATGAGCCTCTCCAGAAGAAGACTGCTGCACTTTTATCCGGGTTAATTTCGATTCTCCATAACCGAAACCACTCGGCGAGGCGGTTGGCTGCGGCTTGGAGTCGGATGGTGATACGGCCCTTGTGTAAGTTTGAATAGTATTGGGCGGTATCGTCTGCGAAAAGCGCAAGACTGACCTGCGGATCTTTCGGGACATCACTTGTGTAAAGTGAGAATAAGAGGGGGGAAAGAACGGAGCCCTGAGGGACACCTGCTAGGAGCGGCCGGCTTGAGGAGCGCGTGCCGTCGACTCGATATCGAAAAGTGCGATTCGACAAGAAGGCTCGTATGATGTGCACGAGCCTGTCTGGTATGTTGATGGAGTGAAGTTTATAAATTAAACCGTTATGCCAGACTTTGTCGAATGCCTTTGCGACATCGAAGAATAGTGCACCAGTACCGATGGGGTTTTCAGGGTTAGCCCTGCGAGAATGTGTTCCGTTAAGCGGAAGGCCTGTTGAACGCAGTGCGTATTCCTAAACCCGAACTGTTCGTCGGGAAGTAATCTATTAGCTAGGACGTGTTCTTTAAGTCGCCTAAGAATAATCCTTTCGTATACCTTGCCCACGGAGTTCAGGAGACTGATTGGGCGATAGCTGGTGGGGAGGTTCCGCGGTTTGTGCGGTTTGGGTATCCCGATGACGTCCGCTTCCTTCCAGGCATCCGGGAAGGAGCAGCTGGAGAGGAGCGTATTGAATATTGCCACAAGGAGGCAGATGATATTAGCGGGAAGCGCTTTAATTATTTTATTGTTAATCCCGTCGGGACCGGGAGCTGACCTCTTTTTGAGGTTTTTTATAATGTTTGTGACCTCGTCGGTGGTCACGGGTTCTAACGGTTCGCCCGCTGGTGGTAACGACGCCCTAAGCGCCACGTCGGCGTTCACCTTTCGGAGGTGGTCTTGGTCCACGGGGGAGTTCGACGGGGAGCATTGGCTCTCTAGACTGTCCGCGAGATATTCGGCTTTCTCCGTATCATCGAATGCGAGAGTAGCGTTATCCGGTAAAATTAGAGGGGGCATTTGCGAGATGGTGTCTGCTTTGAGACCCTGCGCCACACGCCAGTAAGCGGTATTCGAAGGCTCGAGGTTTGCTAGCAGGTCGCCCCATTTTTGATTATTATATGATTTTATGCGCTCTTTGACCTCCCTTTGGAGGTGGCGCAGTCTAACGCGATTAACATCCGTCGGGTATCTATCGTGAAGCTTCGCCGTGCGGTTTTTTGATCTTATCAGTCAACGGAGACTCGAGGGAAGGACCCCGAATTGATCGGTCGACGCGGGGACCGTCCTTTTCGAGTCTTCGACGGCCGAACTAAGGTGCGAAGTTAAAGAGTCGATCGCCCGAAACGCCTTGTCGGGTGAGTCGATCTCGTTAATTGAGACGTCTAGCTGCTGGGTGGTCGTGGCTCTGAGTTTACCTTCGAGAGCACGCCAGTTGACTATAGTTTTGGTCTGAGGGACCTCGCCTGTCGATTGGCCCAGCTTGAGGAGCACCGGCCTATGATCCGATGATAATTCGTGTAGCGGCTCGATGGAGTCGACCGCTAGGGTGATATTTTTAATTAACGCAATATCTAAAACGTCGGGTGTTTGACGTGTAAAGTATAGAGCGTAGCGTGTCGGGGAGTCGGGGGCTATAACATCGAAGTTATGAGAGCCCATGAGGGCGTGAAGCGCCTTGCCGTTTTTATTCTCCCTTGTTGAATGCCAGGAGGCATGTTTACTGTTTAGGTCGCCTGCTATGACGACCGACGGCCCTAGGTTGATTAGGGTCCTGATGTCCGATTCTAGAACTGTTTTCGTCGGTGATAGATAAACCGAGGGGATAACTATCGGGCTATGACCGGTCATAGCCACCCTACACGCGGTGGCTTCTATGTTTGTTAATCGCGGAACCTCGAGCGGTACGCAGTGCAAGCACCTTTGTAGTAGATCAGGTGCCGCCTTTGGGGCGGACAACCTGTCACCACGGATGACTCTGTAATTTGCGATCTTGGGATCGCTGTGGCTAGGTTTTAAGAAGGTTTCTTGCACTAGCATAACGTCGACGTTGTGTTTCTTTAAATGGATCGCTACTTCGTCTTTTGAGACCTGAGTCCGTCCGCGTTGAAATACAGAGACAGTCAGAGAGCGGGGTTTGATTCGACCTAATGGTGTGTTAGCCATTGGAGACAGAACTAGGGGGTTGCCCTACTGGGCATGGGACCATTCTGGAGAGCCCAGAAGGAGCGTATGGTGCCCATGTGTTCTGCAGTGATCTGCAGCATTTCGAAGGGCGTTTTGGCTTGCTGGAGGCGGATCCCCATTTTGGTGAGGTCCTCCAGGGCGTTAAAATCTAGCGAGCTGATGAAGTTCAGCGAATATGTTATTGGGTTTTGCATACCCAGAGGTTGAGGTGAGGCCTGCGCTGAGGTGGCAGGCTGCACGGGGGAGGGGTTTGGTCTAGAGATAGGCGCGACTTGTTTGCGCGCCATAGCAGGAGGCATTGCCCAGGCTGGTTTTGCAGGGGCCTTAGGGGCTTGCAACGGGGCAGCGGGTTTGGGGGCTGGAGCTGGAGCTGCAGCTGGAGTGGGGGCGGGCCTGGGAGCAGGCGCGGCTCTTACGGGGATGGCTGGGGTTGGTGTCACTTTTTTGGCTTTTTTGCCGTTGTGGCCGATTCCGCCGCGTTGCCTCTGCGGCGCTTTGGGACACCCGCGATACTCGCTGGGTGGCCTTCTGCCTCGCATAGGCAGCACGCTGGGGGCTCTGTCGCTCCGGAGGGGCGCTAACAGTCCGGGGTGCCATGGTCCCCGATGCATTTGACGCATCTGGGCCTGGCGAAGCAGTTTCTGGCCGAGTGGCCGTAAAATTGACAGCGATGACACTGTCCTACGAATCCGCGTTTGAGGGGGGCCTCCACAGATATGCCGGAGACGCCGCACAGCGTTTTCAGGTTAAAAATGGCCTTGCCTTCTGGAGTCAGGTCCAGGGTGGCTAGTATGAGGGGCATAGGTTTTTTAGTGCGCGGATCTGTCATCCTGCGCGCATCTAGGATTGGGAGGTCTTGATCCTTAAGGGATCGGATCACTTCCTCCAGTTCTGTCTCGAAAGGGAGACCGCGAATAACGACCCGGAGTTTCCGTTCTTCCGGGAGGGCATAGGTGTGGAAACCTATGTTTTTCTCGCGCAGCAGTTTCGTGGCCGCGCGGAAGTCACCTACTGTCTGTAGGTTTAGTCTTATGCCTTGTGGCGTATTTTGGGCCTTAGGGCACGATATTTTGTGTGTGGCGAACCACCTGGAGACGTCTGTCCATTTGGATTTATCCTGTAGGATAACAGGGGGCGGGGGCTTTGTTTTGCGCTCCGAAGGGGGCGCTTGGCGAGCCTGAGGGGCTGCCTTTTTAGCCGGTGTGGCGGTCGGCGAGATTGAACCCGGCCTGGAAAAAGTGGCCGTATTGGTGACGGCCGGCTGAGCGGGGCGGTTTCTTTTGTTGGTGACGAGGGTGAAGCCCTCGTCTGGTACACTTGGCCCTACCTCCATATCCGATCCGGAGGACTCCGAGTCTGAGTCGGAGGTCGACCGTGATCGGGGAGAGGCGGAGGTGGCAGGGCGCGCGGAAGGCGCTACGAGTTCGGCATCGGCGGGTGTTGGGTCCGGAGACTGCGGGCTGTCGCTGATGGCGACCCGCGGAGATTCTATTTCACGCATGTATTCGCACTTCGCGCGGATGAACGCCATGAAGCGGTTGGCGTCCATAATAATTGCTTAGGGCTTAACGCCCGATCGCGGGAAGAAAAACGATTTTATTGTCCCCGCCTTGCGGCGGGGGTGTAAATCCTAAAAACTATACAATGGAATCCTAGCGTCTTGGGTACGCTTAGGGTGAGTACCTGTCGGTCGCCTAATGTGACAGAACAAAGAAATACAATAGCCGCCTCTGAGGCGAGCAGGTGTGGCAACTTACTGGGTCGCTGGATCCGGTGGGCGCGCAGGTAGGCGCGCGCAGGTGTCGATGCAGGTGCGCGGTGACGCACTCACTTCACAGGGCGGTAATCCGCCCGCAATTGCTCACAACACACATGCACCGTTGGTTTCTTCTGGCACTTTTTGGTACTACTACTACTGACAATGATATAGATACTTCTTAACACACTGTATGTATTAATTAAATCTTCGTCTGGCTGGAGGCGCATGGAGAGCACTTCCGGGACGACTGCTCCACTCGAGGGATCCGAGTGGAATGTGCCACTACGACATATAACTATAATGGTTATTTATGGAGCTTAACACACTCGAAGTTGTGTGTAGTGTAGTGATAGTAAATTTTAGATAACGACAGAAAGCAAAACATTGAAATCAAATGTAAGTGAGAATTGGTACATTGTCATAGTGTAATTTGAAATATATAATTTAGTTAATAAATGCTAATTATTAAACCTATGAATAAATTGGTTTAGAACGTGCTTATTTTTTTCTTTCTTTACATTTATAGAACTGTAACATTCTTATATATGTAAGTACTATGACGACAGCTTTATAAAATAAACCGGTGTACGGTTTAGTTATAAAGTGCTTAAGAAAGTAGAATAAATTATGAAATTATTTTTATGATTTATATTGCAAATACAAATGTTTCGTATTAACATCTATTTATTATATTAACCGTTAGTACCTTTCTCTTGTTAACTTTAACACGAGAAAGGTAGCCAAGAAATATGCTGAACTCAAACTACATTTCCTTTGCCGAATAATTAACCTTTTCAATGAAATAACTTCTTGTAATGGCAAGGATTATTATTTTGTTTCTTTCTCTTATTTCTATTATTATTGACATACAACCATAAATAATTAAAACAACACAATAAAATAAATCGTTTGACAACCGCTACGGTTATTTTCCACTCCTGTCGACACGTATGTAAATTGCTGCGAACGTTCAACGTTAAAACGCTATTAGTACGAAAACTACAAAGGACTACATGCCAAGCGGTACGGTTATAAACGTTTCCACAGCACAGTCATCATAAAAAAAGTTTTGGATTTGTTTATTTATGCTACGTGTACCACACATTACTTAAATTTTGCGACCTTATCATTGTCAGCACTGAAATCTCGTGAATAATTACCGTTTTCAACTATATATCTTTTGTTCCATAAGATAGGAGAGAGGGTCGTTGCAGTTTGTGGGCGGTAAATAAATCAATTAGATTTGTTTATTTATGATACGTGTACCACACATTACTTAACTTTTGCGACCTTATCATTGTCAGCACTGAAATCTCGTGAATAATTACCGTTTTAACTATATATCTTTTGTTCCATAAGATAGGAGAGAGGGTCGTTGCAGTTTGTGGTCGGTAAATAAATCAAATATGACTTATCAACTGGGAATCTCAATCAAAGCGTCAATAGTCCAATGGTTTAGGTTAAGGTATGCGAAATTTAAGGTCGTAGGTTCGAATCCATTCATCCACCACACCAATTAACTCTTAAAACTTCGACTATTGTCTTGAGCCATCTCCTAGCTGCTATTTTCAGCTTAGTTGGAGTTGTTAACCGAAATATTAGTAATGTTATATAGACCTTGTTGATTCCTATAGAGTAACAGACCTATACAAATACAGATTAATAATACTATAGGTAATAATTAATTTATTTATTGTGTAGAATGGTACTTGGAATGCTTCTTCTAACAGCACTTCCTGAAGACGATGGCGGGAAGGCGGAATGGTATTAGTAATATTAATATCATTGCTAATACTCTTTTATCAAAAAAAAAACAAGAGAAAAACTGTGACATTCGGGCACACAGTTCACCCAATGGAAAGTGACGTCTGTAGCCCATGTTAATTCATCCTCAATTAATATTCAAGATGCACAAGCATACCTGAGAATATATGCATCGTCTTCAGTAAATTGGGTCTGCAGCGCTGCCTACCAGTAGAGTGGCTTTACCACCGTTTTAATATGCGACTCAGTAGACAGGTACGTACGGTCATGGTACTCTGCCTAGTGAGACCATAAGAACAATAAACTTTCTATTTAATTTAAAACCTTTAACCGACCCTTTTAACGTCTACACGTTATAGTCCCTTCTTTAAGTTGTGTCTTATCCTCTCTAGTGCGCCCTGTGTGTATTTTAGCATAGCTAACATTTCATCCTCTCCATCGACTTCTATCGATTTCCGGAAATACTTACACAAGTCACATGGAATATCTATTTTTTTAATTTGCCGACTTTCCGAAGATATTTAATAAATAGGTTTCGCCGTCATTATCGTAAGCTTTATACAGCATCCAAAACACCAGGACAGTCGAAAGCTAAGAAAGTCGAAATATTTTATAGTTAAATGTAATGTTTAATTATTTAGTTTGATGGTATCGTGAGAAGGGCGTGTGGTGTATTTATGTGTATTGTACTTACGAAGTGCGTTCCATGTTTCAAAATTCATTTCAAATAATTGCTATTTTAATATTTGAAAAAGAAGCCAATTCAAATATATGAATGGGTATGAAAATCTTTGTTGTTGCTATGCATGCTTCTTGTAGTATATAATTTTCTTAACCGGAAGTTTGTTGAAAACGTCCTAAATAAACTTTCAGTTACCATGTACCTGTAAAAATAAATACTAATATTTTAGGTCGAAAGTCGCCTAAATTTTTAACAAGAGAACACATATTTTTTTTATACACTTCTATGTCACAGTATCATTGAAATTATACGTTTCATTACTCCCACTATAAATATAAAAAAAAGGTAAGACAACTTTCGATTTTCACATACAACAATTTTCATATATAACATATATATCCTCCATTTAATTGAAAATATACCCTATTTAAATACTAATTAACACCATCATATGATATTTTTTTAAATTGGCCGATTTACGTTCTTTGCTGTCCCTTTAACATTTACACAAATCCTACGTACTTTATAGATTGTTACCATGATATAATTAACTTTTTCTTTCACAATCAGCGTTTATGACACAGCTCAAAACTAGCCTCAGCATGACACTCCCCACTGTATTACTTTTACTTATGTTACTTGTGGTATTTGTGCGGCGCTACAGGCTCTATATTGATTAGTACGGGCAATAACAAAAATATATATAATCGCTGGCTCTTTATTCTCTCATTTCAAGTATTTGTCGGTCTATTGCTATTATTTGTCATGCATACGGATTCTCGTAACTATTCGGCTGCGGAGGGTAGGGAGGCCAGCATATCGTTATGCCGAGACTTCTCTCCCGCCGCAGCACCACTGCTGCAGCACTGCGACCTCGAGTTAGTAGCCGAGGGTTCTAGATTCTTGTTGATATTAGCTGTTATATACGAGTATGTGACTCTTACAGCTTCATCGAACTCTGGGCTTACGGATCAGAGATCCGCAAGTTATTCGGGAATTCTTACATTACTGTGAAGTGCTACACTGTAAAATATTGTCCGTCTGTGACATTTTTCTTGCCGCTGAAGATTTGAGACATCTGAGTATCCTCTAAAGCAGAGAGTGATTCCTACTTGCGATCTAAATAGGTGTGCGGATCATACCTCGGACAGTTGTCATCTGTTGTCGGAGGCTGGGGGTGGTGAGAATCGCCCTAGAGTGTGGATGTATCTTGTGCACGCAGTGTTATCGTGGTGCAATCGGACTGATACTCGGAGCCCCTAAAAAGTTAAGTTCACCGAGGAAGGTTCTGATTCGTAGGTTGTTGCTTTCACCACTAGCTCGCGAAGATGAGCTGGTAAAGTTCGCTTTTTACCCAGGTCACCTGGGTAAAAAGCATGCAAGCATTGTTACTTACATATGAATAAGTCGGCCGAACAGGGTGATTTTATTTCTTTTATTTGCATTGAAACTTCCTCTGTGGCCACCCTCAGTGCATTGGGGAGATGAGGGGGGCTCTTTCTTTAAGTTCTTTATATCTAAGGAATAATAACGAAACAACAAATATTTCGAAGACGTGTGAAGAACGCCAATCCGCAGTAGAGCCGAGTGGTGGTAGGCTATGCTCTAACACCGAAGAGAGGAGACCTTTATCTGGGCGTAGCATTTATATATAGACTGTTAATTTTTACTTTTACTTTACTAGTCTTATTAGGACAGTAGTCTTGCAAAGATTTAGGACGAAGCTTACTAGGCCATTTCACGAGCACCTCTAGCAAATTGAAAGAAAACACTCATATTTGTCTATTCTGGCGTTGGCCCAAAGACGAATAAGCACTTTAAAAAGGGGTTTTGTAAAACGATTTCTTTCACATGAACGAGACAAGTTTATAGTTGGACACAGTTGTAGTTACTTACGCTTAATTTTGAATATGATGCTATGGCAATTTTAAAATTTTTAAGATAAGTTTTAGGTTGTTTATTTATTTGATATCGATTAATATATAACACTAATGTATAATATGTTTATGTATATATGTATATAATGTGTAATAATAACGATTGAGCAAGTTGAATTATTGTGTCGTTGGCATTTCAAAAAATTTATACGAGGTAGTCCATTCATGTTGCTACGTGACTCAATGTGTCAATTCAATCGGAGACGGACTGCGCTCTCATATAATACCAGCATGAAATAGCATGAAAACTTTGTTATGTTTTTTTTTATTACCTTGAGAGTAACAAATGAGCATACACTTCACCTGATGGTAAGTGATTCCTGCAGCCCATGACATCTACAGTCATCCTTGACAAGGAATCATAATGCAGATATGTTGTCACCCTTGAGGACTAAGATGGAATGCCTCATCACCAGTAATAAAGGTCTCCGGATCTCTACACTCACCAGACGAAACACAGCAGCATTATGCTGCTTTTTTACGCTGGTATTCTGTGAGGACGTGGTCCAACCCTGGTCGAACGGTCCCATTCATTCTGCAGCAAGAAACAAACTGCAGTGTAGCTCTACCATTGTAATTTTTTTACGTAATTCTCCACGCAGCTACTGGTAGCAAGGAATACGATATTAGTCCACATGGATGACAACGCATGAGCATATTGAATCCCTGCTGAAGATGGATGGATGTAGATGTTTATGTGTTGCAGTCATCTCATATCAAGAGGTAAACGGTTTTTTCGTTTGTTATCCTAAATTAATACAAATAGTTATATGGCGTAATTTTTCCCAATAATCTTGAAGGTGGCAAAAATAACGGAGGAACATTCAGGACCAGTCTCAAGGATATGAAACACACATTATTGTGTATATATTGTCCCTCTCCTATGAATTCTGCCAATGAAACGGTACCCACCATACGACGTACAACGTACGTAAAAGGTAGCCTGCATAGTTTCTCACATCTGGAAGTTTTTTACTATGAGAACAGGAGTCCGCCACTCCTGTGGACCATTTACCCTATCTCCTGTTGTCGAGGCACAGTTTGAAGAATGTTTGCATTACGTAGCACTACTTTCCCTGCCCTCAACAACTCCAATGGGGCCGGACTGCTTTAACGTACCCTGAGCCATCAACTTTCCACATCCTCATCGTAAATCCCGAGATTACCAATCAAGAACCTTTTTTCCCTCAGGTTTTTCTTCATCGGTTCCATCAGCTTATGAGCTTTGAGCTACACCGGTTACCTTCGATCTTCTGCGGATGTTCACGTTGTGAATTTCGCCACCAAAAGATAAGTCGAAGATAGCCCTCACCATAGCTCGCTGAGTGATTCTGATCATGCTCATACGGCCAGCAGTAGAGGACCACGTTTGGAAAACTTTTTCCCACAATTCAATATTTTGAAGACAAATAAATCCACAAAAAATATGTCGCAGCCCGTCGATTAACGTCCGGGTTAAAGTTGGACTTATCCAATACGAACCACTTGGCCAAGCTTATCAATAAACTTGTATACAACATTATATGCCTTGAATTAATATCGCGATATAAACGAACATTTAAAAAATCCCAGATGTGTTCTATTATACGGCTGTTGAAAGTTTTACTCTTATCTAAGTTTAGAAGGGAAAATTGTTGTTTGCAATCTCTCTTGTACTACAGAGTTATAAAAGTATATGAAGCATAAAAAGTGATACAAAATCTAACAAAAGAGTTTTTAAGTTCGGTTTTCCTCATTTTAGTTTCAGAACTTTTTACTATCTTGGTGGCTCTACATGGTTCATTTGACACTACTTTTTAAAAATAAATACAAGTTATACAGTGAATACAATATATACAATGTTATAATTGTAGTAAATATATAATAATGTCTCTTAAATTCTATTTCTACTAAAGCATATTTTGTCGAAATTAGTTTTAGATTAATTAAATAAAAAAAAACGTTTAAAAACGTTTTATACAGTTTTTACAAGTCTGTCTTACCTTTATAATTTGGACTGGCCTCGTTACGTACTTGAGATATGATCATAATAATCTCAGTGTATTGGTAATTATTAGAGTATTTGCCTTTTTCTACAAAATTATACGAAAATGAATTTACATCAAAATGTAAACGGGGACGCTCTTCTACCTAGTAGGAATTTCTTAATCACGTCAGCCAGTTAGAAGTAAAATGAAAAATAAAATAACGTTATTAGATCCTCAAAGTAAGACTAAGCTGGATTTATATTCATTCGAAGTTATTTTTCAACTGTTAGTTTAATGTTCACGAAATATTACAATAACGGTTATCAATATAATTATTACAATTTAATATTTTGTTTGACTTATATTTATATTTTTAAGTTACTTTAATTCTATTTCGGCAAAAGGTTATACAGCTAATAGATTTTGATTTCATACCTACGTTCATTCATTAATTCATTGACCTATCTAAATATGGCAAGTATATAAAATACTATCAGGAATTAAGAAACTCGTATGAATTATGTATCGCTTATACGCTTTAAACCATCTATGTAACATATATTATCAATAAAATACAATCAGTGAAATAAGATAAGTCTCCCCTATTCATTTTCTTTTTTTTCCTATTGACTGATCGGCTGATCGCCCGCCTGATCACCCGACAGATCGATCGACAGAACTTGTTCAAAATTTATTTAAAATCATAACCTCTCTTAGAGACTTACGACGATTCGCTAGGGTCGCGAATATTATATATAATCTCATAAGCCAGCGTCATGCTGGTGTTTTAACGTAACTATAATACATACTGTAAATGAAAGGTTGAAAGGCCGTACCATTGTACTGTGTGTTATCATTAATGTTCTAATATCTTGAGTTAGCGTTGGGCTAGTGTTAATCTGCGTGATAAGAGATATGAGTATGCTGAAACTATTACCTTATAACCGTGAGTAAGAACGGAACACCAAATTCAATACTTCTGTCTTCAACTGTTGTTATTTAACGTTGGAAATGTTATTCCTCTTTCTTAGTCAAGATTATTTATTGCTCAATAACTGTAATCTAACAACAAATATAATCCTGTGTCCATTCCATTCATTGTAAAATACCTTATTATATTTACGGATGTTATTCTCAAATCTTTTATTTTACGTAAAAATTCTAACGGTTTCTAATGCTAAAATGGTTTCCTGTAAGGATTTTGTATGCAAAACTTCATTTTCTTATTTGTTGATTTGTGTATAGAACACAGTTAAGTTATTAATGTTAAGTAATATTTTTGCTTAGGAGAGAACTCATTATGATAATGATTTGTCATAAATCATAATATTATTGCAATAAATAATGCAGCGGATAAGGCATTCCCCATATAAAGAATGTCGTGAAAATTGAGTGAAAAAATTAAACCAAAACTAAATAAAAATAAAATTTGTATACAAATGGGGCAGTCCGTACAGTTCGTCGAGGTCAACCTAAAGTTAGAAGTTATATCTTAAATCTACGCGGATACTAATATAATAAAGAAATTGGTTCAATAGTATGTTTATTATATTTATACTGTACTAACAATCTAACATAATTATATTTATCACTTTTATGTACGGAAATAGAATTTACGATACTACATCGTAAAATACAACATTCCCCAAGTGATGATAAAGTTATGACGTCTCGAGAACATTCTCAACATTTGCGTGGCGCTCGTAAATTTCGGATAATGGTGAAAAGTAATATGTGAGAATTGGTACCGTCTTGTCAGATTAAGAGGATTTATTGTAATAGTTACTTGACATGTAGTACAGCTCATCTTGGTAATTTCAGATCAATACAAAGATGGAGTATCTCTATATTATTTCTTACTAACTACTTTACACTTTTTTTTGTAATTACGATTATTTTTTATTGTATTTAGGGTGATAATCAGGGACACAGTTCACCTGCTGGTAAGTGATTCCTATATTTCATGACACCCACTTACATCCTCGATAAGGAATCATGATGATGATGAGATACGTTGTCATCCCTGAGGACTACCACCGAAGGCCTTGACACCAGTAATAAAGTTACACTCAATAAACGAAACCAAGAATGTTTTACAGTAGTATTCTGCAAGGGCATGAATTTTCTCCCCGCTCATGCATTAATGCTGCATCTAGAAATAAACTATGGCTGGCTTTATTGCTGGCATAACATGGCTCTTTCACTGTGGGATTAACAATGACAATTTACCATAATTTACATCTCTCTTTTACAATGAATCGATATTATAATTGATGGAGTCTCCACTTTATTTAAACCGTTTCTTTATACTATTGGCAATATTAATTCCTTTTTTGTATTGTTATTGTTACTGTTACTGTTAGTATTACTAACATACGCTTTAATCTCTCCAACTAAGCTAAAATTCTTGGGCTAGAAGATGGTAAACGAATAGTCGAAGTGATTCGAACATACGACCCTCGCAGATTTTACAGACAAATATTCGAGAAGCCTGTCTCTGATATGTGAGTTGCCTTCGTCAGATTTAATTCGGAAGGTCAGAAAACACTTTAAACGGGTAAACACACATCAATTCTAATATCCGGGATATCACGCCATTGGTTGTGACACTCAGTATTTTTACTTACTTTTATGAAGATTAATCAATGTTGTAATCGTTTAATCTGTTACTAATCTGTTGTTGTTGTCACATAACTATTAATAACGAATTGTTAACATCCAATCACCATTTAACATGAAAGGAAAGAAGAACTACGTTTGCTTGTTTGTACTCCTTATTTTATGATAAAATAGTTATGAATCATGCTTGTACTGTAAATAACCCGTGTTTTAAAACCTGTATTCGATCCTTAAATATAACATTGTTCTACATTTCTTTGTCTGAGAAAGTCTATATATGATACTTCAGTGGAATCAGATTTGCTATCTTACTGTGTTCGATGTAATTTTGTGTACAACACACTCACTCACATGACGTCATCTTAAAAGTTATCAGTAAGATACGAAATATATATATTTTTTCATATTATTATAATTTTTTCATTTATCAAAATAAAACTTGACGTTGTCCTACGGATTTCACGAATAACACTGGAATATAAAAACGCTCTACGACTGACCGACTATTTTCACTTTTCCCTAGTAATCCAATACTTTAATAAGGAATCCTTTTCGGACAACATAATATTGTGGACCCTTGTCAATCAGCCTTACACATTACACAATAATACATCATTTTGAAATATCTTTTATACTCGTACCTCTGTAAAAACTTATCTCTATGATATGAGGTTGAGTTATACAAGAAAGAAATAAATAGACATATAGATAATAATGAATGTAACGTCTCTTCTTGATTTCTAAGTCGCTTGCAGATGCCCGAACTTTATTATTATCTGATATACAAAAAAATATAATTATAATATTTGTATTTTTTTATAATTATAATGTATCTCTATCTTTCTAAAATTCTCGGTAACCATTCTAACTAAACTAAAATTCTTTCGCATACTAGTAGATAGTAAACAACTGGGGGTGGTGTGGTTCATGGTCCTACACGGGGCACCCGTTTGGGTGGAGGCACTGAAAGGACCGTCGCTCTCCTAAGAAGAATTAAAAGAGCAATGGCTGTCAGTATCATACGAAGCTACCGAACCAACTCCTGCGCGGCTGCTTGTGTACTGGCTGGATCTCTCGACTGCCCCAATCTAGTACAGGCAGCAAGATTGTCATGGCTGTACGTCCGGTTCTTAAAGATTGGATAAATAGCTGCAAGGGCACGGGTGCTTCGGTAAGTACCTATATCTCATAACCGTAGGAGATCCAACAACCGTATGTCATCATTACGGTTGCGACGACGACATGGCGTAGTACACACTGGAAGAGTGCCTAGCTTGGAATGAACTACGCCGAGACATATGGTGATCGTACATCGCCACGAAATCAAGGCCTCGAGATGGAGCATGGACTCACGTACGCCCATGCATGAAAAGGGGCGGAGACTTCAATCAACAAGGAGGGACTGAGGTAGTGGGCGAAAACGTTCCCGTAGTCTAGATCTGGAGCGTCGAGAACGGAACACCGTGTGGTTTAAGCTTATAGGATACCGGCATAACCTTTCCCGCAGCCCCCGCACCGGAAGGGTATCTATGAAAGTTTCCCAAGGTATAAAGAAAATGGAGATGGTTCACGACTATAGTCGTAAGGTGGATTCGAACCTACGACTTTAAAGTTCGCGAACTGTACCTAGGCCGTTGTTATTGATCACTGTCGTCTGCCTTTACTATCCGTCTGTTTTTCCCGAAATAATGAAAATCTACTTCCATCCTAGGTAAGGAATAAAGATGTATGTATACTCAAGAGAGTGCTAAGAGAGAATAAAAAATATTTAGCTCGTAGACAGTCACGACTTAAATTAACATTTTTGTTTTTTTGAGGCCAAAACTTAAGATTTTAATTAGGCCATTAATCCATCACTCTGTATATAAATGTCACATCCCTCTTTTTTCGTATTATTTATTTATCTAAATAAATAGAATTCATTGGTTATATGTTTAATTATTATTATTTTTTGTACTATATATATCTCTCTTGTTGATTGTGTAATAATTTGTTCCTATGTGATAGAGGAAAATATATATTTTGTTTAAATCCTAATTAGTACAAAATTATTAAAACATGTCTTTCTTTCACGAAATTATATACTATGTACCCATGTTTCTTTAAT
This sequence comes from Teinopalpus imperialis, assembly GCA_029286865.1. Classification (NCBI taxonomy): domain Eukaryota; kingdom Metazoa; phylum Arthropoda; class Insecta; order Lepidoptera; family Papilionidae; genus Teinopalpus; species Teinopalpus imperialis. The sequence goes on along the minus strand of JAGSMU010000026.1, from coordinate 977,304 downwards.
GAAACTTTTAAAAACAACAATTTTCCAAGAACAAGTAGTCAAAGTTATGTTTTAATGAATTCTGAGATAAAAAACTAAAGAACATGTAAGTGTTAATGATCGTTACAACGAAAAATAAACATAAAGTTTTACCCGTGTTGAACGTTAACTTAAATATGAATTTAAGGAACTTCTTTAAAATTTAAACAAGATGTGCACTTAAAGTTCTTGTGCTCACGTGCTTTTTCTGTTGGAAATGACCTTCCTCTTTCACTAGATAAGAGGTTCCTAGACTTTTTCTCATAGACCACTTTCAAAATTTAGCTGTTTCTGGTGGAGCCCCTGTAGCTACATTTCTATCATATTCTTAAAACTCGACAAAAAATGAATATGCAAGTTTTTACAAGTATTAGTCGCTGAGCTTTTTAATTTTATCTGTCTACATTGATAGGTGAAGTGAAGCTAACATTTTAGTTCATTCATTATCGAAATTTTCGTGGAATCCGCTTACGAATTGCGAACCCCCATTTTATGTCACGCCAACGTAGACCCCGTCGAGTTTCCACCTGGACCACTTTGGGAACTAAGGCATTAGAAGATGTAAAAAATTACGTTTCTTGTAACGACCTTAAAACTCAAAAACTAACTATTAAAGTTGTTATCCATAGTTAGACACAATATATATATATATATATATATATATATATATATATATATAAATATAATAGAATTATGAAATTAGCGTATTATATGGCAAAAAATAAAAAAAAGAAAATTTTTGTTGCGATAATCAATAAAATCTTTGAAAGCGGTTTGGAATGCCTCATCTGAATTAAATTATTTTCCTTGCAATGCAAGAAATTGTCCAAATTGCTTAAAAAGTGGTAAACTGTGGGAGCAAGGTCCGAGGAGTATGACAGGTGTCAGAGACAATCCAATCGCAGCTCCTTTAATTAGGCGATCGTCTGTCGTGCAGTATGTGGTCTAGCGTTGTCATGAAGCAGCAGTGGGCTAGAGCGATTGATCAGTCTCGTTTACTTAATGGCTAGCTTTTCCATCATGGTTTGCAATTGTTGACTATGCAGATCTGCCGTAATCGTCTGACGAGATCTTAGGAATTTGTGATTGATGACACCAGCACTGGTCCACCAAACACTCACTAGTACCTTTTTCTAAGTCAATTTGGGACAAGATTTGGCCGACTCTCCTGAGTTCAATCACTGTGATGAGCATTTCTGATTGTCTTACAGTATTCGTTTTTCGTCATAAGTAACGATACGATTCAAGATTCTTGAGTAATGTAACGCAGCACTCAATGCGTGTTTGTTGTTATGCTTCACTCAATTCATGCGGTACCCATTCCTCGAGCATTTTCACTTTTCCAATTTGATTCAAGAGAATTAAAATTGTTTTGTCACTCACACCGAAGTCTGCCGCGAACTCTGATGTGGTTTGCGATGGATTCGCTTCCACGATCACCTTTAATTTTTCATTGTCAACTAGGGTCTTCGGCCAACCCGAGGTTTATTTTGGAGGTTACAATCTCCAGACAGAAAACGTTGGAACCAAAAACGTACCGTGCTTTTCCTTACACATAATTAATCTTTTGAGCTGTTTTTGCAGCGCTGGTGCCACGGTGGAACTCATATTCGTAAATTACGTGAAATTTCAAATTTCCATTTTGCTATCAGAAGGATGTCAAAAAAAATAACAAATAGTGTGAAAACAAATAAATCACTAAATTCGCAACACATATACACAAGCCTAAATTTTAAATACATTTGAATATTAAATTTCTAACCAAACGCCAGATTATTTGAGATCAAAGAGGTCGACAAAATGCCAATTACATATGTAAGGAGCTAATATAAAATAACAGAAAAAGAATCGTTCTGACACTAAACAAGTGTTATTACTATTAAAGGGGCTGGTACAATTTACCACTTTTGTACCATTTTATGAACAATATCTAAAGAATTGTCCTTATAACTTCTAACTATTTAAAAAATCCTCTATCTAGTTACAATAACAAGACTAGTATACGACAAGGATTACAAAGTTTTATAAACTTTAATTAAAGCGTAAATGTGTATCGTTAAGCAGATCCAGCGTACTTAGTACAATACATAATTTATTGTTTCTTCTCTTAGTAAACTTGAATTTACTTTCACTGAACTATAGTAAAAAAAACTCAAGTAATAACAAATCAACATGCGAAAGTTTTACAATAACGTCCAACAGTCCTTGCAAAGTTAAACAGATTCGCTGCGATCTAAATGACATAAGCGAGCATTTAAATTTCCTTTAATTTCGTTGGAGCCCGTAAAGCAATTTAAACATTTTAAGTGAGTTTTAACTTTCCTGAACAAAAAGTCATATTTTAATGTTTCGCTAAATTTGTTTGTACTGTAGCTGAAGTTCAAGTTTTTCAAAAGCTGTTTAATTCCGTTCTCCATGACGGGGCTTCGCCGGAGGCGTGGAGCAGAGGAATGGCGATCTTCAAGAAAGGCGATAATGTTCTCTTGAAGAACTATAAACCGATATATCTTCTAAGTCGTATCTTGTTGAGAGTCACTTCGTGTCGTCTTGCTTCCAGACTTGACGAATTCCAGGTATCCGAGCAAGCCGGCTTCCAAAAAGGATATAGTATCATAGAGCACACACATACTATTACCTAGATTCTACAGAGATGAGTTTAATCTGCCTCTGTGTCTCGCATATGTGAATAATGAGAAAGTATTTCATTCGGTCGCAATTTGAGGTATTTTAATCTCTTCAGTAGTGTCAAATTCACTGTGGGTATATTGAAGTGTTAAGGTGTTGGTGACAAAGCTGTCCTGTGTGTGTGGAAGATGTCTGTCCGAGTACAGTCCACCAGTACAAAACCTATGTAACTGTAGAATGTGCTAGATAGGATGATGTCGCATCCCTTAAACTCTTCACCTCTGCCTTTAAAGATGTTTTCAGCGTAGAACTAGAAAGGATACGGAAGACCTAAGCACTATACTCAATGACTTTAATGGTGTCTTGCTACGGGTAGATCTTGAGATAAATACGGACATGATGAAGATCATCTCTAATGACCATGTGACAACTGTGCTAGCTGTTGTCGGAGCAGTACGCTCGAAGTTGTTGTTGAGTATATTTACTCAGGGCAAATAGTCCGGTTAGATAAGTCCAAAGATGGACAGCATTCGAGAAACTGAGACACATCTCCTTCAATATCCCTCAAGGTCTCAAAAGAAAAGTCTTTAACCATATATAGTATGTTGCTGGTGATGAGTGACGGTACGGAGACGTGATCCTTCATGGAATTGCTGGTTATATGGTTATTAATTAGTGAGCTATGCAGAGGGCTATGCTCAGTATTTGCCTGTGTGATAGAATTTTTTTTTTACATTGAGAGTTACTAAAGAGTACACAGTTCACCTGATGGTAAATGATTCCTGCGACCCAGGATATCTACATTCATTCTTGATGAGGAATCATAATGTAGATGCGTTGTCAACCTTGAGGAGCGAGATGGGATGCCTCACCAGTAATAAAGTTCTCCAAATCCCTACACTCACCAGAAGAAACACAGCAGCGTTATGTTGGTATTCTGTGTGGTTGTAGCTCTACCTCGGTCGAGCTGACCCAGTCATTCTGCAGCTAGAAACTAATTGCAGCGTAACTCTACCACTGTCAAACGCAATGAAGTATACATATTTTATATGTACATAGAATACGCAATGTTGACATGCGCGTTAGAATGACTGACATAGCTTAAAAGATCAGATAGATTATAAAACCGATAACTAATGCGAAACAAATATTCATGAATGGCAACCTCCGACTCGCAGTCGCAGTTAGGTCTAATCCCTACAAGATTGGGTGGCGAAATAAGTTTGCGGGAAACCGATATTTCAAGATCGTCCTTTGTGCCAATCAATCAACAGTGGACTATTAATAGGCTGTGATGATGACGTAGCTGTTTAGGAAACAATATTAAGTCGGCTATAAATCCACGATGATTAATTTGGATAGTTTGATTATATGTATAGTAAACTGTTCCTCACTATGAACCGCTATTTCATTCGAAAACAAACTTTTTATAACATCAAAGTGATCATAAAATTTAATTACTTATTTAAAAACTTTAAATTGGATCGGGATTAAATTAAGAAATAGGTAAAATATATAATTGAGATTACTAGTCGTTGCTAGTTAATAGGTTATTGGTTTGCTTGTATAATTTCATTAATTTTGTTTTGACTGTTTTTGTTAAACAGCGCATTTTGGTTATTCGTTGGGATCTTCCTAAATTATTTATACTCATACTTTTATTGTTGTACGTTAATTATCTATGACGTATTTTTTTAAATTTTCTCTCAGTGTATAAGAACCTAATTATGAAATGTACCACCATTTCATAATCAGGTTCCAAGTAATTTCTTGGATAAATGGAAACAAATTTAGTATGTGGAGAAATAGATTTTTTATCGTTGTCGTATCATATCGTAGCGTGAACTTTCGCTACAAATACTCCTTATTCTGGAAACATTATATAATTGTAGTTAATTGTATTGTGCCTAGTTTATATATTCATGGTAATTCTTATGGACAAGTGTTTAAGGATTACTTAATTTATTGGCACTACACTTTTACTGATAGTTGGTACCAATGTTATTTATGTTTTTTCCTAGATTTAATATCATGCTTATCAAAAGCAAATCACTCTTATTTCTGTAAATATACATTCACCTATAAGTAAGTAGGAGATAGGCTTATGAACTACTACTAGTACTGTCAGAATATATGTTTAATGTAGAAGTTCCACAACTACGCGACTTACGAGTATTCTTAAATTTTTAATATAGAGTATGTTTACTAACGTACTCTATATTAAAAAAATCTTATAATAATTTACTAATACTTCGGTCAAACTTACAAGATAATTCGTAAGCTTAATTAATATTAAAACTTCGTAAGTATACAATCCTATAAATGTCTACTATCATACTAATATTATAAAATTTTGTATGTTTAGAAGTTTTTGACTCAATCACGCAAAAACGGATGAACGGATGTGAAGGAAATTTAAAACATAGATACTTTATAACCTGGATTAACACATACTTGCATCTACAATAACCAATAACAAGTTCTAGGGTCAAATGCTGGTAGTGGCAGGAACTCAATTCAGCACTACTTGCTCTCATATGGTCAGATTTATGACGGTTGCTCAAAAGTATTGAGCGTCCCTAAACTTTCACATACTGGCGGAAAATAGTAAATCATACAATATCATTTCACCCATATTTCATTTCTCGCTGGACCCAATTCTGAAGTCATACGAAGCCGCGGGCAGATGCTAGTACAAAATAATATTGTTAAAATTAAATATTAAATTGACTATTCCAAGTCTGAAATGAAACTATTACAAACATTAACTTGGGTCGGTAAGATGGGTCGACTAATATAAATCCAAGCAATAGTCTCGAGAGCTGTTTCTTATGTTAATCTTAGAAACTAGATGCCTTAAAGGATTAAATTACTTTTTTTAACATTAGGCTAATCAAGCTACAATTTGTTACTTGTTGCCGCATCAATGACTCAGTTTGACGGTATAAGGACCACACGCTAACAGAAAACTATTTTAATATAGGCAAAAAGGGCGATCTTGAAACATCGGTTTCCTGCAAACCTGCATAGGTCATCGCCCAATCTCGTACGGGAATGACCTAATGCGACTGCGAGCCGGAGGTTGCTATTCATGAATCTTTGTTTCGCAATCCATTTTATTCCCGGGGTGACAGCACATTTGCATTATGATTTCTTATCGATGATTAATGTGGGTGTTACGGGCCGCAGGTGAATTTTGATTCTTTGTTTATGGACATTCCAAATTGAAATTTAATATTGGATGTATGATTTGTATCCACCAAAACCCCCTCGGTGGCCAACCTCATTGTATTGGCACGGGCTTCATTCTCCGATCGTACGTTCGATCCCACTCCGAGCACCCTCGCTTTGCTATAAGCTTATACGACAGGTATGGGGTACCAAACAATGTATTGTCATCCATGAGAAATGAAAAGGAAAGCCTTGATACCTGCAAATGTCCTCGGAACCCGACATTCGCGATACGAAACACAGTAATTCATGTTGTAGTCAGAAAGTAGCTGTAGAGTGTCTCCACCACTGTTGAAGTGTTTCTGAAGTTGTACATATACTATCCGGTTTAATTAAAGTGGAAACAATAAGATCAAGAATTAGAAATTGGTTTTTTAGGTCTGAGTGTGATGGTATTATAGTTCTTTTTTCTTTGACACTGTATCTAAAGCTTCCTTCTTGCTGGATTACATAGGAATAGGGAAGCGGACGACGAGTAAATCCACTGTATATGCGCAAATTGTTTACAGCACATAATTTATCCTGCGCAATTAATGCCATCTTAAAATTGCAATTAACAATTTCGTTGGTGCCGGAATCAGGACTAAAAACTAAAGGTGAACGCACGTACACTGAGCTTCCAACGTAGAACAAAATTAATAAGAAACTTGCATAATTTACCTTAAATCATAAACGACCAAAAATAATAAGAACCCAAAATTGTCTCTCCAGTGACTATTATTTAACCAATTCACGTCTTGCCTTTCCTAATTAGAATAATCCTGCCACAGCTGTGTTGGATAGTCTTTAAAGCAATTTTAATATTTATCCCTTGCAATACTGTAGGGGAAAACAAAAGTTGCAAGTGTTTTTTGTACTTAAAAGTATTAGTTTAAAAAACAAGGTTTTGTTGATGATAACCTTATTTAAACACAGTGATTTAACGGTATAAGTAAGTAGTGAGGGTAGGCATCCGGAGACCCAGTTATTGGAAGTGGGGCATTCCATCTTGCAACGCATTTGCATCTTGAATCGTTGTTGACGTGAAATCGATTAATATGTTTAAGGGCCACAGTTACTATCACTTACATTATCAGTATTTATGCCTATTTAACAATTATTATATTGAGAGCAACAAACGAGCACGCAGTTCACCAGATGGAAAGTATTTCCTGCGGCCCAGGACTTCTACATTCATCCTTGACAAGGAATCGTAATGCAGATGCGTTGTTACCGTCGAGGACTGAGATTGAATGCCTCGTCACCAGTAATAAAGGTCTCCGGATCCCTGCACCACCAGACGAAACACAGAAGCGTTATGCTGCTATTTAACGCTGTTATTCTGTGAGGGCGTGGTCCTATCCCGGTCGTAGCTCGTAGCTGAGACATTCATTCAGCAACTAGAAACAAACTGCAGCGTAGCTCTACCACTGTTCGATAAGCGCGAGATCCTATTCTGGAGGCTCAGTTGATGATGATAGAATGGTATTACGTCTTAGGCCTCAGGGCTGACAAAACAAGTTATCTTTGCTGTTGAAGGATATAAATGTTAGTGGGTTACAACTATCACTTACCGTCAGGTGTAATCTGTGCATTTGCCATGATTAGGAACAGCAGGATGCTTAGGTTGACCATCGGGATTTGTGGTATTGCCTGTAGTAAGCTTATGACCAGTAGAACGATTGACAGCCATAGTGTCACAACCACTTTACTAAATAACTTTCTTTAACTACTCTGTGGAATCAGCTATCGGCTAGTAATGTTTACTTGTTGACTTAAGGACCTTCAAGAAAAGACCCTGCACCAACACAATTGTTAACGGCTGGCATAGTATTTGCGACTCTTTTCGTGGATGTTCATGGGCGGCGGTAATCACTTAGCCTCAGGTGACCTGCTTGCTAGTCTTCGGTCTCCGTTGGGGATGCATGTAGATGTTCATGAGCTGTAATCATCACTATCTATCAGGTGAATTGTGTCAATTAGACCCTTAGTCTCGTAAAAAAATACAGAAATGTTTATTTTACAATTAAGTACCTTTGTACCAATTAAATGTGGTGTAACCTTTGTCCCACGTTAAAATTATTACATTGAATAATAAAATTAAACATGTTATAATATGTGCATACGATTAAGGGTAATAAAGAGTTTATATTTAATCAGTAACACAAAATATAATAAGTGTGTTAGAAAAATTGTCTATATGCTCAAATTTTACACAAGCCACAGAAACTTGGTGACTTGGTGAAGTTTGGCTTTGTTTAGAAGTAACTTCACAAACTCAACATTCAAAATTAACACGCATTGTTTGATTAAGTAAATACACGTACATAACCGCCGTTCCATAAAAATATTAAGTATACGATTTGTATTCATCTTGTGATCGTTCTCAGGATACTGTTATATGTCTTTATTATGTATTCATTAATTATTTCTTATGTTAACACAATTGGAATTTACTTCACTACTTATTTTCCTGTGAATATTATAATTAAGATTCACGTATATCATTATTTATGATTTTTAAAAGCAGGTACTGTGGCTTGATTGTTATATAAATTGTACAGATTTTTTTAAATCCATAAAAAAACTAATAATTAGGTATAAGTAGTAATAGTTACATATATTAGTTATTCATAGAATAGATAATTCACATAGTAAGGTACCAGTTTTGGAATACAGCAAGCGTTAGCTGAATTCTTTTAAAAATGATAAAACATTTCTTTGGCATCGCACCACTTTGCGCACGTTTACCATTGAAATATTTAGTTGAATGCGAATGGCCTAAAAATGTTTTTCTATGTAGTGTTTGTTTTTTTCTTCCGCAGATGACGTTTTAGTATAAAATTTACGTTGTCTTACGTGTGAAATAGTAGGAGAAAAATCAAATATTTATAACCTAAATTCGTAATCCTTTATTTGTTTTACTTATTTATGATAAAAACTGTTGTGGTGCCAAATATCTATACATAATCACAGAAATAATAATAATAAAATAAAAACAAGTAAATATAAATCGTAGAACAATATCATTTCCAGACTTAATTCCAGCTACAGAGTTAAAAGGATTAGCCTGGCGCTCGTTCTGAGTGACGGATACAACGTACAAGTATTAAATTTAAAACGCCCTGTATTTTTTGTCATCCGTTTAGTGCGTGCAAACGGGATGGATGTTTTTTTTTTAATACAATGAACGCGTAATAATTAACGCTTGAAGCTATTTAATATTGACTTATCAAATTCTAAGACAGTTTTTATTAAAATAACCGTAGAAGAAGTTATTGTGTTAAGTATGGAATATTTTTTTGTCAGTACGTTTCTTTTATTAGCTTTTTTTTTTTAATTTATTATCATAAACGAAATGCGCCAGTAACAAGCAGTAGTCTATAGCCCAAGTATGTTTTTGCCTTTGCAAAGTTCTCATTGCATCTCCCCACATTATACTCATAATTCTCCCTGTAACAAGGCTCTTATGTCCAGTCTGTGATATTTCAACATATCCGTCTCAAATGTAAAAAGATTATGTGAGTGTGTTATCTTTTTATCGAACATTGGTGTCAAACGAGCACACAGTTCACCTAATGGTATGCAAAGACTGTATCCAATAAACATATGACTCCGCAAAGGATCAATATGCATTTGTGTTGTGCGTCTCCGGATTTTTACATTCATCATACGAAGCACAGCAGCGTTGTGCTGCTATTTCTCGCTGGTGTTCTGTGAGGCCGTGGTCCATTCGTGGCTGATTCATTCATGCTTCAGTTAGAAACAAGCTACAGCGTGGCTGTACCACATCTTTGAAATTAAACGAAAAATCGGAGCGGATGCCAATCCGTATTACCAAACAGAGGATACTAAAGCAATTTCCGTCATGAATTTGTGGTGTGATTTTTGTAATGGCGGAGTATCAGCCTTTCAAAAATAAAATGAGCATATTTTTAAATACATCATCGTTAATGAAAATATTTGTGATAATTATTGGTTTACTTTATTGTATTAACTTTTCAATAATTGTTAAAAGTTAAACACTAATGTTCTTGTATAGAAAACAGATATTTGATAAATTATTTTCGCGATACAGTATACATGTGTCTCAGTGTGTCCATACGAATCTTAGATCCAGTAAGTATTATTCTATCGTCGGTAATCTATATGTTAGAATCAAAATACTTTATACCATAATTTTTTAAAAAAGAATTCTTTGAATTCGTCAAATTTTAAAAGTTATTGTCATTTCTTCCACGAGGAGAAGCCCATGTCAACAAGCTTATGGGCAAGCTTTTCAATCGTGGAATTGGTAATAATATGTTTGATATAATTAGTAGCGTCAATCAATCTCAAGTACAGTTTAGGTTCAGGCTTAAGCATAATTTTTGTTATATTTACTGAAACTTAATTTTTTAATTTTTATTTTTCAGTTAACTGTATATAATCGTATTTGATTCTTCAAAGACGATAATAGAAGATAACACATTATTTAATTTATCTGTACTAGAACTTTAAATTATTAATTTCAATGTCAAAATCTTCTCTAAGCTTTAAAACTATTAATGTTTGATGTTGCTGGGTAATAATCCGTGTAGTAACTAAGTTGTCTAAGTACTAAGTTAATGGATGTAATCATCTATGTAAATTGTGAGCTTACGAACTATCACGAAACTCTACGAAATTGTGTACATCATTAAATTTAACGGAAGGATAATACATGTTGAAAAAGTTCTTGTAAGTGAATACAAATTATTTAATTTAAACGTTATATTTGTATAGAGTACCATATTATGGACAAACAAAATCCAGGTTAGAGAAAATTGGGAATTCATTGGACATACTAATAATCCTTTTTTAAGGATTATTCACGTTACACACATCCAAAAATCTGATGAAAGCGGAAAAGTTATAATTATTCGTAAGGAGTAGAGAGCCTTAAGCCTTCTTGCAATCGTCACTATGTTGCCAAACAGAAAAAATTGCAGGTTTTCTTAACATATATTATTCTACAATACCGTCTAGGAGGGGTCTTTTAAAATGTAAACTTTAAAGCTCACGTTCTATTCGTACTTCAGCGAATCGTTATACAATAATCAGATAAATGATGCTTTAACAACCTACTCGTAAGCGCAGTTAGTATTTTTACTCTATTTTTATAAAGATTTTTTTATAAGAAAGTGTATACGGCCGCGTGACGTAGTGATTCAACTACTTGGGTATAGGATAACATCTGGTATAACTAGAAGATAACGCTTATATATGTTGCACCTAAAACATTAGCTTGTCAGATTTTAGATAAGCACATTAGATTGATTGAATTGAATCAGTGTAGGAATTGGTATTTGAACAAAAAGTTTATGAATTGTTATATAAATATTTTAAACTACAACTAAACATGTAGACATGTAGACATGTTTAGTGTTAGTTTAATTAATTGTGGTATAAAATATACGATACATAGTCATAACGTTTATTATGCTAAGAGCTGAGGCACTTAATTGGAGGCGTGGCACTCTAATGTTTTCGATATAGCAGATATATATTAACTCGTTTTAGCATCATTCTTAATCTAAATGGAAAATACTTTTAACCGTATAAGAACTTAAATACAAGTGAAATTAACGATGTAATGTGTTACTTCCAAAAACATGTAACAAATGGTTCAGACAATACCTAGCAAGACTTTTATATAGAAACCGTATACTTTTAAGTAAAATTACGAAAATAATTGTTCCTATCAGAATTTCTTAATTAATACATACAATAAGTATCACTTTTAGTTAATTATTTTTTATTGTGAAAGTACGAATTTTACAATACACCAACACCTATTTAGTTTTGATTCGTAAATTGAACCTCCTAGTAGTTTTGATTCTTAAATTGAAATATCGAACTAAATAATTCATAATTTTTTCCGAGTTTCAGACCAACCATCATACGAACAAGACCTGGCTGTATGGACTAAAGTTCTTTGCCTTTCCCATTAGGGATAAATTAATATCATCATCATAATTTTTCCGAAGTTTTGTTTTTTTAACTACCGTTTAACCATTAATCATACTGACATTGCTTTAGTCGATCCTTTATGAAGGACTTGAGGAAAAAAATTATACATAGCTGTATATAAATCATAGTCTCTCCTCTTTTTATTTATTTTATAATGGCAAACACCAGAGAGTTTTATGGTTTTGGTTTATTGCAACTATTAGGCCGAGGGCTTTTACAGCGTTACCGGGTTGAGAGGTAGCCGATCGTTTAGAGCACTCAGCCAAAACCTTTATTAATGGGTAACCAGAACCAGCACAAGGGTTCCCTTGCTCGACAACCCCGAACCTCGGCTCGGTCAGTTGCTTCTGACGGATTAACTAAATTAATATAATAATAATTATTATCGACATTTACCACCACTTTGGAATGCGATGGCGCAATTTTAATGGTTAATTTCAAACTTGTATAGATAGTAAGCTTTTTGTTGCTGTTAGCTTGTAATTGTCCACAAGTGGGCCATATAATCACCAGATCCATTGCATCTTAAGTAGAAGGTAGAAGGTTTTATTATTTCTTAAATATGACGTTTTTTTTTTAAAAGAGATTGCTAGCACTGCTATAATTACTAATATTTCCGTTAACCACTCCAACTAAGCTTAAATGTTTATGCTACGAGTTGGTTCACGATAATAGTCTAATAGCAGATTTGAAGCTACGACCCTAAGTTTTATTTCTGCCGTATAGCATGAGCCTAAGCCTTGTTGACGTGGACTCGGAAAATTAAAGGATATGCATTACATTCACTAATTTCAAATTCGGATTAAGCGGGTAATGCAATAGAACTTATGTCCCAAACAGATATTACCGACCCACGTATATATTGCAGTAGCAAACCATGATATATCACCTGACCGCAACCTCGTGTCTACTACAGCGCTTTATTAGCGGATTTAATGGACAAAATATGTTTGAAATTTATCTACGATTCAATAAATAGGTGAATGAAAAGACAACTTAAATATTCAATAGAGCGATTACTTCTTCAAAAAATTACTCACATCATTGGGCCTAAATAAAGTTGATGGATGTAGGTACTTGTAAATACTTTAAAATTAAAACGAGCACATTTTTTTTATTACATTCAGAGTAACGACCAAGGCCACAGTTCACATGATGTAAAGTGATTCCTGCGGCATGCAGATGTCATATCTACATTCATCCTTGAGAAGGAGTCATAATGCAGATGCATTGTTACCCTTGAGGATTGAGATAGAATGCCTAGTCACTAGTAATAAAGGTCTCCGGATCTCTACACTCACTAAACGAAACACAGCTGCATTATACTGCTATTTCATACTGGTACTCTGTGGGGGTGTGGTCCTACCCCCGTCGAGCTGACTCATTCATTCTGCAGCTAGAAAAAAACTGCAGTGAAGTTTTACCACGTAAAATACGCACATAATAGGTTCCTGCAGTCCACGACACCCATAATCAACGTCGATAAGGAATCATAATACAGATGAGTTATCAATCCTGAAGACGAAGATGTAATGCCCCGTTATTAGTTATAGGGTCTTTCACCAGTGCTCCAATGCTTGTATTCAATTCCATTACTACCGTATGTCAACTAGGTAAAATACATAATTAAATATGACTCATACCAATAAGCTAAGTTTAGAATTTCCGACATTTTCACTTGGGCTCTTAATCGAAATTAATTACATATAAAATAATTAAAGTTGTATGTATACTAAACCAGAGATGATACACAGAGACTGAGATATATTTAACATTATACAATAACCTAGCCTTAACCCCTTTCTCTTTTCTCTTACTACAGATATTATCTTTTTATAAATTATTCCTGAATTAAATTAACATGCTCACGTTTTATGAGTAAAAGACAAAACAATCAACATCTCCGTTTACATGGTACACTCGTGTGTCTACTGAAGTGCTTTATTATGCAAAATGTGTTCGAAATTGATGTACAATTGAATAAAGAGATATGGAATATAAAGGAAAACTTTTATACTAAAGGGTGCAACAACCTCTGCAGCATTGCATGGGAAGATGATAGATGCTGATGGTTAAGAGATAACACTTCGTGGCCTTTTGTAGGGGTGGTTTATTCCAATGTACAAAGGTTGGCAATATGACGTTTGTATTTTCTAACTTTAATTTTAAAGGAAATAAAGGTAAAGGGACAAATAAGAAATCAGTTAAGAGACAGGTTCTATAAAGCATTTTAAAATATATGAATGTATTCAAAATAATCTATACGAATTAACACATCCAAAGCAGAGAGTAAAGGAAAAATATTTTAGATTAAAATATTGAGAATACAATTATTGAATATAATATTATTTAAAATATTTATAACGTCGCAATCCTGACGCTCTGCCCCCAACTTCCAGTCGTTAGTGCCCTATTTTGAAAGTGCAATTATTCAAATATATTCAGCCCGAGTACAGAGGATTTGAATAGAAATCTAAAATTTAAAATGGGTTTATACCAGAGTTTGTAGAATGTAAGCTTGCTTTTAAAAATTGAGTAGTTCGTAAGTATTTCATACTTTTTAGTGAAAAAACAAACATATATAAACATTATTAAAACATAAGAAGTTAGATTACACATTAAAAAAGTTTTTGCATTAAAGAGTTCAATTAACAAACTTGATTTTGTACAGAGTTGATACTTTTTTAATGGTTTTTATAGTATAATTAATAATATTTTATCATGTCATTGTAAAATCATGTCCTTATTTCGACCGCGGATCTTATGGTTATTGTCAGAAGACATCAACAGCGCAATATATTTTATAATAAGCAATTATGCAAACGTAGAGGCACTCACTCGTTGTTCCCTTCCCTAGTTCGATGTAATGGATGAGTAATAAGATGGACGAGGAAGGTTCAAATGCAGTGTCAGGGATACGGACAAAGATACAACACATCCAGAGCCAAAAATAATAATTTGTCGCGACGCAGAAGCCAGGTAATCAAATCGCTACACCAAGCGGCCGTCAGATACATTTTAAATGTTCAACATACAATATTAATCGATTAAATTGATCGCTTGATTCTTTATTAGAAAATAGGATAGATTATGTTACCTGAAGTCTTTAAAGTCTACTTAAAGAAATTAAAATGTTCAACAAGTCTATAAATTACTAAGTTTTATTGTTAAAAATATGTTAAATAAGGTGAAATTTATGTGTTTGATTATATCGTATCATTATGTATGAAGTTTAGTGTATACGAGTTTAAACTATAGTGCTGAATGTAGAGGGCGATAATGTGGTGAATGCGAGGTTACACAAATACACTCTGGACTCGATCGGGGATTTAAATTGGAAGCAGGGATAAAACTTTGGATGCGCTCATGATCTGATAGCTAGATTTTAGTACCAAACTTTGGAACAGAGCCCAGGTTTTCAAATCCATTTTGAATTGTTAGTAATGTCCTTGAAACTTATTGAAATGTTTCAGAGCTTATCTTACGTAATGTGCCAATTATAATATCTTTTGAAAGTTTAGTTAAATAGTTATTATGAAATAGTTACTGGTTGCGGCTAAAGGGATTCGATCGCTAATGATATCTTAAACGTGATAAATATTTAAAAAATATTTAAGATAACGTTTTAGTTATGCAAATTTTTGCTTTCTATCCAATTAATAAAAAACGCTCTCATGTTAATTAAAAGTATAATTTTATTTCTTAAATAGAAAAAATCTAAAACAAATCAAATATTACAATGTGTTTTCGGGAGATTCTGTTGTCAATAGAATTTTATAATGGGTTATCTAATCATAACCCAATATAGAATTACATTAAATACATCTTATTGCAAATATTATAAGATCATGGACAAAAATGATTACAATAAACTTGTAACTTGTAACTTGAATGTATACAAAGGGTGATTGGTTTATAGACTGACAGAGATGAAAGAAGGACTGCAGAAAATATTTGCTGCGGTGCTGGAATGAAACTGCTGATATCACAGAGTGTGCTTAGGATATCCAGAAATCAAAAAATGTAAAGTGCGAAAAGAGACCACGAGGTGGAAGAATGATGTACGTGAGAAAGAGTTTCAGTTTTGCTTTTAAAAATATCTATGGTACCTTGTCTTTCAAACCATTGCATGACACTGAGATTTGAGTTTGATAAGTTTTAATGAATTTTCTGTCCTCCTTAGAAACATCAGACTATCCATTACCGCTCAACAACCCCGTTAATATCTTAAATTGGTTAATGACGTAACAAAACAACATCAAGTATTTCTTCAACTCTAATACTGGCTGTCAAATAAGTATTTATTAAAACAAGTATATTTGTCAGTTTTGCTAAAATTTACATGATATCAAACTAAAACAAAGTTGATAGGAAAAAACAGTTTTATAACAGTCACAGCTATCTATTTCATTTGATACTGGGAACAAATTGGCAACAACATCCATCAATCCGAAACAGCTAGATCAGCTTTGATTAATAGACTTGCTTGTCGAACAGTTTTACCAAAACCAATCTGATGGAGATCAAAATTTAGCTTTGTCACAGTTCTAGTGCATTAATTGCAGACTTAAATAGTAAATGATAAATGATTACTTAAAATTTAACTAAATTCGAGTTAAGTTTTTACTTCATTTTAGGGTATATTTATTTAATTAAATATTATAAAAAATACTAAAAAAAAATCAATCAATTACTGTTTAATAATTCTTTATATTCTTATTAAAACAAAGTAGATATATTTAATTATAAGACAAACTATCCTCACCAAACTCTAATTTTGATGCTCATTTTTTTTTATGTTTACCTACGTAAACATTGTCATATAAACTGATATAAACAAAAATACATTATGGTAAAGATTAAATAACCTTAATATCGATGATGACTTCAAAATTACCAATGAAGTTTTAAAATATTTAGACAAAAAAAAATATTTTTTATAGCTATGTAGTGTATTTTATATATATGTTCATTTATTTTTTTGTGCAAACAAATTAAACATTAACAAGCGATTTTGATTGCATCGAGAGTTGGGTTGCATTAACCTTACCGATAAGATTGTATCTAAGAAAGAAGTTTGTGTCTATATATTCGTTTGTGCTTATTTGACTGAACGACAGACGATGTAATATAAAACGCAGATGGATCATAAAATCAATTACGGGGATAAATCGGCCGTTATGGCCATGTGTTGCAAGTATTTTTTTATTTTATTTATTGGAGAGTAACAAACGGTTATTGACAAAAAAGAAATATGTCCTCATTACTTATTAATAGTTTCATGACGTAATATAAGAATGTTTTTGTACGTTAACGGTATGCGGTTAGTAAAATTAAAATTGAGAAACTAATCAAAATTACATTAAATGAAAAAAAAATGGATTTATAATTGTTAGTAATAAAATGTTATTTTAATGTATATATAAGTCAATCGGACTCTCATTAATTTTATATAATTTACAAGGAAGCTAAACAAATAAATTGTTTTATAGTATTTGTAAATATTATAGAAATTAATTAAGATAATATTTTATAAATTTAATTGTGGCTGTATGAAAATAAATAAATCTTTCGCTTAAATATAGATACTTTCACAGTATTGTACAGGATGACGAAAAAATAAAAGCTTAATGATATTTTAAGTATATTTGACTAGAATATCCATTACTATATTAATTTTATTATATTATATATTCATTAAAATATGTAATTGTACGATTTTACCAAAATTTAAGTAAGTAAGGTAAGCATTTTATGAGTTTTTTTTGCGTGTTTTTAACTAATGTTTTGTGTCAATAATAACTTAATGAGCTAACAATGTCTAATTAGCGGTGACATGAAGCTACATAAACCTTAGTAAAAGAATTCAATTAACTAAATTCTGTTATTATTTCTATCACTGTAACAGAAAAGTCAAAAGAAAAAAATCATCAAATTTATGCCCCATATTATTTTGTTGAACAAAAATATTCCGCGTCATGCGCAAGTGAATATTATCACGTTCGTTATTACGTTCAAGAACTCCATAACTTGAGAGATAACTTGTGAGATATATGCTCATTAAGACATCTGTTAACAACGAATATCGTTTACAAAAGGTTGAAGTTGAATTCTCTTTAACTATCAGCTTTCATTGGTTGTTATCTCGTCTCGTATCTTGTCTATTTATTGCTCACAGCGACGTTAATTTTCGCAGTAAATGTATACCATTTTATGTAACAAACCAAAACTATAATTAACTTTAACTGTAAAATAAAATATGTCCCAAATTTAGGAGCACATAAACATATGTTAGTTATTAATAATTAAGGACTAGCAAGTTCCAACGATTATGATCTGGTCACATGAATTGCAGAATTTCGTGGAAATATATGAGAATGCCTGTTTCACTTTCGATAAAATAATATTAAATGAAATTTTAACCGAATATTACTGACACAGCGGCACATAAGGTGAATGTGAACGGTTATTAATTTTTCATTAAGTAACAAATTTCTCAAGCTACACTCTTGAAAGATAACGGCAAAGCTATAATTAGGAGGTTTATTCATCAATTGACTTTCGATAGGGAAACAACGCAGTGATGATCTAATCAGAGCTTAGAAGAAAATTCAGTATAATACAGATTGTTGGTTATCGAGTCGAAGCATGTTTGAAATTGTTCATTGTTTTTGAAACTGCTTTTGAACGTAACTCCATGATCCCTCTGCTTCTGCTATCCTCCTTATCGCATGTCTATTATGTCAGAGTAGGGATGGTGATGGAAGATTATTACTCTAAGTTTGCACAAATACCTACAGAAATATAACCTACCCTTCACAATAATTTGATAACAGTTAGAATATGATACAGATTCGCCATTATGTATTTAATAATTGTATCTGTCATTTACAAAAAAAATATACTGCGTAATATTTATCTTTAAAATAATATTATTCTTCTCTAACATAATAATTTACTGTTGATAAATGAAGTAAATATGCACAATATAGCATAGTTTAAAAAGCAAACAGAGCTGACCGAATTACGTGAAAAAAAATTTAACAAGTAGTTTTGACAGTCGTAGAAAATCTGAGGGTCCAAGGTCAGGTTCAGGTCATCTATATGGTTGATGCTTTAACACTTCCCAACCAAGCTCTCCCAATAATTATTGAGTAGTTGAAGATGTGTGTGGTCTGGGTTATCATGTTGAAAAACCACACTCTTTCTGTTGATCAATTCCGGCCGTTATTTCTCTATATCTTGCTTTATCGTATATCCAGACTTTTTCAAATGGGTCAGAACTGTTTTGTGGTCAACCCCAAGGTGGTAACTACTAATATGCCAATCTTGTCACTCCGCTTTGTCTGAAATGGCATCGACTTTATCTGTAGTTCGAGCACAGCGAGCTTCACTTTGACATCAATATTCCCGGACAAAAAACGCTTGAACCAATTTTGTGCTACTCTTACTGAGCAATTTCCCTTTTTTGTAATAAAACTTCTAAATATCGAATTTATTCCTTAGATTTACTCATTTTGGCGGACAGAAAAACAATAGAAAAATGGCGTTTAACCGTTTATACTTTTTATTTTTAAAATGTCCTCCATTTTATGGTATCTAAACCAGCCATATACAAACAGTGCAACCAAAGAGATTTTACTGCAACTTTTTAAGTATAAAATACGAAAAATCAGTTTCCCCGAGCTATTATAAAATCAGGTTCCTTATTTGATAAATGGTCTTCAATTAATATATTTTTCCTAAATTGGAATAATTATCAAACGGAATCAGATCAGCTATGATTTACCTTTTCTTGCAATAATGTTATTATAAATAATTAGTATGTCAAATAAAAAGGTTTAGGCGACAAAAACAAAATTAAGTAAAATACTGTATAACTTCATGTTGAGGGTACGTTGGGAATATCTCTTTAGCTTTGATGGTGACCAACGTAAGTTTGCACTGCCTTATCGTGTAAAGTATTTTTATTTATGAACGTGTGTTTATCTCCTAAGTAGTATAACATAAATGTAATTGCTATCATCCCAAGTTTTAGAAATGTTAACACAATTTGTTAAATAATGGGTGTAGGTTATCATTTAATCAATTATAATTATGCTTGGAAGATTGCAAGACTTTAAAACACGGTTTTAATACACAAATTATGATGTGCAATACTACAAAAGTGTTTTGTGGACACCTACTTGACTAAAGCTTATTTTGATTTGATTTGATTACAGCCTGCGAACTCTTGAACTCTTTTCCTTCTGCTTTTCGTCTAAAATATGGCTTCAATATCTGACATAGGGACGTGAATACAATACTATTCGCGTCACTAAGTGCAACCCGAAAGTATGCCATTTTAATCTCCAACAACACACACAAAACTCTGCATAGGTATTTTTGTGTATATAAGTGCTCACAGAAACCGCACTAAAACTCGTTACCTATATTTGTATAAAATGAATAGAATCAAAATAAAAGCGAAAGATAACCCACCAAAATTATCTGTTTAGAATTTTATAAGCAAACGAACCTGCGAAAGTCTGCTAAAATCACACTAGAAAAGCGAACATATTTCGGTTGTCTTCCGTTCCACGTACAAACGTTCACGTTCGAAAGCAGAGTCACATAAGAACTTGCTGGACGGATTTTCATTATTTGCCGGCGTTTCATTTCAGTTAACTTTTTTGCAATGTACAATATTGGATTGCGTTCAAAACTGCTGGATTGATAATTGTATCTTAGACATTAATGGTACGAAAATGACATGACAGATTACTTACTTAAGAGCACTTAGTTTACTACTTTGTCACCCTTATGTTCAATACGCTACTTCTAATAATAATAAGTTATGATTATAAACGCGTAATTTGTAGGTAATCAATAAATTAAGTAATACATACTGTATAAATGAATCTATCAATTTGTTAAAATTCATGCGATCAGTTGGAGTTCCTTGTTTAATGTAGAATTAGACCCTTAGTCTCGTAAAAAAATACAGAAATGTTTATTTTACAATTAAGTAACTTTGTACCAATTAAATGTGGTGTAACCTTTGTCCCACGTTAAAATTATTACATTGAATAATAAAATTAAACATGTTATGATATGTGCATACGATTAAGGGTAATAAAGAGTTTATATTTAATCAGTAACACAAAATATAATAAGTGTGTTAGAAAAATTGTCTATATGCTCAAATTTTACACAGGCCACAGAAACTTGGTAACTTGGTGAAGTTTGGCTTTGTTTAGAAGTAACTTCACAAACTCAACATTCAAAATTAACACGCATTGTTTGATTAAGTAAATACACGTACATAACCGCCGTTCCATAAAAATATTAAGTATACGATTTGTATTCATCTTGTGATCGTTCTCAGGATACTGTTATATGTCTTTATTATGTATTCATTAATTATTTCTTATGTTAACACAATTGGAATTTACTTCACTACTTATTTTCCTGTGAATATTATAATTAAGATTCACGTATATCATTATTTTTGATTTTTAAAAGCAGGTACTGTGGCTTGATTGTTATATAAATTGTACAGATTTTTTTAAATCCATAAAAAAACGAATAATTAGGTATAAGTAGTAATAGTTACATATATTAGTTATTCATAGAATAGATAATTCACATAGTAAGGTACCAGTTTTGGAATACAGCAAGTGTTAGCTGAATTCTTTTAAAAATCATAAAACATTTCTTTTGCATCGCACCACTTTGCGCACGTTTACCATTGAAATATTTAGTTGAATGCGAATGGCCTAAAAATGTTTTTCTATGTAGTGTTTGTTTTTTTCTTCCGCAGATGACGTTTTAGTATAAAATTTACGTTGTCTTACGTGTGAAATAGTAGGAGAAAAATCAAATATTTATAACCTAAATTCGTAATCCTTTATTTGTTTTACTTATTTATGATAAAAACTGTTGTGGTGCCAAATATCTATACATAATCACAGAAATAATAATAATAAAATAAAAACAAGTAAATATAAATCGTAGAACAATATCATTTCCAGACTTAATTCCAGCTACAGAGTTAAAAGGATTAGCCTGGCGCTCGTTCTGAGTGACGGATACAACGTACAAGTATTAAATTTAAAACGCCCTGTATTTTTTGTCATCCGTTTAGTGCGTGCAAACGGGATGGATGTTTTTTTTTTATTACAATGAACGCGTAATAATTAACGCTTGAAGCTATTTAATATTGACTTATCAAATTCTAAGACAGTTTTTATTAAAATAACCGTAGAAGAAGTTATTGTGTTTAGTATGGAATATTTTTTTGTCAGTACGTTTCTTTTATTAGCTTTTTTTTTTTAATTTATTATCATAAACGAAATGCGCCAGTAACAAGCAGTAGTCTATAGCCCAAGTATGTTTTTGCCTTTGCAAAGTTCTCATTGCATCTCCCCACATTATACTCATAATTCTCCCTGTAACAAGGCTCTTATGTCCAGTCTGTGATATTTCAACATATCCGTCTCAAATGTAAAAAGATTATGTGAGTGTGTTATCTTTTTATCGAACATTGGTGTCAAACGAGCACACAGTTCACCTAATGGTATGCAAAGACTGTATCCAATAAACATATGACTCCGCAAAGGTTCAATATGCATTTGTGTTTCGCGTCTCCGGAACTTTACATTCATCATACGAAGCACAGCAGCGTTGTGCTGCTATTTCTCGCTGGTGTTCTGTGAGTTCGTGGTCCATTCATGGCTGATTCATTCATGCTTCCGTTAGAAACAAGCTACAGCGTGGCTGTACCACATCTTTGAAATTAAACGAAAAATCGGAGCGGATGCCAATCCGTATTACCAAACAGAGGATACTAAAGCAATTTCCGTTTAGAATTTGTGGTGTGATTTTTGTAATGGCGGAGTATCAGCCTTTCAAAAATAAAATGAGCATATTTTTAAATACATCATCGTTAATGAAAATATTTGTGATAATTATTGGTTTACTTTATTGTATTAACTTTTCAATAATTGTTAAAAGTTAAACACTAATGTTCTTGTATAGAAAACAGATATTTGATAAATTATTTTCGCGATACAGTATACATGTGTCTCAGTGTGTCCATACGAATCTTAGATCCAGTAAGTATTATTCTATCGTCGGTAATCTATATGTTAGAATCAAAATACTTTATACCATAATTTTTTAAAAAAGAATTCTTTGAATTCGTCAAATTTTAAAAGTTATTGTCATTTCTTCCACGAGGAGAAGCCCATGTCAACAAGCTTATGGGCAAGCTTTTCAATCGTGGAATTGGTAATAATATGTTTGATATAATTAGTAGCGTCAATCAATCTCAAGTACAGTTTAGGTTCAGGCTTAAGCATAATTTTGTTATATTTACTGAAACTTAATTTTTTAATTTTTATTTTTCAGTTAACTGTATATAATCGTATTTGATTCTTCAAAGACGATAATAGAAGATAACACATTATTTAATTTATCTGTACTAGAACTTTAAATTATTAATTTCAATGTCAAAATCTTCTCTAAGCTTTAAAACTATTAATGTTTGATGTTGCTGGGTAATAATCCGTGTAGTAACTAAGTTGTCTAAGTACTAAGTTAATGGATGTAATCATCTATGTAAATTGTGAGCTTACGAACTATCACGAAACTCTACGAAATTGTGTACATCATTAAATTTAACGGAAGGATAATACATGTTGAAAAAGTTCTTGTAAGTGAATACAAATTATTTAATTTAAACGTTATATTTGTATAGAGTACCATATTATGGACAAACATAATCCAGGTTAGAGAAAATTGGGAATTCATTGGACATACTAATAATCCTTTTTTAAGGATTATTCACGTTACACACATCCAAAATCTGATGAAAGCGGAAAAGTTATAATTATTCGTAAGGAGTAGAGAGCCTTAAGCCTTCTTGCAATCGTCACTATGTTGCCAAACAGAAAAATTGCAGGTTTTCTTAACATATATTATTCTACAATACCGTCTAGGAGGGTCTTTTAAAATGTAAACTTTAAAGCTCACGTTCTATTCGTACTTCAGCGAATCGTTATACAATAATCAGATAAATGATGCTTTAACAACCTACTCGTAAGCGCAGTTAGTATTTTTACTCTATTTTTATAAAGATTTTTTTATAAGAAAGTGTATACGGCCGCGTGACGTAGTGATTCAACTACTTGGGTATAGGATAACATCTGGTATAACTAGAAGATAACGCTTATATATGTTGCACCTAAAACATTAGCTTGTCAGATTTTAGATAAGCAT
This sequence comes from Teinopalpus imperialis, assembly GCA_029286865.1. NCBI lineage: Eukaryota > Metazoa > Arthropoda > Insecta > Lepidoptera > Papilionidae > Teinopalpus > Teinopalpus imperialis. Next base: position 953,199 of record JAGSMU010000026.1, on the reverse strand, counting down.
ATTAGATTGATTGAATTGAATCAGTGTAGGAACTGGTATTTGAACTGAATTTTATGAATTGTTATATAAATATTTTAAAAATATTTTAAACTACAACTAAACATGTAGACATGTTTAGTTGTAGTTTAATTAATTGTGGTATAAAATATACGATACATAGTCATAACGTTTATTATGCTAAAAGCTGAGGCACTTAATTGGAGGCGTGTCACTCTAATGTTTTCGATATAGCAGATATATATTAACTCGTTTTAGCATCATTCTTAATCTAAATGGAAAATACTTTTAACCGAATAAGAACTTAAATACAAGTGAAATTAACGATGTAATGTGTTACTTCCAAAAACATGTAACAAATGGTTCAGACAATACCTAGCAAGACTTTTATATAGAAACCGTATACTTTTAAGTAAAATTACGAAAATAATTGTTCCTAGCAGAATTTCTTAATTAATACATACAATAAGTATCACTTTTAGTTAATTATTTTTTATTGTGAAAGTACGAATTTTACAATACACCAACACCTATTTAGTTTTGATTCGTAAATTGAACCTCCTAGTAGTTTTGATTCTTAAATTGAAATATCGAACTAAATAATACATATTTTTTTCCGAGTTTCAGACCAACCATCATACGAACAAGACCTGGCTGTATGGACTAAAGTTCTTTGCCTTTCCCATTAGGGATAAATTAATATCATCATCATAATTTTTTCCGAAGTTCTTGTTTTTTTTTAACTACCGTTTAACCATTAATCATACTGACATTGCTTTAGTCGATCCTTTATGAAGGACTTGAGGAAAAAAATTATACATAGCTGTATATAAATCATAGTCTCTCCTCTTTTTATTTATTTTATAATGGCAAACACCAGAGAGTTTTATGGTTTTTTTTTTTGGTTTATTGCAACTATTAGGCCGAGGGCTTTTACAGCGTTACCGGGTTGAGAGGTGGCCGATCGTTTAGAGCACTCAGCCAAAACCTTTATTAATGGGTAACCAGAACCAGCACAAGGGTTCCCTTGCTCGACAACCCCGAACCTCGGCTCGGTCAGGTGCTTCTGACGGATTAACTAAATTAATATAATAATAATTATTATCGACATTTACCACCACTTCGGAATGCGATGGCGCAATTTTAATGTTTAATTTCAAACTTGTATAGATAGTAAACTTTTTGTGGCTGTTAGCTTGTAATTATTTTATATTTTATGTCCACAAGTGGGCCATATAATCACCAGATCCATTGCATCTTAGGTAGAAGGTAGAAGGTTTTATTATTTTTTAAATATGAAGTTTTTTTTTTAAAAGAGATTGCTAGCACTGCTATAATTACTAATATTTTCGTTAACCACTCCAACTAAGCTTAAATGTTTGTGCTACGAGTTGGTTCACGATAATAGTCTAATAGCAGATTTGAAGCTACGACCCTAAGTTTTATTTCTGCCATATAGCATGAGCCTAAGCCTTGTTGACGTGGACTCGGAAAATTAAAGGATATGCATTACATTCACTAATTTCAAATTCGGATTAAGCGGGTAATGCAATAGAACTTATGTCCCAAACAGATATTACCGACCCACGTATATATTGCAGTAGCAAACCATGATATATCACCTAACCGCAACCTCGTGTCTACTACAGCGCTTTATTAGCGGATTTAATGGACAAAATATGTTTGAAATTTATCTACGATTCAATAAATAGGTGAATAAAAGACAACTTAAATATTCAATAGAGCGATTACTTGTTCAAAAAATTACTCACATCATTGGGCCTAAATAAAGTTGATGGATGTAGGTACTTGTAAATACTTTAAAATTAAAACGAGCACATTTTTTTTATTACATTCAGAGTAACGACCAAGGCCACAGTTCACATGATGTTAAGTGATTCCTGCGGCATGTAGATGTCATATCTACATTCATCCTTGAGAAGGAGTCATAATGCAGATGCGTTGTTACCCTTGAGGATTGAGATAGAATGCCTAGTCACTAGTAATAAAGGTCTCCGGATCTCTACACTCACTAGACGAAACACAGCTGCATTATACTGCTATTTCATGCTGGTACTCTGTGGGGGTGTGGTCCTACCCCCGTCGAGCTGACTCATTCATTCTGTAGCTAGAAACAAACTGCAGTGAAGTTTTACTACGTAAAATACGCACATAATAGGTTCCTGCAGTCCACGACACCCATAATCAACGTCGATAAGGAATCATAATACAGATGAGTTATCAATCCTGAAGACGAAGATGGAATGCCCTGTTATTAGTTATAGGGTCTTTCACCAGTGCTCCAATGCTTGTATTCAATTCCATTACTACCGTGTGTCAACTAGGTAAAATACATAATTAAATATGACTCATACCAATAAGCTAAGTTTAGAATTTCCGCAATTTCACTTTGGCTCTTAATCGAAATTAATTACATATAAAATAATTAAAGTTGTATGTATACTAAACCAGAGATGGTACACAGAGACTGAGATATATTTAACATTATACAATAACCTAGCCTTAACCCCTTTCTCTTTTCTCTTACTACAGATATTATCTTTTTATAAATTATTCCTGAATTAAATTAACATGTTCACGTTTTATGAGTAAAAGACAAAACATTCAACATCTCCGTTTACATGGTACACTCGTGTGTCTACTGAAGTGCTTTATTAGCAGCTTTATTATGCAAAATGTGTTCGAAATTGATTTACAATTGAATAAAGAGATATGGAATATAAAGGAAAACTTTTATACTAAAGGGTGCAACAACCTCTGCAGCATTGCATGGGAAGACGATAGATGCTGGTGGCTAAGAGATCTCACTTCGTGGCCTTTTGTAGGGGTGGTTTATTCCAATGTACAAAGGTTGGCAATACGACGTTTGTATTTTCTAACTTTAATTTAAAAGGAAATAAAGGTAAAAGGGACAAATAAGAAATCAGTTAAGAGACAGGTTCTATAAAGCATTTTAAAATATATGAATGTATTCAAAATAATCTATACGAATTAACACATCCAAAGCAGAGAGTAAAGGAAAAATATTTTAGATTAAAATATTGAGAATACAATTATTGAATATAATATTATTTAAAATATTTATAACGTCGCAATCCTGATGCTCTGCCCCCAACTTCCAGTCGTTAGTGCCCTATTTTGAAAGTGCAATTATTCAAATATATTCAGCCCGAGTACAGAGGATTTGAATAGAAATCTAAAATTTAAAATGGGTTTATACCAGAGTTTGTAGAATGTAAGCTTGCTTTTAAAAATTGAGTAGTTCGTAAGTATTTCATACTTTTTAGTGAAAAAACAAACATATATAAACATTATTAAAACATAAGAAGTTAGATTACACATTAAAAAAGTTTTTACATTAAAGAGTTAATTAACAAACTTACACACTTTACTTACTTACTTTAACAAATTTTGTACAGAGTTGATAATTTTTTAATGGTTTTTATAGTATAATTAATAATATTTTATCATATCATTGTAAAATCATGTCCTTATTTCGACCGCGGATCTTATGGTTATTGTCAGAAGACATCAACAGCGCAATATATTTTATAATAAGCAATTATGCAAACGTAGAGGCACTCACTCGTAGTTCCCTTCCCTAGTTCGATGTAATGGATGGGTAATAAGATGGACGAGGAAGGTTCAAATGCAGTGTCAGGGATACGGACAAAGATACAACACATCCAGAGCCAAAAATAATAATTTGTCGCGACGCAGAAGCCAGGTAATCAAATCGCTACACCAAGCGGCCGTCAGATACATTTTAAATGTTCAACATACAATATTAATCGATTAAATTGATCGCTTGATTCTTTATTAGAATATAGGATAGATTATGTTACCTGAAGTCTTTAAAGCCTACTTAAAGAAATTAAAATGTTCAACAAGTCTATAAATTACTAAGTTTTATTGTTAAAAATATGTTAAATAAGGTGAAATTTATGTGTTTGATTATATCGTATCATTATGTATGAAGTTTAGTGTATACGAGTTTAAACTATAGTGCTGAATGTGGAGGGCGATAATGTGGTGAGTGCGAGGTTACACAAATACACTCTGGACTCGATCGGGGATTTAAATTGGAAGCAGGGATAAAACTTTGGATGCGCTCATGATCTGATAGCTAGATTTTAGTACCAAACTTTGGAACAGAGCGCTGGTTTTAAAATCCATTTTGAATTGTTAGTAATGTCCTTGAAACTTATTGAAATGTTTCAGAGCTTATCTTACGTAATGTGCCAATTATAATATCTTTTGAAAGTTTAGTTAAATAGTTATTATGAAATAGTTACTGGTTGCGGCTAAAGGGATTCGATCGCTAATGATATCTTAAACGTGATAAATATTTTAAAAATATTTAAGATAACGTTTTAGTTATGCAAATTTTTGCTTTCTATCCAATTAATAAAAAACGCTCTCATGTTAATTAAAAGTATAATTTTATTTCTTAAATAGAAAAAATCTAAAACAAATCAAATATTACAATGTGTTTTCGGGAGATTCTGTTGTCAATAGAATTTTATAATGGGTTATCTAATCATAACCCAGTATAGAATTACATTAAACACATCTTATTGCAAATATTATATGATAATGGACAAAAATGATTACAATAAACTTGTAACTTGTAACTTGAATGTATACAAAGGGTGATTGGTTTATAGACTGACAGAGATGAAAGAAGGACTGCAGAAAATATTTGCTGCGGTGCTGGAATGAAACTGCTGATATCACAGGGTGTGCTTAGGATATCCAGAAATCAAAAAATGTAAAGTGCGAAAAGAGACCACGAGGTGGAAGAATGATGTACTTGAGAATGAGTTTCAGTTTTGCTTTTAAAAATATCTATGGTACCTTGTCTTTCAAACCATTGCATGACACTGAGATTTGAGTTTGATAAGTTTTAATGAATTTTCTGTCCTCCTTAGAAACATCAGACTATCCATTACCGCTCAACAACCCCGTTAATATCTTAAATTGGTTAATGACGTAACAAAACAACATCAAGTATTTCTTCAACTCTAATACTGGCTGTCATATAAGTATTTATTAAAACAAGTATATTTGTCAGTTTTGCTAAAATTTACATGATATCAAACTAAAACAAAGTTGATACGAAAAAACAGTTTTATTACAGTCACAGCTATCTATTTCATTTGATACTGGGAACAAATTGGCAACAACATCCATCAATCCGAAACAGCTAGATCAGCTTTGATTAATAGACTTGCTTGTCGAACAGTTTTACCAAAACCAATCTGATGGAGATCAAAATTTAGCTTTGTCACAGTTCTAGTGCATTAATTGCAGACGTAAATAGTAAATGATAAATTATTTCTTAAAATTTGACTAAATTCGAATAGTTTTTACTTCATTTTAGGGTATATTTATTTAATTAAATATTATAAAAAATACCAAAAAAAAATCAATCAATTACTGTTTAATAATTTTTTATATTCTTATTAAAACAAAGTAGATATATTTAATTATTAGACATACTATCCTCACCAAACTCTAATTTTGATGCTCATTTTTTTTATATGTTTACCTACGTAAACATTGTCATATAAACTGATATAAACAAAAATACATTATAGTAAAGATTAAATAACCTTAATATCGATGATGACTTCAAAATTACCAATAAAGTTTTAAAAATATTTAGACAAAAAAATTTATTCTTTATAGCTATGTAGTGTATTTTATATATATGTTCATTAATTTTTTTGTGCAAACAATTTAAACATTAACAAGCGATTTTGATTGCATCGAGAGTTGGGTTGCATTAACCTTACCGATAAGATTGTATCTAAGAAAGAAGTTTGTGTCTATATATTCGTTTGTGCTTATTTGACTAAACGACAGACGATGTAATATAAAACGCAGATGGATCATAAAATCAATTACGGGGATAAATCGGCCGTTATGGCCATGTGTTGTAAGTGTTTTTTTATTTTATTTATTGGAGAGTAACAAACGGTTATTGACAAAAAAGAAATATGTCCTCGTTACTTATTAATAGTTTCATGACGTAATATAAGAATGTTTTTGTACGTTAACGGTATGCGGTTAGTAAAATTAAAATTTAGAAACTAATCAAAATTACATTAAATGAAGAAAAAATGGATTATAAATTATTAGTAATAAAATGTTATTTTAATGTATATATAAGTCAATCAGACTCTCATTAATTTTATATAATTTACAAGGAAGCTAAACAAATAAATTGTTTTATAGTATTTGTAAATATTATAGAAATTAATTAAGATAATATTTTATAAATTTAATTGTGGCTGTATGAAAATAAATAAATCTTTCGCTTAAATATAGTCACAGTATTGTACAGGATGACGAAAATATAAAAGATTAATGATATTTTAAGTATATTTGACTAGAATATCCATTACTTTATTAATTTTATTATATTATATATTCATTAAAATATGTAATTGTACGATTTTACCAAAATTTAAGTAAGTAAGGTAAGCATTTTATGAGTTTTTTTTGCGTGTTTTTAACTAATGTTTTGTGTCAATAATAACTTAATGAGCTAACAATGTCTAATTAGCGGCGACATGAAGCTACATAAACCTTAGTAAAAGAATTCAATAAACTAAATTCTGTTATTACTTCTATCACTGTAACAGAAAATTCAAAAGAAAAAAATCATCAAATTTATGCCCCATGTTATTTTGTTGAACAACAATATTCCGCGTCATGCGCAAGTGAATATTATCACGTTCGTTATTACGTTCAAGAACTCCATAACTTGAGAGATAACTTGTGAGATATATGCTCATTAAGACATCTGTTAACAACGAATATCGTTTACAAAAGGTTGAAGTTGAATTCTCTTTAACTATCAGCTTTCATTGGTTGTTATCTCGTCTCGTATCTTGTCTATTTATTGCTCACAGCGACGTTAATTTTCGCAGTAAATGTATACCATTTTATGTAACAAACCAAAACTATAATTAACTTTAACTGTAAAATAAAATATGTCCCAAATTTAGGAGCACATAAACATATGTTAGTTATTAATAATTAAGGACTAGCAAGTTCCAACGATTATGATCTGGTCACATGAATTGCAGAATTTCGTGGAAATATATGAGAATGCCTGTTTCACTTTCGATAAAATAATATTAAATGAAATTTTAACCGAATATTACTGACACAGCGGCACATAAGGTGAATGTGCTATTACGGTTATTAATTTTTCATTAAGAAACAAATTTCTCAAGCTACACTCTTGAAAGATAACGGCAAAGCTATAATTAGGAGGTTTATTCATCATTTGACTTTCGATAGGGAAACAACGCAGTGATGATCTAATCAGAGCTTAGAAGAAAATTCAGTATAATACAGATTGTTGGTTATCGAGTCGAAGCATGTTTGAAATTGTTCATTGTTTTTGAAACTCCTTTTGTACGTAACTCCATGATCCCTCTGCTTCTGCTATCCTCCTTATCGCATGTCTATTATGTCTGTTTAGGGATGGTGATGGAAGATTATTACTCTAAGTTTGCACAAATACCTACAGAAATATAACCTACCCTTCACAATAATTTGATAACAGTTAGAATATGATACAGATTCGCCATTATGTATTTAATAATTGTGAGTATATTTCATTTACAAAAAAATATATACTGCGTAATATTTATCTTTAAAATAATATTATTATGTTCTCTAACATAATAATTTACTGTTGTGTTGATAAATGAAGTAAATATGCACAATATAGCATAGTTTAAAAAGCAAACAGTGCTGACCGAATTACGTGAAAAAAAATTTAACATGTAGTTTTGACAGTCGTAGAAAATCTGAGGGTGCAAGGTCAGGTTCAGGTCATCTATATGGTTGATGCTTTAACATTTCCCAACCAAGCTCTCCCAATAATTATTGAGTGGTTGAAGATGTGTGTGGTCTGGGTTATCATGTTGAAAAACCACACTCTTTCTGTTGATCAATTCCGGCCGTTATTTCTCTATATCTTGCTTTATCGTATATCCAGACTTTTTCAAATGGGTCAGAACTGTTTTGTGGTCAACCCCAAGGTAGTAACTACTAATATGCCAATCTTGTCACTCCGCTTTGTCTGAAATGGCATCGACTTTATCTGTAGTTCGAGCACAGCGAGCTTCACTTTGACATCAATATTCCCGGACAAAAAACGCTTGAACCAATTTTGTGCTACTCTTACTGAGCAATTTCCCTTTTTTGTAATAAAACTTCTAAATATCGAATTTATTCGTTAGATTTACTCATTTTGGCGGACAGAAAAACAATAGAAAAATGGCGTTTAACCGTTTATACTTTTTATTTTTAAAATGTCCTCCATTTTATGGTATCTAAACCAGCCATATACAAACAGTGCAACCAAAGAGATTTTACTGCAACTTTTTAAGTATAAAATACGAAAAATCAGTTTCCCCGAGCTATTATAAAATCAGGTTCCTTATTTGATAAATGGTCTTCAATTAATATATTTTTCCTAAATTGGAATAATTATCAAACGGAATCAGATCAGCTATGATTTACCTTTTCTTGCAATAATGTTATTATAAATAATTAGTATGTCAAATAAAAAGGTTTAGGCGACAAAAACAAAATTAAGTAAAATACTGTATAACTTCATGTTGAAGGTACGTTGGGAATATCTCTTTAGCTTTGATGGTGACCAACGTAAGTTTGCACTGCCTTATCGTGTAAAGTATTTTTATTTATGAACGTGTGTTTATCTCCTAAGCAGTATAACATAAATGTAATTGCTATCATCCCAAGTTTTAGAAATGTTAACACAATTTGTTAAATAATGGGTGTAGGTTATCATTTAATCAATTATAATTATGCTTGGAAGATTGCAAGACTTTAAAACACGGTTTTAATACACAAATTATGATGTGCAATACTACAAAAGTGTTTTGTGGACACCTACTTGACTAAAGCTTATTTTGATTTGATTTGATTACAGCCTGCGAACTCTTGAACTCTTTTCCTTCTGCTTTTCGTCTAAAATATAGCTTCAATATCTGACATAGGGACGTGAATACAATACTATTCGCGTCACTAAGTGCAACCCGAAAGTATGCCATTTTAATCTCCAACAACACACACAAAACTCTGCATAGGTATTTTTGTGTATATAAGTGCTCACAGAAACCGCACTAAAAACTCGTTACCTATATTTGTATAAAATGAATAGAATCAAAATAAAAAGCGAAAGATAACCCACCAAAATTATCTGTTTAGAATTTTATAAGCAAACGAACCTGCGAAAGTCTGCTAAAATCACACTAGAAAAGCGAACATATTTCGGTTCTCTTCCGTTCCACGTACAAACGTTCACGTTCGAAAGCAGAGTCACATAAGAACTTGCTGGACGGATTTTCATTATTTGCCGGCGTTTCATTTCAGTTAACTTTTTTGCAATGTACAATATTGGATTGCGTTCAAAACTGCTGGATTGATAATTGTATCTTAGACATTAATGGTACGAAAATGACATGACAGATTACTTACTTAAGAGCACTTAGTTTACTACTTTGTCACCCTTATGTTCAATACGCTACTTCTAATAATAATAAGTTATGATTATAAACGCGTAATTTGTAGGTAATCAATAAATTAAGTAATACATACTGTATAAATGAATCTATCAATTTGTTAAAATTCATGCGATCAGTTGGAGTTCCTTGTTTAATGTTTTTAGTGTTATTAAATAACAATATTACACATTGGTAAGAAAAGTTGGATGATATTTCCTTCAGAGTAGGTTACTATATATAAAATAATAATATAGATGATTTATAGTATATATAGTATGTATGTAAGTGGCACGTATTAAACTACTTCCTCCACTTCTACCCTTGACATTGGACCAAGGACGAGAGCTTAGTGCAACAATTATAAAAAACAAAGTTAAAATCCAATAAACTCTCATATTTATATCGTTGAAATCGCAGAAAGACTGTTGACAAGACAATAAAAATACAAAAGGGCTACAATGTGAAAATGAACAGCTTTATACTACGAACAGCTAAAAATCAAAACAAATTAATCACTAAATGTTATTTTAATAAGAAAATCTAAAATGACCATCTAAACTACTAAGAAAACCTGGATATCTCTGAATGATTGGGGGATAAGGCTAAATACTCAGATTAACATTCAAAATTTAATCACCGCACCTGTCACTACAATCACCGAGCGGCTTCCAAATCATGCCGTTGATTACGGTAAATACTTATGAAATGAGTTGATGGTGATAGAAATTATTGCAGTAAGTAAGAGCATAAAAGCTTAATGCAATGACAGTTTTTTAACTATTGATGTACTATGTCCTAACAGCGGTAGGGCCACGTCGTTGTTTATTTGCAGTATAAATGGTTCAGCTCGATTGCAAGTCTATGCCGTCACAGAATACCAGTGTGAAATGGCAGTATAATACTGTTGCGTTTCACCTGATGAGTGTTGGATCCCTACACTCATATAGGTACTCCTAATTACTGGTGGTAATCCTCAAGGGTGATAAAGTAACTGCATTATGATTCATTATCGATTTTGAATGTGGTTGCCATAAGGCGCAGGGATCACTTTCTATCAGTTAAACTATATGCTGCGTTTGCCACTAAAAACTAAAAGGCTCATCATTGCATTTTTGTGTAAACCGTTTCACAATACTTTGGAATGTAGTCCTTCGTTGTTTTCATGTTGATAGCGTTTAAACGTCAAATGTTTGCTTCAGTTCGTTTGCTTAGCTTTCAGTTCTTGAAACGAATGTTTCATTCTGTATAGCACTGATCGAGTTAAGAAAATTTATCGACTATTCAGTTTACATGCCGGTTTTCAATCTGTTTAATTTACATAAAATAATGTTTTTGTTGTTTTATTTTCGCTCACTCGTCATTCCATTCTTTAATCCGATATAATGCATGTCCAATCAATGAGAGGAAGGATCAAATTTAATTTCAAGGATACAGGACATACAGACAACACATCCAGGTCCAATAACCAATAATTTGTCATACACAAATATTGTCGGCTTAACTCTGGAGCTACTGCTATACCGCTACGAGTCAATTTAATAGGAGACAAAGAATCTAACTTGTTGATAAAAATCAATAAGGCTTTAATTTATAATGTTTTATAAAAAGTTATTGCTTTATTGTTTTCAAACAACGTTATTAAAATAAAGTTGCTTTATTTTTAATTTAATACTTATTTGGGATATATATTTTTTATTTTGCGGACTTTATTAAATTTTCCATGATGTATTTATGGCTCTGGCGGCACTGTACTTTTTGCACGCATACCGCACGTTGGTTTTAAGAGAATTTGAATAGTCTTTTTAAAAGTTTATGATAGTATAAAAGCTTAAGCTTTGTAAATTTATACATTTAAAAATATAAAACAAAAAATTAAGTTGATTTCAGTCAACCTTTTATATATATCTGTATTAAATTTTTATGGCTCATTGTTTTATGAATACAATTATTTGTCTACGTTTTAATGGACGTCGCATATTTATTTAATCCGGGAACGCAATAAAAATCATGAAATATGTAAAAGACACGTGTGGTGGTGTGTTTTGAATATTTAAGTCTGTATTATGTATATTTTTTTAATTATAAAGTTACTTCTTTAGGTTCCATTAGTTTAATGTTTCGTAACGTAACGTGAGATCGGCTTGCTTATGGATTTATTTTAAATGGTAGATAGTCGATGACAATGTAACAAGGTTGAAGAGTTTAGGTATAAGATTAGTAAGTTTACAAACATAAAATTATGCTGTAACTTGAAATCTTTTATATCACCACCATTGTTAGTCAACTGCTCAAAACTGCTTATTTTCTCGACTGTTCTTCGATCAATTATTAACTGGTTAAATTCATCTGTAATTGTAGTACGACATAATATTTGTTCATTGTCATCAGCAGTCTTCGTAAATCAAGAAAAAGAAGAAAAGAAAAAAGAGAAAAAGAGAATATTTAATGAAGTAAGTAATAAGCAAGAAATTTATTTATTTTCATGAAAGTATATAGTTAGGATGAAATTTTAGTATATTATGAATTACGTACAATCTGTGATGCAAAAAGCATTAAATACCATGCACGTGAAGAGACAGACAATGTACTTAATCCGTCAGAAGCAAATGGTTCGGCTCTGTCGGCTACTCTCGTGTCAGACGCTTTCGCGCAAAGGGTAACGGTCCTAGCCAAGGCTCCCTCTCGGGAAATTTGTGCTAGTTACCCATTAATAAAGGTCTAGGCTGAGTGCCCTAAGAGCTCGCCCACCTTTAAGCCCGGTGAAGCTGTAAAAGCCCTCGGGTGAACAGTGTAGCTATCGGTTAACCATCAACCATAAAATATAAAATATATGTGTTTAGTCACAGAAAGTTTATTATAAGATGATGCTATCATAAGAACGTTGAATAGAGTTAGAGCAAATTATATATGTAAATTAGATATTTAATTCTTGTTTTATCAAAGGTTTCAAAGAGAGCTGGAGACCGAAGATTGCAAGTTAAACCTTTAACTTTTTAATTTAACTCAATTCAACAAACCTGATAATGAGACTTGAGTATCATCTAGAGAGACATTTTAAGAAAGTTGTATGAAAGAGTTCATCCAACACGTAGAAGGTCGGTGTAAGGTCGCTCTCTTTGTATTTCACGTTACGCGAGTAAACAAAGTTTTTGCACCAATGAGATTGTTAATTGCAATTTTTAAGGCTGACTTGTAATTAATTACTTAGCTTTCTATGTCTATTGCTTATTAATGTAAACGTGTTACGTTCACGTTACGCATTTCCTATATTAAGTAGCACGTGTTTATTCGTAAGGCCACAATTAACATATGTACATAATTTAAGCCATTAATTTCTCATTAGTCGACTTGGTGTGAAGTTCTGCTGTGATTATACAACGATATTGTGATGGTTTAATAGCTTCGTTAAAATTTGCATATTATAAATATACTTTGTTTGAGATAAGAGATAGCCTCCAAGATGGATCTTCACAGAATCACAGGTTGTTTTGGCATTTAATGTCGAAACGCAAATGAAGACCTACAATCATTCAAAGTCTACAACCGCCTACGTTTCTTTACAACATTTTGTGCCATGTCATTAACCATTGCTGCCTTAATCTTCTACTTTTCTGAAATTGTTTATTTGAAAAATATATTTTGAATAAAAGAGATAAGGGTTCTTTTATGTCTCTATATAAAACCTATGAATGCCTAGCGATATGATAAGTTAGATTTACAACAATAAACGTAATGTTAAAATATATTAACATCTATTATAAGATGTCGTCATGTTAAAACCTTAAATATTAGAACAGCTGTATTTAGAAACTTGTGGTGCTGCGAGAGGTCGAGTTAAAACGAGATCTTGTATATACATTATAATAAAAGAAAATATCTAGAAACATTATAATATTTTTTTATTTTCGAATTTCTAAAATATATATATATATATATATATATATATATATATATATATATTTATATATATATATATATATATATTTATATATATATATATATATATATATATATATATATATACATATACATCTTGTTTTAGTTATTGTAACCCTGTAATTGTAAATCTAATAATGCTTGAACTATAAAGTTTATTGCTTTTGTTTATTTTTCTATATAATTTTTTAATTTACATTATTATTATCTTATATTGTTATACTGATATGAATAACAGATAACATATTTATATTGTTTCTAATTATATTTTATTGAGTACTGGAAACTTTACCTTACCAAGAATTCGATACAAACAAAAAAGCTATTTGAGGCATAGTTTCTTATAAGGTTAATGAAGGGTGAAAGTGACTTTGTTTCATTAAAATATTAAATGATATGTCAACTGGTATTAGGTTAGTAGGCTTCTACACCCTAACTTTGTTGAACTTTACAGTAAACAGACATAAATTTGTGCTGTTTAATATATGAAAGCTTTCATTTCATTTTAGGAATAAGCTTAAGATACTTAAAATATGTAAAAGTTGCAATTCTTCGTAAATTACATAAATTTTATTTATATACATCCTATTAGCGTGGATTGGAGCCCACAGCCCCCCTCTCTCGAAAAAGTGTCTTTCCACTGCGGATTACGTTTTACGATTGATTGATTGATCGATGACATGTCAAAGCAATTTTTTTTTAACTGTGTCCTGGCACGACGCCCTCTTTAATGGTACGCGAGAAAACCTATTTCAAGCGTTACGAATGTGTTATGAAATTAAAATTTTATGTATTCATATACCATTTACTTGGCGGCAGCAGCTGAGCCACGTGGCGAAATATAGGTACTCCTGCAACCTTTCTACAGAGGAAGCTAATGCCCGGTGAAGGAATAATAAATACATACGTACAATACGTATATTAATAACTTCTACTTTGTTATTAAAAAGAAATGTACATAATATTGTACATAAATAATATTTTTTGTGGGTATGTGTATTACTTTTAGCCTCTACAGCTTGACCGCAACAGACACGCGAGCAGGGAGCCCTCGAGTAAGGAGTACATCTTCAGATGCACTCCTGTGTGGACGAAGAACAACAACGACGGCAGAGGGGAGCGAGTAACGATTCGAGAGCCCCTCTTAAGAAGGTACGAAACCTCGGCTCGGATCGTTATCGAAAAAGGAGGACAGCTTGATTTAGAAGCGGCATGGATTATCGGACCCTCGTATCGATTATGACCTCGCGCTCGCTGGTGAGTGAGGTGCTTTTGTATTTTGTTTATTATATTATTTTGTATCTAGCGTGTAAGCCCCTGTTAGGCGCCGGCAGGCCTGTAAGTGGTGTAATAATATTTTTTTTTTATAAATATTCACAAACGAGTACAAAGTACACTTGAAGGCAATCGACGACTGTGGCTCATGAAATCCTCATGTATCCTCAACAAAGATACAAATGCACATGCTTTGGCTCCCCTAAGGGCTGAGATGGAATGCCTCGTTAACTGCACTTATGTCCCCTACACTCACCATACGAAAATGATGTGGTGCGATTTTATGCAGATATTCTGTAGTGGGGCGTGGTCTTTGTGCGGTTTAGCGAACCCATTAATGATGGAACTAATAACAAGCTGCTTTGAGCTTCTACAATGGATCAATATATTTACAAACAGCTTTTATATCTTTCTTTTATATAAGAAAAAGCAAAAGCGTACTTGTTTGCAATCTCATTAAAGTAAACCAAAAAGTTT
This sequence comes from Teinopalpus imperialis, assembly GCA_029286865.1. Taxonomy (NCBI): domain Eukaryota; kingdom Metazoa; phylum Arthropoda; class Insecta; order Lepidoptera; family Papilionidae; genus Teinopalpus; species Teinopalpus imperialis. Next base: position 937,939 of record JAGSMU010000026.1, on the reverse strand, counting down.
CAACATTTAATGATTATATATGATATCCTCTAAATTTCAGGTTAGCTAGTTTTGTGGTGTGTTTGTGTTTACCACTAAAATAATTGAGTTAAGTAATGATCATAAAGTAATTAACTAATAGAGAGCTGAGGGAGAGAGATAGAGAAATATATTGGTTTACTTATAAGAATAAAATAGAAAATACTTAATTGTAAATTGCATTCAATATCTAAAAACATAAAGCTCAATATTGTTATACAATAACCAAAATTTAAAGAAACAAACAAAAATAAATTATAATAAATAATAAAAATGTTACGTGTATTTTATAAACATTGACAGAGGTGCAAAATAGAATGCAATTATGTGACGTAACTGAAATAAAATTGTGTTTTACCAATCCATTCAGCATAAGCTGAAACATTAAGCACTAGTTTCCAGTGAAAACATATAGGAAAAGTAGTCGTTTATTTTAGTAATATTTTTATATATGGTTAACTCACTAACTTATTAAACATTGCTTTATATAATATATAATTAATTATATTGAAAATTCAATACCGTTAGTAATTTAGTCTCTCAAAGTAATATAGATAAAATATGCTTACGTGATTACATGCATATATTCTAAGAAATCAGATGATAAGAAAACGCAGCAACTAAAATGAATAGAGGCTTAAAACGTATCCGCCACTCACGCTGAGGGCCAGTTTAATCCTTTTAGCTTTGTGAAATACTGCACCCGAGGATAAATCTGCAAATTGTTTTAATCTTTCTTTCTGGAACAATCTCCAGCATGAGAAGACGCTATGAGACATTGATCCTGCACCTTTGGTTATATAACAATTTTCATATGTAAAATCAGTAATGTAGTTTAAACCACAAGAATGGAGGATAAACTTATAAAGCAAAGTTTTTGTTCCCACAGATTTCATGGTTGGGTTAAGGGTCGGGGCATCTATAATAAGATTTTATGATCTTCCCTTCATCAAATTTGTTGTTTTTTTAATTTGCTTCAAAAATTAAATCATTAATCATCTAGAATGACAAAATGTTTGAAACTAGATGAGGTAAATTCGCACGTAGGATATTTACTTTTATGTAGCACTTATTTAAAAATAATAATTAAAAAATAAAGAGCAATATTTCGTCTTCTCTTCTTATCAAATAAATGTCATTCAATTTGAAGTGTCAATAGCTCTAGGATTAGGTCTAAATATTTTTAAATATAAACAGTTATATATTTAAACATATTTAGACTTATACATATACTTAGAATCAAATAATTATTATAATGTTTAATTAATTTTACTGTCGCTAACCAAAAAAAGTAGTTCGATTTAATGTTATTTCAGAGATAAAAATCCGTACTTGGATTTTTATCTCTGAAATATAAAATTTTATTAGAAAATTTTAAAACTTACATAACATGTTGAAATTGCTTTACTGGCTCCGCCGGAAATCGTGGGTTATTTGAATGTTCGAAATAGCGGCCTTATCTGCGATTCTGTTTAACTGAGGCAGTTGAGATAACTGTATTTTATCTTAAATAAAAATAATTTTCACATGCATATCTTCGTGCGTGTGCTTCGTGGTTACAGAGAAAAATAACATACATACACATATCGATCGTAAAAGAAGTACACAACACTATTTCAGAAACTTACAACAGACAATGTAGTGCTTTTATTTGGCGTTAAGACGTAAATATTTTGAGCATTGGACACCAACGAACTATATATATAGTATTGATCTATCTATGAGAGAAATACAGATTATTTAAGTGTAATTATTTATTATATTCCGCAGTATTTAGAGTATATAGAATAATCTTCTAAATATTTATCTTTAAATTCTTATTTCCTTTTATATTACGTGATAAGTTGCCTAATATTTCTTAAAATATTGCTAAAACAAGGCATGGTTGGTGAATTCTAAATTTTGTGTCATTTCTTGTTTGAAAAGTAATTTTTACTCTATAAATAAGTGTAAAACATAGAAAATGTCGTAACGTCTCGCTTGAAGACTAATATAAGAAACACAAAGTAGTTATGTATGTATAATAATGCTAGTTTAGCTCTACTTAGATCACATTAAATCCTGAAAGTCTCTGTGACTTAACGTGGTCTTGTTAATATAAATATTTTTAACCTATAAATGTTTAGTATAAATGCTGTTGGGATAAATGAAAGAAATATAGATAAAAATAAAGTTATCCTGATCATGTATGATGCATAACTTTATGCCATATTGCGGGCTTTAATCGAGGTTTTTTTATTACATTGAGAATAACAAACGAACACACAGTTCACCTGATGGCAAGTGATTCCTGAAGCCCATCACATTGCTACGCTACATTTTGTTTCTAGCTGCAGAATGAATGGGTCAGCTCGACCGGGCCTACCACGCCTTCACAGAATACCAGCGAGAAATAGCAGCATAATGCTGCTGTGTTTCGTCTGGTGAGTATAGGGATCCGAAGGGCTTTATTACTGGTAATGAGGTATTCCATCTCAGTCCTCAAGGGTGACAGCGCATCTGCATTATGATTCCTTGTCAAAGATGAATGTAAAAGTCATGGGCGCCAGGAAACACTGGTGAACTGAGTGCTCGTTTGTCGCCAACGTAATATTTATTTACAGTATTTATACATAAAAACTAAAGTAAGGAAAGTATGAACACGGGTGCTTTTCTTATCAAAAAAATCTTTCTAACAGGTAGGATTTCATGGAAAAGCAAACAAAAGAATATACTATACTCTGTGTTTTTTATACTTCCATATAATACAGACATATTAATATGTATATAAATAATTTATACATATTTTATAAATTTAAATATATCGTACATAGGTATATTTTATTTAAACAGGATCTTAATATATGCATATCACGAACGTGACTTAAACTGTATATATATATATAAACATAAATTTATATATATATATACACTTCATTCAATTAAAATAACATTAGGTGTAATAATACATTTAAATGAATTCCGGTAAGTCGCCTGAATCTCTCGACGATCAGTAATAATTGGAACCGCAAATTGTCTCTAGCGACTATCATTCAACCAATTCACGTCCTGACTTTCCCGTTTTGAATAAACGTGCCACCGCTGTGTTGAATTGTATTTTAAAAAGTTTAAAATTTTGCCTAAATATTGTGAAAGCTAGTGTTTAAATTATATTTGCCTTAATCGTAACAATAAGGAAAAGCGAACAAACAATAATTATACATTTAAGGATTATCGTTTAGTAAAAAAATAAAATTTAAAATTATCATAATGTTCTTGAGAAAGAGAGAGAGAGAGAGCCGTGATAGCTTAGCCGGGTCTAAGCTCTCGTTTTTTATTCGCGGCACGCAAGCAAACCGTGTTCAATCCTCGGTAGTGGCACCAATAAAATTGTTAATTACAATTTTAAATGTGGATTTACCACGTGTACCATGGCGAAGGTAATCTGCGTGACTAAGAAATAAATAAAAAATATGTGTATCTAGGACATGTGGACATCCGCCGATTCGCAGTGGTGCCTCTAGGTGAACTAAGTTCTAACATTCTCTCTACAGTAGAGGCCTCTTCCCAAAAGTGGAATTTATAAATAACGACATTACATCGTAAACTATAAATAACTATGATGCTCAAAATACATATTATATTTTACACTTTAATTTAAGCTATCCGATTTGGAGTGTTAAAGTACAATAATTGTATTGTAGTCTGCCTTCGAATCGTCAATATTGATCGCGTATCCCAACATCATTGCCTTTGTACTCCGTATGTTTACCGCGTGGCGTAGTGTTCGATTGCCAACAGGGGAACAATATTTGGACGTTTAAAATTGTCCGTATTCGTATCTGGTTGTGTTGAATATCCTATGTGTCAGTCGCTGCATTTGAAACGTCCTCAAATCTTTTCGGAGGACTTATTTTCGCGGATTGTTATAGCACCATAATATATCCTGCCCAGTTGATGTTGTATTGACGTGATTGAAATGGACTTGGAAGTCATCATAGTCATAATATATCTTCACATTATCCTCAATGGTGAATAGGAGATAATCTAAAACTGAAATTAACATAAATGTCTATGTATAAAACTTTTTTCGCTCAAACGTTCGAACGAGTATTCCGATTAAAAAGTTGAATCAGAAGTTTTGTTTTAATTCTAACAATCGCTGAATAAACTATCCAGTATACATTACATTTGTTTGATACTCGTAAAATGTAAAACTATGGACACTGTACACTGCAATTATAATATTCATACTTTAATTAAAAATAATGAATAAATATGAAAATAAATAAATAAAGATTTTTATTCCTAATGCTGTATTATACAAATATTAATTACAGCGTGGTCTCACAGAGTTTCCTGATTCGAGCCTGCGTGCTATGGGATCGATTTCCAGCCAACGTTAATATTTGCGGATAGAAATTATAGGTTATTGGATCTTTTTATTACATACTCTCGTTCCGTGGTAGCACGCTGTTGATGCAAAAACAAACTGACAGCCAGAGCCGCTTTGTTTGTAGAAATACACTTGCTGCACTAAGTATTGCCATAAGTTCTGTTATTTTTTAATTTTTAAAGAGTAGTTTTTTTTTTATTAAAATTTATATCATTTTTAAAGAGTAGTGTTGAGTTAGTGAAGAAAAATTCTACTGTTAAGAGCACATTTTCATGTCTTCCACCAGCGTATTCCAACAGCAAACATTTTGATCTATCCACTCTCTTAAGCAGCAGGGACTAATTTAGAGATGTCTTATGTATCGACGATAATCATACAGGTCTTGTTTTATAATTAGCGTTAGGGTTCTAGCGGGAAACTTTATTTCAAGCGTATATATTTTTTGTTTTCTCGAGTTCACAAACGTGGCCTTAACATCATAGCATCGCTGATTGGATCTTTTATACTATATATATATTATCTTTTATATTATATCCTAGTCCTCAGAAAATATTAACATATACTAGCGCATTACTTTTTATACAAATTCTTCTAACACATCAATGCAATATCTATTTGCTGTAGTAATGCTTAAAAAATGAGTCTCTTGGAAAACCAATATATAGAATATTTTGTAATAGTCTACTTTTGAATTCACATAATATATATATATATATAAATGTAAAGTATGGGATAGACTAGTAATCAATTAGTTTCGTCTGTTTTTTTTTTTAATTTTATTCCCAAAATAAGCACATTGTTAAAGTTAATATGATTAAGGCAAATATAAACGAAAACGACGATTTCTATAAATATTTGCACAAACACGAGGGCCACCCACTCGTCGCCGCCTTTAAATTAGATGACTGGGAAATATATCAAACTAATTTATTATATAGTAGGAAATATTTGTGTACTTTGTTATATTTTGTTATGTTTTAGGGACAATGTTAAGACGCTTTTATTTAAAGTACGAACGATTCTGGTCGTGGTGACATCCATAGTAAGAATTTATCAAAAAAAAACAAAAGTGTATAATTTTAGTTCTAGTTTTAGTGAGTCAATTCGTTTAAGATACGCGGTTCAAAAATAACTACGGATTTTGTTAAGCTTGAACGTAATAAGCGAGCATTATTAATTAATTTGGTTCTATGCCAATAACTCACTAAATTTGCGTTATGAAAAACTAAGTTAAATAGAGGCGGGCCATAAACATAAAAGATTTGTGCGTAGAAAATGTATATGCTTTATACATATAATTTTAATTATTTTGTCATATTTTTGTATTTCTAATCACTTTTTGTGTCAGCTCAAACTATCCTAACGTAATTTTTTCTAATTTCTAACCAGAATATACCGATCTTTTTTGTATTATTGTTAAAGCATTATTATTAAATATTGAGGATAGTGAAGTGGGACATAGGCCAATCAACAGTTGAACTGTGTTAGACTGCATAGTCTTTATATACTAAAGAGGGTATTGAAATATCAATAACGATTCTAGAGAGGATGCCTATGCCTAGTTATGGGATATATGTATATACAAAAGTAGATTTATTTTTCAATTTACTAATGCTATTTTGTTCTAAAACACCTTTAAAATAAAATGTCTAACGAAGGAGAGAATTTATAAAATATTCGTGAATTTGTCCTTGTAAAGTTTAAACTTTGTAATATGCCGAAAACTGGGCGACGTTGACGCGGGTTAAAATTTTGTTTAATTTCCAGATAAATTAGCAAAGTAATTTAAACTTTGTAAGTGAGTTTTATCAAATGAAATGTAATATATTGTAGAGACTAGTGACGCTATTGCTTGCTTATATTAGAAAGGTTTATTGTTGTCACATACATTACATGTCACATATATATTATGGCAGCTACCGTACACGTAATTATGCATAACAATCTCCCCAATTTATGTTTCAAATTTATTTAAATTGTAATGTAATACACTAAAATTTTACCTAAGGTTAGAACTGCCTATCTACGACGTAGCTAAACGGCTACGAGAGGGCAAATGTTGTAGCTTACACGATACTACCTATGTGTACTCTGTATTTCCACCGAAGCTACGTAGCTTACCAAATGGGGCATGATGTGTCGATCCGACCTTTTTACACAGCCTACAACGTACAATGGCCGAACGTCAAATAGCGGTACATATAAATATTAGCGGAGAGAGGTTGTATACACATATTTTAGTTTTATCATGTCCTCTGTACATATTGCGGTTTGTTTCTCAGTGGCACAGCGCCAATTTAAAAGTAAAAAAAAACTATCATTCTTTCTAGGATAGTTGATAGTTGGTGAACAGGCAAGGTGCCGTACTTCATCATGTTCCTTCTTCTATACGGGTGGTGACAGTCATTGCAATAGTTAATAAGATGGTGGACAATGATGACTGGACGACGTTTAGTCACTTTGGTTATTAAGAGGATAATAATATATTACATTTTTTTTCATTTGCTCAGCTCTATGGAAATTGCAATAACAACGTTAAAAATCGATTTTTCTTCTTTACGTTTACATCATCATGACTTGTGAGTTCTTGATAGCAAACATCCTTTTATCGGACTCGCAGATAAACGACGTTCCTTAATGATGTAACATTAAGGAAATTCAAATTTATTGAATGGAAGGATCTCATGCAACGCTTTTACTGGAACTTATCAGTTAAGTTACAAACTTGTAAAGTAATATACCTATATTCTTTTCTCCTACGACGGTATTGGCGCATAGTATCCTCCAAGATGTTTTAATTTTTATCTTAGATGTTTAAGTTTTCTCACTCACCTTTACCGCTGGCTGGACGTTGTGAAAGCGGACATGGTGGAGAACAATCTCACGAAAGAGGATGCCGAAGACCGGGAAAATTGGAGAAGACTCTAGTAGGCCGCGAAATCGCTAGGTAGAAGAAGACTCACCTTTACACCTAAGTAAATGGTAAACCGAACTTAAAATTGCTATTAACAAATATTTTTGTGCCGGCAATGGAGGACGTAGACGTAGCTTGTATATCGTGAAAATGATGGTACAGACACGTCACAACTATAAACGAGCTGTAGAACAATCAAGTCAGTTCGAACGAAGTAGGAATACCAGTGTAAAATTGGTTTTTAAAGTTATTTTACGCGTGATTTGTGTGAATTGGAGATCTTTTAACAAATGCCGAGACATTTAATCTTAGTCCTCAGATATTAATAAAAAATATATACAATGATGAAATGTAATTTACATTGCATATATATGCATATATAATAGAAATATCCTATTTTATGTATGTTTGTAATATGCGAACCTCTTATACTGAATAACGTGCTGTAGTGCATTTATCTACATTTGATGCTCACGTTATATGAAAATGGAGCACGTCGCTCAGCTCCACTGCCTGGTATCTCATTTTTATGCCACGACGTGAATATGATAATCTTTTGGAATTAGGTTATATGCATCGAAGGTAGAAATTATATATAACTTGTATGTGACTGGTTACGAGGAATTCAATTTTAATTTTCAGTTGACAATCTATGATCATATGAATGTATCATGAGCAGTAGTCACTTATCAAAAAATTTACCAGTGGGCTTGTTTGTCATAATTGATTTCATTAAAAAAATTATGATGCCAACTAATAATATAAATATTATTTTTGATGAATGCATGTAACTAATATGAGGTTGTAAATTTCACAAATACAACAAGAAGTTTTAGTTAAAATCATTATTTTATAACATTATTTAATATTTCTGTTTATTTTAATTGTTTTTTTATAACATTAGGGCTGACAAAGTAGCATGTGATTGTAGTTTAACTGATGGTTAGTGGTGACAACGGCTCATGACATCAACATTTATTTTCTAGAAACATTTATCCTAAATGACAACTGTGACGTCATCTCTAAGGTGCATCGTTACTTATTAATATAAAAGTAAAACGATTATCGCAGTTTCAATATCTCTCTATAAGCATTAGTTGGCAAACTGTTAGATCACAGTATACATATATTGCTTTTATGGTGTTTTGCGCGAACGGGATAACATTCTATCAAAACAACGTAAGCCATATTTGAAGATATAATTAAAGTTTTAAACCAGATTTCACATTTTAACCTGCCTTCCAAAATTGTTACCTTATAAATGAGATGACGTAATTTTAAGTTGTTCCCTTATAAACATTTACGTCGTCGTTTCTAGTGACGAAAACAACGGACTTGTTCAGAATTTCACGAACGTATATAACCTTTACTTATTTCAGAGGATGTTTCTTCACCACTTCAAAGTCTACATAGCATCTAATAAAGTTTTTCTGACCGGCATAGTTGACAATATTGGAAATGTAAATAGTCTAAGGAAATAAGTTTTCTCATCAGCGTTTATCAACTAAGGAAGCAAGGAAATTTCTCGCCTTGGAACTTCGTCCGTGATTTATGCAGTTTAGTTCTGAGAAAGTAACTAAATGATAAATATTTATTGTAATCTAACCTAAAATAATACCTCTTCTAACTAATATTTCTATTTTATACAACTATTTGTACAACTTTGTAGTCTTTAAATGACAGGAGTGACCCTTTAATATCAGGTTTTAAACCTACATGTTTAACTTAATTAGGAAGTACGAATTACTTTACTTTTCCCGCAGGAAATAAGGGGAAATATAAATGTTAATCAACATCGCCTTGTTTTAGCAACTTTAAATTTTGTAGGGTTTGTTACGTACCATAACAGTTATGTAACCCTTCTCTCCTCTTCAAGGAGAGTGCAGTTTAACACCATCCTCAAACATCAAAATGCTAGTGGATACTAAATAAGGGGCGTTCCAAATTATAAACATGAATAGGAATTTATGGCTGTACAACGTCAGCGGTCAAATTTACGTTTAATTACGAATTTAGAAATCATTTTAATTTTAAATTCGGATAATGATGTTCATAGGTTTTAGTATTTTTGATAATTTTGTAGTTTAGGCGAGAAAACATTAAAATTAAATTTTAGGAATAATCCACACGACGAAATGCTTTCGTTAACGATTTTGACAATGATTTATGTAACCATAAGTGGTCATCAATATTGTCAAGGGTAACGTGATATATCGATAGATTGGATAGAGAAATGTGAAGACACTTACGTTTCCGTATCCAGTCTAAGATCGATCTTTTTTTAATCAGAGTTATCTCCGATTAGAAAAGACCGAAGCAAGGTTTATGGGTAAAAATTTATGTCTCACACGTATAAGAAAACCAATAATTCGAGTCTTTAATTATCATTGCTTTCGACTGGGATTCCAGTTCGGGAGCAGCGCTCCAATAGTTTATTATTAGAGTTATTTATTACTAGTATAATAAAAGGTAATAATGTCGAATTCGAATTAAGTGTTAAATCTATTTCTATTAAAACCCAATTACGTTGTGAACGACTATGTATAATGCTTATTCGAACCATATGTATCCATCGCAAATAGGGGCAAATGGGCAAATGACGTGCATCAATATTGAATCGTTGTTTAATGGGCAGTTTTTCATTCTTAAAAGACGCAACACAGAATGCTCGATTCATAACCGTTTATAGTATATAGTGCAGCATATTGGGTTGGTTCCACCGTGACTATGCCCTGTCATACAATACTAGCATATAATAATGCGACATAAACACATACAATACTAGTATGTGTTTATGTCGCAGACTTCACTCACTAGCAGGTGAACTTGTTTGTACATAAAAAAAAATCCATGTTCTATATATTTGATAGATGTTTAATATTCGCGATATTTACTTGTTTATTATATTATGTCGCTGCCTATCAGAAGTCTCGTGACTTTTGGGAACACCATACCATTACTCACCTCACCTCACTGGAATTGACGTACCGTATTAAAACGCACCTAATACATTTCGCAGTATCACGTAGCATTGTTATCTCATGATGTATCTAATTTCCGGAAACTCTAGCTGGAACTTTTAGTTATTAGAAAAATAGCAATATAGGTGCCTAAGAATTAAAAACACACCAGAGGTGTTTTCTTGTAAGGGTAGGTGTTTCCGTTACGACGTACATATATTATAAGAAAACATTTTATAATATAAAACGTTACATCACTATTATATCATTTAAAACTGTCAGACAAATTCTTCAAATATTTAAAAATTATAAATGTTTGATAACAATATGTGCCTTAGGTTATTAATTATTTATATAATTAATTATAAAATTTAAAAATTCACGTTTCGAGAAGCTTTAAATAAGACTATTTAAGTTCTTTGAGATCAATATTGAGTATGCATGAGCATACAGTATGTATAAATTTACTAGCATTTTGTATCATTACATGAAGTAAAACGTAGCTGAGCAGGAATATATTTGTATTATAAAAAATCATAACCCATTGACGGACACCTAATTTATGTTTGCATCGCTGATTATATTTTATTAATTAATTTAAAAATACATGATACTTATCAATAAGTATTCAGGTGGAACTGTGCATTTGTGCATATTGTTAATACATACGAAGCGCACCACGAAAAAAGTTTTTCACAGTTCGGAATGATCGCTACGGTTATATTCCGCTCATACTCAAGCGCGTGGCAATTGAAAATGGTGTTGACGTAATTTTAACTATCAACATGAAATAATTATCAACATGAAAACAACAAAGGAGTACATCACAAAGCGGGACACATTAGTTGAAATATTCAATAATCCACAACAATACGACGAACGTTACGCGGCAAGTTATTTAATAATGCTATACGTACATATATATGTACGGATATATGGATGCGCCATAAAATTTACGTACTTAATATTAATCATAATACACTTTACTTGCTACAATTATTGATAGTTGATTGTTAAACATAAACATTTCAACGACTCACGGTTGTTTATTCATATAATTATTAGTTATAAGAAACAAACGTGCAATGCAAATAACAATCATAATAAGATTTAAACTAAATAAGATCTGAGATGATGTAATAATGATGTCCACATGGTGTGGTTTCGACAACGGCGATATCTTCTGGTTGTTGCCAGATGAATTCAACTTCGAAATATATTTTATAGTGTCGTAAGTATATACGCAAACACAGAGGCGCTCACTTTCCCGTCGTCCCCTTCCCCAGTCCGATGTAATGCATGTCCAATAATATCGAAAGAAGGTTAAGATGCTGAGTCAGGGACATGGGACTTATAATCTCGATGGTTGACAATCCATATTATGCGTTTCACGCGAAATTTCCTGCCACTCACAACTACTCTGTGGAATCAGCTGTCGCCAGCGGTGTTTCCGAATCGATATGACTTAGGGATTTTCAAGAAAAGAGCCCGCACCTTTGTTAAGGCCGGTAACGCATTTGCAACTCCTCTAGTGTTGCGGATGTTCATGGGCGGCTGTAATCATTTACCATCAGTGAGCTGCTTGGTGGTTTACTACTTATTCTATAAAAAAAAATGCAAAAAACATCTCCTGACCCGACCCAGAAACCAACAACTTGTGTAGCACGAGTATTGTTCCTCAGCTGGTAATCGAACCGTGGACCCATATTGCAGCTAGCAGAAGAAAGATACTCTAACTACCACGCAGCCGTCAAAATAAGAGCAGAAATGTATCAATAAATTGTCCACATATTACTCACTAAGTGTTACGTCATACAAGAATAACAATAAAATAATTTAAATTAAATCTATAAATTTAGTAGGGCTTTTTTTATTTTCTTATGTTGCTAAACATTGTGCAACTTATGTCAAATTACGATCTTAAGGACTTCCTTTATTACACCATCATCGTCATCATTATTATCGTCAACATGATATATTATAATTTTTTCACTGTTTAAAATAGGCTAACATGAATTGGTCGGATTTGCCGTAATTGCAACACTTTGCAAACATTTCAACGATTGCAGTGACATATGCCCGGCGATTAGACACTCGTATTCCTGGTCTGAGTATGTCGGTTAAACAACATTAATTTTATGTTCTAATAATATGATAAATTTCACTGTAATAGATTACGGAATACGGCCCGGGTAGAACCACACTATCCAGAATACTGTCGTGAAATAGTAGTTTAACGTTACAACAAAGTAATTCCGTTGAAAGAAGGAAGCCGGTGACTTTATGTCTATATGGCATGGAAATTTAAAAAGGGGTGACAACGCATTAGCATTATGATCCCTTAACGAGGATGAATGTAAATGTCATGGCCGCACCAAGAATCACTTACCATCAGATGAACTTTGTGTTTTGTCATCCCTAATAATATATTTTTATAATTTAATTTTACATTTGGTGACCTTTTTTTTTACGCGTTAATTACACTTTCCTTAATTAAATGAAGAAAAGAATAATTTCGTTATAGTATAGTTTTTAGTATACCGCCATAATTAGCTTTAATTTTTTACCAAAATTATCTCTTAAACTTAAGTCTTATCAGGCTCATTGGTTCTTCATAAAGATGCTTCTGAGAACTTAAATTAAAGTTTTACTACACTGTTAGCTACACTACAGTTTGTTTCTAGCTGCAGAATGTGTCATAACGCATCTGCATTATGATTCCTTGGTAAGGATAAATGTAGATGTCATGGGCTGCAGGAATCACTTGCCATCAGGTGAACTGTGTGTTTGTTACTCTCAATGTAATAAAAAATACAGGGGCATTGTGAATTATTTTATGTGTGAAAAAAATATGTTTATTATATAAATGATTATACAATAAACATACTATATTAATATTGTTATAAAACCTTATTAAATTAAAAGTGTATTAAAACAAAACAAAATTCCACACTTTCTAGATTTAATAACAACGTGCAGACAGCGATAGTAGGGGTGTGGGATTACACAATTTCCATATAACACTAACTCTGGAACCGGTCGGCGGTTTAAATAGGTGAGCAAAGTAAATTTTTAAGCTGATATAAAAAAGGGTAAATATATATATATATATATATATATATATATATGAATTTGATTAAGATAGTGAACTCTTTGCTTAACAGCCAGAATATATATTAAAATACGTTACGGTTTATAATTTAGATAGAACATAACTTTATACAAAATGTAAAATGTTTATTTTTATCAAAATTAAAATTAATTAAATAAATAAAATGATTGGGGATTGAATTACTCATTCTGCGACAAAAATTATCTAGTAATAAATCTGTTTATTATACCAAAGTAACGTTTTAATAGGTATCTCAACTTTTCCTTATAAAGATAGAGAGAGATCTGAACTCTGTATACTTCTTTCCTTACTTACTATTTTTTCTTTCTTTTCCAGCAAGTTTCAATATCATGTTTATTCAATAATACAATTTTTTTTTTTTTATTATAGATAAAACATTAAAAATAAATAATGATCACGTCCAGTACACAGATCGGCGGTAAGTGATAATTGCGGGCCATGATCTGCATCTATCGTCTACAAAGATTTAAGTAAGGAAACACGCATTGTCATCCCTGAGATTGAGACTGAATGCCTCGTTGCAATTGGGTCACGGGATAGCCACATTCACCACATCATATGAAACACAGCAGCGTAATGCCGCTATTTCACGCTGGTCACTTGAGGTTTTGGCCCTTTTCTGGAGCTGAACAGTCATTTTGCATCTAGAAACTAGCAAACTAAATGTGGATATGTAAATCCTACAAGTATAGCTTGTCCCTTTTGATTCTGAGGGTGCATCAACAAAAACGAACAAAGCGCTAGCGAAACTCTATCTAGCAATTTTTTTAATGACTTATTCGAAACAGCTCGTGGGACACAAATACGCCGAAATATATTTGGCCTACGATAATTAGGTTAATTTTCCAAACTTTAGGCACTTTGTTCCTTTACTTAAATTCACATTGCAAATATCATTTTATTTTATGCAGTATTATGGTAATATAATTATTACTACCGAGCATATAATGTTATACAGGTAAAAGGCAAAGTTCTAAAACCCCTCATCACTTAAGAAAATTTTAATATAAATTACATGATGACCATAACATTTATATTAGTTATTAGCAGAACAACTCATGCGTAGGTAGGGGAGCTGATGCTTTTGTGCACAAATAAATATATTCTCAACAATGAAACGTTTCTTTTGATGTGAACACAAAACTTTTTTGTTAAAGGAAAATATTCCGCTTGATGTTTTGTATCACTTTCTTTCATATCTGAAAGTAAGTGGTAGTACTTCAGACTTTTGTTACAACAATGTAACAGACATTTCCATGGATCGGGTGGCAGGGAAATTATGATTTGGGCAAAAGGTTTTAGGAATTTAGGAGGATCCTCTCTCGCGCAAATAGGGTAAAGGTCCAAGTCGAGTCACGAGAGTCATTGTGCTGGTTACCCACTTATAAAGGTCTTAAGCGCTCGGCCACCTTTCAACACTGTAAAGCTGTAAAAGCCCTCGGGTTAGCAGCTTCTATAAATGGTTTAATTATACAATATTCACCAACTTAGCCTATATTTAGAAGTCCACAATTGAATAAAACGCTCGATAATTGATTGCGCGGCCCTGCGCCAATCGTATATATCGTCTGTTGACATAAAGCAACCGATACAATTTGATTTTATAATTTACCGCTGTAATTGTATTTAAAATAGATCAAAAATCAACAACGTACGAAGAATTAATCTGTCTAATAAAAATTTACTGATTCATATATGATTTTTGTTTTGGGACTCTTTTGCAGAAAGAAAATGTAGACAGAGCGTAACGAAACCCACTACCACAAAGTTGTCAGTTATAGTAGCTGTATTAAAGAACTCCACGCAGTCTTTGTATTTTCTTTTGGGATATCGTTTTAAAATATTAAAAATTTGGCTCTGGACGTCTCACATATTTATATCCATACCATGTATATATACCATGGGGTGAGATGCTCGTTCGTCTGCCACTTATTCTGTAATACTTCCAAACATATATAGTTCACATCTGAATATTCTGAATACATTCGCAAATTTTCTACTGATTTGGTCCAGCTCCCTGTAACAAAAACTAGGCTTATGCAATTACATTGAAATGGAACCATTGTAATATTAATAATATACGTATTGAAAATTAGTAGTAGTATATATAATATATAAGTATTGATAAATCGACTATAGTTTAGCTAGTAGTAAGTTTCACGCAAAAGCGGTACCTCGTTCGAATTCAACTGACCAATGATTATTTATTTTTAGAATTAAATATTTATATATGATCAGTGTTGAAAACGAGTTCATCTAATGATATATTTAAAAGGTTCATATATATTTATATATATATAGATATATATATATATATATATATAGAGATATATATATATATATATATATATATATATATATATATATAGAGATATATATATATATATATATATATATATATATATATATATATATATATATCTATATATATATATATAATATATAAGTATTGAAAAATCGACTATAGTTTAGCTAGTAGTAAGTTTCACGCAAAAGCGGTCCCTCGTTCGAATTCAACTGACCAATGATTATTAGAATTATTTAATAAAGAAAATAATTAATATTATTTTTAGAATTAAATATTTATATATGATCAGTATTGAAAACGAGTTCATCTAATGATATATTTAAAAGGTTCATATATATTTATATATATATAGATATATATATATATATATATATATATATATATATATCTATATATATATATATATATATCTATATATATATATATATATATATATATCTATATATATATATATATATATATCGTATTCAGAATGACTGTCTACTTTTCAAAATTGTTGGTTATTAAAAATAGTAAGTTGTTGATTTTCGCAGATTAATTTCTCGGTTATTACTAGCTACGGCTTCCAAGCTTCGAAGATATTGCCAGAACGTATTGAACATATTGATGGCAAGAAGTAACAAATAATAACAATATTATAAAATGTTACTCTACGATATCGACGTTTTGAACTACGTTTACAGTGTTGCCAGGCGAATATAATCGCTAAGTTTTCTGTCATCTGTATCGATTACAGAAGGTATTTTCCACTCATGAAATAGATATATCCAACAGTGAGATATAGGATGTTAGCATGTAGCTTTAATAAAGTAAGCAAGTGTTATAAACGTTGTATACAGAGTGAAAACTTAAAGCTTGTTTAACATTTTTGCACTGTGCAAATGTTGATTAAGCTAACATATTCACAAATCCGTTCCGCTTTGATTGTTGATCCTTTGTAGTTCTTACGTTTGAACGTTTTAACTTTGCTTGCAGTAATTTACATACATGTCGGCATGAACGAAAGTAAACGTAGCCATAGTAGTAATAACTGTAATGTGAAAAACATTGATTTTGTTCACATATCTATTATTTGTTATTCGTTAACTAACTATAATTTCATCAACATCAACTATATCTTCGTCTTAGGGAATATCTTTTATAATTACAATGACCTAACATTATGTATAAATCTTCTTAGAAAGTATTATTTCAAAATTAATTAAATACTAGATAAGTAATAGATAATCTAAATTAAATAATTACCTATGAATTATTATAGTACGCTTTACATACCTAGGTCTCGTCTTGTAAAAGAGAGTTTCAAATGAACGTTTTGAGATACCACTATATTATAACTTATCGTCGACTATTATTTAAAATTCAAAGCTAGCACTACTACATTCTACTTACCGTGTACTCTATGTATATTGCATTTTGCATTCCAAACAGAATTTGGATAAAGAAATTTTCATACAAGTTAAAAAACAACAGTTAAAAAACTGTATATATTTATTTTACAATTTTTAATAACATGTTCAATATCCTGAATTTGAAACAATTACAACAAAACCGTGTATTAGCTAGTGTAAAAGCACCTTCGTCGATGTCATTACTCATTTATTCAGAGTTGCCGACAGATTCATGCGAAACTGCCAAGAATGGATGTTATTTAACCCTTTACAGCGATGTAACGTAATTATTAATCTTTGCTTTTATTACGTAACAAATGTGGTAAAATGAAAACCTATGTCATAATATTTTATTTACTATGTTTTGATCAAGTAATCGAAATTAAAAAATAAAGATGATTAGTATACTATATTCAGATGTATTTCTTTTTTTTTAATAGTAATATGCGATAAAATTGGAGGAAGACGATCTACGACTCAGTTGCTACGCTACTGTGACACATTTAGCTACACGTCCATTGTCAATAAACCAGAAACGGTGAAAAATTACATCATCATAATGCTATAATTTACGTTTATAAGTGAAGAAAATATTTAAGAATGAATAAGAGAACTATCTCTGGAAGGTATTATTTTTTCAAAAAATACTAGAATTACAAACAAGTTTTCTATAGACTTCTTACAGTATAGGTAAATTTCCATTGAAGCTTTCTTGATGTCTTCATAGAGTCTAATCTAAAATAATGTATGTTGATAGAAGACAGAAGTTGAGCATGTAACCTTGTAATTTACTAAGTCCACAAAAGTTTGATAAGTTCTTTAAGTTGACTTTGCCGAGCTGTCTTAAATTAATTCAATAACGTACTAAAATACTTTGTGATAATGCCAGTTTTTTTTCTTTTTACTTATATCAATCATGTTAAACGAAACGCTTTTCTCATTTCTTAATTTTTCTCCTACGAAATTCATAAGTTTTCTATAAACATACAAAGCCCAATATGTAACTTCCAGCTGCGCTTTAGTAGGTCATGCTGGTGCACTGTTGAGCATTATAAGTTCTTATCTTGAAGACATTGGAGTCTTGTCATAGTCTTATTATATGTGACTGATGTCTTATTCCAAATAGAGTAAATAAAAATTGAATATTTGTTCACTTTGTCGGGAAATGTTTGTATTTGTTGTTTAACTGCTTGTCATGCTCACTATTTTGTTTACTGTGTATTGTATTATACTTTGTTTTGTTGTTTGCTTTGTACTTATTTCCTCAAATAACTGGAGTATAAATCACAGACAAAGTTCTAAGTTAAGGAACATCCTTGTGAGCGATAATTAATCATTCGCTCCTTCGTTGTTAAACGTTGAAGGGGAAAGGAAGAAATTTAATTCCGCCCACCATTCTTGAAAATATGTCAGAACCATTACTCGACTATATATATTTATATGTATATATATAAATGTATATATATGTATATATATATATATATATATATATATATATACTCATTTGTAACAGTAGTAAAATAAGACACGTCTGAAGTAAAATGTATCATAATAAAAAAGGATACCTATGGATATTATCTTAAAACATTAGCGCGTTATAAAACGCGAAGATTTTGTATGATATTAAGGCACACATTTCAATGGATGTTAAGTAGTTCTTACGGATCTACACATCAGGCAGAAATCATATCAGCTTTTGTTCTATTCAAGATCACGTTTAATAAGCAATGGGAAAGGCGTCAATTTTTACAGGACTCTCTAAATACGGTATATATAGACAAGCCTTTTTGTGCGAACTACTAAGTTACATCACTAATTCAAAACTTTCGCTACAGTTTTATTAGCGAGAATTTCTTAATAAGATCTAAAGAACTTTAGATTATATATACACTAAGTTAAAATTAAACAAAGAGTTCATTGAATCACGCTCTATTCCTAAACTATAATACGGTCTGGAACAAAAGGCAAAGATAAGTGAAGCGCAAATCGTAGCTATTGAGATGGAATTAAAACTGCAAACGATTAATGGTTTCTCGTAATATTGTTCAATTATTCTTTCACTTAACGGATAATAGCTATTATGCTATAGCTTTTTGCGGCGGACCATTTCCGGTGTACCGAAATCACATTGGATAAAGAATGATGATGCAGATGCGATGGCGACCCCTAAGGTGTGAGTGAGATAGAATAGCGTCAACAGTAATTAGATTCTCTGGATCCTTCAAGCGTCATGCTGCTATTTATCGATGGTACCGCTATGAGGATGCAGTGTGTGTAATTTGTTATACTTAGGATAAAAGGGATTCCAATTCTGTTGTGAAAGGTTATATACATATATATATATATATATATATATATATATATATATATATATATATACGTTATTCAGGTGTTAATTAATGGCAGGAACCCTCCAAAAGATGTTACTAGACCCCTTGAGTTTCAACGCGTAATTTGTTTTCAATACTCCTATTTGTTACACATTGCTGAGGGTTTGATAATTGAATTACAGGCTGCGTAATTTACCATTTAATGGTTACAAGGAAATCGATTAGCTTTGGATTCATTAAAATTGTAACGAATCCTATTCATTACACAAGTTGATGACGTTACAATTGAATAATCTGAGAATATATTCAGACTAGAAAACTAGTAATCTAGACTAGGCCGTACACTACTAGATAAAAAAAGTTGCATAAATATGGTTGTTTCTAAAACCTAACAATGCGAATATGAAGCCGCATAAATAATATATAGCAATAAACAATATATTTCAATAGACAATTTATAGCAATAAACAATATATAGCAATAAACACTTACCGTGTCTGTGCTTTCTGATCTTACCAGTTACTGAACGGATTTTTTTCAGGTTTTCACCTAGGACTGCATTATTTATGTGGTAAGCATAATATAAAAGAATAAAATCGCGTTTTTCTCACGTGTTTCGCGGCGAAGGAAAACATTGTAAGGAAACCTAAGCTAAGAAATAATAAAAAAAATATTAGGCTGTTACTTTACTTACTTTACATCGCTTTGGTGTTCATTGTCTGAACTGTAAGATATACAGGAATTAAATATACAGTAAAAATATTTTGCGTTCAATTTTTTTATTTACCAATATACAGCAAATTAAATTAACTTGAGATCTTACTATTGGAGGGCGTTTACAGTGATTTATAAGCGGTATAGTGTGATACAAAAAAGAATTTTCGGTATCTATACCAGTACTTTGGTGGTTTATTTAGAAGGACACTATATATTTCATTCTGTTAGTCTTCTTTAACGACTATCGATGACGACGGATAGTATATCTGGATTAATAGGATATACCTAGATATCTAGAATTTCACACGGCGGATATTGAACGTATAAAATACCTTTAAAAGATTATAATATTATTTTGTTTCATGACATATAATTCACAAGTGTTTTTGCAAGCGTTTTGCGTTAGAGCAAAAATTAACGACAGTCTTTTGTATTATCTGTAGTTACCGTCACGGATAATTAGGAACACCATAATTTTACTGTGATAAATAGTCACGATATCCGATTTCGAGACATTTGCATCCATGATCTTATCGCAAAATATGTTCACGTTCTAGTTTATTAATTAATTATATATTAGTAATTTTATTTAGTTAATTCTAATTAAGAACAAATTTTGCACATTAAATCCGCTAATAAAGCACTGTTCTAGACATGCGGTTGCGGTTTCACCATATATAAACGTGTGGTGGTGTGGTGTGGCAAAAGTTAATAATGTGCAGATTACGGCAAGAGTTTTGTTTTTCACAAAGATCATCATTATTTTTTGGGGCTTGTTTGCTATGCTGGTTTCCTCGAGATGTTTTCTACCATTTCCAAGCGTTGTGGTAAATCTTCATTGAAAGTTACAATTGTTTCATTGGTGCCGGAAGCGGGGATCGAACTACTTTTGCTCGCGTACCGTGATGAATTAATTAAACTGTCTTAAATATTGATGTACGGATACTATTTGATTCCAATTTAATGTTCAGAGCGGTTTCAGAGCAATTCAGACGTAGTATTTTTAAGCTGTCACTCGCTTGATTAATTTAGGGCAATAATTAATAATTTTAAAATTATTAATCTAATAATTTTAGAGGTAATGTAAAATACCATTTAGGAAATCTATCAAGTGAACTGAAATTCCACAAATTTAAAATCAGTTATTTCAAATTTAATCAATATTATTTTACCAGTATTTTCAAATATTATTGATAAATTTTGTCCCATAATTGTAAAATGAAAATGCTTAATTTTTATAATATAAATAAATATAGCCTATAAATTTATTTCAACATCATACTTTCACAGGCGGTAGTGAATATATTTACATAAACATTTCTAATACCGTACTTTCGTCTATCGATCCGAAGTGGAAGCGCGTATCCGACTATGTTTTGAAACTAACTTTTTTTTCTTCAAAGCATAGTCGATTTCAAAACATAATTTGCGAAACTAACTGTGTTAAATGTGCAGACATTTGTTAATTTACTAGTTAGTGTTGTCACCTTACTATAATGATATATCACTAACAAAGTTAAAGCAAACGATATTTGCTTTTTTACTGCAGAATGTGTGTATGTACATAAAATGTGTTAATACCAATTTGCGGCTTCTATATGTAGCATAGATTGATCGGCGCGATCAGGGAAAGACTCACAGAATGCCAACGTGATAGTAAAATAACGCTGTTGTATTTTGTGTGTTGAATGTAGGGAGGCGGAAGCTCCATTTTAACCCCAGGGAGTGGGAACGCATCTGTATCCTCAATCTTTGTTTATCACTTTCCATCAGATGAACTGTGTGCAAGTTTGCAAATGTTAGTTGTATTGAAAATAAGTTTTATTTATACAATTATGAAGTTATTATAAAATAAAATTAAAAGAAACAAAATACTTTCATCATTCGCCCATGGAGCTGCGTGTATTGACTTTGTTCTCTAGCCCCGATAAGTATAAATATTTGTTCAGGAGAGGCATCACAGCGAATCCAATTATTTTTGTATCATCATTGAAAACTCTATTTACAAAAAAAGTTTGGAAAACCTTTGCAAATAATCAATTAACAAATTCACAAAATGATTTGTATAAATCTTACCCAGTTTTATTCATTATAGAAATATTAACTCCCAGAAAGCTCTATTAAATTCACGGCATTTATTGCAGTCGTTCGATAGTGATGTGACATACAGACTCTAATGAAACATTTGCTATTAAGAAAGTCGCCCACAATATTCACGCTAAACCTGGCCACTATAGTAGCTGTTGTAAATTATTACATTTTAAAGTAGCATCCATTGAAGTGATATTTAATTTTAAAAAAAAAACTTACGTTGCGTTCACGAAACACGAAAAGTTACCTAATTACGTAGGTAAATTGATTTTGTCATTTGTTTGATTATCATAATGTTTGTGCCATTATTTTTTAATATACTATATTGCCCGTCGCTGTACGTACGTACATGCATTAAAATCAAGCTTTTTCAATTTAAAACGTTCCCACCTAACGTTCATGTCTAAAAGCATTATGTGTGGATAACAATGTACAAATTAATATTGAATTGAACATTTATGAACTTTTATTGTGATCGTGAAATTGATGTGAGGAGCCTTCTTCTCTAGCTTCTTCTATTCTTTTTAAATGTTTCATACCAACTTACATAAATCTTACAGATAATAATAATAAAAAAAACGAAAGAGTACATCATTTCCTTTCGGTAGTTTATTTAACCGGTTCCAAACATAAATTCACTCATAATGCATACACGCTTTGTAAGGGATTACGATATATTTTGCGAATGGTTAATTCACGGATTATACTGTTGTATAATCCGTGAATGATCCTAGAATAATGCCTCTATTTGTTTGTTTTAAATGTTGTATTTTATATATGTTTGAGGGTGAAACCATTCATGCTGCAGCAAATATCTGGTTTTGAAAAAATGTTTGAATGGGTTGGGACGACGGCGGGAGGACCATGCCATCACGGAATACCAAAGTGAAATAGCAACATAACGTTGTGGTGTTTTATGTTGTCAAAGTAAGGATTTGGAAATACAATCATTGGGTCGGTTCGGGACGACCGCGGAAGGACGATCACGGAATACCAAAGTGAAATAGCAACATAACGTAAAAACATAAAATTATGTCCATATGCCAAAAATGGTGAAATGTGTGAAACAGGAGTCCATTATAAATTAAGCTATCTTTGTACAACATTTGTTATGAATAAATATTATCATCATTATGGGGATATTTTTTTCCTATTGCCTATGCCTGATTAATCAATGAAATAAATAAATAATTATTATTTATTTCATTGATTAAGTTCAAATTGTCTTGTACTTCGAATATCAATCTGCTCCCAATCGTTGAAATGACAGAGAAACCGGAGTGGTCTTTGGACTGAGTAAGAAATTGTGGATTGCGAAATACTTTCACATTGAACTATTGATATTACCTAGAACTATCTAGAAAGTAAATAACAGGCTTTATTGATAGTAGCTATAAGCGCGTTTTCCTTCCTTCAACTGCAAAGTTTTGAACAATGTGAACAAACTCCCGAATACAAAAACAAATAAATCAAATAAAAGCGAAGTTTTGCTTGAAATAAATCCCAAACTGTAAGATCGATTGTTACTTTGTGTTATCGTTTTAGTGTGATATATTAAAGGCATAGAGAGATAAAGACTTAAATGGTTATTATTTATTTTTATTAACATACAGACAGATGTGTGAGTACTGTTTATAGTGATTAAATCCCAAAAAAACGTTTTTGTGAATACCTAACTTCGTTTAACATAACCATGTCGTCAAATTTACGTGGACTTATGTAATATTTAATGCTTTACTAACTTTGTTTATTATTAGTCAGAAATATTTTTATAATCAATCTGAATTTAACATTAATATATATTTTTCTTTCTAATTTCAGTTTATACTGCATGGTTTCTAAAATTCCTTCCTTGAAACTTAGCAATAGTTTGAAAGTAATAAAGCCTTTTGCACTGTATACTTTTAAGTGCAGTATGGAAAAATAAAAGTTATCTAACTTCATTACTGTCCGTGGGCTGGCCCGATTGTAGATTGACAGATTTTATATGTTTTGAAACAGTTTTATTCATTTACGTCTCAGTACCATATATGGGGTTTCCACAAGATATTATCGCTTTTCGTCATCGTGTATTTTATTACAAATTCATTCATTTATTTATCCATTATTGAATCAGGTTAATAATAATTTGTGTCATAAACTTCTACTACACTACATTTCGAACAACGAAGGGCACGCTTACAGCATTACAACGAAGTACGATTTATTGGAGCTAAATATTAAAAAGGGTAATTTCGCCAAAATCCCCGTGATATTTCTACTACCGATAAATATTGATAAGTTCGAAGCTTTTAACCAGGCGAGCAGAATTATCTCCCCAAAAACTATGTATGAAAAGTTATGAAGGACTTTCGGGTGTTTATCGTAATCCGTACGGTAGTAGGGGTTGTAAAGATTAGCTATACTTTTCTACGTGCATATATAACACTAAGAAAAAAACACGAAGTTATCATTACCATAATTACAGAAGGACTTGCTCGTTATTGATACGATGTATTATTATGTATATAACATAAATCAATTAGGTCAGAAATTTCTACGTCGCATTACTTTAAATGTGTTGTATAGTAATTATGTACCCCTTCTATGTCACGGTAATCACAGGAGAATAGAAAGAAGATAGTGAACAATCCCGCGTTGATGCGTTTCATTATATCATATAATTTTATGAAAACATTTAGAGTAGAGTGTTGAAGTATATTCAATTATTTATTTTTATTTATAAATTTTTGAACAACTAACATATGCGCAAAGGCGGACTTCATACCTAAGGCATCTACCAGCCAACCTAAAAAAGGGTTCCGAGAAATCAAGGTAGGGACAAATGAATAATAAAGAAAAAGAAAGAGTAGACCTAAATACTTATACAATTATATATACATATCATTATATATTATCTTTGGAATTTATAATACTAAATAAAATAATAGATATTAATATACATTTACATAAACTATAAAACAAAAATATATAATATTATACCAACATATGTAAATATATATATACATAATTATTATCGATGTAGTGAATTTGCTGACGCTACAACAAATGCTTTCGAATTTTGCGTTTAAACTCTAAGCGACTTTTAGCCATTCTGATTTCGAAAGGTAGCCCATTCTACAGGAGAATAGATTGAACAAAGAATGATGAGTGAATGAAATCAGTACGATGGGAAGGACATAGGAGAAGACGAAAAGAGGGAAGAAAATGAGAAGACAAATAGGAGTAGAAGAAGAATCCATAAGAGAAAAAAGTGTGGTTAGAGCTCTTACCGATCGACGCTGACGGATAATTATTATTTATTATAAATGCCAAGATGATATAGGAGTATTATGAGAAAATATCAAATTCCTCTCTTCTTCATATTAGCAAGCTCTTTTAAGTGGTGCAGATTTTAGTTCCGCCTTGAATGGGTCGGCTCGATTGAGGAAGGACCATATGAAGTACAGTAGTAATACAAATACCAGTGTCAATACACTATATCAAGTAGCAGCAATCTGCTGTACTTGGTATGGCGAGTATAATTAAACGGAGACCGATATCTCAGCTGAGAAAATAAAGAGCAAAGAAAACGTCGTCTCGCATCACCGCCGTTCCCACCCTTCATCAGATCACCTGTGAGAACCCTAGATCGGCTTAGCAAGCCTCTCTGGAGCGACCACACCGGGATAGACCATCGATGATAGGGACCATCTAGATTATATATATATATATATATATATCTATACTCATTCTTGACAAAGAATTTTAATGCACCCTTGAGGATCAGTAATAAAGGTCTCCGGATCCCTACACTCACCGGACGAAACAAAGTAGAATTACACTGCTATTTTAGGCTGGTATTCTGTGAGGGCGTGGTCCTTCCCCGGTCAAGTTGATTCATTTTGCAATTAGAAACACACGGCAGTGTAGCTCTATCACTTAAATACATATATATGTAGAGGGAAAGTTACCAAAATTTCCAAAAATTGTGCTAAAGGGTGACAACGTAACTGTATTACGATTCCTTATCAACTGAACGTAAGTGTCATGGGTCGCAAGAACCACCATCGGATACGTAATCGTATAAACCATAATATACTGATACGATTCTATAGAAATTGAGGGCAAATTTTACCAAAACAAGAACTCGTTTGGCAAATTTCTCAAAAACAACAGGGCAGACATAACTACTCGTAGCTCCGTGAATGCATAACGAAGTAGAGTTGAGATTTGCATGTAAACAGCGGTATAAGCAAGTCTTTGTTTGAATACTAAAACGTTCTGTTTAGTTTAAAATTTAAGATAAACTGTCTTAGGTTATCTTAATTTAATATATTATAAGTTCTTTTACTCTAGAAATCCTAATTAAATAAAAAAAACTGTAATAAATACATTTGTCTGTTAAAAGCATGAAAGGTTCTGTGAAAAATGTTTATTAACAGCTAAATAAATTATCACTTTAACTAATCAATAAATTAAGTATAAAATTAACTAAATCGCGTTTGTTATCTTCGTAAGAAACTCGATGAAATCATTATGTATACGTAAGATTTGTATTTTTTTGAGAAAATATAGTTGACCTTCTTAAATAATTATTTAATAAATTGCCTGTACAATCATGTGATATATAATCTCATCACTATATAGTATGAATTAAAGTCAGGGTATATTCGTTTGTTTGTACTTTGAAATTACCTAATAATCTGGTTCTCAAAGAGGACGTGTAAGCCTTAATTGAAATATGTTTATGAGCACTAAAATTATAAAGGATGATTTCGAATACTGCTTTATAAATATATTTATTATGCTATAAAAGTTAGGTAAAAATGTTTCCTAATTTAACACTAGGAAACATTTTTTTATCTATTTTTAGCATTTTGATAATCTACATAACATGATAATGTTGCATTTAGGTATATATTTCTTGTAACACTCACCCCTATACATATATTATGACTGTACGAACATTTTCGAACAGAAGTCAACAGCTGGGTTTCAACAACATTTGGAAGTAACATCTTTTGTACTTGCTGCGGTCAACGGTCAACCATATGAATAGCTGAATTTCGTTTAACGTTACGGATCTGTTGAGAAAGGCAATACAATCTTCGCTACCAGCATTGTCGAGACCTGCGATAAATTGTAAGGACTTTTATAGTGGTATAGCTACGTTGCAGTTTGCATTTATCTGCAGCATGTGCAGCCATAAGCGCAGTGCATCATGCGATTGCACTGGGCTTATGGACTTCGCTGTCATATTCACATGCAGTTTTAGTTTGTATAGTAGTGTGGTGTGCAGACTTAATTTAGTGGTGACGGAACATGGGTTCAGTTGTCGACTCTTGAGAACCCAATTTGATTTCGTATTGCTAGACAAACGAAAGAGTACATGAAAATAATTATTCAAGTTTATTTAATAAAACATGACCCTAAAATTCATTTGCAGGGTGATCCCATTTAAGATTAGATATATTGAATTGGAATTAAAACACTGCATATTGCTGACCCAAAGTTAATTAAAGGATTATTTTAAAGGATGTCTAATCTATGTGGGATATGCTTTGGTGTTTATAAACTTTGACATATTAAGTCTTTTTTATGTTAAGTTTGAAATGTTTGGCCAGTATACTTAATGCTATGTTTAGTTTATTTATATGTTTTATAGATTATATCATATTAGGTTCATGAAAAAATAAAACTATTTCTTATACTTTCGTTTCATCAGCCTTCAAGCAGTGCACTACTGGATGTGAACCTGGCTGAATGATTACCCGCAATTTTGTGCCTCCTGATGTAGTTAAAGAAGGTATGACAATAATTTGTGATTTAAGAAGCCCCTGCTGGTCATCACATGGCGCTTGGATCTTAACAACCTAAAGGTTAGTTAACGGTTTGGCATTCTTTGTATTTGTCAACGACGACTTTTAGTATATTATTATTAGTTATTTAAGACTATTTTAATTATATAATATTGTTTCACTCTATATCACTCTATATGTTAACTGCCGTAAGAAATTAAAAAATGTATAATATCAGATTTAACAGCCATCATAAATCATTTTATTTACTGCGACACACTGTCAGCTGTTATACAAAAACAAATATATGTTCTAATTTAAATTGGCACGACGCATGATATTTAAAATTGCTTTTACAATACAATTGCCTTGTTTATCAGTAACGTAACAAATATTTTGAAGATGATTAATACCTCGTGTTCCAGATATAAATCACACAAATATTTCCTGTATAGGACGCACATTATTTGCTTTTAACATTTTTATATCAATTTGCATGAGTCTCGTTTTTTAGAATAGGTAGCAGACGAGCATGCAGATCACCCGATCGTTAGTGATCACCGTCCCCTATGAACTTCCGCAACACCATAGGAGTCGCAAATGCGTTGCCGTCCTTTATGGAATTCCAGCATATTATGAATCTCGTATTGTGCATATTTTTAATATGTAGTGGCATACAATGGGATCTGTAGATGGGATGTGAAGTGTTCTATATTATGTAAGGTGAGCATTCAATGTAACTAATAAATTTTAGAGTGCTGTATTGTATAATGCATTTGCAAATGCTTATTATACTGTCTTCCAATAGCAAAATTATATTTCGCTAGTATAGGAAACTATAATTAAGAATAACTATTTTGCCAAAACACAAAACGAAATGTAAAAAAGAACATATTGACAACGAAATTAATTTAACTCTTAACACAGATTAAAAGAAACATTGTAATTTTGTGTTTTAAGGGTTAAAGGTTAATGATTGTTATTCCACGTAGATTATATTAATCATTTTTATTATTATGAAACCTTAAATGATCACGACGTTTTCGTTCCTTTCCGCCGTTATCTGATAATGCTCATTAATTTATAAAATTTTGAAACACTTGGGCGACTTTTGAAACGACGCTTTACGTAGAACATCAATAGGTTTTAATAATTATCTAAATACTTTGTGATTTGGCAAATTTAATGTTTAATTTTGCCAATTTGCCAAAGTTAATATTTTTGATGGGAGAATGGTTTTTCTTGCTGGTGAAAGTGACTCTTCAACAATGTTTTTTTATTGATTATTTTAGAACTTTAGGAATATATATTTTTAATATTAATTTATTATAGATAAATATAATGAAGATTATGGTGTAAATAACAATAAACCTAATGGTAATCACTTCTGCCCACAGCGGACAGCTATAGCCATGCCCAATAAAAAAATAAGATGCATATGTGTTTAAATTTCTGAGAAAAAAGTTTAATGCTTCGTTATTAATTAATTCTTCAGTTTTAATCTAGGTCTGAATTATAAACATAATATGTCTTCCTAATCAATTCCTCCTAGGAAGGGTGTCCCAATATAATTTGTTATAACACGATTCTATGAAAATTTCCCGTTTTTTAGTTATTATCCTTAAACTTTAAATTACTCATTACACGAGTCAACATATAGACCACGATGTAAGAGTGCAGTTATATCCTGACTTGTCGCCAAAGTTGTGTATGATTGTGTGAACTATTGACTGGTTTATAACTTTAATTCCGTATAAAAAAAACGTTAAGACTGAATCATTAAGCCTTCAGGTATTAAAATGTGAGTAATGATTGTTTTTTTTATAATAATAACCGTTACAAACGAGTACACAGTTCACTTGGTGGTAAGTGATGATTGGCCCTGGCCATATCTATCCTCAACAGAGATTCAAGATACAAATGTGTTGTCACCTCTGAAATAGAATACCTCGTCACCTGTAATCGGGTCCCCGGATACCATAATACAAATGGTAAAAAGTATGATACCGTTATTACACGCTAGTAGTCTGTGAGGGCGTTATATTGCATGGTGTATATAGGATTTAGTTTCAGTGTGGCTCTATCATTGTATAAACCTGGTTTCCAGAATGCTCACACACCATACAAAGAATATCAGTGAAATGCTCTTAAGATTCTTTTCTACACCGCTGAACGCGACTTATGTTTACTAACTATAGCCATTTATAATATCACGTTCAAACAGTTCGTTTGAAATTTGGCATATTATTTATTTTTAATATCATTAAAATACATGTAAAAAAATATATATATATTTTTTTACTAAAGGTTAATTTATGTCTGACGTGTGGATGTGAGCGCGTAACGGCTTGTTATTGATATACTGAATATATGTACCATATGGGTGTCTATGAGTTACGATAATTTACTATTACTAAACAAACCGCGAATTTATTTATAACTTTTAGTTTCATAAATTAATAAATATATATAACCATTTATGCATAATGCTTTTATTTTTTAATTTTACTTACGCAAATTGAACACATGAATAATTTTATATATGTATCTTTTCTGACCACGTTTACTAATTCTGTCTATTGAATTTATGTCAGCCAGTCCATTGCGTTATATGCAATATCAGCAAATATTAGGTCTATGAAATTGCCATTCTCAGTATTGGCCATTTCTTTCAGTTCAGTTTTTACCAAACGGTATGAGCATTACTGCAGATGTGTACCGTGAAGAACTGAAGACAATGATGGAGAAGCTCGCACATCTGCAACGAGCTTTGGTAAATCGGTGGTCCCCTCTGCTCCTGCACGACAACGCGCGAGTTGGGGTTGGAAGCTCTTCTCCATGCACCGTACTCCCCAGACCTTGCACCCACTGACTATTACTTTTTCCAAAATTTGGTCAACTTTTAGCAGGAAAAAAAATCATTTCCCGAGAGGCAGTAGCAAAATGCTTTTTGTATTGCTTTAAGCACGACGCTGCTACTTCAAGCTTGTATTATGTGAGGGTGTATTCATACTTCTTTGTATAGTTAAGAAGCACCATAGAAACCATGTGGTTATAACAATATATTAAGTTAATCATCCGTAGTTCAATTATATACTATTTTAAAAAGAAACATTCATTGTTTTTTTTTTCTATTTTTCTTTATTCACCTGAAACCCAATAACATAAAAAAAACAATTTCACCGTACCTGTTATTGTAAAAATATATTGACAAGGGTCAATAATATTTTATGTTCCGAAATAGGTTTCTTATTAAAATTATTGGATTACTTGGGAAAGTGAAAATACATTGTCGAATTTTACCGACGGCATATTTGTATGCCGTCGGTAAAATTCTTATATATTTTTTAAATTGGTAATGTTTTGTTCAGGAGAGGCATTTATGAAGTTATGAATATATATACTTCAGGAACTTCAGTTATGAAAGTATGTCAAACCATACCTGGCTTATTGTTAACGATATTTTTTACTATTCTGTGTTACTTATGATACTTAAGTTTGAAACCGTCAGTCAAAATATGTTATATAAAATAAAGTAATAATACAGAATAAATATATAAAAGAAAAATATATTGCAATAACCTCAACTAATCAAATAAGGTGCATATGTGACAATTTTTATGGTTTAATCTATTTGTGAATCTGAATACGATATGCTGCGTAGGTGCGTTTTTAAGTTCACGAAATGGTTGAGAGAGAAGAGAAGAGAAGAGAAGAGAAGAGAAGAGAAGAGAAGAGAAGAGAAGAGAAGAGAAGAGAAGAGAAGAGAAGAGAAGAGAAGAGAAGAGAAGAGAAGAGAAGAGAAGAGAAGAGAAGAGAAGAGAAGAGAAGAGAAGAGAAGAGAAGAGAAGAGAAGAGAAGAGAAGAGAAGAGAAGAGAAGAGAAGAGAAGAGAAGAGAAGAGAAGAGAAGAGAAGAGAAGAGAAGAGAAGAGAAGAGAAGAGAAGAGAAGAGAAGAGAAGAGAAGAGAATAAGAAGAAGAACCTAACATTTTCGTGTGACGGACAGTGTATACGCGCAAGTGTGCAATTTCCCCTAGTGTCTAAAGACGTCAAACTAATAATATAAAATTACAGGTATAGGATAAACGTAGAGAAAAAACGCAAAAATCAAAGCAGTCAGATTTTTTTTAGGAATATATATACTTCAGGAACTTCAGTTATGAAAGTATGTCAAACCATACCTGGCTTATTGTTAACGATATTTTTTACTATTCTGTGTTACTTATGATACTTAAGTTTGAAACCGTCAGTCAAAATCTGTTATATAAAATAAAAATACAGAATTAATATATAATAGAAAAATATATTGCAATAACCTCTTCTAATCAAATAAGGTACAAATGTGACAATTTTTATGGTTTAATCTATTTGAAAATTTGAATACGATATGATGCGTAGGTGCGTTTTTAAGTTCACGAAATGGTTGAGAAGTTTCATATGAAATAAGTTAAAGTATTTTTATTTCAAACTTTTTTATTTCTGTTATTCAAAGTAATCACCCATGTAATAGATGCATCTTTGCCGACGCAGTAGTAGTTTATTGATGCCATTCTTGTAAAAATCAGCTGGACGGGAGCCAACAAACTCTTCAAAGGCATTTTGTACTGCCTCTCGGGAATTGAATTTTTTCCCGCTAAAAAGTTGTCCAAATTTTGGAAAATGTAATAGTCGGTGGGTGAAAGGTCTGGTGAGTACGGTGGATGAGGGAGAGCTTCCATCCAGAACTCTTGCTGCTTGGAGACTGTCTGTTGTGAAGTATGGGGCCACTGGTTGTCGTGTAGGAGCAGCGGGGACCACCGATTCACCAAAGCTGGTTGCAGATGTGTGAGCTTCTCCATCATTATCTTCAGTTCTTCACAGTACACATCTGCAGTAATGCTCATGCCGTTTGGTAAAAGACTGTGATGAATCATACCGGCACATTCTAGACTTCAACATTCTAGAGGTCATTTTTCGTTTAGGACATTGCTTTGGTGCTGAACCAGGATATATACTGCTTGATTACGATCACGACTATATATTCTGGTTATTGCCAGATGACAAATAAATAATAAAAAAAATAATAATAATAAAAAAAAAAAAGTAAATAAAAAAATAATAAAATAATAATAAATACAATTACTTAACTAGTCCTTACAATTCAGGACACAACGAAGACAGCGCTAGTATTATTCACGTCGCGACTTTAGAAGGTATCCAATACTAGTTATTACTAGTCTTGTTTATTCGCCGCAACACCAATTTTATTTTAAGAATTTAAGGCTTTTTTTGGATCATGCACTAAATATATGAAAATAAAAAACAAAGCTGAAATATGTTATATTATAAACGAACAAGTAAATTTCAACGCAAGAGGAATTTACTATCAGAAATTTATCATTAGTATTTGTAAAACATTTAAATTTATGACCATACACCGTAATTATATGAAAATAAAATAAACAGAAAAAAATAAAAAAATTGTGTCAAAGGAAGAGCAATGTTTGGTCCAAAATGTGTCTTCAGCAGAGAAACTTCAAGGTTCTGCTGAAGTTCACATACAACTGCTAGATTATTGAGTATCACCCAGCGTGGTAAAGAATAAGGTACGAAAAATAATATACATGAACTGGCGTATTGCCAAAGTCTCGCCAGCCTACATCTTGTTAAATCAGCAGATACGGAGTTTCTATTTTGTGCATCTAGGCAGAGTTCGCTTCTTGTGGCTTCATTTTGATAGGAAGGTAATGAAGGAATTAAATATAAAACGTGATGTTTTTATAAAAGAGACACTACGGTTTATTTTTTTCATATTTTTTTTAAAGATTGCTTACTATTTGCTTGCTTACAGATTTCCACAAGATGTTTTCCTTCACCACCGAACATGTGGTAAATGAGCAATTAAAATTCTTACTAACAATTTTAATTGCTTGAATTTCATTGTTGCCGGCATCGGGGAACGAACGTTGATCCGCGTTCGAATTAAAAACGAGCGATTATACACTGAGCTACCACCCCTCATATAAATTTATTATTTATTAGATAAAGAAAAACCACTTCGGAAACGGTTAATTTTACCAATATAGATATCTAAAGTAATAATTATTAATATTTAATTATTATATAATTAATGATTTATTAAGAAAAAGAAAATTTAATTATTTTTAAAAGTCGTTTTATGTGTAAAATAGTCATCGGCAGAATTAAAAGGTCTAGCGTCTAAAAAATGTTTCGTAAGTGCGAAAAGTTAAACGTGATGAGACGATAGTGATGAGTGGCTGACCTTGAGAAATAATCATTCATTATTATCAATAAAATAAAATTGTTTAAATGAAACCAAAAAAACAGTTTATAGAGATCGACACATAAATACATAATAATTTAGAATACGAAGAACCTAAATTGTTTATATTTTTTTTAATACTTTTTTGTGAGATGCAACTTGCACTGCATACTTACTTTACATACTTAAAATTTCGCATTTAATCTTTTAGCATAAGATTAAAAATTTGCAAAGGAATTATAAATAAGGAAAATTACGAAATAAGAAACGGTACTTTTTTCTCAAAAATTTTGATCAAAAATCCTTGAAACAAGTACAAGGTAAATATATTTTTATATATATTTACTTTGTACTTGTATAAAACATATTTATAAAAAAAGGGAGTAAGTTCGGACATTTTTTCTCTTCCACAATTATAAAATATCTAATATACATTTTGTATTAAGTATATTATTGATTAATAAAATTTCTAGCTAACAAGCTGTGACATGTTGCATATTGTTTTTTATGCAACTGAGGTTATCAAAGGAACACATAGCTCACTAGATTTTTGGTGCAGTTATCTATAGGATATCTCTATCTTGAATTTATTATCGTGAACCATATCCTAGCACAAGTATTTTCAGCTTAGTTGTAGTGGTTAACCGGAAAATTAGTTATGTTAATAGCATTGCTAATATTCTTTCAAAAAAAAAATATAAATAGAGCTAATCTAAATAACTAGTAACAATGGGTCAATATGGCTCCATGTTCGATCATAATGTTGCATATGGAAAAGCTATGAATATTATATTGCTCAATGCCTACACTGGTTATGGGTCCCGTCTGGAGTATTCGCTGAGAAAATTTATATTCCATTGAGGTTCAACGAATATTATTATTCATTCGGGATAAATGTCTTTTTCTAACACGAAAAATTTTAATATCGAATCGTCATATGTTCTTTCGTCATTTATTTAAACAATTCCTTCAATTCATCATCACGACACGTCAAAAATCTAGTTTCGTTAAGCCATCCTTATATTTTGAAGACAAATTTGTTTTAATTTAGTCTTTCGGTCGGTACAGTAATTACCTTATTCAGTTAAGTATTATATCTCCTGATTTTAGTCTTTTATATTTTACAAAATAACACTATCGACAAACACAAATTAGTTTTTTGTTTCTATGTGTAGCATAAATGGGTTGGCTAGACCGACGATAGACAAATCAGAATACCAGCTTAAAATAACACTATAACGTGACTCTGTTTCGTCTGTTGAGTATAGAGATATTTGGAGATCCTTGTTATTGGTGACGAGATATCCATTATGGTCATTTAGGCGACAACGCATCTACATTGTAATCCGTTATCATGAGCCGAAGGAAATATTTAACATTAGATGAACTGTGTGGCTCGTTTGTAACCCATAGGGGATACAAACAAGTATATTTTTGGGAAATAAAAAAATTGTAAGCAATAGGTTAATAATATTTAAAAGTTAGCTAGAAACAAAAATTATTGTACCGCGAAACAGGGTTCACAGCATTGTAATGACCATTAATAAATTATTCCCGTTAGAATCTGAAACCTTGCTAGTAAAGGGCATCAATACCATCTGAAGTCTATACTTCTAAGCTAATTATTTTTTTGTTTGTTTGCTTGAACGCGCTTATCCCTTGCGTGTGCTGCGTCAACGGTTACATAAAAATGTGTGTGACGAAATTGTTCCCCTTTAAAATTTATATCAAAAGCGTTGTTTTAGATGAGACATACCAAGCATCTTGTAGCCTACGCGAACTAAGTCACGGGCACAGCTAGTATATTTTAAAGATCTTAGTGTTGAATAGATTTGTGTTGAAAGTAGTGGTTAGAGCACCTGGCTGCAGCGTCGCGTAATAATATTTCTGCATCACTTATTGTTGGTGTTCGGTTCTGGACGTGTTGTTCATACATGTGTTAATATCGTTGAAACTTCAAATACATAACTTCGAAATACAGAAGCGGATGATGAAATAGTGTTTGTGCGGAAGTTTACGGTACTAAATATATCTTGCGCAGAATTTTTCATTATTTTCCATAACTACCAAAAGGATGAAAGAGTGAGAGCGTTACATAAATAAAAGTGAAAGTCATGTAAATAAAAGTTTATTCCTTGCGGTCCGAGTTTGGGCGTTCCTCTTATTAATATCATGAAATTCCGTATTGGCAAAGGGTCCTTAGTTTCTTCCAGTCCCTAGAAGATATTGTATAATACAAACCATTGTCGTAATAAGATCAGTCTGAATTCGTGCCTGAGCAAAAAATTTTATCCCTCCGCACGTGAAATGATCGCAGTTAATCAACTTTACTGGTGCGCAGTAAATGTAGAAGACGTTAATCAGGTTTTATATACAAAAGTCCTTGAATGAATCAGTTCACGCACAGACAATTTTAGGAAAAAACCTTCACAAGGTTTAACTTTCTTTGTAGTATTGTATAGATACATATATAGATTTCTTTGAATGGAAATTTTGATATTATCAACTAGTATTATTAACATGATGAATAGAGTTGAAACAGTTAAAAAAATTGACATCATTTAATTCGGAACACGAATACATAAACAGTAATAAATTAAATGCAAGACAAATTTATCTATAAATATGTATAAATGCACGTGTGAATAAATTATCAAAATAATTATTTTCATAGTGCTAAATATGCATTCAATTTATGAATTCCATATACATATGAATGAATAAATAAAAACATTTTTGTACTAACTACTGGAAATAGGGAGTGATCTTATAAATCCTTCTAATTATTAGTAGTAAGTATAATACGAAAGCGGATATTGATAACATGAGTAACAAGACAACCTAAGAATTACTCTATAGTTAAAAAAAGTAGTCAAAAAATAACCAAACCTAGATCTAATATTTTAGCCGTTGTCTAGCTACGAGCTATTTTAAATATATTATTTTTATTTTATTTGTATTATATTTATTTTTCTTTGACTGATGGTCGTCTGCGTCTATGTCGTTCTCAGGTCCCTTTGCTAGTACAACGGTGGCACAAGTAAGATGTGTGTGATGTGTGGTGGAACTGCACTGGCTTCCTTTGGCTTTCCTCCATGTTCAGTGTTTTCCTAATCCTACTGTGATCTTTGAATGGCTGATGTTACTGTTGATATAATATCGTAAAGTATGCACTATCCACATCAGCAATTATTTAAAGAGTTGTGTGTGTTAAACTATCAGATTAAGAAGATTGACTATGCATTTTTACCTTCTACCTAGTTTTTTCCTCTATCCAAGTCCAGGCGAAGTTGTCTATAAAAAAGTTAATATATTCTCTCTTTTACACTCGAATCAAAATGTCATTTATACATTTATTCTTAAATATTTCACCATCCTCTGTTAAATATCTAAAACTACGATTGAAGTTATAAATATATTGTATATATATTATATACCTGAATAATGTTTATGAAGCGGGTTGAAAGATACTAAGTTATTATGGAATTTATTCATAATAGTAAATTCATTCATCATGAGCCGGAAAAAGTCTATCGATATGTATATTCATAGACTTACTTAAAATAGTGGCAATTAGTCTGATTTCGACGTCATTGATCTTGTTGTTGGTGGTTATATTTTTGCCTACTGTTCCTAGGATTCAAGGTGTTCTGGTAAATTGAATTTTTTTTTAATATATTTGAAGCGGAGTTATTAAAGTAAATATTAATTTAATTAAAGTCAAGCAGTTAAATAGTTTAAATCTGTTGAAATGTTACGAAGTTGTTCGAGAGGTTACGAAGTATTTTACGATAAATATGTAGTTAAACTTGTAGCAATTTCAGCGAATATTTAACGCCGTCTAGATTTAATCAAACAACCACTAATCAAGTTGCGCGCGATAACAAAACTTCCTACTTGCATTTCCGTCAAAACTTTTCAGCTAGTAAAGTTATATTAATTAATACTAAAATATTTTTTATTTATGAAATAGTATTCAAATGAAAACTATTTAAATGACCTTAATTAAATAAAATGTATATCTTATCAATATACATTTATATTAAAAGATCGTATCTGTCCATGGTGTACTTCATGGTTAATAATGGGATAAATAATTAACACTTCTGTGGATTGCCATTCTGACGGTTTCTGACTTGACGGTGCCCTTGCATCAATATATGTATTAAAGACATATATATAAAATTATTAAGTTAGTTAGTTAAATTGTAAGATAATTTTGTAAAATAAAACAACTAGTATAGGCTTTTTCGTCCCCTAGTCACCGCTGTGCAAACAGTGAATAATTTCTGTATTAAACAATATTATCTACACCTGTGTCCACCAACACCCAAATTTATAAAAATGCGTCTTCAAGGTGATGGAGACGCTGGTAACAGATGTCATCGCGAACATACACACACTTGAGGGCAAAGTTGTCCTCTAAAGAGAATCCAGGACTCCGAACTTGACTTGGGTTACGACGCATTTAAAGGACTCTTTTTCTGCGTTTTCTTCAAAAAAAGTGTATACGGATTTTCAGTCTCAAGATGGTGGTGGATTTCGTTGGGATTACAGTGCAATCCTTGCATGTT
The DNA here is from genome assembly GCA_029286865.1 of Teinopalpus imperialis. Classification (NCBI taxonomy): domain Eukaryota; kingdom Metazoa; phylum Arthropoda; class Insecta; order Lepidoptera; family Papilionidae; genus Teinopalpus; species Teinopalpus imperialis. Next base: position 899,085 of record JAGSMU010000026.1, on the reverse strand, counting down.
TGAGAGGTGCACATTTGGTTCACAGAAGGCTGGCAGTTAAACGAGACAGTGTGATCATAAATCAAATCAATGATACAATCACAGTTTGTTTTTCTCCGGTCGCCAAATTGCACCACTCACTTCTTGACGCCTTTCACGAATGGCTATCTCAGATTTCGGGACCCTAAAGGACCAAAGATCCGTCACAGCATTAACTGGCGTAAGGTTCGCACGAGCAACGTATCTGTTCAGATCAATCATCCATGGCTTTAGAAGAATTCATACCAGAATACAATGTAAATCACTTTCACACACTCTTTGTCCGATGGTTGCTAATCAAAAGCTAGCGATTGGAGCCTACCACAGTTCAAAGGTGTTGCTCGTTGTAACACTGCTCAGGGTAAACGTGTGATTGATCCCGAAGCTTCGTAAAGATTCATGCTAAAAACTTAAGAAAAAGTAAATATGCATATCATCTCGTAAACAAATAACACCATTATGTACAGGAAGTATTAAAGCAATAAACTGTTTTGATGTAAATGCAGACGCAATTTTCATAAAAACTTTATTCGTGTGATTAAATTTAGATGAGTTTAAGTTATTATAAGTTAAGTATATTTTTTTAGTGTGTTTATTTTTTATTTGCATCTATATTTTAGAATAACACTACATTTATCACCAGACATTAAATCATTACGCTCATCTTTAGTTTTGCAATTATATGTGTCATGCATAAGGGATTTACCGCATAGTGAAATTCTCCGGATGGGTTTTATACCATGCCTCGAATCGAAATATAACCCTGATTACATTTAGTACATAGTGCGAAATAAAAATTGACAGGTTAATATTATTCCACTACTCTTACTTAAATTCCACCTCGAACTCGGGCTCATAATTATTTATGAAAATTAAAGTTTATTTCCCAAGTACTTTTCACATCTAGTTGAAGACGGAGAGAGGTCCAAGATCGTTTAAAGTTTTTAAATTTATTTATACCTACTAAAAAATAGTAAAGTGACTGCTTGTATAAATAAACCTCACCGCTGGGCAGAAGCCTTCTTTCTAGAGAGGGTGTTGGAATACAATCCACCACGCAGCCCCACTGCGGTTTGACGAACTTCATATATCCTCGAAATATATTATGTTTATTTATTTCGAGAAAATTTTTAGGTAACCTACATGTACAATGCCAAGCATGTAGAGTGAACAATTTGATTGGTGCTGGCACCGGGAATCTGCCTCGTTTTGCACACCACGCACTGTGAATTAAAAGCAAGCTCTTATACCTAAACAATTTACGATATTAGATCTTTGCTGATTTGATGTCTCCTGTTTATTTCCTAGAGAACTCTAAGATAGTATGGAGTGAAGTAGGGGCAATGTCAACATTTTTAAAACTATGAGTAAATAAGGGAATATTAGAGAGATATAGAGAATATAGAGAGTGGAAAATCTAACAAAATTGACATTTAAATTTGAGAGCAAGCAAATTCGTGATTAAAATTAAGTAAAATAGAATTGACAATGTAATAATACAATACAGGATTAATCATTAGATGATCTACCAGTTGATAGAGTAGCTGATATATGATGAAGTAAATGAATACAAGTTAAGCTCATAATTATTTTTTGCACGACAAATAATTGGGAACGTCCAATTTAAAGCCAAAACATTGAAAAAAAATTTGCTACCTTGCAAGTAAAGCTATTAGTTAAAAAGCAAGGAAAAACGGCATATTGCACTGTTTTGCTCAGGGACTGTCTAAATGATTAGTTCTAAAAGATAATGTACTTAATAGTTTTATGATCTAAAATAGCAACGCTACAATATAAACATCAAACATTGTTTTACTATTGGATTTGAAAGGAAATATATATATGTCCAAGTGCCTCTCGAAATTGACATAGATTTCCAGGTGTCATCGATATTCATGTCTGACTATAAATCTGTTGTCTTGTGCCACAATAGAATTTACAACGTCATCACGGATGAGAAGATCACCATATAATTAAAGAAGGTATCACCGAAGAAATGATAAAAAAATAGGTAGTTTAAAAAAGTTACGACTAGTTTAACTCTGTTTATAGTAAATCAGATTGTCGCCTCATCTTCGATGTCAACACAAGGCTATTGTTATTATAAACTGGTGATGGATTGGATCACAGGTTCACCATTGAACACAGTCCTCCTCAATGAAGCACGATACTGAGTCACTTACATCCGTCTGCTTTTCGCAAACTAGAACGATATAATAATTCATCCATTACTTTTTTTTGAGAATTATTTACAAAATATACCAGTGTATGTTTCATATTATTGTAAGTTAGTAAGTTAATTTAAAGTTAGTTATTAAGTTGATATTCTAAAGACGACTGTTTTAATTAACAGCGGCTTGCTGAATTCTGTCCAACCCTTGTTTAATTACTGAATAAGATAAACACAAGGAGTAAAACACTATGTTGTTCTCAGTGTACTTATATTATTAATGTTAGATTTGAATTTAGAAATTTAATATTGATGAATACATTATTACTTTACCTTTATAATACAAAACTATTATATTTCAATATTATTTTGACATGACATTTTGATATTACTAAAAAACATACCATATCTATGTAATCATTTTACTTTACTCTTTTATTTTAATTAGTAAGAAAATTACCATAGTGACTTTTTCAAGCAGAATTGTGCTAACTATAACTCTGTACGATATAAATAATAAAATAATTCTAAAGTTTTTTTTAAAGAGACAAAAATATTGATAGCCGCTGCTCAGTATGTACTTAAAAAATCAATTCAACATGCATTTGAGATAATTCGAAAAATAGTAATAGAAAGTTATTGTGTTAAACGTTACTATAATATTTGTGATTATTAGAATAAATACAATAATTATAACACGTTGGAAATTATCGATCCCGACTCTTTCAAATAAACTAAAAATATATTTTTATGTATCATAGTAAAAAAAAATATGAAAAGGATATAATCTCGCAGAGCTTTGCTAGTTATTCTCGGGTCTATGACTTTGTTTTTCGACCCGGTAATACAATAAGTAATGTAACTATACATGTATATAGAAGCATCATAGTTATAAAAAAAACATTTGATTTAATTTCTTCACATTTAAATAATAAATTAAACAAAAAATATGAGAATCTCATATTATATATTTACAGATTATAAATGTATTTATTATGTGAATATAAAATATTGATATTTATAGAACGTAACTGAACCTTTACAAACAAAAAATCTAATATCAATACATCCATTTGATAAATATAAGAGCACACATATATATATTTATATATTTTCAATTATAACTAGACAGGGAAACCGGGTTCAATTCTCGCTAAGAGACATCGAACGAACCTTTGTCAAAGGCTTCAATAAATTGTACTACTCTTATAAACAGAGGGAGAGAATGATAACGAAATGTTAATATTAAATTGATACTCCGTTTTCTAATGTCAACAATTTTATATAATATTTTTATTTTTACGATACATACTACTCTCGAATCGATCAGAAATTTCGGTAATATTAATTAACTATTTGAAGTTACAAGTGCATAAATTTTTATGTTTGTAATTTAGCTATTAGCTAGTTAATAAAATAATGCATGGCTTTGTGAATATCTTCATCATAATTCAAAATGAAAAATAATTTTCCAAGATCCTTGAGATTCACTCATTTAAATAAGAAACACGTGTCGCGTCCTTGAGGTGTTTATTACCTGTTAGTATAATGGTCTAGTTTATATATATATTCGATTAATATATCGTATATTAATAATCAAAGTCTTCGTTTTTGTACTGCAACGTATAATAGAATATATAGACTCTACCATTATATGTATAAGATTAACGTTATACTAGATTTAACTCGATGCTTTTTCTTGTTTGTAAATAAATTTTCAATATATTTAGTTTATAACTTGTTTATGAAAAACGGTAATAACATTCAATAAAATGTAAACTGTTGAGGAAGATTGTTTCTTGTACATACAATCGACCTTGATCGATCCTGCACCGGATACAGCGATTACCTACGACTGCCCAACACTTCACTGCAACTTACGGGTGGATGCTATTGAATTTTTTTAAGCAATTTGGCCAAATGTATAATGTAGATACAGCTGTGAACTATGATTATTCAAAAACATCAGTATATTTAAAAACGAACAAATAATTGGGTTTACAGTTTATTTTATCTATTTTAAACTCGGTCGGCGGACTTAATGCTAAAAGCATTTTCTGCCAGTCGGCCTGGCAGAAAATGGTGCACATATAATATAAAAATGGGGAAAAGTTACTCTACAAAATATATTAATTATGATATATAATACGATAAATAAATATATTATTATATATATAATACATACTTTATAACATGATGGTGTTATCAATCTGCTGACAGTTTATTCAAGACATACTCACGCGTCTTCCTTTTAAATAAAACGATTCTCAGCCATTCTGCCTTAGACTTAGCCAATAGATAGCTCGTAATATTTCTTGATACAATAATATCACTAAGTTGAAATACCTTATCACAAATATATACTTACGTAAAATGCAATCAGGACAAAACCATATATTTAGACGTATACTTGTGCATCAATTCCTCCCGGTGCAATTATTTCCAGGCAATATTAGATATAATTTAAGATTAAAGTATAATAGGACTGACATGCGAATTGCCCTTTATAAATAAAGAAATAAAGATAAAAAAAGTATTCTGAAAACATTTTTACTATCATAACTATTATTACTTTACGGTATTACTTCGTGGGAACTAAACGTCAATTTTTAAGGAAATATATAGCATTGAGGAGTATATCTTGATCGAGCGTCAGACAATTGCACATATTTGCAAAATAAACATAATCTCTGCTTATTTTGTTAATAATAAAAATATCGCAATTTGCAATGTTTTAAGTAATGCGAATGCAAAATGATTTTATTTAAGTACAAAACTATTTTAAAAAAAATATTGTGTGTTTATAAAATTGTTTAAAAAAATCTAAAATTCTAATATTTCAATTACATTGAGAACATATAGTTCACTTGATGGCAAGTGATTTCCCATGAGGACCGACTTTTATTACTGGTGACCAGGCATTCCAAAGTCTCCGGATCCCATCACCATACGAAATACAGCAGCATTATGCTGCTATTTTTGCTGTATATAAAATAATAAATAAATATGAAGATGGTTATTGCTAGATGACTGCAACTGCGCGGAATATTTACAATACAGAGGCACTCACTCGTCGTTAAAGTCTTTAAATGTGCAATGATAGGAGGAAAATGGGACATAAATATAAAACACCCCGACCCGAAAATCAACATTTTGATACATAAATATTGTTCCACGGCTGGGAATCGAATCCAAGTCATGAAATGCAGGAAGTACTCTAACCAATACATGACGAGACAAATTCCCAACCAATACAAACTAATCTTTGTTGAGATTGCTCTCTCAATATTTGAAGATGTGTGTGGTCTGGCATTATCATGATGAGAAAGCACACCCTTTCTGTTTATCATTTCCTGACATTTCTCTATTTCTGGCTTGAGTCTCATCAGAAGTTGGCAGAAGAGATCCGAATCGATGGTCATACATGGCGGTAAAAGCTCATAACGAACGAGGCCTTTCCAAGCCCACGATACACACACAGTATCACTTTATTGCCAGTTAATCCAAGTTTCACTATAGTCTGTTTAGCTTGACTGCTCTTTGACTATGATCTATTTCACACGTTCTTGTCTTAGGTAATCCACTTTTCATCACAACTGATAAATCTTTACAAGAACGGATTCAGTTTCATTACGTTTCAATAGAGAATTGCAAATGTGGTAATAGAATGTAGAATAAATGAGTACATTATTCATTAAGCTTCTCCCAGTGAGGTCGTGAGGCACCCAAATATCGAGCTTTTTTGGATATTTAGACTTTGCCAAATGGGTCAAAATTGTTTTGTGTTTAACCCTAGACCTTAAATTATGTTGTAACTATTTTATGCTCCACTTTTTCTAAAATAAATTTGACTTTATCCGTAACAGGTGGACCAGAGCGGGTTTCTTCTTTGACATAAAAATTCCCGGATTAAAAATGCTTGAACTAATTTTGTTCTACTCGTACTGACACTGCCTTAAGTCCATAAACGACACAATTTTTTTTTCTCGGTTTCATTACTCGCCCTTTTACCCTTTTTTTGTAATAAAACTATGATTTTCATTTTTTTTTCTATTTTTAAAATGTCATCTAAGGGTATTCAAACCAGCTAGATACCATCAATACATTCAAAGATATTTTACTACAACTTTTTACTTATATAATTTGAAAACGCCTTTTCCCCGACCCTTGTATATATACCAATATCGAACATTAATAAATAAATCAGTTTAGTGCTAATTTTAACTAAGATTAAAAATTAATGAGAATAAAATGATCTATTTCACAAACTAGCTGCTTAATGTACAATTTATCCAACGTTTATTAATAGCTTGCTAGCAAAATGTTCGAATAATAGTAGTTGTTATGTGTATGGAAACAAACACCAAAGACGGGTTCATAACTATGTACCTATACTTAAGGGTGTGCCACAGCGTTTTTTTTTATTATTGTAATAACGGGATAATAAATGGGACAGCAAACTTTGCTCGAAGGCCATGTAGGTAGTTATCCCTTGCGTTTTGATCCTGCTTTGTTTTATTTTCACCTGAATGGTTATGTTTTTGTTACTTTGCTGAACTCATTTTTTATTATCGTCCTTATCACAACCTATCTATAGCCCACTGCTGAACATAGGTCCACATATGTGAATTTCACAAATCACAATCTACATTGACTTCATGATTATCAAGCCCAACTCATTGATGATGATATACATATATTCTGTATAGAACTCAATTTAACATACATATTTATTAGCTGCCGTGGGAGCCTATTGAAGGAGTTACAAAGGGAGACCTACTTCCAGTCTTCGAACTATTGTAATTTCCGTTTATAGCCGATACGTCATCGCAAAAGCTGAACGAACGTTTTAGGTTCTTTATTGTTGTGAAGATGAATTAAGATTAATTTTACGCGATCCCAGGTTGCGCTTGGTGTTCATTGCTCTATGTAGTAGGTATGTAGCTAGGCACTGCTCACTCCCGATGACGATCACGAGAATAGTTAAAAGTGCGTGGCGTCTAACAGAATAGCCCAGATGTGTTTCGAATGGTTAATGCAATGGGTGCGTGGCGTAATAATCACATCCTAAGAGACTTTTAGATTCGATTTGTATTATTTGTTAGTATTTGATTTGTTGATATGTGCATAGTTGATATTATCTGGTAACCAAAAGATATTGTTATCTGTCTAAATCGGCCAGAATGTATGTAACATATTCTGCTCGATTTACTTATTTACAGATTACTTTATTACTATTTATTATTATATAAGTCAAAGCTACGGCCCGATCTTTAACCTTATTATTGTTACCAAGTCAAAAGAGTCAGATAACGAGACCTGAACGTCATGGTTAATTATTTGAGATGAATGTTGATATCATGGGCCGCAGAAATTTCTTTCGAACAAATTAAAAGTGTTCTTATTTAACGTCAGAAAATTATGAAATTAAAAAAAAATGCTAAGGAAAACTAGCTTTTCATTCGCCAGTCCATTACAGATCTATAACAGCAAACCGTTCAAATACATGATTTGGTTGACAATGGGCTGTCATCGGTTGACTTATTGCGCTGACATTGAATTGCTTTTAACTGGTACGAATTTCAATTTACCGACAGATAAGCGAATGATTTAAATATACTCACTTATTCCGGGTCAGATAGCATTAACGTTCGTGTATACTGCACGTTAGAAATTGAAAAGGCTCTAGGTGAAAAATAGGTAGTATCTCTACCTTATTTGAATTAATAACAGGTAATATATTTTTAAATTTACATTACATGGTACAATATCTGATGTTGCGGATGTTCACAGGCGGCGGTGATAACTTACCATCAGGTGGGCTGCATGATCGTTAGCCGCCTATTCTATAAAAAAAAACATGGAATAATAAACATAAAAAAAAACATAAATAAATAAATTATAGTATTATACTTTCACGACAAATCATTTTCATCATCATTTGGAAATGTTTATTTTTAATTATAAGTAATTATATTTAGTTAATTGAATTGCAATAAATTAAAAGTTATGTATAAAAATAGTTGAAATTTATTTAGGTTAATTATTTTTTATCATGCTAGCTTCTGCTTTGCGGGCTATCATGTTTCAGGTTTTACTTGTAAAGCCACCTAAGAGCAAGATATGGCCTCTCCAGAGAGGATCTTGAAGCTTATACGCTTCTTGCTACGCGGATCCAATATAGAATGGTCTACTTTAGATACATACGAAGATTTTTGCATTGTAAGAATATAGCATGTTTCCCTATAGCGTTTTGAATTAGTACTTAAATTTATAATATCAGATGATGCCACTAGTGATCGAAATTAGATCAGAGCGTATGATGAAATAGAAAATAAAATAATATTCGATATTATTAGATTTCTGCATTAATACAAAACCCTCCATGACGCTCTCAAATAAGGATAGTGTCATGTATCTCAAAATATCGATGTGGTTAGGATTATTTTTAATATAACTAAATATAATAAAAATATTATATTATATATAATAACTAGCTGCACCCGCGTTCTTCGTTCGCGTAGGCTACAGGATGCTTGGTATGTCTCATGTAAAGCAATGCTTTTTTTAGAACTTTTAAAGGGGAATAATTCAGTCATACTCGATTTTTCCGTAAATTTAACCGTTTACGCAGCACACGCAACGGAAGCTCTCAAAAGGAATAATTTTCCCCGGTGTTTGGTCATACCGTGATGTTATATAGCCTTCCTCGATAAATGGACTATCCAATAAAAGACGATTATTCAATACGAACCAGTAGAGATTCTTAAGATTAGCGCGTTCAAACAAATAAATCTTCAGCTCTATAATATTAGTATAGATATTATAATACAATAAAAATATTATTTATATGTTTGGTCATTTATTATAATCTGTGATAAACAGATTTATTTTTATCATATAATAAGCAACCAAGTTTACGATGTCTCTTCATAAAACATAGTTGTCCCTAAATGATGATAACGTTATAATATCTTGCGAAAGTAAAGGTTTTCGTGGCGCTCGTAAATCTAGGATAACGGAGAAAACAAAATATAAGTGTCACAATTGCCCTTCTTGCCAGGTTAAGAGGATCCACAAGACATTATTTTACAAGTATTTTAGTTTTTGTGTGTTATGTATACTTTTAGAAGTAAATACGTTTTGTAGAGACCTTTATTTTATTTATTCTTAACGTTCCTTAAATGAGGTTTCCAAGGGAGGACTTAATGCCCAGTGTCATTCTCTGCCCGTCTAACCTGGAAGGAAGATCTAGAGAATATGTTGGTAGGCAAGTAAAAATAAAAAGTTATTAGATAAAATATCAAATTACAAATATACATAGATAGACAGATAACAAAATAATACATAACAAATACGTATTATTTATTATGTATTATTTCGTTATCTGTGTATATACACAAATATATATATATATAACGATAACAGGAAATATGATCATACTTACGTTAGTAAAAAATAAATCTTAAGGAATTGCTTAAAAGGTGCTCCAACTTATTAATAAGTTTTTAAGATAGATCTGGCGAGCACTCTTCTGTACTCTTGTACATATTTTTTCTGTAATCTATTTGACACATCTATTACAGCTTGGCATGGTAAACAAAAACTTTATTTGAAATCATAGAATCGCAAACATAAATTACCAACAACTAGATCTTGATTCTGGAATCTCAGCTACTCTTAAAAAAAATGTATAATACGAACACAAGTTAATTGCTACGTATCTAAGTTTGCGTTATATAAATATTTGTGAAAAAGAACGATTACATGTGTACAAGCTTGAGCGAGAACTGGGTGTTGGATCGGCGGCATTGCAAACTATCATTCATGGAGAAGAGTTTTCATGTGGCGCACAAACTTAACTGACTGGAAAGAATTTGGCGTGGATTGGTGCAAATTTATGACCGAAAAGTTCGACGTTGGCGATAAAAATTGAGATCCGGGCTCTGAGGAGGCCAAACAATGTCTTTTTAACACCTCTTGTGCCTCTTTCTGTTCTAAATATCCTCTACATCATTTTGAGCTATGCTTTGAATCATTATCTTGTTGGAAAATTAATCCATCTCCAATTAATCGCAACTCGAAAGAAACGGCATTTTGTTCTAAAATATTTTTGTACTGTTCCTTTTTCAAAATTCTTAAATTTTAATCAAATCGCCAGTTCGTAGGCTAGATAAGAAACCCCAGATCTTAATTTAGCCACCACCATGCTTGATTGTTGGGACTACACAATCTGACATCATCTTTTCTTGGGCACTGCATCGAACGTAAATTCTACGTTTTGAACAGAATAGTTCAAACTTGGATTCATCGGTCCAAAGCACTTTTTTAAAATCTTCTTCAGTCCAATCTCAATAGGCAAGAGCATCCCTACATCCGTTTTTTCTTGTTTTGCGGCCTTAGCAGAGGTTTTCGAACGGCAATGCGACCATACAACTTCACATCTCACAGTCGCCGTTTTACTGTAGTCAATGATAAAGGTTTAACTCGGATTTTGTTGACTTCAATGCGGATTACTGGTTCTGTTATGCATCTATTTCGCTTGCTGGTGACAACAATGAAATTATCTTCACTGGACGTGGTAGCTCTCGGCCTTCCCGAGCGTGGACGATCTTGAAAACTGCCTGTCTCCCTGTATCGAGTTATTGTGTTATTAACACAAGTCTTCGATAACTTCAGATGTGAAGTAATCTCACGTTCGGATTTGCCTTCGTTATGTAAAACAACGCAGTACAGAACGCACTTCACTGCTAGCTTAGCTAAAACTTTCCCATTTTATGACGTCTTCACTGTAGTAACCGCAAGTTCAGTCTAATTGACATTGTTTGTGAACAAACCCAAGTAAACTCGGGTAATAATAAGTCAAAAACACGTGTAGGAGCCTTCCAGGAGCTAAATAATCCTAATTATTGACCAATACGTAACAAACGCAAATAATGAGGACATTATAAAAATATTATTACGACTCTACCACCTGGATCTAGCACAGTGTTTGTCGGTGTTTGAAAACCATAGATTTTATTGTCCCATAACTTGAAAGTAAACAAAAGAATGACTTCTTTAAATATTCGATACTACAGTTAGAATATGCAGATGTGCATTTCTTTTATTCATACTATGGGATTCTATTACAATTGATGGATAACTATGTCTTAAACTTTTGGCCGGCAGGGTACTTTCATGTAATAAGACACTTTTATTGTTATATAGGTGTTTTTTACTAACTTTACATATACAGGGTCAACACACCCATTTCCTTTCTATCCTTTATTTCTTATTTTATCCTCATATTGAGAATCTATTATTGTATTAAAGTCATGTTTTGAATTTAAACGTTAAGATCGCTGACTACGAATTATTTTTCAGTACCATTTTCTTGCAAAGAAATATATAGTTTTTAGTTTATAACAAGCTTTTAAATGAAGCTTAGTGATACTTAGAGGGTTTGTATAAAGTTATTAATTAACTTGATATAGTTTTATGTCTGCGTTTTACCTTGGCCGATAATATATACCCGGGTTCTGTTACAAATGGCCCAACCCAACGTCATAAACTCGACGTGAGGTATGGCTGGCTTCTTAGGCTTAATTATACTTATATAATACAAGTTATAAGCATAGGATCAAGTATGACAAGCTGCCTGATACCGTAACACTGGTATCTTTTGTAATTTTAGTAGCAGTAAGAATTTGCGAGATTCAGAGATTCCGAAAACCAAATAAATACGTGAAACGTTACATAATTGAACGTTAAAACAAATAACATGATCCTATAACGTAAATGAATATAGTACTTTATAAAGGTACTTTATAATATTAAAAGATAAAAATTAGGCTTCGTATATTAAACGTACAAATTTACTTAACAAGATCATTGAAGGGTTTTATGATGCAAGGTGCCCCGCAAACGCTAAAATGCTCGTAACATTGAGGCGCATATGTGCCGGAGGCTTGCCCCGTTCTCGTTTTGATCGAGATATTAATAGTTGATGAATTTTACGTTTTAATAAGGTCATATTTCTAAAACAATAATAAAGACGCTACACAACCACTGTACGTGTACAATCAGCCTTAAATTACAAAATTCCTTAACCTTTCATATTTGTATATATAGCAGAATAATTTATGTTATACGAGAGGAATCGCAGTAGTTTCTAAATTATGATTGTGGTGACCTTTAGTTTGAATAGAACTTATATACAAGTCGGGGTTTATATACGATGACAGTATATAGAAGAATATATAGAAGATAGCAGTAGTTTTAGTTAAATGTGTAAATGTTTGCTTCTCTCTTGTACTGTTGCTCGCAGTATGAGTAGTCGATTTATAATATTTTTTTCTTAAACTTTATATAAGAAGCTTTCATGTTGAATTTCATACTTCTTCCTTCAAAAGTGGCGAACTTCCCATATAAACTATCAACCTCTAATTCACCCTCTTAGAGACAAAATTTTGAAAAATGCCGATATACCCACATTTTTAAACATATGTATGCAGGTATATGAAAATTCATGTTTTTACTTATTGACGAAATGACGTACTTCCAAAAAACCGTTGATCCCCCTTAAGGGTGAAGTTTTCAGAAACCCTTCCTTAGTGGATGCTAATATTATAAAAGGTATCAACTGGCAAAATTTAAAGTTTGTCATATCAGCGATTTAGGCTCTGTATTGATGAATCAGTCAGTCAGTCAGGCTAAGTAATTATATATATATATGTATTTTTATGCAACATGTAGAATCTACCGTATCAGCACCAAAGATATTGTTCATTGAAATTTTAGGTTGTATTTAAATTATATCAAAGTATAACATATTGTAAATTTCTCACTCACTAACAGTGATAGAGCTACACTGCACTTTGTTTCTAGCTGCAGAATGAATGCATCAACTCGACCGAGGTAGGATCACGCCCTCATAGAATACCAGCGTAAAATAGCAGCATAATGCTGCTGTGTTTCGTCTGGTGAGTGTAGGGTTCCGGAGGCCTGTATTACTGGTAACGATGCAGTCCAGTCTTAAAGAATGCATCTGCATGATGCCTCCTTGTCAAGAGTGTATGTAGATCTCAGGTGAACTGTGTGCTCGTTTTATTCTCAATGTAATAAAAAAAACATTCTAAGAAACCCTGCATGAGTTAATTGATAAAAGATGTCGAAACGTGATTCAAGACTCTGAATTGAAACTGCACGATGGACAACGCTTTGAACAGTACCTTCTATAAATATAAAAGGAGTGTTTCTGGGACATGTGCTTACTTGATTAAAGGCTATAACATGAAACATTATACACATATACATTTAATCTCTTATATGAATTATTTTATACAATACTTATCCCATTGTCCTATTAGAATAAATGGGCTGGACAGACCGACCGCGATAAACGTTGATAAACACATCAGCTTTTACGAGATGAAGCTTTGCTGTTGCCTACTATTGTCCTGGTATGTTCATATGAATTGTTTTTATTTACAGCATCAATTATAAGGTTTATTGTAAATTTTATTAGTTCTAATTTATTCAAGCTAGACATTTTAATGTGAAATATGTTTTTATATTGTTTTACTATACTGAATATATATATATATATATATATATATATATATATATATATATATATATATATATATTTATATATATACATATATATATGTATATATATATTATTATTAAATAGAGAGTAACAAACGAGCACACCCGATGGTAAGTGATTCCTGCGGCCCGTAACATCTACAGTCATCTTTGACATGGACTCATAAGATGCTATTTCACGCTAGTATTCACTGTGGGCTAAGTTCCACCCTGGGCGAGTTGACCCATTCATTCTGTAATCAGAAACAAACCGTAGCGTAGCTTTGCCACTGTAAAAATAATTTATTATTATATAGAAAAAAATATACTATATATAAAATATTATAGTGTTTTAAATAATATTTTCTTTTCGTATTTAATCATAACTTAAGATATATTAACAGTGATGAGATGTTTGAGTAGATAAAACATGGTGACTAGGTTTTATTATTTGCTAAAAGCCATCGTACTTGTAATATCTTTATTTTTTAATAATAAAGTAAAAAATAAAGGTCTTTATTATTAGTTAGATAATATCATTAGTTAAGAAAATTAGTTGTAAAATTAACGCTTAACTAATTCCTTCTATTGGCGGTATGGTCGGAAGGAAAGTAGAGCATCACATTTTTGCGTAATCGTTTATGCGCCATATTTACGGTTGGTATGCTAACTAATTCAGTACAATCTGCCCTATTTTGGGGTACCACATTTCAAAAGCATATTTTAGACGACAAAAGTAAGTTTTTTATAGTCTTAAATACAAGTCTCATACAAGGACAATGTGAAATATAACCTAAGATGTAAAAGTGTACACATAAAAGTTTCTATGAACATGAAGTGCTAAAAGAATAAAGGCGGCGTCTTAGTGTTTGCTGTTTTGATACACTAGGATGTAATTTATGCGAGAACTTTTTTCTAAGTTGTATCGTATTTTAAATAGTCCGAAATAAGTTACTACAGAGCTTTGAGTTACAACAAAATCTAAATTTTTGGTACATTATTAATTTATAAGTTACATTAATCAACTGTCGCTTTTAAGGTGGGTAGAGCATAAGTTAAACAATATATCAATTAAGGTTAACACTTAGTAATCACAGAATTCTAAGTAAGAAGGCTAAGACCGCTATAAAAAATATTATCGCGAATATGCATTTTGCATTTTGCAGCTATTTAGGCTTGTCAAACAAAAATTAAGTGCTTATCCGAATTGAAACATTCTTGAATAACTAAATATATTTCTATTGAATGACATTTAATTTTCACCAAATTATACCAAAACTAAAGCAGTATAAAATGTTTTATTCAATGTTTATTATTTTATAAGTAAACGGATTATAAAACAAAATTTAATCGAGCTTCTTTATTTAGACTATAAACTCTGAAGACTGCTTGGGGATCTGAACAAATTCTATCCTAAATATAACTCGACGAGATTTCGCAGTGTACAATATAAGATTGTTAACATGAAATTTACTCAGCCCGCAGCGATGCTCCAAATAAGTGAGCAACTTTTCATTTCCCTTCTAAACGTTCGTAGAAAATATTATGAGACATAAGTTGTTCAAAATATATATCACGAAAATAAAACTTTAAATAAATATATTATGAAAAGTTATTATGAGTTAAAGTTTGTGTAGGTTATTTCAGACAGACGCCACCAACTGGGTGTCTACACATTGTTAATAGTCAATCTGGACTTATTCCCGACAGCCGCTGCATTTCAGCTCAACCATGTTCCTTACTTGACTACTCAACTAATATAAGTACTAAGGATAGTGCTTTAGAGTAAGGGACCTTACTTAAGCGGACGAGAGACCACCGTATACACATCGACATTGTCACGTTGCAGCTATCGTATTAGTGTAGCAGAGGCGATATGATTGCGTCGACTTGATCGGGAACCACACGCTCACAGAATACCTGAATACAGTAACATCAGAACGCTACTGTGTTTTATATGAATCGGGGACCCAATTACGCGTTACGACGCATTCATTTCTTGGGGGTATCAATGTATTTGCATACCGAAGTTTTGTTAGGGATGCATGTTGATGTCATAGATTACAGTCATTAATTAACATCAAGTGAACTGTGTACTCTTTTATTACCCCTAATATTATGAAAAATACATATGGTGGCTTGGGTCGGATTTTACGTCCAGATTATGTTAAAAAAAGGCATTTTACATTGGTTTAAATTAAAATAGAACTGTAGAACGGAAATCTCATCAGTTCTAATAGTAATTTTTTTATCTGTCAATATTATTATTTTTTTCTATAAAGATGACACATGGGCTCGCAAAAAGAAAACTATAACATTTCTCACTTGGTTAGTGGTTACTGAAACGAGAGGGACAAAAAGAAATACTTTCAACGACACGCGAGATGAGATTACATTCCACCTCCTTTCAAATTTACGTATGTACATATGTAGTTGGGGAAAATGGTGCCGTGATCTAGAATATTTTTGTTTTATTCTAGTAGAAGTAGTTCAAGTCTAAAAACTGGGCAATAAAATCGAAGAAATAGTAAGGTCATTAAAATTTTAAAATCAATCACAAACGTCATGTACTTCACCAAAAGATTATCATTAATTTATTATCATTTATTTTATCATTTTCAAAATTTTGGGATGGTTTTAAACTAAAACTGCCCGGTAGCTAAACTAGCTCCGTGAATGCATAACTAAGTATAGCATTTTGTATGTAAAAGGTAGAATAAATAACCAAGAATTTGTATAATAAAACGTTTTGGAAAATTTGTATATACAAGAAAATTCAAAAGTTCTGAGCCATCTAAATAGTCCGTTTTAATTTTTTTTAAATGTATACATTTAAATATCAAATAAATCTTATAATATATATTTTTAAATTGTACGTATTTATTTTTTAAGTATATTATCAGTTCACCAGCCTCTTTATCTTTGTGGGGTTATATTGTTACGCTTCATATGAGAGCACCCTAACAAATATTCTTTATATTTTAATACAAACTAACGATTTTATTTTGTATTTTGTTTTATATACGTAATATAAATATCGTTCGTCGTACATAACTGCTTTTTTTTGCGCTAGAATATTAGCAATGCTATTAACATAACTGATATTCCGGTTAACCACTACAACTAAGCTGAAAGTGCTTGTGTTAGTAGATGGTTCACGATAATAGTCTAATTGTGGATTCGAACCTATGACCTTAAGTTTCGCAGACCGTATCATAAATCATTAGGCTATTGACGCATCAATTTCTATTAAAGTAGTTTAATTGTATATGGAACCTAAGCTTTAGTACAATATTTATATATATATTTTTCAACGTAGCTTGTACGTCATTGATGATGATGATGATGTATTACTTTAAAAATCATGGTCTCAGAATCTAGGTATTATATTTGGTACGCGGATTCAATTTTCATGATTTTAATATTTCCAATAGTCCCCCGTTTTAGTAGTTTAGCTTTAACATTTATAAGACGATAATATTTCTGAAAAAGTTTTAATAATATGATCGGAAACACTCATTGTCGGTGTGGGATTGTATCCAATAAAAGGAAAGGAAACTAGGGTAAAGGTTTATTCAGAGATTGCAAGATTTAAAACAAAGCCTCAGTTTCTTCAATTCAAAAGAAATTCTAAACAAAACAATTGTGAACCACTTTTAACGAAATAAATTTTATATTCATTTAAACAATTGACAATGTTAGAGTTATACTGCAATTTGTTTCTAGTTGCAGAATGTATGGGACAGCTCGACCCGGGTATGCACTCCCTCACAGAATACCAGCGTAAAATAGCATCATGATGATGCAGTGTTTCGTCTGGTGAGTGTAGGGATCCGGAGACCTTTATTACTGATGACAAGGCGTTCAGTCTTAGTCTTCAAGGGTGACAACGCATCTGTATTATGATTCCTTGTCAAGGATGAATGTAGATGTCATGGGCCGCAGGAATCACTTACCATCAGGCACTGTGTGCTATCAAATATCAAATGGCATCATGCTAGTATATGGGGCTGTGGCCCTTTCCCTGTCGATCTGATCGATTAACACTGCAGTTTAAGACTAGCTGTGCAGTGCGCTTCTACTGCTTTTATACTCATAAAATTATCATCAATAGTAGGAGTTAGTTTTGGCGTGTATGTCTTTCTCATACAAACTATAGCTTTGTAGTTACAATACCATTTAGAACTAAACCTTACTCATTATGAAAGTTTTTATTGGGATGTAAGGTTTATTGGGATAGTATAGGGCACACAATTCACCCGATGGTATAAATACATGTAATAAAAATAAACAAACAAACCGAGAACATTGGCATAATTGGAATCGATTACAGGCAGGTGTACAAATAAAAAGTAAAATAACTGATGATGATAATTTGATGATAAAAATGGTAATTTTTTTCTTTTTATATGTGCATGTCATCTATTTTAATATATTTTTATATCAAGAAATATAGTATTAACATATAATAATTGAAATAACATGTAACTAGTCAATATTAAAATACTACTGGTACTATAAAGAAAATACCTGCGATATTAAAAGTATAAAAATAAAAGTAGTAAAAGAATCACTTAAATTAAAAAAAATTAAAACTATCGTAGCTTTCTAAATTTTCATTCTAATTTTCAACTATCAAACAAAAGATTGAATGGATATCTTCCAATTGTATCGTTTATGGCGTAGGTTACACAAACATTAGTATATACCGGAATACAAGGAAAATTGCAATACAAACATCGGAAGTACAAACAACCACAAGCGGCGATGGTGAGAGCATTTTTCTATTTGTAAAAGGGGTGGTAAAGGGTAAATTATCACCCACATAATTTGAGGTGGTAAAGGGTAAATTATCACCCACATAATTTAAGGTGGTTGAAGTGGTCATAAAAGGCTAAAGTTATGTAATTTCAATAGTTCTATATACTTTAATAATATATTTTGAGTAGCAGCATATATATTCCTAGTGGTTAGATCCCGGGTTCTGGCAGTTGCGGATTTATTTTCAAACCTAAGCTTGTGTTAACGAGTTTCTATTTTAAATAAATACGAAGAAACAATCAAAGGCAGTGAGACCTTACCTAGGCACCTAATATAGATACTAATATCTCATAAGCTCTAGGTGAAGTATCAATGTAGGAGGATATATTTTATGGTTTCCTACATTCTTCAGTTTCTTCCATTATGTTTCTTTCATACGATTGTTAAAAATAAAAATATGATAAATCAAGAGAAAATAAAATATGAATATAAATTTATTACAATACAATGGATTGAAAAATAACGCATTTTTTTTAAATTATTCTGTTTTCGAGTGAAGCACTGAAATATCTTATATAATACGTTCCAGTCATATATCTGTTAGTAAAACTCCATATGATTTTAACAACGATATCTGTATGTTAAATTTCGGGAAGTTTATTTAAAAAAAATACCAACCTATTATTTAAGCAAAAGATATATTCTTACTTATTACATTTGAATTTATTGTATTGTTGGCCTTGCTGTCTCCGATATAGAATATGAATTGTCGTGTTTACGTTACACAGGTATAGGAAAAAATCCTTGTTTTGTCTGACCATACTTATATGGTATGTATGCTAATGTCCCTAATATCCGTATTGTGACAAATTAGGATTTCAGGTTATAGCCAACCCGAAAATGACACAGTGATCTAATTCCACCAGGGAATCATATGTGATTGGACATTTGACTGATTACTATCGAACTCCCCGGCATAGTTGCGGGACAGGATGTCTCTAGCCTTTATGTGGCTATTGCAGCGGACTCCACTAGGCTTTATTGCAGATTGAGAGACTTTAAACGAAAAAAGATACTATTTAATATTGCTGATCCTTTGAGGTATGTCGCTCACCCTTCTCATACCCTAACTCTACTAAAAAAAAGAAAATCATAACTCCGGTCAATTACACTACCGTGATTTCTTTGAATTTTTTTTTTCTTTGAACACGTATCCGTGAAATCACAAAAGCACTTAATCATATCTTTACCTAGTCCAATTTTATGTATGCGTAATAAGATTTAAGAAAGGTTCGGATGTCATATCGGGGAAACAAGATAAACAATACACGCAGTTACAAAAACCAACAATTAGTGTTGCACAAATTTTGTTCTTTATGTCGGAATCGAGCTTACGATCCGCGACTCAGAAGGCCATTCTGACGTCACTCAGTTATCAGAAAGATGAATATACGACGATTACATAAATGTGAAATAATGTAGGTAAAAATATATTTTTTGCCAGGCGCGTGATATAAGGGTACTTGACAATATCACGAGCTAAATTACAGGATTACGTTACGACTGACAGTAACAAAGTGGATTTATTCAGATCCGCATTGTAAGTCTTTTCCTTATTTTGCACACCATTGATCGGAAATGCCAATCTCTCGTATTTGTCTGCCCTTACTTTTATTTCAATAATCTAAACTTTATTTATTTTTTTACTTATTTTGGTATAAAATGTGTATTCATAGATCAAGTGAAAAAATTTATTTCAGTACAAATATTTTGGTCGTTTATTTAATTGATTTATTACTATTATACCACTGAACTGATTTACATTTTATACATTTACAATATATCAATACAGTAGTATATTTTGTAGAATATAGTTCCTGGTGTATTATTAAAGCATCAATAAACAAATCAATTAAGAATTAAGACATCTAAGTCTTAATTCATAATTGGATGGGAGCCCTGAAGACTGAAAGAGAATTTATGCAATTTTTTTTCTTCTTTTTTTGAGTTTCTTTTGCTTGGTGGTCATTACTGATTGTAGTAAATGGAATGGAAACTCTGAAAAAAGTGTTTAACGAGAATATTAGTAATGTGGTAAATGTTGTATTAATCATTGCATTTATTATTTAAAAAAATATGTAATGCCATAAAATCAGATCCATCTGTCATTCAATAAGAAATAACAGACGAAAATTTAAAATAAACTAATGTTATTAAGTTTTACACTACATCAGTTCGAATGAGGTTGATATCCATTGATAAAATCAAATGTTTATATTTGCCCACGTAACATTGCGGCCGCTAGCGTTAACCTATAAAATAATTGTAAAGTCAACATTTTGTAATATTTTTTTGAAGTATCTATTCAATTTCCGCGTTTGCATACGCTACACTAGTTGTGTTTATATTATGTACACTAAAGGCTACTATTATATTGGCTATTCCAGTATTAGAGCCACATTGTAGCTAGTTTATAGTTACAGTATGAATGGGTCAGCTCGACCGAGGAAGGACGACGTCTTAGTCCTCAGGGGGTCTGTATTATGATTAAATGTATATGTAACTAGCTGTTCCACAGCTTCACATGCGTAGACACACGAATATTAAAATAAGGCTTGTAGTTAGAGAGTGGTGAAAACGGTTTATAACCAGCTCACGGACCCCTCAGTTCCGTGAGCCTTGTGTCCGATGAAGCTGTAAGAGCCGCATAGGCTAACAGCATCATCATCAACAGAGTCTAGAGTAGTGAAACGTGCTAAAAGCCGCGTAACGAAACCATAGCGCAATTCAGAAACAGTGTTCAACGCCGTCTATCGAGCTTAGATATATGGTCATATGCAAAAATGAATATAGGTATCAAGGGCTGTAATTTATTTCACTTTCCATTTAAATGCATTTTACAAACGTAAAGAAATTTCAAAATTAGGCATTACTGTGTAAAGATGATTGAAAATCGACAGTATAATATTTTCATAAAAAGATTCCTTAATAAAATTAATAATCAATAAACTTAATAAGATAATCGATAAGATTTTTGATATCAATAATTTTTTTACTATATTTGCAGTTGTATTTGCATCGTGTTTTTGTGGTCGGCCTTTTTTTGTACGACGTCTTGTAGTAAATAAATTGGATACATTGTTCGGTCTAACTGTATTCCGTTTACTGCGGTCAGTAATGACAACCAAGCTCGAGCAACCAAATTGGAAAAGTTACATTCTCTCACAGTCCTCTGGAGGCCCATCCACCTACATACGTCTGGATTACGTGGTGTGTTCACCGCAATGATTTGCTGACATTTGTATAGTGTGTAATGTGTATTAAATAATTCTTGTAATTAGTCGCCCCATAGCCGAAATTTGGCCGTAATTCCATTGCATTTTTTAGATTGCACGGTAATGAGTTCATTTGGGCAATTAATATACCTCTATAATTATTGCATATAAATTTTGTTCTAATACTTAGGCTGCGTGAGTTTTAGTTTAATTTATTAAAAACTAAAACTATAGTAAACTAGTATAATAGTAAAAAAATAAACTTTTATAATATATTATTTTATAGTTATTAATTTATAATAAATAAATAAAATATACATATTTTATTGTTATATATCTTAGTTTAATCTATTTGTTATTCATATTATATATAAATGCTTTAGCGATAATCTCTACACAGTGCGTCTGTTTGACCACAGACTTACATATGTGTTCAACATTAAGTATGAACGTAAACAATATTTTTTTTTTAAATTGAATTTTTAAATTTTATCTTTCTGCATTCTTCTCCATATGAACTTGAAAGTGGTAAATCTCATACGAGAAGTATTAAATTAAGAAGATTCGTCTTAATTTTATATTTATATACAATATACTTCTCGTTCCATTTGCCATTCTCAGGTGCACAAAAACAGCTGCATTGATATTCTACCTATCTTCTTTATCAGATTTTTTTTATCGAATAGGTTGCAAACGAGCAAGCAGCTAACCTGAATGTAAGTTATTACCACCGCTCACGAACATCCGCCACAACAGAGGACTCGTAAAATTTATTGAATTTACTCTTAAAAAACTGGCAATGATTATTGCGTCTCATGTCTCATGCTAGGTGTACATAGATCGCCAAATAATAAATTAAATTGGAGTTATTTTTAAAGACTAATATGGTATACCTATATATTCCAGTATCTGGTTGGTTCATTTGAAAGAAATAAATTGGCACAACCATCAATCTTAAACGCAGAGATCTGCTTCGACTAATTAATTTTTTCGCACATCACTTTCACCCAAGATACTTAATTTCAGACGAAAATTTACTTTTATGAGAGAATTGTTCATATAAAAGGTACAAACTAATTTATTTTGCTCTCATACTAAAATTTCCGGGTTGATTACACCATCCTGTAAATAAATCTCCAAACTGATATGGAATTTCATTTAACTAACAATGGCATCTTGCCATTTGGTTTGCAGATTTATATTTAGATACCAGAACGATAACCTAACCACAACGATAATCGCTCGAATCTTTGATTATCGCTGTCGTTAGTTAAAAGAAAGCAGTAGTTCTTTAGACCTTTGTTAGATCAATGTGATAAACACTTCCTTGTATCTATTTAAAGGATTACCTTAAAATATTAATTTTGATTTAAGCTAGGGGTTTTTTGTCAAATTGAAAACATAGAAATCCAGATTCTGTTGATGTTGATGCTGTTAGCCTATGCGGCTCTTACAGCTTCATCAGACACAAGGCTCACGAAACTTAGGGGTCCGTGAGCTGGTTATGTAGCTTTTGGTTCTCTTACTTACTCAAAGCGCTCAAACACTGAGCGTGTCTATCTGCTCTGGTCACGTTCCTATCTGATAGTGCCACCTAAGTTGCCAGTTCCCTAACTATCCGAAGATTCACCAGAGTGAAGAATGGATGGTGAAGTCCGCTGAGCATCCAAGGTTTTGGTATGCGGACCTAGCCTCTGACGGACGCCACCACCGTCTG
Source organism: Teinopalpus imperialis (assembly GCA_029286865.1). Lineage (NCBI taxonomy): Eukaryota > Metazoa > Arthropoda > Insecta > Lepidoptera > Papilionidae > Teinopalpus > Teinopalpus imperialis. The sequence goes on along the minus strand of JAGSMU010000026.1, from coordinate 875,573 downwards.
GTCTTGGATTTAATTTGTTCGAGGCTACGTGTGCGATGACGAAGCTGGCGTAGATCATAAGTGGTCTGATGCACGACGTATATAGCAGGACGTATATAGCTGGAGTTTATGCCTTAGGGACATTTTACTATTGGCGCAGATGAGCTGGTGAAGCTGGCTCATGACGAACGCGGCCTTATTCCTCACTTTTTTTTATATGAAGGCGGAAACTGAGTTTTCGGCCAAAGGTGACCATGGAATGAGTCGGTCGATCGTGATTTGTCCTAGCTTTCTACGAGACTGACCTGCGGATCTTTCGGAATGTCACTTGTGTAAAGTGTGAATAATAAGGGAGAAAACGGAGCCCTGAGGGACTCCCGCTAGGAGCGGCTGGCTTAAGGCGCGCATGCCGTCGATTCGATATCGGAAAGTGCGATTCGACAAGAAGGCTCGCCTAGCCTTTGCCTACAGGAACAATCAGGTAGGAACTTTGATTTGCAGGAAGGCCTTGGACCCTGGTAGCTCAGGTCCGTTACATAAAGATTATGACGATTGTAAGATTAAAGAATTAACACTAGTTTAAAAAAAGTTTTTTATATTTAATACAAATAATAAATTTATTAAACTATATTAAATTGACAGAAAACCCCTAGCTTAAATCAAAATATTACGTTTAAATGGATACAAGGAAGTGTTAGTCAAATTGCTCTAACAGAGGTCTAAAGAATTACCACTTACGTTTAAATATGAAGGAAAGTTATACAAAACTTTAAGCGGTGTTGTTCCTTGAAAGAAAGACTTTTGTATTTTAGTCAAAAGGGAAGGCTGCATTGTTTTGAGGGTTTTTTTGTGGACTAAAATGTCTGCTCTAAGATTTATGCTTCTGAGTTAAGGAATAAACCTTGAGTTAAAAAATATAACCTGCAGAAAGTCTTTGTTAGCATTAGAAAATAAAAAAAACTGCCATTGACTTTTCGATGTGACTTTATATTTTATTTAGGCGTATTGTGGGCGGAACTAGATTTCATGTTTTCACCTTCACCCTTTAGCAACAAGCGAGCGATAACCTAATTATAACAAGGGCGTGTCTTATCTGAAATAAATTACGAGATGTATATATATATATATATATATATTTAAAACCTTATTATTCTTGTGAAAATTCATATATATAACTCGTCCGCATTCACATTCGACAGCGAATCATTATGTGGGTGGATCCGTAAGGGTAAGATTGAATACTCTGCCATTAGTAATAAGGTCTCCGGTTTTCTTTACTTACCGACAAACGTCAGCTGCGCTAAGCTACAATTTAGTGAAAGCCATACAAGATCCTATTTTTGACAAAGCGACCGCTATAAACGTTGATGTGCCATTCTCAGAAGACTTAAATGGTCCGTTGTCATCCCCGGGCGGTAAAGTTCCTAATGGTTCGATATCTGCAATTTATCATTAAAGCTGGCGACGTTCAATTTAGTTATTTTTATACCCAAGGGTTAAATTAACACTCAGTGAAAAAAAATATTCGTATAAATGACAGCTTTCTTAGTTCACATAGAGTAAGGTTTTTTTAATCTAAAAATGTTTGTTTTTTGTGACATTGTTTTTTATTATAATATTTATTACAAGATTTTTGAAATTTATTTAGAAAGCGTTATGTGGGATGTTTATCGAAATAGTTTGTTTTAGAATTTTGTATGGAAAAAGCTCTTCAAACGTGTCACAAGATATCGCCATTAAAGCCCCATGACGTTGAGCAATTTCTTTGTAAATACATCAATCACTTAGCGCGGGCGATACTAAGGAAATATCGGATTACCTTTACTCTAGTATTTGTATATGACATTTTCAACTAAAGAGTATTTATTGAATCGTCGAATATGTAAATTTAGCTGCCTACGAAAGTTCGTACACTATCAATTATGTTAAGTATACATATATATGTAAGGAGTTTTATTTAAGGTCATTCATTTTCATTCAACAGAAATCGTATACGTTAATTCCGTGAGGTAAACGTGTATGGGCAATATAAACTATCAATAGAATAAATTTTATTACTTGAATCGATTTTTAAATTAAAAAAAATATGAAAATCGTCAGAGCGTCACACGAGATTTCCTTTCTAAAATGTATATTTAGATATAATTTTCATTTTTAACAGTAGGTATATTATTGTTGTCAAAGGGGATAATGTTATTTAAATAAATTGTTCGATCACATGTGCTAACTTAACGTAATTAGTTCAAAATACGTTTCTACCATACAAAACGTATCAACAATTAAATGAATGAATACATTTTAAAATTTTTATGATTTTCGTATTATTTGAATTGATAAAACTATCCATAGTTCATGAGACAGCGGCCTGTGATAACTATATCTTCAACAAAGAGTCTTTAACTTGGACGCAAGTACTGGCTTACGGCAATTTTTGGAAGAACATCATTCTTGTGACTTAAGTAAAAACAATGGATACTATATACGCGATCTTGCATCCTCGTTAGTAAGGTCTTAATCGCCCCTTAGAGCTAAATCAGTACGTGCCTTTATCAGTAACCGAATTTTCTTACTATGTTTTTAAACATAGCATCGACGCCCCGATGCGTATTCCTTGTCTATTGTTGTTTTGTTTTGTCTTGGCTTTCTAGCTACAGCGTACTAAGAGTAAATAGCTTTAGTATAGTTTTATTGTATACTTGTGGATATAAATTTAAAATGAGATAATAGTGTTTGACAATAATTGGTCATACAAAATCTGGAAAAGTCGTATTGTTTCTCAATAAATACACTTATTCTGGGAATTTCAGATAATTTTAATTAAAAGTTAATTATAGCTATTTATTATTTGCACAAGTATTGTTAAAATTAAAAATTATTCATTTCGCATATTCAGTATGCATATACAATTGAAAAGATATATAACCTGTGATATGTACATGGTATTGAAATATATGCACATTATGCGACAGTGTACAGATTCATGCCGTACTATAAAACAACTGTCCTCATTCACGTACGAAGAGCTTTTAATGTAGAAAAATTTATTTTAAAAAAAAAGTAAAAGTAAAAGTAAAAATATGTCTATGGCATATATGCAAAGTGTATAAAAAGGTAGTTAATAAACATATCTGTAAAGTTCTTGTAGACAAAAGGCTTTCGGAAAACGAATATTTGTTTTGAAGTGCAGCTACTTGTTATCTTTGTTTATGATTCCCTATCGAGTATTAATAAGTCCATCAACCTGTAATTTAATAGTGTACCCTGGTTTTGTAGGTGGTCCATTTTGTTCATAAATTTAAGAATCTGAAGAAAATCTCTTCTAACTGTAACACTCCCAGATGTTGGCGCAACAAAATGAGATTGCTAACAAGAAATTCATTTAGCACGCAGCGATGCTCGAAATAAGCGAGCAACTTTTCATCTCCACTTAAAATGTCGGTACGTAAATCTCGACGAAATTTCCTAAGCAGAAGTTTTTCACGGCATATAAAACGACAATAAAATTTTAGATAACGAATAGTTATCTTGGATATAATTTTATACAGAATATTTTAATTAAATAGAATACACGTTTGGTGAGTTTAAATTAAGATCGTTTTATAAAAGTAGATTCGTTTCGATTTCGTATTATAAATCCAAGAAATCATATGTTGCATAGATTTTTCAATAAAACAAAACTGATATCTATACTAACACATCTGTTCATAAAGTAAATTCAACAATGACTTATATATAAATGCCTTATGTTGATAATATTGAAAAATAAAAAAAAAATCTCTTAATCAAATGAGCAAAAACTACTAACATGCGGACTTTCATGAAAACACACGCACATTATTATTATTTGTCTTGTTTAGGATGTTTTATTGTGCTATGAAACAAATTTCTGTTTGTCAACCGAAAGAAGTCACCTAAATCAAATTAAACGAAAGGGTGTTTATTGCTACATACATAAACTATAAAACTTATATACTCGCGTGTGTCGAACCAGTTGTAAAGTTTAATCCCGATTTCCGATTGAAATCGCCGATCGGTTTCAGTGTATATATATATAACAAAACTTCACGCAGTAAAACTACTACAAGTAACCTTTTGGCTTTCAGTTACATTAGAATTATTTTGACTTTACTTCATTTATTAATTTAGAACTATGTTGGACCACACTCATTGACCATTATCCCATCAGATTGTGAGTGACTATGTAACCATAGACGCTAATGACACTAGCTTATAAAAGCCTTTGCAATTTACCTTGAAGACACTAAAGTACATATACGAGTTATAAAAGACAAGAGCAAGAACGCTTCCTATCGCTGCTTAGAATGTCCGCTACAATGAGATGGAGGTCCATCGTACCTCTAGTAGTCTGATGGTGGAATGGAGATGAAGGAATTAATTCGTGCAGTCGCTACGCATACTTTCCAAAATATATCCTGTAGAATGGCCGAGGGGCTGGCTTTCTACATAACTTTTTGCTTCACAATCCCATATGCGAAAGTAGTATTCTATATACGACCGGACTTACACAAATTCAAAAGCTTTCCCACCCGCACTTTTACAAGGATGCTTAGTTTCCTTGCTTGGGACTTAATGAACCGCCCAAAGTTGGTGTTTTACATTCGTATAAAAAAGTGATGCGTAATCTCTATATCAAAATTAATCAATAACTGGTAATAAGACATTGATTTTAGTTCTTACAAGCATCTCATTTTTTCGTCCTAAATATATGTTGGCGTCTACGTTAATTTTCAGTGATAATTAAGGTTAAATGAAATCAAGTTAAAAAATAAATAAACATAACAAAAACAAATTTGTTTTCATGAAAGATATAATTAATATATAATTTAAAACATAGTACAGAGTGAAGTTAAACAAATAAAAGGTCAAGTTTTCAACACATTTCATTTGGGTAACGAAGAGTTGGGGAAATAAATAAAAGTAACCCAAAGTATTAAATCAAACAATAGCAACGTTAATTGCAGGGCTTCTGGTACTATAATCGTCAAAAATGAATCAGGATTTGAACCATTGGCTATTAATAATGATAATAATAATTGTAGTAACAGTTTAACAGTGGTAGAGCTACACTTCTGTTTGTTTCTATTATAGATGCAGAACGAATGGGTCAGCTCGAACGATGTAGGACCACGCTCTCACATAATGTTGCATAATGTTTCCGTATATCGTCTGGTGAGTACAGGGATCTGGAGACCTTTATTGCTGGTGACGAGGAATTCCATCTCAATCAACAAGGGTGACAACGCATCTGCTTTATGATTCTGTCAAGGATGAATGTAGATGTCATGTGCTGGAGGAATCACTGGCCATTAGGTGAACCGTGCGTTTGTTACTCTCAATGTAATAAAAAAAATATATGTAAAAACAACACCTGTCACTTGTTTCAACAGACACCTGATTAAAATTTCCTTCAAAAGCTTCTTTATTAAGTACTTTAATTTTTTATGTATACAATAAAAGTTTTTCTTTTTTATACTTTGGTGATAATGGGAGCTTTAATAATCCTAACAATTGAAGTCCCCTCCGAAAATTGTACTTACATATCTCATTGGACAAAGTAAAAGCAATAAATTTATATAATAAGGTTTAATTTTATCAAAGCATCGTGGAAGGTTATAAGAGTCGCGTGAATAAGAAACGAGGATTGCAAGTTTAACCTATAACTTTTTAATTTAACTCGATCCAAGAAGCCCGATAAGTAGACTTGAGTTAACTTGGAAAGATATTTTAGGAAAGATACCTAAAAAAAATTACAAAAGTTCGAAGTATTGACTTTTGACAAAGTACTTAGTACGTACATAGGATATCTTTGTAAGATGGCTAAAATAAATATGATCTAATTCTTTTCTTCAAGAGTAACATTCTATTGTAAAATTTGTCGTATTGAATTCAGAAATTGTTTTGAAAATAGTAGGTATAAATTAATAATTTGTGTTTTTCACACAATTGATAGGAATTTATATGCATAAATTCTTATGAATTGTTTAAAAACATGTAAAATTTCGTTACCGTACCAACACAATTGGTCAAATTTAGATCGTAGGCGACATTTGTTATTAAAGAACCGTAAAACTCCTCAAATTTATTATAAAAGCAACATCGAAAAGGTTTGAACTCCTTGTCGATGTTGCTTTTATAATATTTTTTTAACTTCAAAACAAATGATGTATCTATTTACATTTCCCATTTCGAGTAACATGTTCATTATGCTCTATAAAAGGGAATATCATCAATCTGTCAAGACCAAGAGGGTCAAAGTTATCCTCTTAAATCTATAAAAAGCGTCTGAAATTATTTCATTAGTTATTTAGTGAAATATTTCCCATAAACAGTTTATTATAATATTTTACATGAGTAATTCTTGAAAAAAAGTTAAAGTACTTGAAGAGCAAGAACATACTTATGTCACATGATACGCCATCATATTTCCATTGAGTTCAGCAATTTCTTCGTAAACATATCAATCACTTAATACGGACACTTAGAAAATATCGGATTACACCTACATAGGATTACCACTGAAGGGTTTATGACGATCACAATTCTTTTAGAAATATATAAATTGTGTAAATATGTGGATTAGAAATAAGTTTTTTTTAGTCGATTTTGATAAGGGACACCCCTTATGTTTATGATCAAAAGACTTCAAACGATATAATAGAACGCCGAAAATATCCATATTAATTAAGCTGAATTCACTTCATCGTAAATTATCGTATCCACGAAAGTTTTTATAATGTCAGCGATAAAGGTCATACGCATCACAGCGGGATCCTAATCCTTAATTTCATGAGCGACACTCATAGTAAATTGACCACAAGCTAAATTTATATTATGGTCGTATCAAGGGACTTAGAAATCGTATTATTTTAATCAAAGTAATCCATATTAAAATATGTAACCGTGAGAATATAAAAACTTTTATATTTATTACTCGCAATAAATTACAATGACGAGTAACTCTTTTATATAATGTATCCCCATAAAGTCATATCTCTTGATTACATCTCGTAATGTAAACCGAAAACCAGTAAATTTTGATTAAGATTCGTTTACTTAGATATATTTTTATTTCGTGTTTACTGCATGCCAGATACTAAATTATATTTATGTTTTACATGACTCGTAATAATGATAATAAAAGTCAGTTACAGCTCTATTACTCAGCCGGTTTCTATCTTTGACGCCCTAAAATCCTGGCTTAAGCGTAATTTTATTACTTAAATATAAATAATAATAATGACGTTTTGGCTGGGTACAGTGACACATTTTGTTTTTTACACAAAACCATGTTAACCGAACGAAGTAAATTAAAACTAGAGTCAAATGATGTGAGAGCAACCTTTTTTTTAGTGTGGATATCCTCATGGATACTCCTCTGACGCGGGGGCATCGGAACTGTTATACCTGATTCGTACCGGCTAAAATCCCACGGTGTTTTTCCCGACACCCTTGGTTTAAGGGAACTAAGGGAACGCTTTCGCACACTACCGTAGTCCTGACGACGTTAGCCCACTGCGGGCCCGTCCTTGAATTGTGACAGCGACCTGACACAACTTTATAACTTGAAATCTCTCAACTAATCATTATTGTAATCGATGCGGCCCATAAAGCAACAATTTTCAGACACATACGCGTTGACACCTCTGAGGACGAAAATGTTTTTATTATATTGCACACAATGCATCTGATCGTAAATGATTCCTACATTTGTGCTCGATAAAAAATTTAATGTGTTGTCACTCCAGGACTAAGGTGATAACGCAAGATAAAAGTCAAAAAGGTCCCTGGATCTCTACTTTCACCGATCGAAACAGTAGCGCTTAGCGATTAGCTTTATTACATTAACTTCTATTTTCCGCTGGTGTTCTGTGAGGGTGTGAGGACCTTCCCCTTTGGACCGGCCCTAATTTCCTCCCAGAGCTAGAAACGAATTGCAGAGTGGCCTATACGCAACACAATTTACATATTACAAAACAGTATTGAATTGATCTGTATCGATTGTGGTTTAGTGATTTGAACTGGAACTCGACTATTAAGTGTTGCGTCAACAATGTCAATCAATGTGTGTAATAATGTTATTATTTACTTCTTTGAGTTTATTTGGAAAACTATTCAAGTTTTAGTCCTGTGAACTATTTAATCTCATAGAGTATATCATATTTAATTTCATAAACTTTGTGTTATTAGTATTTCTTAACAATCGAATGCAAAAAAGTTTCTTGAATAAATTATTTATTTACAAAAGCAAATGATATGCCGCTGTATAAAGGACGATTTGTTTCTGCGAAGGTTCATTAGGGATCTCATTAATCTTTCATTCAAGATCTGACTTTGTAAACGTTGAGGCATGGAGTTATTCTAAGGAAGCTAAAATGGTGTTCTTTTTTTAATTTGTAGGATGCACTGCGTCGTTTAAAACAATATGAATTAATTATGCGTAAAAAGACTTTGTCCTTTATAACTTCAAAAGAAATAGCATAATTAAACTAGTTATTTGTCTCTTACCTTTTTTTTTACGTGAAAATGAAAATTCTGTGAATATATAAGATTCACTAACTGAACAGATCAGAACGTTGTTGGGTTTACGGAAAAAAAGTTACAAGTGCGTGTTTCATCGACAATACCAATGAATAGAATAATTTAAACTAAACACGATTAGTAAAAGAGTTAGATCTGATAGACGTCGGATATAGGTTTTGTTATAAAATTAGTACCTGGATCAGTTGCATGTACTAAGTCAAAGTAAGCAGTTGAGTATGTTTTCATTAGAACCGTGTGGTACTCTCCTTATGTAATAAAAGAGCTAATCTTGCTATCATAAGGCAAAATTAAAAGTATTGTCTTCGGCATTTGGCTGAAATTTATCATAATTGCTATAATATATTGGATCTTTAGATCAAGTGTGTAGATCGATTTGCTTTTAAAGCAATGCGATCACAAACGCCTGAATACATTGAATTGTTGTAAGCGCATTATTTACTGTAATTATTTAACCATTAGAAGTTGGGTGGAACCATAACCTAAAAAAAACATTCCACAAAAATGTTGTTGTTATAAGAACCGAGACAGTTTACGACAGCGTTAAATATTCAAGGTAATACTGGCATACACATTGAAGTAAATTCGATTATTTTTGTTTCACTATTATTGATAAGTATTTTATATAATCTCGTTTGTCAATTGCAATAACTATGGCAGTTTCTAACATAAAAAATATACTATATACACTATATACGAGTATATTACATACGAGTACACTCATTTTATATTGTAATAACACAAAATGAAATGTAAAAGCAATTTAAGAAAACTAGTATATTTAACTCTTTCTGAACATGAGAGCGGTGTAACTTCAAAAAAATATGTATTAGTTCTGAACTACATTAAATAAGTATCTAGTTGTATTTTAGGGGTTTTCTTAGTTAGTTTAATATAAATTTCTGGGTATTTATTATAAATACTAACTACTTTACAAAATTAGTGTCTGCGTGTCTGAATATTTCACTATGATTAGTTGGAGAACAACTTGTAAATACTATAAATAACATTATATTGGGTATCATTTCATGATTTATATTATTTGAGAATAATGTCGTGTTTAATGATAAAGGTATAAATGATCAATAATTTTAGTTAACACTTCAATAGTTTGCACAAAAAAATATTTTAAAATTATGCCTTATTTTTAACACACCGTCCAGAATTATGTAATATCGGAAATGTCTGGATTATTGGATTAGTCATTCATACTTTAAAATCACTTAGTTTGCTTAATATTTATTGTAAATATAATGGCGCTTTTTAATGTTGTATTAAGCTACGATTACTAGAGAAAAATATTAGTTCAATAAAGTAGAAATTGTTAAAAGCATTATATAAAATTTTGCAGTAATCTATATTTCTATTGTAATTTTCTACGCAGATAAATATTTTTATTGTTATTTAATTTTAAGTATCTGAAATTATGAATTAAACATTAACTTGTGATGTGGCTGTAGATCGACTTGCTTTTAAACCAAGTCGATCTAAAGCCACACCTTTTCTTGATACGCAAGTAAATATTCGTTGCCCACCTATGGTGGTAAAAAAATATTATCGATGTCGAGATGATTGTCATTCCTAAGCGCTTGCATATATAGACTCTGTTGATTATGATCAGTTTAATATAATAACCGATTCTAAAAGTGCATTGCAGCGAGGCACTCGGTGTACCTAGAATTTTCAAAGAACACTGATGACCTGTATTTTTTTGAAATCATTAGAATACGCCACATACACATCGGTATTATAGGCAATGAACAAGACGAACGAATCAGTTAGCGATGGTATTAATTTAAATATCTACCTCATTGGTCCCAACTCGTACATAATTCTAAAAAACGTTGTGAACAAATTTGGTGCGTATATTTCGATGAGAGGTCGCCTTCACTAGGAATTTAGTATAAGTTAGACAATTCAACTCTTTTGTGCCGATTTCCATGGTTTTAAGGCTCTAATATGGTGTGCGATTATCATGGCTCGCAGGCTTCGTTCTGGACACATTCTATTGCATAGTTTCGGATATATATTAAGGAAAATAGCGTCACCAACTATACCCAGTGCTGAATTAAATACGTGCATCACACTATGGTGGAACATATTTAAAACGTAACTTGGAGACATAAATTTATGTTTAGATTTAATTTTAGTCGATTGTACACTTTAGGTTATTGTAATAATATTCTGTCTCCATAATTCCGAATAAGTTGGGGCATTATATAGACTTTTTAAAAGAGGTGCAGATAAACGCACTTAATTTTTTTGTATATGTACCTATGAGGTCCATATGAATTAAACCCTCTTCAATAAATAAAAAACTAAATAGATTAAACAGTATTAAACAATATGTTGGAAATTATGTCATAAAATTAAAACCTAAAAAATATTATAAGGGTAAGTACTAGTTGTATTAAAATAAATTACATTTTATTGCTATGCTTGTGGTTTGTTATCATATCATCTAGGCGAAACTACGTTATAATCCATTTTCTCTATCGTTAATAATAAACGAACGACTTTCATGTCCTTAACTTAAAAAAATATTTCTATGGATCTAATCCAACTATAAAATTACTTTTTATCTTCGATAAGCACTTTTAAGAGATACGGTGGAAGTGTTAGTATAATAATGATTGAATAATTAATTAATTCGTTAAGATAGGGGCATACAAAAATATAATCTCATTATGTTATTAATTAATAAATATTGAAAGTGCACTATTGATAGCCTCAATCAATCTCCAAATCACTGACGCTTACTGCAACACATCTGGGTCTAATAGACACCGCCAACTGAACGGGCTAGGAATGCGACCATACATAACTGGAGTTGTTCATATCCCTAGGTACTGAAAATATCGTCATCCTAACATGCTTCGAAGCAAAACTCCTAATTACTTCCAGTATTTACGGAGACAGAACTGCTGTTTGTAAAAAATCTATCTAGCAAATGCTACCTAAATCTCTTGGTGTTTTCTTTTACCAACGTTCACCTGAGAGTTAATTTTTAAAAATTCTTGGTGTAAGGTTAACGCCATATATTAATGGAACTACATCCTTAAATTATGAAAGTGCCATCTCCTTCTTTTGTCATGCACGATGGTAGTTCCTTATTCTCATTTAACACTACGTTTTCTCAGTAGGAATACTCCTTAAACACTTACACGAGGCTAATAAGGCTAATTTAATCCAACTTCCGAGTACAAAATATTATTCAAATATAGAAATATATGGCCAATAACTGAATCCTTTCAAAACCGGCACGAAATATATAATTTAACGTTGCTGGTTTCGCGTTCGCAACCGGAAGGAATTTTAATATCGTTATTTGTAAGCAGAGCTCGAACGTTCGCGTTAGGGACAATGACATCAATGAACTCTGTCAAAGTTATAAGGGCTAAACACTGTATTTTGTTTCTAGATGTAGAATGAATAGGTCAACTGGACCGGAGCAGGACAATGCCCTCACAGAATACAAGCGTAAAATAGCATCATAATGTTGCTGTGTTTCGTCTGGTGAGTACAGGGATCCGGAGACCTTTATTACTGATGACGAGACATTGCATGTCAGTCCTCAAGGGTGACAACGCATCTGCATTATTAATCCTTGTCAAGGACGCATGCAGATGTCATGGACTGCAGGAATCACTCATCATCAGCTAAACTGAGTGCTCCTTTGTTATTGTCAATGATATAAATAAAATACAGTTCTAGTTGTTATAGACTAATATTTGTTCATGACAGCCAGAATTAAATACTTATATGGTTTACAGCAATATTGGGTTTGACGGAGAATCCGCGTCTAAATAGTCTTGCTCCTGCTTTTACCAAGATTATGTTTTTTCTTTGAAAAATAAACATTTCAAAATATGTGCTTTGAAACATCGATCTTTTTGTGTAATAAAAAAGATGTAACATACGTTATATAACATTAAAACAGTGTTCCCGTTCAGCGTCAGTACGTATGAGAGTGCGCCGCAAAGATGAATGTTTTCTTTCAATTCCCGAGAGCTGCTTACACGATGTTCTAGTATTAATGACTACTACAGTTCCCAGTAAATGTAAGTTACAAGCCTTGTACCACCACATACATGTTATAAGATATGTAACATAATAGTAGGATTTACCTCATTTTATATTGTAATTGAAATAAAAATAATTTTCAACCAAATAATAATTGAGAAACCAAATAATTACTATGAAATTTGCATATATTTCCCAATAAATAAAATATTATCTTACGCTATTATGAAAGTTACATGAAATAGGATGGAAATAAGTTAAAATTGACACTGAATTGTCTTATGAAATCGAAATAATAGTCATATTATTTTCTTTAAATAACCAATTACCACTAACCTCGTAATTTTTAAATCTACAGTAAGTTAGTTGGTATTTTATTTATTTTAATCGTAAACTATTCAAATACGTGTTACGAATTGTTAACTGTAACGTTTTTTGATAATATCTACAGATATTAAAATAATCGCAGAAAAAATATTAGTCACTAGATTACTGTTTATTTTTTGTGATGTTAATAAGATTATTTAGATTATCGGCATACTTTGTTCTCAAGTAATTTATAGATTTATCATCTTATATTTGGTACTGAATACATCGCGTTTTACTTTTTAAACTTCTATTTAAATTTTCGGTACTGTCGCTGAATCTATTTGAATAATCCCGCATTCATAATGGCGCGACTGGAAGTTGCAGCTGGACAAACAGGCAAGCGCGAGTAACAAACCTTAAAAATAATTTTCACTGCATAAATATAATATGTTCCATATTCGATTTTTTAAAGAGGTTTTTATACTGTGAATATGTAATTTTGTAGGTGTTCTAATTATTGTAAAAACACACGTCGTAAAGTTTCAAACCCTAAATTAATCTAATTAATTCATTTTATGAGCTATTAAAAAAGTACTCGAAATGTTTTTTTTCTTTTCCTGAAAAATAATACGCGTATAAATTAAATTTCAATGCATGTAAAGAAAATACATATAACTGTGTGAACGTCAAGATGTTTATAGGAAATTGTGAACTTTCTAACCATTTATCCTTTAATTCGACAATAGAAAGGTTATTTTGTGACAGACATGCATAAATTACTATCTTCCTTAAATAGCACAGGTTCGTAGGTATTTGTTTAAATATGTTTACAATGATTTAAAAAAACATATTATACCATGAAATAAAAGAGTACATATAATTTCATGACAGGAAGTATTCGATTGGTTCAATCCCTACAAATGGGGCACGTTAATCTCAAATACGTTTATTTCAGAAGCCATAGAAGTATTATAATTATTGAAAAATATTATGTGTATTTTGTAAAGATCTTCATAACACGTGTATGTGGTCAAAAGAGTTAAGGCAACTGCAATCCAAAGGCGGCCTATGGATTGCGGGTGCCCCTATGTGCAGTACTAGTCTACTCATATGTCCAGTAGTAGTCTGGGAAACGACTCTGTGCAGTGCATAGCATATAGCAGCAACGAAAAGCACGGGATGGTCACCCTTTAATGTTCTGTTGTAACTGAAACCCATGCAAAACCTCACCTCTTCTCTTCTTTCTATGTATTCTTTCTATGTATCTTTCTTGTTATTGTCGTTAAAAGATGCGGGAGGTGAGATTTAAAATTTAAGAACTCAGACGTGTAGAAATTGAGAAAAATGAAATAGCTGACGAACAGGCAAGCTTCGGTTTATATGTGTCCATAATCGATCCCAAACCCAATATACACAAAATACACAAAACATTATTGGACTTAAAGTGACACAATGTATCGACATGTTCCCGGCCGGCCGTATTAGCTGTCTATAATAATGTATTTATTCTATTCATCATTATTTATCTTTCAATATTATATATATCATAATAGTATAACTTATTATCTTAAGTTTTATACGATATTTAGATTGCTCTTATTTTTACAATGTAAATAGCATAGATTAATCTAGCATAAAAGAAATCCTTCAGGAGGGTTGATTGATCATTCGCCCCTTTGTCATTTAAGTTCGAAGGGCAAATGAAGGTATCTTTATCCACCCACGCTTCTTTGAAAACTTCGTGCCTGCCAAGATATTAACCGATCACGTCTGAGCTTTGTACATTTTTAAAATACTGCACAGTCGTAAATATACAAAAATAATATTATTTTAATAAAATTATTAATAGTATATAGCATTTAATTATCAGAATAACAAAATAATAATGAAAATGATAAAGTTTAAAAGATATTATATCTTAAAGTTTAAAGTAATCAGACCATTGCTTACAATAAATTATAATGTCTTTATTTCGTCTTTATTGTTTATAATGTCTTTATTTCGTCTTTATTGTTTATAATGTCTTTATTTCGCATTGTTGATGAGTCAATGGTGATACATATAAATAAGTTATTAATTGTCCTATTAATCTCTATTCCCGGTATGCACTATACTTATTACTGAATAGCTGAAGTGTACAAATAATTTGTGATATAAATTTACTTTTTTTTAACTAAAGTAATATATGTTTCATGAATAATAATCAATGTTAGTTTGTAGTCATGACAATTGTTTTATTTTTGATGGTTAATTTGCTATTAAAAGCTGAGTATGCTGAACACTACACCACACGACTGCCATGGCCATGCCATTCAACCAAAGCATGATAATATTTACCAAACATCGCCAAAACATCTTATGTACCATACATATATTGTTACAGAGATGGGTTAAAGGAGAAGTTAAGGAACCATTTTTTTTTAAATTTCCGTCATTTCCGTTTTCAGAAAGCTGAAACATGTTTTAGGCCGTTCCAGAGGAAAGCCTAACATGTAGCAGTAAATTAGAAATCATTTCGAGTTAACACCGGTTTCAGCATGCGTAAACATGTTATCAGACCGTTTCAGGACAGTAAGAATTAATTGCACTGTTCCCCTTAAACCCATTTTCAGACTATTTCAGACCACTAGGTCATACACTACATAACTATATGTCCCACATGTCTTCGGAATATTCCAGAAGGTGTGTGAGAAGGATTATTCAAAAAAGTATAAGCATCCCCTTTTCAAACAAGCTCCTTTAATGCCGACTATAACCCGCATAAGAATTACTATCTCTTCTCTTCGTTAAAACTTTGTCAACGCAAAATCTACAAAGAATTGCATTCTTCAGGGCATTCGCACGCAGGGAAATATTTCAATGGCGTACGCAAAGTGGAATGTTGCCAAAGAAAATGTAGAGGTTTTTCTTATTTCTGACATGTTTAAAAATCAGGTTACGCTTGTTAGCTAAGTGTATTATAGAAGTGTGTTCATATCTACATTACATTATAAAAAACCAATAAATCCTTGGAAAAATTACCTTTTTGTTCAATATCTAATTTTATGGTTAGACATGTTTTATGATATTTTAAAGGTCCAAAACGTCGCTAGAAAATATTGTCACAGTTTCTTTACCAGTGCATGAACCTCAGTTAGTATCTATATTTCAAAGAGTTGATGAATAATTAACAGATGTAAAGTTGTGTTTATTAGTTGAAATGTTAATTCTGAACTGATAAATAATTTCATCATTATGACTTTTAATGTTTACCATTTACATATATGTGATTTAGTCGTATAGTGTAGAAAACAACAATTATATTCGATGAAGATGTAAATTAATGAAGATGCAGAAGAATGTACGTAAATAAAATGCAGAGGTATGTGTTATGTATGGTGAGTGAAACCGGAGTCCCAATTACTGTTAACGATGTATTCTATCTTAGCCCTCAAGGGTGACAGCCGCTTTGTATCTTTGTTGTATGTATGCAGATGTTTGGTGCTGCCATAATCACTTACCATTAGATAAACTACTTGTATATTCTCATTTTTTAACTCTATTTCATTAAAAAAATATTTAACGTTATCTGTAGAATTTAATTTATTCAAGGATCTATTTATTGAACATAGGTTTTATTTAACTATACCGAAACGTTATTTGTGTTTCGAATTTAGGCCAGTCCTGTTCGGTATTATTACACAAAGACGCCATTACATGTACATTATTATATACTTTTCAAGGTGGTAGAGGCTAGCATCAGCTTTTGTTGTTACATAAATGAGCTGGCTCGATCGGCGAAGAATCTCCGCCGCACAGAATACCAGCGTTAAGTAGATCTATCAGTTCTGCGCATTGCCTTGTCCCCACACCTTAATAATTTAAAAATATAAATCTATCTGAGGGCGTACTAGGACCGATAGTTCTACAGAACCGCTCACTGGGAGTCCACGCTCAGGATACTTTACGCAGCCTGGGCGTGTATGCTTTCTGCAACATCAGGACACTTCATTCCAACCTTAATGCCGTCCACCACCATCTCGAGATGGTGGAGCCGGCCTTGATTTTTCTCACCGAGACATTTTCCCCGACTGACACCTCATACTTCTTCTACAAGTGGGGGTCGAATCGTTGTACGACCAGATCCTTTTCAATCGGCTTGATTCACAATTGCGAAGAGATGTTGCATCTCTTTGTATTTTTAACCGAAATTACCATGGAGTGTGGAAAGGAATTCAGAGGAGTTGTAAGTAAATATTTGAAGCGTCAATGTTTAAGGTTTAGGGTATGGTCTGGAAAATTTAAGGTTACGTCTCTATACGTTACTTAATCTTAAGTTTCCCAGATCCGCTATCTGACTATTGTCATGAACTATGTCCCTGCAAGCATTTAAGCATAGTTGGAGTGGTTAACTGGAATGTTAGTAATGAGAAGAAGATGCCAGAAAAAAAAATCCTACTCATGGACGTCGGTTTAATTATTACATCAAATGACAGCAGTAAAACAATATTTCCGTCCAAAATGTTACGGCACGGACACAATTAGATATCAATTTAGTTTTGGCGACGACATCACTGGAAAATCGCCAAAAATAATACAACTCAAACATAATAGTAGTATAAAATCCGTCGTCAAATTGTAATCTAGTATATGATAGTAATCTATGTAATTTGGAAAAGGTTAAATGTAGAAATTGTGTTAAATTTATTTATACTTCCAAGTTTATCGGCAATTATTTTTAAATGACTACA
Source organism: Teinopalpus imperialis (assembly GCA_029286865.1). Lineage (NCBI taxonomy): Eukaryota > Metazoa > Arthropoda > Insecta > Lepidoptera > Papilionidae > Teinopalpus > Teinopalpus imperialis. The sequence continues at coordinate 857,973 of JAGSMU010000026.1, read as the reverse complement.
CAGTCTATGCATTGGTAACACAGTGATTGTCGACGACCAATAATAATAGTTTGTTATACTAGATGCAACTAACAAACTTGCTTGCTTTCATGACTAATAGTTAGACTCTAATAACAATCAAAACAAAATATGTTTGTTGTGATTTTGTGTTGGTGTGATTTTAAAGTCAAAGTAGGGCTATGACAATATTTAGATAATGCACAAATAAAAGTTAACATTTTCTGCAATTTGCTTCTAGCCCAAATTTCATTATGTGTAAATCGTTACTATAATAAATGTCATAGACATTGGACACAAACCTCACTTGTTAATCAATATCGTTATCATATAGACTTTGTGTTAACTTTCACAAGTTATTTTTATATGACAATAATGATCTCCACTCGATCAAACTTAACATACAGTTGTCAAAAGGAGATTTATAGAAAAGAGAATTATATAACAGGCCACTTATCAAACAGAGCAAGAGTAGAGAATAATTAAGATTCACCGCTAGCAACAAGTTAATAGCAGAAGTAAGAACCTGACAAAACTACTACCGCTGCCATTTATGAGTAAAATATGAATTAAGCATGCTGTGGTTAACTTTATGGTAAAATAAAAAACAATTTCTCTGACATAAAACAATTACTCCTTTCGTAAAGTATTAAGTAAGATAATCTTCTTTTTTAATAAGTAATTATATTAAAAAAGAAGACCAGGATCGGTCGAGTGTATTGGCTTACCTCAATAAAATTGCCAAAAAAGAAATGCTCTCAACGTTATTCGAGATAAGCTTGTAACTTTCTTCCATCTTGTAAATTTACCTATAACGATATTTTAGTGGAAATATAGTGCTGTGGCCTACATAATAAGTTTGAATACTTTATAAGTTTATTCCTCTATATATTTGATATACCTCTTCAAAATTCACTTCTTATCATAATTAATAACAAAACGTGAAATAAAAACTATTAGTGTTGGCTGAAGGTTTCAACTGACTGGCACCGATTTATCGCCACTTTAGCTATTGCATGAAAAATTGTGGCTTTTAGGTATTTTATTTAGATCCATATGTTGCCATAGTAAGGTGGCTTGTTGTTTTAGAATCTTATGTAAAAGTTTATACTTACAAAAAGTTATATTAAAAAAATATGCAAATATTTTTATTTATTTAAGGAAATTCAAAGTATGTTGTACTTACAAAAGGGCGTTGTATTACTATGCAGTATTCAAACATCATAAGAAATGGAGGTTAATATATGGATAAAAACATTCAAAGGTTTTTACAAAAAACGGCATTAAAGAATAGACCGTAATATAAATATTCAGGGGGTGTTCACAAAACACAATATAATGGTGTTATGGGTTACTTTGTACATAGACAGCAAGAGAGACTTAGTGATGACGAAACACATACTATAGTAGATAGTAAAACGATTTTAATAGAAATGTTGTGTAGACTCGGTATAGTATATATATATATATATATATATAGGCAGGCACCAACGTACCACCACCAACCACTTAAGAGTATACAGGTTACCTGTACACTCTTACAGGGTTTTCGGCCTCCACATTAACTTATCGAACCCTATAACTTAAAATCACGTGGCAGATGGTTTAACAAAAGTTCCCTTTTTAATATTATATATTTCAATCATCTTTTTTCATAATTTTTAAGTATCACTTGAATTTGCATTTTAGTCATGTAAGCTAATTAAGTTATGTTTATGATTGTTCATAGATAACATTTATATTTGTGAATAACTCATGATAACCAAGTATAATTAATTAATTTGGCTCTTTGCCAAAATCATGAAATTGACGCTAACTAAAGTAGATCAACTAACTTACACAAAAACGGGTCAAAAACATAAATGTTCCTGTGCTCAATAATGTATCCTTAATAAGTATGTATGTTAAACATTCAAGAGTTTAGAGTCTTGTCATTAAGGTATATTATATAATAATTAAAATATTAATTGCGTATTTCGAATTAGAAATGAAAAAAAGTTTATTAAATGAAACAAAAACCCGATTTGCACGCACGACGTTACTCTTTATAATGTTTTTAATGGAGTCAATTTATAGTAGTACTCTGGTGCTCAGGAATGATATGATATACAAAATGTAAAAAATGGAACATTTCCCTTAAACTTAATGTTGATAAATAAGATTTATAGCTTAAACTGTAAAAAGTTTTAAATGGTTTATTTCCTAATGAGAAAAGGCCCTTCCCAACGTATTAACATAGGTACATACAAGATTCCTACTTTCTCACAACAAATTCCACCGGTATCTACACAATACATTTATCAATTATAATTATTGATATTATTAAGCTCGTGTGATTGTATTCTTGCAATATTATTCGTATTAGAGGAACATAATCTCAATCAGTGATCATAAAAATCTATAGGATTACCAGGTGACCTAAAATCATGAAATTTGGCACGAAGTAAGATCTTTTGGTAAAAGTTAAGGAATAAATCAGAAAGTGCATTTATATATTTTTGTTATTAATTTAAAATCCCGTGTTGAATTATTATAAGACAAAACAGATTTTTTCGCGGCCGCATAAATAAACCCGGATACAATGTTGATTCCGATTTACCAATGCCAGTGATATGCCTTGGGGAGTTTGAGAAAATGGAATTATATAGTACGAGTACTTTGATACTTACGCACTATTCTTATAAAATAAATAATCGTACACTGTGTAAAATATGTTATAATACGGAAGCGTCTAGGGACCGAGTCCTGCGTCCACTTGGTTGTCTTTTTATTTCATAAATATTTTATATATTATATCTAATTATATCTATTTACATACACACATATTTTGAGGATTGAGAATGTTAAATTACACAGATGTGAGTTGGTTGATACAGAATACCTAGTCCTTCCAGCCATGTCCGCCTATTTGTGTTGTGTCTGTTTTTCTTGTCGAAATAAAGTACCACTAAATAAATAGTTACTTATCTATATCTACTTTTTATATATAATTAGATATATTTTATTTCTCTATCTTTTTATGAATTTTATGATAAATTTTAAATAAATGGACCAAATTTTGTATGAGGGCTATTAATATATTTTTGGTTATTGCTTCCGGGCTTTATAATAGAGGCCAATATTTGACTCAACCAAATTTCTAATATCCGAAACTTCCAATATTTTCGAAGAAACCATACATACATACATCGGATGTGGAAAGACAAAGACGAATGAGCGCAGTTTCTAGAACTTCTAGACAAGAATCGATTAAGTGGAAATCGGCCATAAATATTGTGATATTTATTTTTAATATACACATAACCCTAACCATATCTGGTGTTAAGTTATGATATAGACATTAATGGTGTAGCGTTATTTCAGAAAAAGCTTTAAGACATTATACTCGGACTGAAAAACTGCTTCTTTTTCTTTTTCGCGTTAAAAACGAAAACACTCAGTTTATCAATTAGATGTTAATTTTATAAAATATATCATCATTGTCATCAGGTGGTTCATCATGCTTCATAGCAATGTATACTATTATATATTGCACAAAATTAAATTCATACACAAAAGGACATATATTACAAAAACGGACCACCATTCACATATCAATCATTTTCACAAAAGTTTTGTAGAGTACCATTTATTTATAGAGAGACCCTAATCCTTATCCACAACTTCATTGATGGTATCAAGGCGGATGAAAAGAAAATAATACATACATACCGATTTCTATAAAAATACCTTAATAAAATATACTTATACGGTAAAATAATCTTGCCTTACGTTTTTTTTCTATAGAATATGGTGTAACAAATATAGTTCAACAAGTGGAAGAAGGATTTGATATTTTTGAGATGATTGATTGATTTATATACCTTTTTGAGAAATAAGACTTTTTAGTGGTCAATAAAGTATGCCATTTTGATAATTGGTGTACAAGCAGAAAACAATCTAGATCCACAAATCATCAATTTATATTGAACAAATTTTTGAGAGCTTTGATCATATTGTATTAGGAATAGGAGTAAGCGCCAAATACTTTTATTTTGTGTCGTATTCCCTTGTATCGTATTTCCTATGTTAAATCGATATTAGTTCTATAAAAGTATGAATATTGTGATTGCAAACAATGTTGGTGGTTTGGCATTGTATCAAACAAATGGAAAGGAAACAGAGTGAATGGTTTATTCAGCGATCGGTGGATTAAAAAGAATCTATATCAACATTTTGACGGTATTACATCAAATGTTTGTTGAACGTAATCACTAAAAAGTCTGTTTATTTAATGGAAGTGAGAGGTGACACATTTTGGTGGAGAAAACGATATCATTCCGGATGAAGTACGGAGACGCAGATGCTTCATCGTCTTTAAGACCACAAAGGTCTTCGATTCCAGTTTCTGAAATAAAATAAAGTTCCATAATAATTTTAGTAACTTTCAAAGAAATCACACGGTCAAGTGTATACTACACTAAATATTACCTTATCACTTTAGTGTTAGGTGTGGATTAGGCACATGAAATTCATTACCACGTTTTTATTAACTTGTTTTCTTGTCTAATTACTTAACGATTGATAAATGGCTTAACGCTACACATTTTGGAATCAATTTTCAACTAACTACCCGGTGAACTAACTAAAACACATGAATTAATTATTAATAAAATATATGTTTTATTAATAATTTTCATTTACTGTACACTAAAATTTTTAGTACCTTAAGTGAAAAGTTCATGCATCAAACGTCTATTTTCATATTGCTATGTCGTTCCCGATAAATATATCTTTATCCTATTCTATACTAACAATAGCGTTATCGACTATATTACTCTATTGTTAGCTGATGTTCTGAATCTAAAATATTAATACCGCCGAGGGAAATACTATGTTTGCTTTGTTATGTAATAAAATTATCCAATTGAAATATAAAATATTTAAGGATATTGGATTCTACTTTTACCGATTACCGTCGTTTATTATCTAACCAAATATATTATATTTTATTGTAGTTTGTAAATATATTTAGATAAAGGATAATAAATTTTAGGTACCTACGGAGTAAATCAGCCACGTAGTAAGTATATCAATAACTCTTCGACGTTCTTAGGATATCATAAGAGTTGACGAGTGAATAAAAGCAAAGGAAGAAACGCGTATGGTGGTAGCCAAACCACTTGACAAGCGTGTCAGCTTCAGCCACTACTATACTTAAGGACGTATAAACATGGGGTTTAACGGCGAATATATATCGGGTCTGAAAATTTTTCTATATTTCACTAACATTAGAATGATGATACCCGTGATCGTTTATTTTAAAGCGTCAATAGCCTAATGGTTTAGGGTACGGTCTGCGAAAATTAAGATCGTAGGTTCGAATCCACTATTTAACTATTGACGTGAACCATCTCCTAGCACAAACATTTTCAGCTTAGTTGGAGTGGTTAACTGGAATCTTAGTAATGTTTAGAGCATTGCTAATATTCTTTTCAAAGAAAAATAAAGAAATTAAGATATAGAATCAGCGAAGATAAACCAGCCGTCTAAAATAAATAACAATAATTTCTAATAATCAACAGATTTGAACAATTTAAACATGTCCATATCTTTCGAAATCGTACTTAATTGAGATTGTACTGAAAAATGAGCACTTGGTAAATTTTCATCCATATTGATTCAAAATTCTTTATTTTGAATTTGAATTTGAATTTGAAGTCCTAAATATTCTGCAAATAAAACTAAGGCGTAAATAAACATAGCAGTTTAAAAAATGCCTTGAGTTTACACCAGCAAATTGGGATACACCACTCTCAAACAAAAATATTATTACAAAATATAAAATAAATTAATAATTTATAAATATGCATAACAACAAACAAAAATACAGTATCGATATTTATATCATCGCTTGTTATTTTGAATAATATTATTGATATATTTACTTGAATAGTAATATTAATTGATATAAATACTACGGTGGTAGCGTCATGAGGCAGACAGTTTTAAACAGGAGACCCAATTCCTGCTTACAAGTAATTCCATCTTGAATCTTTGTTGAAAACAGATGTTTATGTTTATGAGTCTTTACTTACAATTTCGAAATTAATGATCAGTATATTTTTTTATAATTTTTATTTTTACCACCAAATTCACTGTTAAATAATAGGAATTAATTACATGTAAAATATAGTTTATTTATATTTAACCTCTTCGAATTTTACATCACCATATTCACTGTTAAATAATACGATTTCATTACACGTAAAATATAGTTTATTTATATTTAACCTCTTCGAATTTTACCTCACCATATTCACTGTTAAATAATACGATTTCATTACACGTAAAATATAGTTTATTTATATTTAACCTTTTCGAATTTTACATCACCAAATTCACTGCTAAATAATAGGAATTAATTACATGTAAAATATAGTTTATTTATATTTAACCTCTTCGAATTTTACATCACCATATTCACTGTTAAATAATACGATTTCATTACACGTAAAATATAGTTTATTTATATTTAACCTCTTCCAATTTTACATCACCATATTCACTGTTAAATAATACGATTTCATTACACGTAAAATATAGTTTATTTATATTTAACCTCTTCGAATTTTACATCACCATATTCACTGTTAAATAAAAGGATTTCATTACATGTAAACTATAGTTTATTTATATTTAACCTCTTCCAATTTTACATCACCAAATTCACTGTTAAATAATACGATTTCATTACACGTAAAATATAGTTTATTTATATTTAACCTCTTCCAATTTTACATCACCAAATTCACTGTTAAATAATAGAATTACACTACACGTAAAATATAGTTTATTTATATTTAACCTCTTCCAATTTTACATCACCAAATTCACTGTTAAATAAAAGGATTTCATTACATGTAAAATATAGTTTATTTATATTTAACCTCTTCGAATTTTACATCACCAAATTCACTGCTAAATAATAGGAATTAATTACATGTAAAATATAGTTTATTTATATTTAACCTCTTCCAATTTTACATCACCATATTCACTGTTAAATAAAAGGATTTCATTACATGTAAAATATAGTTTATTTATATTTAACCTCTTCGAATTTTACATCACCATATTCACTGTTAAATAATAGAATTACACTACACGTAAATATAGTTTATTTATATTTAACCTCTTCGAATTTTACATCACCATATTCACTGTCAAATAATAGGAATTCATTACATGTAAAATATAGTTTATTTATATTTAACCTCTTCGAATTTTACCTCACCATATTCACTGTTAAATAATACGATTTCATTACACGTAAAATATAGTTTATTTATATTTAACCTTTTCGAATTTTACATCACCAAATTCACTGTTAAATAAAAGGATTTCATTACATGTAAAATATAGTTTATTTATATTTAACCTCTTCGAATTTTACATCACCAAATTCACTGTTAAATAATAGAATTACACTACACGTAAAATATAGTTTATTTATATTTAACCTCTTCCAATTTTACATCACCATATTCACTGTTAAATAATACGATTTCATTACACGTAAAATATAGTTTATTTATATTTAACCTCTTCGAATTTTACATCACCATATTCACTGTTAAATAAAAGGATTTCATTACATGTAAACTATAGTATATTACAAAATAATCTGACATGCTCAACAATCCTATTGTGTCGTTCCACAATAAGGGTTATTCATTCATAACAATGCCCCGGAATATTAAAACGAAACGCTCTTCCTATTTCATTCTTGACACCAGGAATTAAAACGTATCTATTCAAAAATAAAATGTATAGATTTAGGACACGGCTTATGCGGAATATGGTTTTTAAAATCTAAATATATATAAACATAATAAATGAAAGGATTTTAATGTTCTTCTACACATTTGTTACTAATAGTTCATTTTTATTGCAACAATAGCTAAAGAGGTCTTACAAAATGGACCATTATTTACTTAGCATACAAATCTCCTACAGACATTTATAAAATAGTTTCACTTACATTGAAATTTAAATAGAGTATGGTTCAAGGAAAATAAATTTACGTGTTAACCGTTTCGTACGTGTTATGAATATCTATTTTTAATTCTTTTATTTATGCATGTATGTACATACGTGAAAGTGAATATAATGAAATGTTTCAATCTACCCCGAATCCCTATCCGAATAAACTGTGAATAAAATCCGAATGAATTTATTATTACAAGTATATATTTTAAATCCCTGATCGAGGGCTACAAACGTAACTATCAAATCATATAATCTTTAAAAATGCACCTTGTCTGAAAAAGATCTACAAATAAGAATTATATGAAAAATGATGTGAACTCATATGAGTCATTAAGTAATTATAATTATATAATAGTAATGCCATATTGGCTTAAGGGTAGAATAGCAGTTTTAGGTAGGCGGGGTATTTCCGTGAATACTATACCTTACAGTAATGACAAACTATTTTGAGAAATTATGATTCCTAAAGAATATCATCGATTCATATACTTTAGTTGTAAAACCGATATAGCTGATGGATACAGATGGCTCAGAATCAAGCCGTATATAAATAATTGCGTAATGTATGTATTTATGTGTATTTGTAAATTATATTTTTATTGATAAATTACTTTCTTATTACGCCTACTAATATTTTCTGCTCGTTCACACTGTGTTGACTGGCAGAGAATGCCAGTAACTCCGCCCTTGTAAACCTTATTTAAGAAACAAAAGGAATAAATAAATAAATAATTATTATACGCAACGTAGATATCGTAGAGGGTGACCGATATCGCTCAAAAGATTAGCAAGTTGAAATTGCAATGAGCCGACTATAACTAGTCTGGCCATAAATACTGTTACATAAAAACTTTTCTTTTTTTCAACTTTTTAATTATTTTGAATTTAAACACGTATATTATTTATAAAACCTCTTTCGATTTTGCGCCATTTCACATATTTTTCGTGTTCATTATCACAATATAAAATATATGGAATGGGGTGTTAAAGAAAATAGGATTGCAGTGATCACCTTGTACAAAGTGGGTATGGAGCCGTCGGTCATATTCCAGGCACTTCAAAAGCTTGGTATCAGCCTTATGTTCGTATATCGTACTATTAACAGATACAACCACACTTCCTCTGTCAAAGACCAGAAAAGATCGGGGCGGCCGCGTGCTGTTAGAACTACAAAGGCTGTTAATGCTATTAAAACCAGAATTCGTCGAAACCACATTAGGAAGCAAAAAATCTTATCGCGAGAAATGAAGATTCCCGCTAGGACTCTGTCGCGTATTATAAAACAAGATTTGAAGCTCGGTGCTTATCGTCGATATACAGGACATGCCCTAAATCAATCTTTACAATTAAAGAGAGTGGATCGATCAAAACGCCTTCGGTCGCGATACGCTGATGAAAGGCACAAAAAAATCCTCTTTACCGATGAAAAAATCTGGAAGTCGATTTATAAAATAATAATAGTGACTTTTTTTATAATAGTAGAGTGTACAAAGAGAACCAGCTCATAGTCCACCTGAAGAAGAATAATCTCTATGGCCCATTGAAATCTATATCCACCCTAGACGTATAATCGAGTTTCATGTCATTCATCACTTCTGAGTAATTGTAAGTAACCTGGTACCCCTTTTCAATTAATAAGTTTTCGGTTTCTTTACTCAACAAATGTAAGTAATAAATATATCTACTTTGTATGCCACTATTTTACGTTAGTATTCTCTGAAAGCGTGGCCAGTCTGCCTGCTAGCTTACAGTGTGGCTCTACAGTTTCATATAGTTTCTGTAGTCAAGTATAATATAAACCTAATTAAAGGGGTACATTATTCAGTACCATTTTAGTCACATCGAGAAAACATTCCTTGCTTAAATACGACATTTGTAACGTCAGGTCCTGAATGAAAGATTAATGAGTTTGCTTAGTCAGCCTTTGCAAAAACAAACGTTCTCAAGAGCAACGCGTCGCGTATCACAGTAACTTAGCTCGCAATATTTATGGAAATCCGTATAAAGTTTATGAGTATTTCTTTAATATTGTACTATAAAATATGTTAAAATTGCTTTGAAGAAAAGTAAATAAATGAGCTGATTCATTATTTTTTTAATATTAAATCAGCATTAATCATTAAAAAATAATAAAATAATGATACTACACTAACATAAACAAAGAGATATATAGAGAGAAAGAATATTTATAAGAGTACCAAAATACCAGTATGACAAGAACCTTAAGTGCTCAGTTAAATGTAGAGTCAGTGGTAGAGCTATGCTGTAGCATGTTTCTAGCTGCAGAATGAATGGGTCAGCCCGACCGGAGTAGGACCACGCTCTCATGGAAGACCATCGTAAAATAGCAGCATACTGCTGCTGTGTTTCGTCTGTTGGGTGTAGGGATCCGGGGACCTTTATTACTGGTGAAAGGAATTCCATCACAGTCCTCATGGGTGACAATGCAACTGTATTATGATTCCTTATCAAGGATGAAAGTGGATGTCATGGACCGTATGAATCTCATCATCAGGTGAGTTGTGTGCTCGTTTATTACTCCCAACGTAGTATAAAAAAAATACATGTTTGCACTGTATGAAATCAAACTGTTTTAAATAACAATATTAGGAGTACCCTTAAATATTTTATAATAGAAAATCACATAAATAAAATAGGAAAATTATTATCTAATGCACTTTAAACCTTACATATCTTTTTTATTTGTCCTTGTTTTTAAATAAATTAAAAATCAAATATTAGTCCATATTTATCTCAATACATCACTGAAAATTGCATCCAAATTAGTTTGGCCATCGTGATAATTTTTTTTCGGGTTGACCTAGAAAATTCCTTGTAATTTTAGCTGGGGGCCGATTACAATTGTACATTACACTACCCCGAAATGCAACTCTCGTAATATCCATGGCAATCACAGTTTGTAGTAGTAGTGACCTTAATCTATGAACAACATCCTCATACGGCCATGCAAGTATAGACGTTGACGATATTTAATATTACAGAGGAGTAATATAGGTAAGTGGAGTTCGCCTCGTACACTCAACATAATTGTCATTGTTAATTATAATGTCGTTCTATTTCATATTTTGTTTAATAAGAATGTTGTTTCATAAATTTAAGAAACACTGGAATAATGGACTAGCAGAAATTGTAGGGCATCATTATTTATTGATGATTATGATTGATGTGTGTGTAGCACATACGTGCCTGTAGCATTATAGGTCCCCAACGGATGAAATGATCCTTTTAGCTAGTATTAATAGAGATCTCCGAAACTCTTCTTGTCTTTCATTATTCGTACAGCAAAGGGCTGGAATAGTTTGCCCGCGTCTGTCTTTCCCTCCGATTAAAATGTGGGTGTTTTCAAGAGTAGAGTGAATAGGAATTTACTGAGGACATCCAGGACTGCATTTCCCCTTAACATCAGGTGGGATCGTGGTCAAGCACTAGCTTTGAAAGTTTAAAAAAAAAACGAAGCAATCCATGCTCCAGAAGGAGCGACGCTTCTTTTCACAATATATGTGGTTGACTTTTTATTTATGATTATTATTTAAAGGTGTTGATTTAGATATGTATCAATATAACTATAAAAATTGTGTTTATGATAAGGATGAAGTCCTTCTGCCTGGATTTCGTCCACGGTGATATTTTCTGGTTATTGCCAGATGACATTTTCTGCGTAAAATATTTACTGTATATTTATGAGCACAGAAACCATATAATATGCTACGTCCAGTTGTTAGAATGCAGAATGCACTATATTTCACAAGCGATTGCTTGGTTTGTTTGCCAAAAAATTGCAAAATTTTATCCAACCAAATATTTTTTCGTTTGATCGACCGGTCCCGGAGGAACAATTACTCAAATTGCCTTAAAAAATTAACTAGTTATTAGTAAAGGTAATAAACGAGCACACAGTTCGGTTAATAAATAAATTAATAATCATTTATTATTGCAATCCATAATTACATACTTGAACTAGATTGTACGGTTTGTATTGAACCATAAATATTTTTTTGTAAGGAAACTTTAATATCGTGATCTCTGTTTTTTCGTCGCTTTTTCTTGCTTATTCGTCGTCCGTGAAGTGCTGACATATTTATATTGTCTCATATCTTAATTTATCATCTAATAAACTATAAAAATTGTGTTTCATGTCACATGTCATGGACTGTGTCCCTGACATACAATACTGGGTGTATTGTATGTATTTCCCGAAAATCAACAATTTGTGCAGCACAAATATTGTTGCCTCGGCTGGGCATCGAAACCAGAACCCGCGACGTAGTAGATACTCCTACCACTACACACTACGCGACTGTTAAATTAGTAATGTAAATAAACTTGTACATATAGCCATTTTAAAGCGATGTTGATTAATAATAACTCACTAAACGTTTTGTAACCCGTATAATTATCTAACACGTTTTTATGACATGAATATATCGCACAAGCTCCAACAAGAACGCTCACACAAGACATATTGCGATGAAAAGGGCCCAAAAAAAAAGAACTTTAAGTATTTTAGTAATTATGAAATATTAAATATGTACTTGACTATATCTTTATTTTTCTCATTTTCTGTATCCATCGGCAATATTTTTGCGAACTGATCCACTTGAAATATGCTATGAAAAAGAATAAGAGCCTATTTCATAAATAAAATAAAAGAAAAATAAACATTATTAATTTAATTTGAGAATAGCCAATAAAGTTATTAAAATATTTTTCTAAGAATTTAAGATCTAAAACAAAAAATGTATATTTACAGTAACAAAAGATATCACGGTGTTCTATGAAATATACATTTTTGTTGTTAGTTGAAATTTGAACTCTGTTATATTCGCTTTTGATCCGAAATGCAAATTTGAAAATATGTTTAACGTTAATATTAGTCTAGTCGATTACTTTCGATAATCAATATTGACCACTGCAATATTTTCTGGAGATTATTAGATGATATGAACTGCGTAGGATATAATATAATGGAGTAAGAAAACAGACATAAAAAGTATAGGACAATATATTCTTTTGTATATATTATATTAGGGATACACAGTCCACCTGATGGTTGTCTACGTGTGACATCGTGTCCAAAAATATACATGGAAGCAAACTTATCTGTTAGACAAATATTGGCACCGGCGGGGTTTCAATCTTATGATTCACATCACAGTATCAATTACTGGTTCAAACTCATCACATCTTAGATCGATCATTTAAATTTGAAGAGAATTTATAAGGCGCTCACTAACAAACTTAATACAAAAACCCTACCCATAATATATAAATCTGTATATATTAAAACCATAATTCATTACTGTTTGCTTTAGCAAAACATATTTTGTATGAAAATAAAATAAAAAATGTATTTCATGCCAGTAAATCAAACGTTAAATATCTTAAAATTGGCATTGCAAATAAAAATATTTTACCCTTACACCTAAAAACCATATCATATGCTACGTCCAGTTGTTAGAATGCAGAATTCACTATATTTCACAAGCGATTGCTTCGTTTGTTTGCCAAAAACTTGCAAAATTTTAAACAACCAAATATTTTTCGTTTGATCGACCGGTCACCAGTACCTGGCATTGTTTCATTCTATATATGGTGGAACTTTTAAAAGATTTTTTTTTTATATAATTATATTTGTATTCAACTGTTCAAATTACCTTAAACATTTAAATAGTTATTAGTACAGGTAATAAATGAGCACACAGTTGAGCTAATAAATAAATTATTAATGTGAAAAATGATTATTGCAATCCATAATTACATACTTGAACTGGACTGTACTCTCCATATTCTTTTGATGTTGATGCTGTTAGCCTATGCGGCTTTTACAGCTTCATCGGTCACAGGGCTCACGGAACTGAGGGGTCCGTGAGCTGGTTATGTAGTTTTTGGTTCTTATACTTACTCGAAGCGTTCATACACTGAGCGTTTATATCTGCTCTGATCACGTTCCTATCTGATAGTGCCACCTAAGTTGCCAGTTCCCTAGCTATCCGAAGATTCTCCAAAGTGGAGAATTTTCGGATAGCTAGGGAACTGGCAATTGATGGTGATGTCTACTGACCGTCCGAGGTTTTGGTATGCTAGCCTCTGACGGACGCCACCTGTGGTCTGATCAATTGGAAGCTGTGGGCGGTGAGAACCACCCTGATACGCGGGTGTATCTAGTGTACGCGGTGTCGGAAAGATTGCGTCGTGCTCGAAGGCGAGGGCGACGCGACGAGATGTCGGCGGTGTGTGAAGGTCCGGGGTCCGTGTAGGACGGATTATATAGTACATAAACATATACTACACTACTTACACATTATATATTTTATTTAACATATCCAATCAGCTTCATGCAACACTCTTTGCAGGCTTGTATTGGTTTGGGGTTAACCAGTGTAACTCAATCTGTTATATTCTATTCTGTTCGTTTCTTACGAAAACCGAAACTACTCAGAATAGAGTTGATTACTTGTTAAAATTCTTAGAGCAGTTGAGAACGTATTGATCTCTCTAGTATGTGATATCCGTGCTAGTGAGTCATCATTTTATGAATAATATAAAATGATTGTAAATCATTTTATGCACCGCATTAGGGTGCATAAATCGAAACACAAAATAATTATGAAGGTTAAATTAATACATCGAGTATTAATTTAACCTTCATAATTATTTTCAAGTAAATCATTGCAACAATAACATGTTTCTATAGCAGTATTCAAAATCTCAGATAAAATTGTTGCTTCAAATAATATAAAATATAAATTTAATTCAGAATTGTTTTATAGGTTACTTGTTCCAACGATAGGTCAGAAAAACAACATGGATTTTGCTTTATTTAAATTATGAACAAAAATAGTTACATACATATCGATACGTTAATTGCCAATTAAGGAACTAGTTAAACATTCCAGGGATCTGATTAGTTTGACGGCTCTTACTTATTAATTAATGAGGATAGACTAATTGCAACGAATTTATGTGTTCTAAAATATTACTGATTGGCATTTCTTCTCGGCCTTTAGATTTTGATAGTGTAGCCTTATGTAGGACGAATGTAAGTGTCATGGCAGGATTCACTTACCATCAAATAAACTATATGCTTATTTGTATAATCACATAAACAAATATAATATTTGATACTCCATTAGTCAATTTCAGAAAGGCGACACAGTATGGTAAATTAGGACTTTTAATTCTCAGTATCGATGTATTCGTATATCAGCGTTTGCATTAGTTTTCAAAATTTTTAATCAAATTTTCAAATCAAAATATTTTGTAATCTTGCAACTGGGATTAAAAATGAGGAAAATCATTTTTTTTTAGACATATCCATTAATAATTGTGCGATTTATTATGATACAATTTATTTAAATTACACAAGATGATTCGATGTTATATTATTTGTATGGTGGTAGCAACCTTATTACAATTACGGCTATTACAAGTGGAAGTACCTCAAAATATGTAAACATTAAAGTTTTTATCTTAAAGTTATAACAATAAAAGAACAACCTTTAACTAATAGAACATTACAACAACCTTATACAAAACGTTATATAAATAATGGAATAAACATTGCGAATTTAATAACCTAAAAGAGAAGCCGAGCAAAGGACGAACAGACAGGTTAAAACCATAAAGGTTTCCAGTTGGCTAATAATCCCCAAAAAGAGCATGAAAATGTAATTAAATTTATAGGTGTTTTTAAATACAATCACTATATACAGATATATCCGCTACTGATGCATAAATTTTACAAACCAATTAAGGTTATTATACCATATTTTGCTTTGTACGCAACAAATTATTATTGTCTGATATTATTAAAAGTGATTTTCAAAGACGAGGCGGGTCAATATTCCTAGACAATAGAATAAATAATTATTTATTCTTTCAGAAATATAAATTAAAGGAATACAAATAAATTCAAACGGTACATAAAATATTTGTTTCTTTTTACTTTTAGTAAGAGTTTTCTTTGTTCAGAAATATAACTATTCTTTGGAAGTATTTTACAGATATATTCTAGTTTCTATGAATCAATACGAGCTTGATTACCTACTACTTTTCATTGCCATCAATAAAAACCCTCGAAAGTCATTCGCAACTTCTACAAAAAAGTTGAAGAGACGATAAATTCGGCGCCGGTCTGTTGAAAGCCTCGGCTTGTAAAAAATTATTGGTGGTAAAATTAAAATTAAGGTTTTTGGCAAACCGACCTGGGTTGAATATTGAGCTTTACGTGAATGGGATTGATTTTGTGAGTATATACAACATAAAGATAATTAATGAGGATAGACTAATTGCAACGAATTTATGTGTTCTAAAATATTACTGATTGGCATTTCTTCTCGGCCTTTAGATTTTGACAGTGTAGCCTTATGTAGGACGAATGTAAGAGTCATGGCAGGATTCACTTACCATCAAATAAACTATATGCTTATTTGTATAATCACATAAACAAATATAATATTTGATACTCCATTAGTCAATTTCAGAAAGGCAACACAGTATGGTAAATTAGGACTTTTAATTCTCAGTATCGATGTATTCGTATATCAGCGTTTGCATTAGTTTTCAAAATTTTTATTCAAATTTTCAAATCAAAATATTTTGTAATCTTACAACTGGGATTAAAAATGAGGAAAATCATTTTTTTAGACATATCCATTAATAATTGTGCGATTTATTATGATACAATTTATTTAAATTATGAACAAAAATAGTTACATACATATCGATACGTTAATTGCCAATTAAGGAACTAGTTAAACATTCCAGGGATCTGATTAGTTTGACGGCTCTTACTTATTAATTAATGAGGATAGACTAATTGCAACGAATTTATGTGTTCTAAAATATTACTGATTGGCATTTCTTCTCGGCCTTTAGATTTTGACAGTGTAGCCTTATGTAGGACGAATGTAAGAGTCATGGCAGGATTCACTTACCATCAAATAAACTATATGCTTATTTGTATAATCACATAAACAAATATAATATTTGATACTCCATTAGTCAATTTCAGAAAGGCAACACAGTATGGTAAATTAGGACTTTTAATTCTCAGTATCGATGTATTCGTATATCAGCGTTTGCATTAGTTTTCAAAATTTTTATTCAAATTTTCAAATCAAAATATTTTGTAATCTTACAACTGGGATTAAAAATGAGGAAAATCATTTTTTTATTGACACATCCATTAATAATTGTGCGATTTATTATGATACAATTTATTTAAATTACACAAGATGATTCGATGTTATATTATTTGTATGGTGGTAGCAACCTTATTACAATTACGGCTATTACAAGTGGAAGTACCTCAAAATATGTAAACATTAAAGTTTTTATCTTAAAGTTATAACAATAAAAGAACAACCTTTAACTAATAGAACATTACAACAACCTTATACAAAACGTTATATAAATAATGGAATAAACATTGCGAATTTAATAACCTAAAAGAGAAGCCGAGCAAAGGACGAACAGACAGGTTAAAACCATAAAGGTTTCCAGTTGGCTAATAATCCCCAAAAAGAGCATGAAAATGTAATTAAATTTATAGGTGTTTTTAAATACAATCACTATATACAGATATATCCGCTACTGATGCATAAATTTTACAAACCAATTAAGGTTATTATACCATATTTTGCTTTGTACGCAACAAATTATTATTGTCTGATATTATTAAAAGTGATTTTCAAAGACGAGGCGGGTCAATATTCCTAGACAATAGAATAAATAATTATTTATTCTTTCAGAAATATAAATTAAAGGAATACAAATAAATTCAAACGGTACATAAAATGTTTGTTTCTTTTTACTTTTAGTAAGAGTTTTCTTTGTTCAGAAATATAACTATTCTTTGGAAGTATTTTACAGATATATTCTAGTTTCTATGAATCAATACGAGCTTGATTACCTACTACTTTTCATTGCCATCAATAAAAACCCTCGAAAGTCATTCGCAACTTCTACAAAAAAGTTGAAGAGACGATAAATTCGGCGCCGGTCTGTTGAAAGCCTCGGCTTGTAAAAAATTATTGGTGGTAAAATTAAAATTAAGGTTTTTGGCAAACCGACCTGGGTTGAATATTGAGCTTTACGTGAATGGGATTGATTTTGTGAGTATATACAACATAAAGATAATTAATGATATTTTTTTTATATTTACGCACATTGAATTTAAGAAAAAATTTAAGCGGATTTCTCGTTGTTTTTCTATGAGTGTGATATATTAAGTAATGAACAAATATTTCAAATCATGTGACCAGATGAACTACATTACATTATCGTTGTGTTTATTTACAACAAACAGGCTGCCTTTAATGTTTAATAAGAAGTAATAGTCAAAATTTTTTGGATTTTTCCGTTCAATTGATTTTCGTTTGAATTTCCACTACTTTACCGATAATGCACTGGGAAAAAATGATCAGCAATTATGCCAGATGCTTGCCAAGGCAACTGTAAACGTCAGTGACAGACAAAGTGATATGACAGTATTGCTATTTAACTAGTCGCGAACCAAAAATCTGCTAGGCAATCTGTTATTCGTGTCTTCATCTTCTCAGTGTTTTCAAGGTCTGCCTTAAATGGTAGTTACCACGGTGTTGTTAGTTAACAATTTAATATAGGTATTATAATGAGAGTTAAAATCAATGTTGTATTGTTATTCTGTACAATAACTTTTGATAGAATTAATTCACTCACTATTGACCTAAGTTTCGCTCCCACAGTTTGTGAAGTTTTCTTTTTGACATAAACCACACTGCAGATAAAACTATCTGTACCTTATATGGCATAGCTGGAATGGTGAAGCACTTTTTCTGACCGTTGACTTATAAAGATTTGTGATTTCATTCTGATCCACAGATGTGACAATGCATCTGGGCCTGTAATTCACCTGCGATTCGTCTAGGCGTCATGTCACGTCATAGACAGCTCGGTGTCCTACTTATATTATTTTAACAGTACGGTAGGTATAAACGAGTACACTGGAAGTCATAATTGCAACTAATGACATACGTCAAATACCTGTATTTGAGTACCCGAATCCCTTCCTACATTCATCATACGAAACCCAGTAGCGTCGTTAATATCCTTCGTTCGTTTCACTTAGGATACGATTCTAGCGAGACATACATCTACAAAATAAAAAGTTAAAAATCAGTAAGTATAGGAAGGGGTACTACGGCCCTTGTGTCTAAGCGCTCGCTTTTAACTCATGGTACGCGAGCAAATCGAGAACGATTCCCGATAGCAAATGTCTATTCACTCTTTTTTTAAAGACACATTGAACTCGGATCGATACATTATCGCGGGCGAATTTCTACTCTTTTTTTATACGTATCAAAAATAGGAAGCCAACCCATCGTCCTCATCCAAGGAATATTCAAAACGATAGTATCAAGCCCTATCTCTAGATGTGAAATAATGAAAGGATGTTAGATTTGAGATTTAATCATCATCCAGTAAACGTAAACTAAATAAATATAAAATAAATAAGAGTATGATAAATATGTAGTATAATAAATATAAATTCTCTTACAACTTTTATGCGAGTGCAATATTGCAACTTCTTTGAAATAGTTTTATACTAGAAGCCTTTAAAAGTTGTCCACTTATTTATTGAACTTTCTAGAACTCTGTACTTTTAAGGACTGCATGCGTTGCGAATAAATTTAGTGCGTACGCTTACTTGTGTAACTTAAACTTCTTATATTGCAATATATTTTAAAGAAAATTAAAGAGAAAATTACGATATACGTTAACGAAAAAATATTTTAAATATTGGGTTATTAGTAATGTCTTTTTGAAGCTGTGTTAAATATTTAAGAATTTAATAATTATATTTCAACTATTTCGACTTACCTGTTAATATTTTTTGTACCTTCAGTCAACTCATTAAAATATTTAAATAAAAATTCAACCCTTCCTATTTGATGGATTCATCACAATCACGTTTATTATTATCTGACACTGTAACAGCAGCATGCAGGCTTCCTCCACAAATTACCTAGACCCATGATCCTAAGCTACTTACTTATTGAATTCCCTACGCTCCATTTAGTTGGGGTTACGAAGCCAATTTTATAGGTACATTACGGTGTTGCTTAATTTTTTACCATAGTCCACGTACAGAATTGAACGGGTGAAGTATGATAACTCTAAAAGTTGATGTCACGTTTTATTTAAATTAAAAAAAAATTGTCAGCACTTTCACCTGGTCCCGAAATTTGAGAGAAACGTAACAATAAGCACAATAAAAATTCTCGTTTCAAAAAAAATGAATGTTGAAATGTCATTTGATAATGTTATTCAGATCACGTACTATAGAACAGAATATGTACATATCTGCTACTTACTTAACTATTGATAGAAGATTAGACAGAAACTTTAAGGTATGAAATTATCCTTTAGATAATTTCATACCTCCATGCTAATAATATCTCCATGATATAATTCCATGAAGACAGGCAGCCAAGAGCGAAGTCCTCTTGCATTTCACTACCTCTTCCTTATGTTGTTCCACTTTTTACGCTTTCCTTGGAGCTCACTACTAACCAGTCCCATATCAATGGGCGCGAGGTTTATATTTTCAACTATAATTGCACCAGCATTTTTGATAGCCAACCCTATTTTCCCATAATTTTTCACCCTT
This sequence comes from Teinopalpus imperialis, assembly GCA_029286865.1. NCBI lineage: Eukaryota > Metazoa > Arthropoda > Insecta > Lepidoptera > Papilionidae > Teinopalpus > Teinopalpus imperialis. The sequence goes on along the minus strand of JAGSMU010000026.1, from coordinate 837,272 downwards.
CACAAATATTCCGATTTATTGCCAGAAGTTTTACAGAAAGATTTCTTTTTTTCAAATTGAATCTTTTTTTTTGAATTGAATTGCACTAGAATCATCTTGCAAATCACAACATTGTAAATCCGTCTCGCAACAATACCTACGCAATCGTGAGGTAATAACCGTAATTCAAATAAATAATAAACACACTATCAAGCACACTCGTTTATATTACGAACATACATACTCTGATCAAATTTGACACGGACTGAAAAAAAAAAACAATATTTTCATGTACTTTGATACAAGTTTTTATTATCGCCTTCAAAATAAGCTCCTTTCAATTCAATACAAGCATGCCAACGTTTATAGGCTGACGGATGGCTTCTATTTCCTTAAGCGAGTTACTTTTAATAGCCTCAATCGACTCATGGGCGCTCCCGGAGCGGATATTAGAGTTTCGAAACCAAAAAAAACCACAGGGAGCCAAATTTGGCGAAAACGGTGACTGCACGATGACTTTCATTTCGTTTTTGCCCAAAAATTTAGTCACGAGCAGGCTGAAATGTGACAGCGCATTATCGAGGTGAAAAATACATGAATTGTTTGCCCACAATCCGGCCGCTTATGACGAATTGCTTCACGTAGACGCCTTAAAACGGCCAAGTAGTATATTGACCGTTTGATCCGCTGGACGAATTCTCGGTTTTCTTTGATTACTGTGGTGTGTACAGTAATCAAAGAAAACCATGATTTGTGATGATGATCACCTTTTTCCACTACAATTTCCGACGGACTTTGACGTGGTTTCTTTGATTTAAATTCGCACGATTGTTGGGCAGTTTGACGTCATATTCAAAATCCATATCTTGTCAATAATAATGATTCGTTTAATAAATGTAGGGTCATCGGCTACGTTGGCAAGCATCTCTTGTACGACCTCTCCTCGACGTTGTTTTGGCATAAAATTCAGATCTTTTGGTACGAGTCTGGTGGCGTTGGACCACTGGCATGAAATAAGTCATCTACGACCTCCCGACCCTCACTGAATGCTTTATGCTACTTAAATACTTGCGTTATCGACGTAGCGTGAGCGTAGACTTCCCAAAACACTTCTGAAACATTTTCAATGATTTCGTAGCCAAAAATTCAAGCAAACGCGTTGTTCAATTTTTTTTCCATAGTAAATTCGCTAGACAAACCTTTTTCGTCGTAAACAATCGGCTGCCGAACACGCACTAATTGACATGTCCCGCTCAAACTTCACACGAATGTCAAAGGTGGTCATGCCAACCTAGGAAAAATGATTTACTCATGTGGTTTACGCGTACAGTTTAAATGGACTGGTCTGGGTCAAATTTGTTCAGGGTAGTATACACATATTTTTATTAAGTTTTTTTGTTACAATCTTACAAACTTAGTTTATTTACGTCAGACTTATAAATTACTTAATAGTAAATTACTTAGTAGTTTACAGCAGGTCCTATTAATGTAACTTAAGTTTAGGGTATCGTCTCATCAGATAACACTAGATATGTATCACTACTAATACGCAAATGTAACTATGGGGGTACCGTTTGTAATTATAGAATAAATTGGCTAATCAAGATAAATCCTTATTTTCTTGTAACAATTTATGTCAGAATATCATTAATGGATCGGTTTGCCTGGGGGAGATTCACACTCTCACAGGATACCAGCTTAAAATAGCAGCATTACACTACTGTATATTTAGCTTCATAAAATAATTGATAAAAGTCTTTTATTTAAGGCCCTGTACCGTTTTAAAGACCGTATAACGTTTATTTAGGCCGTGTTAAATACTTTACTTAAGACAGTCGAGTAAAACATCCTGTTGCCGTCGGTAATATCCCTCCTAAATTATCATGAAACCTATCGCTTTTCTTTGTTCTATTTCTTTACCCGTAAATAGGCCAAGGATATTTCTAGGTAGTATGGCCATATATGCCAATTTAGGAATTAAATAAGTTCTGACTTTTGTTTTACATTTTTTAAAATAAATTGAAAATATTTAATATTTTTATATACCTTTAAGATACTCAATTATATGATCTAACCGTAATCTTTAATTTTTCAAATAACATTATTAATAAATACTGTTTTGTTGAATTATCATAGACAAATTTCCTCCTTGCAGTTCCAAAATGCAGACGCGTGGACAACAAGGAGATGGCTTATGACCAGCTTAGCCAGATTTATATACATATAGGCTATTACTACTATTTACTACTACTGGGATAAGATACAGTGCTTATGTTGAACAAATAACACTTCCATATTGCTGCAATAAAGTGACAATTTAGTTTGTTATAAATATATATATTAATAACTTGTTCTAGACAAGTTTTTGGTTTCGTATTTAATATCAATGTAATCAATGTTTACTAGCAGCATAATATATAAATATATATATATTTATATATATATATATATATTAGTAGAATAAGTCAAGTAGTATGTATTTAAAAAATATTAAATAAGCCTTTAAATCCAATCCAAATATATAAGAACAAAAACACCGCATGTTGTGGCAATAAAACAAAATAAGTGGCAATTGATCACTAGAGGGTGAATGGAGTACCAATTTATACAGTCAATAAAAAAGGGCCTATTAAAAACAGTTATTATAGATATCTTATTTAAGTAATGTTTGTTCTAAGTAATTGATTAAAAAATCTTTCTGTTGCTCCATGATATAGAGCCTTATTAAGTGTTTAGTATTCATTTAAGGATATCACAATTAAACCAAAAGCTGCGATAGAAACACACTAACTTTTCTTTTCTCTATTCTATCCACTGTTTTTCGTTTTCACCTTCAAACTTAATTCATTTTAAACTTAATCTTATTCCGAAACCTTGTCAAAGCGTGAAACAAGATTTAATTAAGTACAGCAAAGCTGAGAGCTTGGATCAATGTTAAGCTTCTGGGTTGAGTAACATTTGCATTCCAAATGGTCTTTTACTGTGTATACTAACATATATACATGGTAGTAATTTTTTTAGGGAAGGCTTCTGTTATGTACACACACACATATATACTATACATATATATATATATATATATATATATATATATATATATATTGAGAGCCGTGATAGCTCAGTGTCAAAGCGTTAGATTTTTATTCAAGATATGTGAGCAACCTGACTGAAATGGTCACTTGCAAAATTAAATGCTGATTTACCGTGTGGTCATCGGTGAAAAATGAATGATGGTCACAGCCTGCATATCATGAATGAAAAGTGTGAAGTCTGCCAATGCGCAGCAGATATCTATCACCATCTTTTGATAGGAAACCCTAGGAAAGTATGAATAACAGTAGGATTTATTTATTTGCTTATAGTAAACTTTTTATTATTTCTTATACCGAGTAGATATAATGTCATTTTAGACAATTTCCAATTTAATAATTTGTTATATACGATTTCAAACGTTGAAGATTTTTTGTAATTTTAGTATTTGCACCGGATGGTATTGGATAACTCCGTTCCAAGACGGCCTCATCATCATCAACAAAAAAATAAAATACATTAAATTTTCTCAGGACACTCTGCAAGGTATGGTATGTCCGATGGAAGACGTATAGAGTTGAAAAATCTCTTTGCAAGTCTAATACATCAAGCCGATCGCAAAGAACTTGGTTGTTGACAATTTGGGTCGCTGGATGCGGCAAATGGAATAATCTGGTACTGGGGTGCCCATCTCCAAAGACTATCGTTATCATCCTATCCAAAGGAGGCCGTTGGTGACGATGATTTAATCAAACTACCATGTTTGGCAAATCATCGTCTCAAAAGCCCAGTACCTAGTAGTATATGGATAACATTATGTTCTATTTTCATGACAACGGCAAACTCTTAATGGAAAACATTTTACGAACATAGTTGTTGCAAAAGTATGAATATTGGAGTCTTAACGGTTTATCTACTTGTTTAACTAATATAACACCGTATGGTTGCCATATAACGATGAAGATGTATAGGTGATAAGAGCACTAGCCTAGTAATTCCTTACAAATATGTAACTGCAACTTTTAACTATCATTAAAAAATAAAACGTTTTATATCTATATTAAACTAAGAAATGAAGGTAGTAAAAGTTATACATTGTAAGGAAAAGTTTTTGTGTCCTCTAATATTTTTAAGTCCAGATCCGCTCGCATTGTCTTTTCAATAATTACATAATTGATACGCTCTCTTTTTATCTCAACTGCTAAACAGAAAACGTGAGAATTGACCTATTTATTGCTGACTGCACTATTTTATAAACTTTTTAATGCATTTGAAAATAACACCTGAAGTTAAAGACAGTCACTTTACAACTTTTCCTATTTCACAATTGCTACCAAAGTTGCTGCCTGTAATGCACGCTCAAATAGATAACAATATACAAGTTGTGTCTTGTTATCTATTGCATACCTTAATAAACCTTAATACCTTATTAAATATAAAATAACATATGGTTCTGGTCTACCTTATTTTAATCAGTGTTCAACTAATAATGGTTAGTAAATTATGTCTATAGATCGGCTTCTCACACATTATTTGAAATACCCGTCTTCCACAGATGGGTAATAGTGGTTGCTATCTGTCAACTTGCTAATATTACGTTGTTGGGAATACTTTTCTACATAGAGACCAAGACAATGACGCCAAAAAAAGGAGGACAAATGTGTCTGACCTACATAGCTTTCCGGCAAAATTCGTAATCAACAAGCCGCCACGTAATCTGTGGCATAAGACAAAATTCAAGTGGACTTAAAATACATAAAAAATATACTGTACTTTATTTTAAAGCGTAAATTGTATAAAAAAAGTTTGCCGTTGTCATCAAAACCCAGAGCAGTACATGAATTAAATAGAATAGAACATAGGACATGGTATTTTGTATATATATATATATGTTATTTTTATTATATTTATATATAATTTAAAACAATATTATAATGAGAATTTTGTTTTAAAAGAGGAACTCTTATAGTGTTATATGTTTTGTTAAGTAGTAAGACTTTCGAACAAAACATACAATAGTTTTTACTTAAATCAAAATACAGATAATGCGTTGTTTCGTCGAAAAATAATTGTCTTAAGAGAAAGGAGGCAATATTATTTATGATTTCTCTAGTCTTACAAATTGCCTAGTTTATTATGAGTCATGTGAGCACCATGAAAAATTTTATTGTGTAATATGAAAAATTATGAAATGAATTTATGAACATGAAAGCCAAGTGAAATATTGGAGTGAAGTTTTTATTATTTAATTGGGGTGAAACGCGCTGAATTCAACTGGTTTGTTTGAAATTTGTCCTTCACTGGTTATTTTGTGTAGGTATTATTTTTTAATTCTAAATTAGTCTATAGTTTTTAAAAACTTAAAACATTATTTATTACTCACAATTGTTAGATTTTTCATTTCCTCTTCTAAAAACTTTTTGAGTGTTCGGTTATTTGACGATAAGAAAGGCCTACCATACTATAAACATTTTACTTCATGTTTTGATTTCATCTTGTAACTATGTTACAGAAATAAAGGATGTCTAGTAGTCAGATGAGATGTCAATAAATTTGTCTAATTGTAAATGGGAAGATTTTAAAATGAAGATTATAATCTTATGTTCATAGTTCCGAATATTTTCCCACAATGTTTTATTACGTCTTTTCTTTGCGAGCAGCTGTTTTCGGAAGCTTACGTGACAGCTACTGCTACAAGAAACTGTATATTGGAAAACTATCTCGAAAAAATAATGTTTTGTTGGTACATACTTTCATTCTACGGGGTATCTTATCGGTGACCAAAGTGATCATTCATCCCTAAATGGACCAAGAAGTGAAGATGACATATTTCATACTGTGATATGACGATGCTAAAAGCGCTCCTCCTCGCTACTCCGTTTTATAAAATAGACACTAAACATATTACTTTGTAATTCTCGCTATCAATTTTTTAAAAAACTGTCATCATCATTTTCAGTTTTCATTACTTCATTAATAGCTTGAGCTTTCACGAATGCGCCAACATTGCGGTCTGTTGCATGTTTCATCGAGTCGACATCCCCTACATCAGTGTACCTTTTATAGCATCGATCCTGTGAACGCGGTGTTAGCGTATACCGAGCTTAGTGAGTGGTCGGCAACCTAAATCTTTCTCCTCTAATAACTATCCTAACTTAGTCATTGAGCTTTGTCGAAAACTTTAGTGTTCCAGTTAGATTTTAGACTTTACTTAAATATAAATAAAATACGGTAATTTTTGGGACGAAGCCGTCTGTTTGACGTTATTTTTATATGAACTATTAAACAATCTTGTTATTAAAAAAGTGTGTTATTTCATATTGATCACATTTTCGAAAAAATATTATATAGCATGGATTATAACAAAAATCTGAAGTTTGCTAAATTGAGCTGTGATTGAAACTTCGTTCACTACGATCTAAACTTAACACTAGTTTTAGCACAATATTATATATAATTAATATTGTTATTTCAAGTAATTCAAGAATCATCCATCATTGCAAAGTGCCACACAAATTATTTCATTACCGGTCTTTATGATATATGTTTTAATTTAATACAAACATTTTAATTTCAAAACATTAATTCATTTTAATAAATGAAATCTTCCAAATCTAGCGTGACTATTAAGAGAGTTTTAACAGCTTATTTAGAATGAAAAAAATTATGTGAAATTACGTGAGATATCAATTTTATTACTGATGTTTCACGTAATTGCTCAACTGTAAGAATAAACTTCAATCAATGGGTTAAACTTATTTTATACAAAATTTTATAACGTTAATTTAAAACTGCAATCCTTAAAGGACGTATAAAACCCGAAGTGTCTCACCGTCGAGAGGGAAAAGGCTTAAATGACAAAGCTGTAAGTGTTTCTAAGAACTACTGTAAAAGACACTTCATTTTCTATTAAATATAGACTTTGTTGGTAAAAAAAATTGTATCATTGTACGAGTTTAACTTTGATCTCAAATAATCTGGCGTTTAGTTAGGAATTCCAAATTAAAATGTATTTCAAATTTAGGCTTATATATTTGTGTTTCGAATGTATTTGTCCTTCTTTATTTACAAAATGGAAAACTTTAAATATCGCTTTATTAACGAATATGAGTGTACGATGGAACCGTGGCAACAGCGCTCTAGAAACAGTTCGAAGGATTAATGACGTGTATGGACGTGAAGCTGACAGTAGCTAATAAAGCACGGTACATTTTTTTCGCGCGATCGGCCGGAAATCCAAGTTGACAATCAAGAATTAAAGATGATCGTGGAAGCGGATCCATCGCAAACCATGTCCGGGTTAACGATAGGCTTCGGCGTGAATGACAAAACAATTTTATACACTTGAAACAAATCGGAAAAGCGAATAAGCTCGAGAAATGGGTACCGCAAGAATTGGGTCAAGCACACCAACAAACACGCATTGAGCGCTGCGTTACATTACTCAACCGTCACAATAACGAGGGAATTTTGAATCGTATCGCAACTTGTGATGAGAAATGGATACTGTAAACGCTCAACAGAGTGATTGAATCCAGGAGAAACGGCCAAATCCTGTACCAAAAAGAAGTTGACTCAGAAAACGGTACAGGTGAGTATTTGGTGGACCAGTGTTGGTGTTATGCACTATAGATTCCTAAGACCTGGCCGGACGATTACGGCAGATCTGTATTGTATACAATTGCAAACCATGATGGAAAAGCTAGCCGTTAAACAAACTAGACTGATCAATTGCTCTAGCCCACTGAAAACGCTAGACCCCATACTTCATGAGAGACGGTCGCTAAATTAGAGGAGCTGCGATGGGACTGTCTCCGACACTCACCGCGCTCCTTGGACCTTACTCAAACAGATTACTATTCGGAATTTGATCAATTTTTGCAAGGGAAAAAATTCAATTCCTATGAGGCCAAACCGCTTCCAAACATTTTATTGATTCTCGCTCCCAACCTTTTCAGCAATGGAATCAGTGAACTACCTATAAAATGGTGAAAGTGTATAGATAATAACGGTGCATACTTCGATTGATTAAATATATTATTTCATACACACGATTTTTACTTTTCCATTAAATACGCTAATTTCATATGTAAGGACCTAGCAGGTTACTAGTCGATATTTTTGTATACAATTTTATTACTTATATATGTATATGTCTGCACTGTCTGGAATACCTTGCCGGATGACATTAGAAATGTAAGCTGTACTGCAAAAGCTGGCGGCCCTGTGGCATATTGGTTAGATTTCTATGTTGCGAAGCGTTTCCCTGGCGAAAAACAATATTTTTGAATCACAAATCACTTAATATACACAAAACTTAAAATATAAGTTTTACACTAATAATATCACAATATTATTACTGGTATATTAAGTATAAAATCACAATATATACCATAAAATTATACTTACTAAATTTTTGTGTTCCGCGTAAAGTTAATAAATAGAGTAAATAAAGCGACCCATATATTATAAAGAAAGTTGTTACAATTTCCTAGGTAACAGCATTCATAACGGACGTCCGATTCTGATCGAAATTTCCACCCCTGAATAGATTGCTATTCTATGTGATTTACGTTTCAAACGAGCCAACGTACCATAAAAGAAATATAAATAATATTATTATTGTCTTCTAAGAATTTAAACCAGTAATTATGCAAGAAATTGTTCTTGAGATTCCTAATTGAGAGACCAGTGATATATGAATGTGCCAGATATATAATGTTTAGGCAAAATATCCTAAGATAACAGGAACCTAAGATAGCTTAACTTAAAAATTGGGTTTACACTTACTTAATCTCAATTTGAATGTGAATACGGGTGATATTTTTTGCGTATTTCAACCAGACCATGCAGCTACAGTCACTTCTAAAAAATCCAAATCAAACAAATCCAAAAAAAAAAACATTAAAATACAACATAAAAAACGTACAGTGGCAAGTTAAATGTCTCATGAATATCTTTCTACATACATATTAATTAATAGATAATAGGATATTAGGATATGGAAATTATATATTATAGCTAAGATACTTATCTTAGAAATTTCTTTCATGTGACATCTTCAATTTACAATGAACCTTCGTTACAAACATTGTCCAAAACCCATTTAATATTTCACATCCGTATTTAAATTCAATTATACTTCGTCGTTACTATTTTTATGGAAAATAATTCGTTCGAATCATAAACCACACATCACAAATGAAAGTATCTTAAAATACTACAATATAAGTTATAAAACTTTCAGAACCATGTATGAACCGTATTTTTTACTATATTAGAAGTGACAAACTTACTACTACAGGACTTAAGTTGCCCATGGTAATATACAAATGAATACCTTTCACCATTCTCTATGAGGTATAAGAATTATAAGAACGAAAAGTTTGGTGCACAAAGGAGTATGGTTATGTTGTGTACTATATGTATTTCCCGATCGATGATACGGACCTTCAAGGAAAGAATAAATAGATACCTTCTAGGCTAATGAATTCACTGTCTACGTTCATATCATCGCCTAACATAAGGCTAGGTTGTGGCCAAAAATTGGTTTATATGTATTAAAAAATACATCCGGTGTTTGAGTACCCAGCAAGTAAAATAGCATCGCTTCTTAAATAATTTTCTTCGTCTTGTCTTTCTTTTAAATAAATACGGTGTGAATAAAATCACACCAAATTAATAGCTTATCATACATAGTAGTAGCAGTCAAAAACTAACTATTCGTACAGTAAATAGGTCACCGGTTTCATTCTTGGTGACCTATTTACTTATGAGACACCTAAGTGGCTCCACAGTTGTCAAAACGCAACTACATTTTGATACTTTATCGATTATGGAATTTGGATGTATCTTTCTACTAATAGCCAAATGGTTTAAGGTGAGGTATTATATTATTGTAGTCTTGCCTACAAAAAAATTGGTCAGGTTCGAATCCACAACTTGATTATTATCGTGAATAATTTCCTAGCACTAGTACAAATGTTTAAGCTTAGTTAAAGAGAATTCTGGGAATTTTAATAATGTTACGATTCTCTTAAATGCTCTGATCCATTACCGTCAGGTAAACTATATCTTTTATCACTCGAAAGTCGTAAAAAAAACCTTATTACTCTTTTAGACATATCAAAGCTGCACTGCAGTCATATTTATGGAGTACCCAAATAACAGCGTGAACTGGCATCATGTTACTGAGCTGTGTAGACTCATATACAGGAAACGAGATATTCTATTGTTGATCTTAAAGATGACAAATTCTCTTATGTTTTTGACTAATGTCTAACATTAAAAAAATATGTGTCTGCATAAGCCTTAACTTGCTCTGCATCCACTGCATGCACCTTAATTTTGTTTGGGGAATCTGCATCTGAATGCATGAAACGGAAGATTTGGTTAAGTGGTCATGGTAATAAGGGCGAGCCTGTTGAACAGCTCATGGCCTACTGTATGCTGAAATTTAATTAAGCTGAATTTTAAACTGTACTCGGAAAGTACAAAATAGATTTACGGCCTATTTCCCAATCCTCAAATAACACTTTTCAAATGATATGATTTGACAATGGTATAAACAATTTATACTGAGGCCAATTTCAATATTGTGAAACTATGTCCATTATATACTTAGGACGCTAGGTGCCTTAGCAATAACTAAATCAACGTGGACTATTTTAGGTCTAGTTATGTAATCATTGAAGAGATGCTCTCGAGAATCAATAGATTAATTCTTTTGGTAAAAGGCCTCTTCATGCATAAAAGATACCATCGTATCTATTAATATAATGAGATGCGGGTTAGAGGTTGGCTTTCAGCCAACTGTGATGATGCATGTAACAGTTTATGTGTATTTTTTAATTAATTCATACTTTTAACCGATTAATTATATTTAGGTTTTTAATACCACTAACGTTATCTTGCAGGTTAAAACCTAATGATTGTAATATACAAATAACAGATTCTTCGATGTTATAATGTAATGCAACATCTAAGTTTAGAGTTAGATACCATGACTATAAATATCAGTTATATTTTAATAATATAAAACAGAGTTAAAATTGTACAATTTTGTTATAAAATCGTGATTCATCTGTCCTGCTTCTTCTATACTCAAACATATACGACCATTTTGGCTACGGGATTTCAACATTTGTGTCTTGAACTTCTTAACTAGGCACTATATATATAGCACTATACATATAGAAATATGTTCATCTAGTTCTCTCTAACATGTTTCCAACGAACTTCGCCACCAAATTTCACGTCCTAATTTTTTTGCTATTCTTGGGTACAGAAGTACAGATATAAATAATTTCGTGCATTATCTGTTTCATATTCTTAATAAATCTGCAACAGCTAATAAATCCTAAATATAACGTTTATATACTATAATATATAATGCCCCCAGACAAGTACCATTTATTGCCACAGCTAATTTCTATATGCAGTTGAAATTCGCGGGACATATTTTTAAGATTTTTGTAAGGGTCGACCGGGGATGAAGCACGTCCTTACAGAATACCGACGTGATATAGCATTATAACTCTCCTATCTTGTCCACGACCCAATCACAGGTAACGAGGCATTCCCATTCTCTTATAATATAAAAAACTCAAACTAGAAGGCACAATTATTTATTTCAAATACATTTAAAAGAGCTTTCGACATTTTCAAATAACGCTTCGGATGGATGCATATATAAAGCGGACGGGAATCTCAGTAGCTGATTTTTCAATAATTGTTTCGACATTGGTTTATATTTCCTATATAATGATAATCATAGGGAGAATTAAGGTGTTCTTACCGAAAACATTTGCCAGTAACATAATTCCGTAATACTGTCCTAAATATTTTTTTATCTAAGTTTTTAATTGTTGACAGTGGCAAATCTAAAGTAGGCAGTGGAATCTTATAATAGATTGAAATGCTATACTATGTTTGTCCTATATAAGATTCACTTAATTTATGGATACGTAGTGAGACTAGGGTATAAATAGAGCACACAGTTAATCACACAATCCACCCGATGGTAAGTGATTCTTGCGGCCATGATCCATATTCATCGTCGATAAGAAATTCCATTTTGAATGCAAATGCGTTGGCCTCCTGAGGATTAACATGTAATGTAAGGTCTCTAGGATATGCTGCTAGGATATTTTACGCTGGTATTCTGCGAGTAAAATCCACGCGGTGTTTACCCGGTCCAGCCGAATCACTTATAACGCAAGTTAAAACAAACTCAGTAAATGCCTATAAACTTTACTCTTGAAAACACCCTCATTGTAATCGGAGTGAAAGACAGACGCGGGCAAATTATTCCAGTCCTATTACAACCAACCAACAAGTAACCATTTCTTATTTCTAACTTTAATACGTTAATTATGAGAGTAATTTCTTAGTCCCAGTATTTATATCATGTACATACATATATATATCATCTCGCATTGATGATGAATGGGATTAACAACTCTGTGGTGTACACAATAGACTGAATGCCGTAAAAATAATTAATGTAAATTATGTCACTATATTATATTATATTGTATTGGAGATCTACCCTTCGTTTTTTTCAATAAAAGTAATAAACGAGCACAGGATTCCATTGATGGAAGTGATTTCTGCCCATGACATCTACATTCATCCTTCACAAGCATCAAAAATCATAATGCTGATACGTGACTGAGGTGGAATGACTCGTCACCAGTAATAAAGGCTGTTAGATTGTTTTTAACTTAGACGTGTATAGGCCGGCTAAACAGGTGCAGGACCAAGTCCTAATATATCAGGGTAAATTGCAGTCTATTGCTGTCTGTTAACAACTGTTTGTACAAAATTTATTGGGAGAACAACACCACTTACTGTTATAAAAATCTGCACTTAAAACCCTTTTTTTCCCCTCAATCACTATAAACTGAAGATTAAGACAATATTCAACCTCCTCACCCAAATATTTACAAAACTATTACAAATTGTTATCTTATTCCGAAATTCTTGTAGTCTTATTAAAGTTCTGTAAATATCAAAAGAGAAAACAACGCAAATCTTTATTTCATTCACGCTACATAGAGATGAAATTTGAACTTTATTTCATTGCGTAAGACGTTTTGTAATGTGTTGTTCTTTTGTATTCAATTGTTTGTCACCCATACTAAGTAGATTACTTTCAAGAGATGCCCTTAATTTTCCTTTTAATTACAAATTAATGATCAGAAACATTTGTTTCAACGCTCGATGATTCTGTACGATTATGGTTCTTAATTAGTAAGTTTAAATGAGGGTCTTCGAGTGGCGGTAATAGCCAAATGACTAGAATATTCGTTGTAGAAACCATAGCATTTTTCGGATTCTTGTGTACAAAAAACATCTCGATTATGTCTGCTAAAATAACTACCTTACTATGGCTCTCCTTATGTCATATTGGAAACCCTTTAGCTCCGATAAGGTACGATCAGCTATGGATTTAATACCGATTTGATAAAAGATTCATTCATACAGGTTTCCCATTCAGCTTATCATATTCGCTGAAGTTGCCTGCAATTTTTCGAATAGTGTAAAGCTAGCGCTAGTTAAAATCGGGGCAATATCACTATCAAAACTTTCTCAAATTATAAGTAAGTAAACTCCTTTAAATCAATTGATTAATAAAAATAAGGAGATTACTTTTCTGTTTTTATATCTTCTATATCATTTTTAACCACCATTTTTGCTTTCGATTGGAGAGATAATTTATGTTTCGTATGGTGTAGAGTGTAGTTATCCGGAGATCTAGTTAAAGATCCACCTTCTACTACGTCTTTCTACCTCTACGCGGCAGTTCGTCACAATCCTCATATGGATATTAATCTTTATAAATTCGAGATAGTATACAATTTACCTAATGTTGTGATTCCTGTGACACATGACATCCAACAGACATTCATCCCTTATAAGGTTCGTTATCACCCCGTAGGACTATAATGGAATGTAATATAACCTGTAAAAAGATCCTCCGTTTATTTCTTTCATCACACCAAACACTGTAGGACTCAGATATAAATTTTTCCCACTACCAGTTCATAACTACAGCATGAAATATAATTATTTATTTAATTGTAACTGCCCGCTCGGTTTTCGTCCCTATCAAAATTCAAGAAATAAATGGATTTTTAAATTGAATGCCTTTTCACTTACATTTCAATAAGGTTTGACATTTGTTACATTTACCGTGTTCTTAAAGAAATAACAAAAATAAGAATTTCCTTACATTTGTAACATTCGTGCGGTATTTTAGCTTCGAATAATGTTATTCAACGTAATAAAATATTATTTATGTTCGCATAACTGTTTAGGTTGTAAAGATATATTGTATCTGGACATTTTTTTAAAGCAAAAATGATAAAATGCTGTAATAAATCTATCAGTTCAAATTCAGTTAAAATTTATCAGTTCTGATTGATCCTGATCACAGGGATATTCTCCGGCTGTGACCAGATAAAATTGTTCAGGATATTTTATAGCTGATTTTATATATAATGTATATATAACTATTGTTTACATGGTAGAGTTACCGATTTACTTATGAAAGCAGGAATATGCAGCTTTAAATAGCAACGCTGTTAAAAAATTGACGTTCGCTTATCCTCTCATTCCGCAATGCTTGAGCAATGGCATCGTAAGAAAGTTTAGATGCAATATTGGGAACACGGGATATTGTTTAGCTAGTAAACACTTTAAGCCAAATATCAACAATTTGTGTTGCTTAATTAAATGGTTTTGACAACAATTGTAAATGTACATATTTTAATGTGAGCCTTAAAATTCATTACTTAATTAATATCAAAATAATAGTAGCATTACATTTCAATGTTAATCAAGGATTTGATATCGAACGCGTCCGCATAACGTTCTGTTATTAATTGGGGTCCCACAAAAAGGTGTTAGGGTCCAGTAGCTGTGACGCAGACTCCTGCCGCAAAGGCAGTATCCGCCCAACCGCCACCGTGGCCGCTCGCATCTCCTTACTACTTCGTATCGCATAGGCGGCTTAAACGCTCTCGAGCTTATCACAAACCTCACGGACTGAAACATTGAAAAAAAATTGTGCACTTATTTCGACCAGTCAGTGAATTAGTCAATGTTTAATTTTAATAATATTATTTACCACAAATCTGAGATAAAAATATTTTTGTAAGACGGAATTCTTAGCAAGTTTCTACGAGTTTGCTCAGTGACATTTGAGAATTTATGGAGGATAAATATCTCTGAATAATTTTTATCTTTTTCACTGTGGCAAAAATATTATTTTCAATTTATACGTCTATGTTCCTGTTTTTGGAGAACGATATACACAACATAATATTGTAAGTAATAATATTACAATAACATTCGATAAGAGATGTATCCTCGTAAAGTCTTAGACATACGCATCTTTAGTATTAGTATTAGTAGTATATTTTGTAAGAATTTTTAGAATTAACATGTCTCAAAACTAAGTAATTGTTACTGTACCTAAAACACATTTAAATAGTATATTTTTGTGACGAAAGACGACGATACTGAAAATATTTGTGACCTTTAAACGTACGTAGAACATCGTAACGAAAATTATATATTACAAAATGTAATGTGTATTATATATATTTGCACAATTTTTTAATTTAAATGTCTAGCGTATAAGCTAGATTGAAAAATAATTAAAAAAACACTGGGCATTTTTAATTATTTAGTGTACTGTGTTTGTTTTGTTAAGAAATAAATTAATTATTTAATTAAAAAAAAACTATGATTAATGAAAAAAAGTATTAACGACAAAGGTTTTAGGACAGATAATTATTTTTTTAACAAAATTGCACCGATGCTAAAACGAGTGTAAAAAGTCATAATTTTTTTTTATAAACAAACTTTTTGGCGTTCCAAACGTTAGATATTTTTACATGTACAATTGTTACGTAAATTTGTATTGGCGGTTGACGTTATATCAAATTATACAACACAAATGTTGTCGATAAAGAAACATACAACGCGGTCGCAAATGCGTTTTTATTTTTATAATATAAATCCTAGTATGTTCACATTTACTGAACTACATAGCCTCAGTTAGAAGGCAATTTTCAAATAACCTACAAGTCTAGAAAATGGTTGGTTAAATAGCTTATATGTTCGAAGTGCGTTTGCTCGAAATGTCCTCTCTTGAACTTTTCATACCCAAACTACTGCAATACATCGTATATATATCGACATTGATTTTCATATTTAAATAACCGATTATCTGTGAGATCTTTTGACTTTATTCTATGATGTTGTGTACAAAATACAAGTACTATCACATCTTATGTCCTCCGATTTTTACCACAGTAATATTTTCTAGTAACTAACCAATCATATAAAATGCGCAAGATGTATTACAGGTATTATTATCGCAAACACAGAGGCACTCGTCTTCCCCTTCTCCTAGTCCGATTTAATGCATGTGCTATAAGGTGTAGGATGTTTCAGTTGTAGGCACATGGGATATATACCCAAACCTAGATCTGAAATAAAAAAATGTAATATGTCAAAGGTCCTGGTGGTGTATGATAGGTTGAGGCAGAAGTCCAGGAGTGATACAAGCCTTTCTCACGATATCGTATCACTGTTTATATATAAGAACAGCAATCAGTATAATCATATCTACATATATATTATATATATATAGATCGATAAGTTGAAGTTAGAGTAAGGCAAAGGGAATTGATGTCCCTAGGCCGCCCAGATGGCTAAGACCCTAGTCCGCCTTATTTATTAGCTCACAAATAACCAGGATTTTTTAACAATGAAATTTACACTGACGTCATATTACTCTGAGACCACGGATGAATGACTGCTCTCCTAGGGTCCGTTAGACACTGAGGCACCCACCAATAGCAGGATATGCTACAAGAAAAACAAAATTGTACAACTTAACGATCGGTTAAACTAATCAGTGCTTGGACTATCATTTTAATCAAGAAATTGCTTGTGTTAGAAAAAAACATTTAATCACTCTATATCTGCACGGAGTCATAACTCAGAGCTTATATATTTTGTCTACAGGTTGGCACCCTGCATTAAGCAGGTGAAAACAACTCTAGCTTTATGTTTAATTTTTTCAGATTTCAGTACAGGTATACGAATGGGTTTTATGATGTCATGCACATTCAATACAATGATGTATTTAGGGTATTGATGCTTTTTTGCTCTAGAAATGAGATTGTTAATTTGTAGTTTGCACAATTTTAAGTGAACTTCATGAGTAAAATTGCGTTTCTATAAAAAATTTAAAAAGATATTCGAAGACATGTGAAGTCCACCAATTCGCATTCGCGAAGCATTGTGGATTGATATTACCTTCTCCTCTAATCTTTTCTACAAAGGATCTAGGTTACTTTTATTTTTTTACTTTTATTTAGGGTCTTGGTTTGTTACCACGCTTTTGCAATGTATCTGATATGTTTGTTAACGATCGAGTTGACAGCTTTGCAGATATAATGCGCAAATGAATTGCATCGCAGATGCGCCGAGTCTGCGGAAGCACCAACATGCACGTGCATCTTATAGCATGGAGGCTGAACAATGATTGATCCTGGAATACTGGAAATGGTACATTGGGCATTCTGGAGTAGTGCTCACGATGTACTTTTATTTATACATTTTTACTTAGTTTTCTTTATTTTTATAACGTATTGCTTATTTTGCTGAACCAATGTATATAAAAAAAAAGAATTTCAAGAAAAATAAAATAATAATAAATAAAATAATAATATAATATATCAATAATATAATTATTTGTTTTACGCTGAGTATGTATTCATTTGCTATATTTTTGCCAAAAATAATCTCCTCAAAAATATTGGCGCGATCAGCTGTTTTCTGCAAAATTATATATATTTTTTATTTACGAAACATTAAAAATTTATTGCAACAGAGCTTTATCTTATAGCAAAATATATTAGACACTATGAGGATTGAAAGCATATTAAGTACAATGACTTAATTATTTTATCGTTGCATACACCATATCTTATAAGCAACGGCAAAGAGAATATGCCTCTTTATTTTCTATATTTATGTTCAGACATATTATCAGCACAAGATTTTTTTTTTATCTTTTTAATTTCAATGATGTTAAAGTAGCCGACCACCAGATCATCGTCTTAACGTCAGTCAAAAGATAATTATGAAATAATAAAGAAAAATAACGATCCTAGGTTCTATTTTGATAAAGTCCTATTCTCTCATCCTCCCGCTATCCTACGTCTCCTATTCATCGCTTTAAAAATGACACGAGAAATAAAATTGTGACTATTATATTCCAACAGTAAGTCACAGCGCTTTTGATTTTTGTTCCTCATGCTCTTTGCTTTAACATTTTCTTCTCATTATTGTGTGGTATATAATGTTAGTACATAGTTTAAAAACATCTTTAGATTTGACAAAATATTTAATTGAAAATCGCATTAACACAAATGTTTACTCTTGCCACTTTTTTTTATTAGTAAATCTCACTATTCTAAACAAAAGTATTATATATATATATATATATATATATATATATATATATTCTGCGTGATACAAATGCTTGGAATTATACATAATCACCTAATATGACTTTGAAACTATAAACTATACAACACAGTTTTATAGTGGTAGAGCTACACTGCAGTTTGTTTCTAGCTGCAGAATCAGAATGGTAGGACCACGCCCTCACAGAATACCAGCTTAAAATAGCAGCATAACGCTGCTGTGTTTCGTCTGGTGAGTGCAGGGATCCGGAGAACTTTATTCCTGGTGACGAGGCATTCCATCTCAGTTCTCAAGGGTAACAACGCATCTGCATTATGACTTCTTGTCAAGGATGAATGTAGATGTCATGGACGACAGGAATCACTTGCCATCAGGTGAACTGTGTGCTCATTTGTAACTCTCAATGTAATACAAAAAAAAAATATTGAATAGAACCACATAATAAACTTTTTTAAGTATTTTCTATTTTGGACTGCTGTACTTTATACTTTACACTAAAACGTTGACGGAGTAACGTTTATTGATATCTTAAGAGAACTGGAGGTATATTCTATCGCACAGGAGGTTACATGCGGGCGCTCGGTTCTCCTGATAGTATGTGATTCCTACGACTCATGCCGCCCACATTAATCCTTAATTAGAGATCATAATGCAGCACGTATAGCGCACCACTCCTGAAGACCAAGATGGAATGGTTTGTCGCCAATTATAATATTTCCCGATTTTCTTTCAACAGACGAAAGACAGTAGTGCTAAATGATTATTTTACTTTGATGTTCCTTGAATCGTGGTCGTCAGGACCTAATCGAGATGACTTATTCGTGCTGGAGCTAATTCGTAACTGCGGCGTGACTACTACGTAATCATTATTCGCGAATTTGAATCAAAAATAGATAAATAGAAATATATATAGTAGGTGATGGAAAAAATCTATAGCTCAATTACCATACCCATCTAAGTCTTCACTTACATACGAGCATATTTGCATCTTGATTGGTTGTCAGGGATTAGTCAGGGTCGCAAGAATTTAATATGTATATATATATATATATATATATATATTCGTATATAGAATAAAAAAGACACAAGCGTGTTTTACCGTGAATTGTGTTAAAAAATACTTCTCTATATATCTTGATAATTGTTAATAATACATGTTTCTTCGATAAACTAATTCACATAGTTTTGGTAATATAAGGTACAAAAATTCTATATCTTCTATTTTTCTATTATTTATGAAATTCAGATTGTGATACGTTGTATTTTGAATCTTTTGACTATGTTACAAACATTACTGTCAGGTAACGATTCTCGCCAATAAAATACCGAGAGAGCCTCTTAGAGATATAGTTCTTCAAGTGAGATTCAATAAGCAACTAGATGAAGACGAAGCACTCTGAAGCGTCACCTTGGCAGCCTATTTCGTTATAAGCTAATTTTACTTCGTGAATACTTTGATCGTTTGAATATTAAATTAATTTATAGGAAGTTTGTCATTCACATTATTTCAATATTAACAGACGTAATAAGATAAATTTTAAAGAAATAAGTACCACTTTGTTACATTTGGTTTTAAAACAAAATTGTTTTGTCATAATCGTCATCAGATCACAGCACCGACTACGATCCTAAGCCACCTGCATCGTTTTCTTCTGTCTTTCTACAGACTTACGTAGGTCGTTTACTTCGATTTAAATATTAAAAATTATATTACATAGAATGTCATGTAAAAATAGCTGCCATGTAAAATTTACATCTCTGTAAAGATTTCTGGAAGTTGCTGAATGATACAAAACTTAGTAAAACTCTTGGAATTTTTCTTTATAATAATCCGGCTGACTCCGGATAAGGGTCTAGTTTTTATTTAAATATGAGATAATGCCTTTTATATGATTTAAGGTACACAGAGATCGCAAGAGCTTTTGACATTTCACCTTTAACTTATTAAAATCTAAACATGACCTATTTCTATTCACATGATAACGAGTAATTTTTTTGAACAACTTATTAGTACAAGCTATGTAGTCTTAGAACCCAAGACTTAATTAGAATTCTAGACCTCGTTCGTTGTACTGCGATTTTGTTGTTCTCATTGCGGATTCTCTCAGAGAAACACTGAGTGAATCCGGACCTGGGTAACTCGTATGAGCTTTGCGTTTGTTCTCTGATAGATTCTTGCCTTGTGTTAATCTGTCGTAGACAACTAAGCGGAACTTATACACATAAAAGTGTTGGTGATAATTGCAAGCCATTACGGTATTTATAGAAATACGAGGAAGCTGTTATGGGATTTAGTCGTCTAAAATACGGCATACTCTTTAAGCGACGGGCGCAGTCTGAAATCATAATAAGGCGCTTTGTCTTTATTGTTTCGGGAGGCATTGTTATTTTTCTCTAGAATGGACCGAGGACGTTGACCGAGCCAAGCCAAGCTAAAATTAGAAAATTTAATAGATTTTATAAATAAAATGTATTAAAATAACTCTATATAACGTTAACGTTTTCTAAATTAAGAGATTAACTTATTGTTTAACCAACGATTATTATTATTAATGTTATAGCGCCACCCAGTAATAAAAAAACTGTATCATGAATAAGCCGTCTCCACCGGAGTAGGTCCTAGCTTACCGGATTACAAGGGTAAAGACTAATTTTAAAACTTTTAAGTTTAGCGCTACTATATATCGTCTAGTAAAAAACAGAAGAGATCTTTTTACTGATGACTATCCATTCAATCTTAGTAGCACTGAAGTGGCCACGTATTTGCCTAATAATTTATTTTTGACGATGAAATTAATTAATAATCCATTTCGATGAAAATGTAGTCGGAAAAATTTATTTCCTCTTATTAATCTGATTAAAAAAGTAATTCAATTATTGCGGAGATACTTTGAGTATTTTATCATATAGAATAACGTAAATTTTTCCTTTTTTCTTATATTTTTAACACATATCCTATTTATTGATATTTATTCATATAATATCTTCTCCTATGTCTTAACCAATTCCCCAGGGTAAATCTTGAGTGCGAAATATAATACAATTTAAGTTTTGGTATCTCAAACTTCCTTTAGAAATTTCTTTTTAGAACATATTAAAAATAAAATGTTTTATTTTTATAAGTAAATTTTAGATATTGTGGTGGAGCAAAAAGAAATCCTTGATGAAAGGACATTAGAAAAAGGGATAGACGAGAGAGATAGTCGAAAGATGGCTAAAATGGAGTTCTTAGTTATATGGCTTGGACCGGACTGCAGCACGCTTTTGTCGAGGAATTTATTAAGAATGGTGGGTCACCGGATCTGATGCTGTGTTTCTTGCATTCGCTTCGAGCTCGGTGGTCTGGCCCATTACTGACGATACTACACATTTGGGTATCAAAAGTTTAAGATGACCTTTCACTTCAACAAGTGAACAATCTTCACGGCATTGAGCACACAAACAAGCAGCTGCTTAAAGTTTGATAGTCAAAGTTCGCAAAATTCAATCACCGTGAGCTAGAAATTCATTCATACAAAACTATGATTGCAATTGAAAACAGAAGAACTGAGTGAACGACATTGGGAAAAATACTATAAATTTGTATGGAGACCTGAGCGTTTCCCGCACAGATTTTTTGCTTAGTACAGACGAAACAAAATTTCATCTTTCAGGCAATAAGATAAAAATATTTATTCATCTCAGTTTGATCACTGGGAACACAACAACTACTTCACAGTCCTTAGGCTATAGTCTGGTGTGCTCTTTTTGATTTTGGCGGCTGAGGTTTATACATACATTTACCAGAGAATGGTGTTACCGTTCCATCAATTTCCTATAAATGTTATGTAAAGCTAAAAATCTTTCTCAAGCTTCTATTACGTAACCTAGTCAATGATGGATAAGAAGATCTACTATATCATACTAATTCTGCATGATGATATCTAGTGGACATTGTTTAGTCCCGGTGTACTAACATCGCCTTAAACTTTGGAAACTCTGAATGATGCAATAAAACAGGAACTTGATTAAATTTCACCTTAAATGACGTTTTAGAAATTTCGTCATACATGTAATTTTTAACACTCGTTTATATTATGTACAGAACTAATCCTTTTTTAATACTTCATTTAGTTTCATTTTTATTAATTTCCCAAATGGAGAAGTTCTTCCTCCCTCATTCTAATTATCAACACAAAATACAAATAATATTTTTTTCATAAAAGGTACGAAATACTATAAAAATGTTTCCCAAGTTACGATATAATCTTTAAGATAATAACTGACTTGAGGAACGTCAGATGTTTTTAATACCCTAAGTACTCCATTTCGATTATAAGAAGGAAGGGCAAAGAAGATTCTTGAGAAGGGATTATTGGATTTTAGGCCTATTTATATTGAACGTCTACGTCTCTTGAATCCAGAACTGTATTAAGAGAATCTTAGAAGTTTTAACAAGAAATGATGGTTAAGCTGTTTCTTATCTACAATCAATATATGTAAGGATCTTGAATATGTGTCAAGATACTTTACGTGGTAGAATGATGTCACATGGTGGTAACAACCACGGAGTAGTGTGAAAGTAAAATAAATACGAAATTACATTCAAATATCTCTATTAAAATAATACTACGTTTATCGAAAAACAGCTTTATCGTCTTTTGACATAACAAGTTCGTTTCACATTTCACATTGAACCGATTAGGTACCAAACGTAACATATAATTGTGAGCCTGTCATCGTATACTAGGGATAAATTCGTGTGAGATTATTTTATACGTTGTATCAAAAATAAATAATCTTTAATACAAGCAAATTAAAACCTAGGACGGCTATCTAATGAGCCCGATGTCTTAGGCTGCCTCATCTAGATATATTTAACATCAAAACTAAAATAAAAGCGAGGAAGTATTTATACATTTTTCGGCATTTTCCAAGTCCTATGCTATTGCTTTTATTTGTAATCTCTTTCGGGATAAAGTCACTTTCAATGATAGTAAAACTACGTAAAAAATGATTATAAAGTTCTTCTTAGTAGCATTTTGTATCATCATTCATTAAATAATATCATTATACGTTATTACTTCAAAATTTCAGTAAAAGAAAGTCTTCAATCAACTAGAATACAAAAATAGAAAATAATTAAAATAGACAAAAGATCGAAGCAGCTCAATGCTCTTAGCCTTAAGAAATCTCATCTAGGTTAGCATTCTTGTTTTAACTTTTATACGACTGTTATATGAATAACAATCAAGACTACTTTCCTATTCGAATTTTGACATACAGATATTACCGTAGAACCCATTGATCACTGTTTTTTATTCCAGTGCTGTTGATAATCCATTTCAGTATATCTGGTTATGCATTTGCATATATCGAGCCGGGAGATCCAACGTTTATGCAAAACCAACTTATATAATCCGACATTTTTCAGTACTTTTTTTTTATTGGACTTTCGATTCATCGTTCTTATATATTAAAGTGTTCTATTAGCTAGAGCACTTTGAGTAATCTTGTTTCTCGAATTGTTTCTTGATTAGTCGATTGGTAACTATTTTATTTTCATCTTCGGTATAACAGCCTATCGCTATTAAAAATTAAAATTTCATGTGCGTTTGAAAAGCCTTTTGCGAAAAATGCTGTTTGTTTCTAACTTATATTACCATACTTTCGTTACTTTCAAGATTTCTGATATTATCCTCCATAGGTCAACGATTACAACTATATCATGGTTCAAAGTATAAAGTTACAATTATACAAAGTATATTTTTGCTAGTGACCAAACCGCCACTGACTTAAATCTAAACCCATGGCTTTCTCTTTCGGAGATGTTTTCTTGATCTTCGAATCGTTGATGGTGTGAATCTGCAGTAAGTGTTAGGGTTTAGGGTCCTATCACGTAAACTTTTAATGAATGGGGAACATTATTTAAGTATTGTGACAGCGGAGGAGTCACTTTGCCCCTATGAGGCGATCAATTTCAGTGATGCCAATCATGTGTATTTTAAATGTTTCTTAAGGTTGGATATGGATGCCATGGGCCGGAGCAATCACTTTTCATCGGGCAAATTGTACGCTCGCTTATTTCCCGTTATACACTTGTATGCCAATTTGTATTAGATCTTTACCTATGAAATTGCCGTTCTCAGTATTGGCCATTTCAAACCAAAAAAAATATTTGATTGGCTGTGAATTCTAAATTCAAATTAATTTTGTTTTAAAAACATGATATTTTTTTTACAAAGTCAGGCTTTTGTTTATTGATTAGCTTTGTATTTTCATTAGGTTTGAACATTATTCGTCATAATGGATACTTTAAAAATTAGTGTAATTATGGAATAAGACTTCCGACGTGGTATCAGCGC
Organism: Teinopalpus imperialis; assembly: GCA_029286865.1. Lineage (NCBI taxonomy): Eukaryota > Metazoa > Arthropoda > Insecta > Lepidoptera > Papilionidae > Teinopalpus > Teinopalpus imperialis. The sequence goes on along the minus strand of JAGSMU010000026.1, from coordinate 812,406 downwards.
GGTACCAACGTAACATCAACAACGTTTACGTAGAGAACTTTACAAACGAACGCACAACCCGTTATTGGGTTGCCCGCTTCCGTCCCGGAAATTTTGATTTGAAAAATGAACCTCGTGTCGACCGGACACTTTGGCCAACAATGATGAATTAAAGGCGATTTTAGAAGCTGATGATACTCAATCTAAAGCCGAGCTAGCAGCAGCTTTTGATGTTAACATCAAAATAATATTGGTCTATTTGTGATAAATTGGCAAAGTAAAAAAGCTTGATACATGGGTGCCCCACAAACTTAACGATCGCCAGCGCAACGTACGCGTTGAGACCTGCCTCGCGCTGCTCAAGAGGCACAGGAATGAAAGAATTTTGAACCGAATTGTTACGTGCGACGAAAAGTGGATTCTGTTCGACAATCGAGAGCACTCAGCAAGTTGGTTAGATCCTGGTTCATCACCAAAGCAATGGCCTAAACGAAAAGTGACCTCTAGAAAGTTGATGGTCACTGTTTGGTGGTCTAGTGCCGGTGTGATTCATCACAGTTTTTATCTAATGGTACGAGAATTACTGCAGATTTGTACTGTGAAGAACTGAAGACAAGGATGGAGAAGCTCGCACATCTGCAACCAGCTTTGGTCAATCGGTCGTCCCCGCTGCTCCTACACGATAACGCGCGACCCCATACTGCACAACAGACGGTCTCCAAGCTGCAAGAGTTGGGGTTGGAAGCTTTCCCGCATCCACCGTACTCACCAGACCTTGCACTATTATTACAATTTGGACAATATTTTAGCGAGAAAATAATTCAATTCCCGAGAGGCATTACAAAATGCCTTTGAAGAGTTTGTTGCCTCCCGTCCAGCTGATTTTCAAAAGAAGAGCATCAATAAACTACCACTGCGTTGGCAAAAATGCATCGATTACATGGGTGATTACTTTGAATAACAGAAATAAAAAAGTTTGAAAAAAGAATACTTTAACTTATTTGATAAAAAATGGCAAATTCATAGGGAAAGACCTATTATAACTAGTCTGGCCATAAATACTGGTACAAAAAAACTTTTCTTTTTTTCAACATTTTAATTATTTTGAATTTGGAACACGTATATTATTTTAAAAACTTCTTTTCTTTTTCTTTTTGCGCCATTTCATATATTTTTTCGTGTTCACTATCAAATTACAATATAGAGTGGGGTGTTAAAGGAAAAAGGATTGCAGTGATCGCCTTGCACAAAGTGGGTATGGAGCCGTCGGTCATATTCCAGACACTTCACAAGCTTGGTATCAAAGAGTATCCTCTGTCGAAGACCAGAAAAGATCGGGGCGGCCACGTGCCTGTTAGAACAACAAAGGCTGTTAATGCTGTGATAGCCAGGAATCGTCGAAACCCCATTAGGAGGCAAAAATCTTTTCGCGAGAAATGAAGATTCCCGCTAGGACTCTGTCGCAAATTATAAAACAAGACCTGAAGCTCGATGCTTATCCTCGATGTACTGGACATGCCCTAAATCAATCTTTACAATTAAAGAGAGTGGACTGATCAAAACGCCTTCTGTCGTGATACGCAGGTGAAAGGCACAGAAATATCCTCTTTACCAATGAAAAAATTTCACGATTGAAGAACACTACAATAAGCAAAATGATAAAGTGTACGCTCACAGTTCTAAAGAAGCTGCTCAAGTGGTCAGAAAGGTACAACGTGGTCATCATCCTGCGTCAGTGATGGTTTGGTGCGGCGTCTCTTATCAAGAAGTCACAAAACCACATTTTAGTGAAAAAGGAGTGTAAACTTCAGCCAAAGTGTATCAAGATACAGTTTTGGTCACAAGGGATGAATTACACAAGCCTGGCTTTAAATCAGCGTTCCGGACTTTATTAAGAGACTGTCCCTCATCTAGCTCAGACCTCAACCCTTTAGACTTCAAATTTTGGTCAGTTTTACATGGCCTGCTTTAAACGACACGGTGACATTGAGTCTCTTAGAAAATCTTTGGGGCAAGCAGTGGCGAAATTTCCCTTGTAAACAAGGATTCGGGGCCAAACAGATAAAAGGCCTGTATAAACGCCAAAAGTGGCCATTTCGAATAGAATATTTTATTTATTTTTTGCTGACGGACTAATAAATATGTAGGTATAAATTTTAATAACATGACATTGCTTCATTAAAAAAGTAATGCATTTTCATTTGTAACAGAACTTATGGCCGACTTACGGTATAAACGTACATTATGATAAAAACCAAGCCTTGATTAAAAAGAAAGACTTTCGAGCCTTCATATATTAGTCAACAATAACATAATTATTGCAGTGAATGGATCAACTTGGTACCAGAATGCCATGGAGCAATATTTTTTCTTAAAGAATTATATATAATAAATTAATAAAAAGGTGAACGTGAAGTTATTCGTCACGTTCAAATCCAACTGTTAAGTCATGTTAGAACCAAATCGTATAAAATTCCTTGCTATACAATCTATTACAATTTTTATGGTTAATGATCAAAATTCTTTTGTTATTTAAAGGTTTGTGGCAAAATAGAAATCTTTCGAGATCAAACAAGAAAATTACAAAGGGAATGAGTGACAAAGGTTAATGGATTCCTTGCTACAAACAAAACGGACTTATTACGCTTTCAGCGAGTGTCTGCCGTAAAGAACATCAGTAACCTTGCATTTTCTTTTGAGTTCTTTGTTTGTATTTTAAGATAATTTCTTTGATATAGAGATTTTAAAAGTGTTTTAGAGCCACTCTGCAGCTTGTTTCCAGCTGCAGCAGAATGGGTCGGATCGACCAGCTATGGACCCCGCTCTGACAGAATACCAGCCTAAAGTAGCACCATGACGCTCCTGTGTTGCGTTTGGTGAGTGCAGGGAGCCGGAAACCCTAATTCCTGGTGACGAGACATTTTATTCTTAGTCCTCAGGGATGTCATCGCTTCTGCATTATGGTTCCTTGTCAACGATGAATGTAGATGTCCTGGGCCTCTTCTTGTTCTCCTCTTCCCTCTCTCTCTCATCTGATTTCATATCGAGAATGAATGTGAGTGTCATTGATTCAGGACTCACTTATTATTAGACTATTAAACTTTTTTCTCATTTTGTGTCACGTCATGTCACCCTACAAACATTAAAATTAATTAAAATTATTAACAAGGAAAACGTTTTATTGTTATCTATCAAAAAAAATTGTAACCACTAGATGGTTAGGATTTATTTCAAAAACATCAACGCACTGAATAAAACTTTCAGTTCGATACCGTTTGTATTTTACTTTTATTAGCCAGGTGCAACTTTCTGCCGGGTCGAGGCGAGAGCCGCTATTGTGCAAGCTTGCGCTTGAAAACCGCAATTTCGTTTACCGTCAGACTATTCTCACACCGTCAAGTACTTACCCTCAAAATGTTCAACTCATTTGTAACTGACCCAGATTCAGAACTTTTCAAATGATCACTTTTTATAATATTAGAGTAACGAACGAGTACACAGTTCCAAAATACTATCGAGTATGAACGTATGTGTTAATAGAATTTATTTATCGTCAGCAGAATATGTGCCCTTTGGATTGGCCCTAATAGGATAAAAAATCGTTACAACCATTCCTTACAAAGAAAACTTATGAGTTGTAAAAGACAGTTTTAATAAAAATATCGTGAAAGTCAAATAAGTCATTAACATCAACTTCATAGACTCCGTTTTTTTATTACATTGATAATAACAAACGAGTTTAGTGATCTAGCTGTTTCTTTTTGTTTTCCATTCATTCTACAGCAAGAAACAAACTGCAGCGTAGCTCTACTACTGTCAAAACAATCCATAAACAATCAAATATCATCTTTATGAAAAAATCAAAAATGCTTTAGTGTAATTACGTCCACATTTATTTTTACTACTTATACGATGATATGAACTGTATAAATAATATCGTTTAATAACTAGTATAAAATATTTTATGGGTCATACAGGCCTGGGCTATCACATTCTCACCTCTTTTGGGCTGATTTGGAATACCCTATAACTATAAAAATAATGGTTCAAAAATAAGCCTTTTGATAAAAGTAACAAAGAAACATTAGTCGTACTTCATGATTAAGTTTAGCAAAGGTATATATTACCACCGATCGCTTTCAGCTATAATTCTAAAGATATGTCTGTGAAATGGTACAAAGGAAACAAAAGAAAATGAAGGAGAATTTTTGAGACGAGTTCTTTGAAATCTATACCTTCGTGTGGCTTTATTATAAATAATTGAGAGCACCTCACATTTCTGTTTTTTTTACCTTTTTTGTAGTTAAATTTATTACAGTATAGCCATATATTGGATGTTATAACTGTTTAGTTATATTAGTTTGCAATGCAAGTTTAGTAAGTAATCTAGTCTTTTACAGACATCATATAATACGTATAAATCAAGACAATCACATGTTTATATACATATATATAATTTTTAATAGTTAATTTATATGCAACAAGATAATAAAATATAATTTATTCGCAATTATACGTAATAATTAATTATTAGGTATAATTGCAAATTTATTCGACCCGTAATTTAGAGATTGTTTAATTATTGGATAAAATTATTAAAATATAAAAATAAACCATTTGGATAAAATGATTAAAGGATTTTTTAGTTGGAGGCTCTAAGAATAATGGCGAATTAATAAACGCTGCCCTCCACTACTAAATAATAATTATGAACCGTAAAAATGCAACAAGTACAATTTTTTTAATATTTAAATATAAATATATCCAGATTGCAAATAAAAGAGTTGTATTTATAATAAAATTATACGTATGACACTTATGTACATGGATGACTGCAACAGATTTGAGTAATGCAAATTTTATTAACGGAACGCATTGGAGTTTTATGAACATCATTTATTTGAAATTCCATGCCAGACGGCTAGTCAAGAAAATAAAATTATATTATATTAAATTTTATAGCAATTCACGAGCCATTATTCATTGAAAAATATTTTTTGAATGTAAACATTTTGATGTAAAGATAAGTTATATAATTTAAATTATGAATAAATGGAATTTAGATTCAAAGTGATTAGTGTACCAGCATTAAGGGACTTTGCCTGCTCCCTCGGATTAATTTTTAATGATTTTTTCAATTTTAGTGACAATGTTTTCCTTAAAAGACATTGACGGAAGTGTTTGTCCGCACTTATCAAGCCAAAATAAATATTATATATATACAAGTGAGCTCAATATTGCCTACAAATACATACACACTTATTTTTTCATCGGCGTCCGTTCATAAAGTTTCGCATCATCGTCTACAAGTCAGAAAGTTTTGTTCACGTTAGGTTCAAGCACAACTCAAAACTTTACTCGTCACCCAACATTCTAGTTTTGACAAGAGTTTAGTGTTTGACTTCGACCACTACATTCGTGTGGTTGACTGTGGTTGACACATTTCATCTATCATTGCAGATTTCTTTTCATCTCAAATTTGAAATGAATAATTAAAATATTAAATATAAAATCAGAGTAAAACTTAAAACTTTAAAAAACAATCAAATTTCCACTTTTATTTACCAATGCTTGGTCTTAATCAGAAAATTCTTTCATCGGGTATAACCCATAATTACTCTAGAATAATAATCAGTACCCTTCATGTCATTCAATTAAAGTCGACCCAATGAATACTGTTTGCATAAATAATGGTTTTAAGGATAACTACCGACACGTTCATAAAATATATACAAAAAACAAAACATTGTTCGGAGATGTCTGGAATAGTCTAATATTAAAATACGGAGTTAGGCGAATTTTGAACGTGGTAACGATCGACGACATGATAGATCTTTGATGACGTGGTTGACTGTATAAAAACTAATTGTAGCAGAAATGGGTCACCATCAGTTAAGTCATCACCATAAACTAACAGATTTTCTCTACAGTGTGTTGTGTGGTGACTATAAGAGGCCTATCATTTAATTACTGTTATCTAATTCTTTAGGAGTAACAAGATAACTACATATAAAGGTAAACTAAATCATTCGTTGTTTTAATTTTATATATTTTGTTATTAAGTAAACAACAACATTTAATATTTAAATAACAGCATATGAAAAAATATAGACAATTGGAACGGTAGAATATTGTATACTAACTATTATAGACAGTAAAATAGAAGGAAATCAAAAAAGAGAAAAGAAAAGGAATCAAATTCTAGAAAAAATAAATCAATGATTTATTCTCTATCATTCTTTATTCTGTATCAATAAGTCAAAAGGAAAGCAGAATGTAAACCTATCCGAAAATTACTCCACCAACGAAGACATCTTAAATCTCAAATCATAAGATTATGATTTAGATATGTTAATAGTACAACATTCTTCAGTACAATGATGGAGACCCTAACATATAGAAACTGCCACGTACCTATATATTAGTTCCCCATCCCTATGTTTTAAAAGTCATTGAACCGTTCCCAGCCAAGATACCAACAATTAATAAAAATAATTTTACAGTAGTAAAATTCAAATATTTTTTTATAAATAATGTTCCTCTATAAATAATACAACAAATTAAAATTCATGTCGTCATGGCGGTATTATAAAATATTTTTTTAACCTGACGACGACTATAAACTAATTTTTATTTCTCCTTTAAAACGTAAAGGAATTGTCTCAAAAGGCTCACAAAGATATTTAAGTAAAATGCGAAGGGCTGGTGTTCGCTGAAAATTTAATGAGACCGTCGCTTTCTCAGAATTTTTATTTGGCTCAAGCTTTTTGTATTTTGATATTTATTTTAAATAATTTAATGTCCATGTTTTCTACAGTATTCAATTTTTTATATTTAACGGTAATATAAAAATTAAATTTATTGTTTTAATTAAAATTTACGGCGTGAAAACTCTAGAAGAAAACAAATTAGAACAAAAAAATCGATTAATTAATAAAAAAAAAATATTGCTGCATCAAAACAGTCAAAAGAGTCTCAAGATCAGATTTTTCTTCTTTGCTCACCTTAATAATGTTTCTATGTCTGGATTGCTAACAAATATGTCACTAAAATGTAAAGATAATAGTTTAAAATAAAAGTTTAACATTATGTTCCATATTTAAATTAAGTATAACTTTCTTTTTCAGATGACACAGCTAGCATTTGCTTTTTGATGAAACTTTAAAAATTATTTAGTGCCCAAAAAAGGAACTTGAACTAGAACCAATTTAGTTAAATTATATATAAACCAAAACGATTTCATTTCTCGATTCTATGAGAATTAAAAACATAATAAATTATAAACACGGAATAAAGATTCCAATCTTTTATATGTAAATGCATGCACAAAACGCAATGGAGTGGCGGAGAAGTACGATCTGGTGTTAGTTCCTATACCGATAGAATTTTTAATCTTATTTTATGGCATTGAATACACCAGGAACGAACTGAGCTGAAATACAAAATTACGATGTCGGCAGGTAAATGAAATATTTTTATTTACATTTATTGTTCTGTATCTGTTTACATTACATAGATTACTATGATTGATGATTTCACACTGTGCTCTTTTAAACCACTTATCATCAATCCATGAATCAGACATGCAGATTCCCTCATGATGTTTTCCTTTACCACCTAGCATTTAAATCACAATATCGAAGATCGAACTCGGTTTATTCGCGTATCGTAAAGTTACACGTGCGCTCGGACCCTGAGTACTACTGCTCTTTACTCCGACTATATCTCGATGTAAAATAATCAATGGATATAGACAACAGCGACTAGACTGCAGAATTAATGGTATTGCAATAGTGAATCCGTTTAAAAACCGGAGCACAAATCGTTTTTACACGTTATATATCAACATTGCAAATAAAAACAAGATATAGGACGAATAGGCCGGAAGAAGGATTACGCCTTCACAGAATACCAACATGAAAGCATACCTTAATATACTTCATGTCGGAGATGGATATGGACTTTAAAAATAATTGATCATGTATTTACTATACCAAAGTAAACTGTGTTCGATCGTCATATTCTTACTTTATAATTAGTATAATCATTACTGAGTTACAGAAACAAAACAACACATCAAAATCTGTTTTTAATACTAAAAAGTAACTTAATAGTCATAATAACTTTCTTAGTAGATTACATTTTTCATAACAAACTACTTTATATATCACTTACTAACTTATCTTAACATAAAAATAAATTTTAAAAATATACACGGAAAACAGATTTCTATGATTGTGTTTCTTTGTCAAGTTAACTTTAAGGTATAAGGTAAGTTTAATATAATTGTGCTGCATCTGTTCGATTTCTTCGTAAATCGGGCATTTTTACGAAAACTTTTAGCGACCAAAATAATATTTAAAAACCAAAGACAATAAAACCATAAATAACTTATAGAAATTATGTTAACAACATGTTCCAGCTTTGGTTCTGTGCGGGTTCTGCTAGTGTGTTTTTTTCCAATCAAGCGAAGAAAGTCCACTTATCCATAATGGGGCCGCGTGACATATTATACGTGTCTAGATGCGCTACAGTGGGATTTATGCGATTGACGTTATACCCTACTACCACACATCATAGCAAGTTAAGGATAAACATTTTATGATATTTAATGTTATTTAATTTTAAGCGGGCTCAGCAGTTGCTATGATAGGAGCTAATCTTCGCTTCGGATCATCTGGAGCGAACAATGCTACAATTCTCAACAACACGAGACATTGCCCGCCAGGGGGCGCTGCTAGTGCCGCTGCACTTTTAGCACTGTCAAGTTTAGGCATATCAGCAAACATCGCGCTCATGACTGTTATACTCAGCAAAAAACAACTAAGAAGGTATGTCTTAAACTAGGTTACTTATTAAAATTTCTCAATATGTCGTTTGCCATGTAAATTGTATTTTAGATCCGGTATTTTTATTTATCAAATGGATTATCGAAAGGTAAGTGTAGTCTTATTTATGAAATTCATATTAACGAGAAACAAGATATTCGCGTAGTATTACCTTTTTACATAAAAATGTAAAGCATATATTTTAGAAGTCCATATAATGTTTATACCTATAATACGTTTACACCTGTGGTACGTATATCTGTTTTTATTTATTAACTGAAGCACAGTTTCGAAAATTGAAAAGACGAAGGGAAGAATTTTCAGCCAAACTATTTTCGCAATTGTATATATAAACATCGTCTGCTATCCTTTTGAAGCAGAACAGCAAAACACGGCTATTATTGAACTTTCGTTACTCGTATCACTTTATAGAAACAAAAATAAATATTACTTGTTTTCAATTTCTATTTGGAAACTATTGCTGGAACCTTATAAGTAAATTTCTATTCTATAAGTTTTTAAGACTAGCATGGCAGCAAGAAAACTTTAAAAAAATTGAAGATTTTAAGTCGATACAAATATTGAGTTCACAATCTCTTTCAAGTTATCTCTTTCATCTAATACGACTATTTAAAGTTTTGCATGTAACCAATTTTATAAATATTTAATTTTAGTCCTTGTAACATGAATAAATGCATGCCCTTCCAAAGTCAGGACGGCTACAAATCGTTACGCGTTTAAGGTGAAAGTTCGCGAGCTACATATCTCAACAGATTGGCAGAATCATGTAATTATGTATTTATATGTATTTGTATATATATCCTAGATAAGTATGTATATTTGTATTTGTCATATATGTATTTTTTAATTATGTATATGTTGTTGAGTTATATAATATTATTAATTTAATTGTATTTTAATCACGACAAAGTTTTTAAGCATACAACTACCTCATTTCATCTCTGCATTACCCTAAGGTTGACTGGTAGAGAATGCCTAAGGCATTTAGTCCACCTTTATACATACTGTATATAAGCCTTAAATAAATAAATAAATGTATTTATACAATAATGATATTACAGGTGGTCACACGGACTTCTCTTCCACCAGGCAATCGTGGACTGTGCTCGAGCTGCAATTCTTTTACCTCTTGGCATTGCCGTCTTTCGTTGTCAACCTGTCTATAAATGTTCACTAGTAGAAACAGCCTTCTTATTGCTTGTGAGTTCAAAATATTTTATACTTCACAACCATTAGCCCAGGTCTAATTAATTACTAGATTTTCTTCCTTGAAGTCAGAGCTTTCATGGAATCGGAGATATATAGCATGACCGGTTTTGACATAATGACATATGGGATTTTACCACCTTTTTAAGAGCTAAAAATTTAAAATTCAAATCAAAATTGTTTTACTCATGTTAGGCCTTAATCTTTATATCAATCTCGATGTTATGCATGAATTTAAGTCCAATCACATGCCTTAAAGTTGGAACAGCTACTTAGTGATCTCCGATGACGCCATTTTAAATGATTAGTAATTTCATTTGGTATTCAATGTGTTAATCAGTTAAGTAAAATGTAGCGATTAAAACCTACATATCTGTTGTTTTATTATAATTATATATATTATAACTATACAATACAATTATAAATAAATATTTCCAAAAGAATATAAAGAGACATTAACTCCGTCATTTCGCATACTTTGTGGCGGAAGAAACTGGTAGAAAACCTAAACTAATGGAGAAAATCACAATCTGTGCTATAACAAAAACAATAAACATCATTTCGTGTTAAACGTTAACCAGTTTATAGGCATTCCTGTCCTGGCAATATTGTACTATGTACTTGTAGCATGGTCTATTCAAGCAAGAAAGGCAATCAATCGAAGATGACCGTAACATCCGCCACTTATTTGACGCAAACTCTCCGGATATGTGCAAAACTAAACAAAATTAAAGCATGAAGGTGTACGACAATCGACAGTCCCTAGAAATGGTTGAAGCATCGGATTAGACATTTTGAATATTCAGCGCAAGACAAGTGGTAGGCGAATTCAAAATGCGAATAAGTTAATTGAAATTGCTATTTTAATCTACACCTGACCCCATGTACTTATTATTTGAGTCACAAAAGTGAAAAAAGTAATGAAAAAAAAATTGCATTGCGATTAAATAGATTCGCCTGTATCAGCTAGGTTTTTGAGAGGCAGGAGAAACGATGCAAAAAATCAAAATTTTTCTTATTCCATAAAATAAAATATTTAATAAACTTTTCGGAAGATCTGATAAATGTTAATACATGTATATATAGTTTGAGTATTAAATTCCTCCTAAGAAGAGCCTTAATAGTCCCGATGGGCTAAGAGGCTAAGATTGTGTTGAAAATGAAAAGTAAGTAACATCCCATATAAGTAACTCACTATACTTTTGCAAACTTGACCTCCCCTTATAATGATGGTATGAATAATGGTGTTATAATCAAATAAACAAGGCAGAATGAAATGTTTTAATTCATTAAGTAATATAAGACTTGCATTAGGGATACGGATTAAGGATCACTTAACTATAAGTGCTTATTTCCGTTATTCTTATCAATCTTATTGTTATGATAACAACAAAAAAAATTGTTGAACGTATGTAAGTACGGAGAAAAAGTCCCTTTTAATGAAATTACTATCACCACTTTATTTTAGAAAGTCGCGAATAACGGTTTGTCATCAAATTACGACACCAAATAGTATCAAAATCGTCAGGAGATATTATCATTTATCAAAATATTAATAAGATAATGCGTTTATTGTCCCAATTTAAAGTCTGTAGATCCAAAGTCTTTTTTTAAACGGGAACTACTTTTTGTCTTCAAAACGGATTGATTTTGAGACTTAAAGAGTCTTAAATTGTATTTTTTTCGTTGTTCGTATCGTATTTGCTGTATTTTTTATAAGATTTTTGTAAATGCAAAAAATAAAAGAAATTATTATTTTATTAATCAATGAGGAAATGTAACTCGAACGGTCGCCAATGTTCGCAAACATAATCTCCGTACGTAACGTACTCGTTCGATATAAATGCATATGCATTGCTCTGTTGTGGGCTATATTCAGACAGTGTAACTTAGTAGAGCGATATAACTGAAAAGCGCGATAAGCTCAAATGACAATGTGTCGGCTACGGCTCGTAGAACCGATAAGCATTATCAAGCAGCAATCTCGTATTGGCAAACACAATATAAAACGATCCTTCCAAAAGTTATGATGGTCTAAAATGATCAGTGAATTAAAGACTATCATTGTTAATTGTCAACTGTTTATTATATCCAATTTTATTTCATGTAAATGAGTTTGTTTAAAGACATCCCGAGTAGAAATGCTGCTAGGGCATTAGACCTGAATAAGTAGATGTTTAGTGCTCCCCTGATACCTTAATTGTCTATGTTGATATGTTTATGGATGTTCATAATTTATGTTCATGTACAACAGTTTAAAAATTATATGAATACCGGTGCGTTTAAAAGGATAATAAAAAACTACCGCAACTATATATTCATAGCATGTTTGTGTAACAGACAAATATTTTATTTTATATTGTTTTAAGAACCGTAGCACATGTGCTCTGTCGAAACGCTTGATTTGAATTTACGTTACGCGAGCAAACCGAGTTCGATCCCCGGTGCCGGCACCAATAAATTGTTAATAGCAATTTAAAGTGCTGATTTACCACGTGAGCGGCGGTAAAAGAAAACATGGTAAGGAAACCTGCGTCTTATAAATAATAATAATAAAATATTTCGAACACATTTGAAGTTCGGCAATCCGCAGTGGAGCTTTATAGGTCCTAATTTTTTTTTACTTCTGATCGGTTTTATTCTATTTTATTCTGTCCCATCCTGTCCCGTTCTTTTCTGTCCTATTCTATCCTGTCCAGTTCTGATTTGTACTGTTCTGTTCTGTCCTGTTTTGTTCTGTACTGTCCTGTACAGTTCTGTTCTGTTCTGTTTAGTCCAGTTCTCTTCTATCCTGGTCTATCCTCTTTTGTCCTGTCCTGTCTTTTTCTATCCTGTTCTATTCCATTTCATTCTATTTTCCATTCCACTAGGATAAAACAAACAGTTGCACATTTTTAAATTACAAAGAAAAAAAGCCTAAATCAAAATATAAATACATAAACGCCCAAGCAACTATATTTTCCACGGACTAATTAAATATGAAAAGAGGAATTATAAATAAGGTATATATGAGATTAAACACATTATAATATTAATTTCAGGTAACAGTGTCAACAGTTAATATGTTAACAACAGTCTTAAATGATAGTCCCATCTTTCCTGAAAATGAAGAAGAACAAGCCGATTTATCCGCTCCGTTACTTATGGATAGCCCACAAGTACGTTTTAATAGTTTTTAATAACCATATCATAAAAACAAATGTATAAAACGTATTAGCCCTTAAAAAAAATGAACTTACACCTTTTGGTCTTTTAATTACAGTGATTAAATTAGGTTAAAAATAATCGAATTTTGTTTCAGTGTGTCCTTTTTGGAACATTCATGATATGGTTTGCATCCATCACTATAAACCTTGGACCAACATTCTTATCCGGGGCCTTAGCAGCAAGCGCTGGTTCATATAGCTCTTATGGTCCGTCACCATCATGCCCTTTAGTTCGAGGACCTTTCCGACATTACGTACTCAACGCTCTTTGGATTGGTGTCAATGCTGTCTGCGTTGGACTGACTTTATTTCATTTAAGAAAACTTCACCGGGATCTTACAAAGGTTTATATAATGTTTAAACAACTCTTCATCAAGTACAGACTGTACGGAGAAGTTTAATATAACATATATAAGAGGTGCTTCGTTTAATATCATGCTATTGCATTAATTTATGTTCTTGCTTAGATTCAAAGCTGCCACTTCTCCATGATCATTTGAGTACCAAAATAACGTATGTTAATCGTATATCACCTTGCTTGCTCTGAAAACAAATAATAGACGTAGTTAAAGTTATGAGTGTTACCAAAGTATCGTAGTACAATTTTGATAGCGCACATAGGTACCAAAGAAGACCAAACTTTACATGATTATGATGTACGGTAAAGTTTTGTGCAATTGTAATAACGTCTAATTTTACAAAAAAAATGTCATTACGACTACAACATGTCAGTCACATGGCATTTTGCCATATTCACCACTTATTCTTTAAGCAAATAAGATTTAAATTTTCGGTTATCAAAACATTATAATTGTGATATTGAAATACTTATAAAATTACAATGTCATCAGCAAATTATTAGCCGGATGTAGGAAAGAGAGATTTTAGGTTTCGATAATTTAAATCTTATGGCATGCAGGCTAACGTAGAAGCTGTTCGAGTAGCTGGTTTAGTGACCACGCTTGTCAGCATGGCTGGAGACAACAGGCGCATGGATTCACTACCCAACAGCGTTGGACCAAGAGTAAGTACTGCGCATGTTGAAAGTAAAGATATGTTGTATCTTGTTGTCACAGTAGAAATATCTGTATGCACTTTACTTCAAAACCTTCTTGCTTACTTCAATTTATACGATACTTGTCTTGCGATTAATCTGTGAACTATATATATATATATATGTTTAACTGATTTTCCTTCTATGTCACACTGAAAAAAATTGTAAAATTGTAGCACAATCCTCAGTAGCCTTTACTCAATTTAAATGCAAAATTGGTAATGCATTTCATGGACTGCAATGATGTTCAATATAGTATATTTACGAACTCACTATGGATGACTTGTGGTAAATATTTTTTCGAACCTGTCTACAGGTTTACGTTAACTCATAGAATTATATAGTTTTTATAAATCTTTTGACATATATAGCTGTCATTAGTAATTAGGTTTAAAAAGTTTTCTTGCTTATAGGAATTATATTCATTACATATAGGTAATAAAGAATCTTTTATGACCATAACAATTTTAGACTGTAGACGGAGCACTTGCTGATGGTCAGTGTGGCCCTATTGGAAGCGCCAATTTACCTCTTGGTGGTGGACGACGCCTACGGGGATATCTCGCGCGGGTAGAAAGAGAAGGTGTTCGCCGTGTTCGTATGTTTCTCGTCATCACCGCTGCTTATGTTCTCTTCTGGGGTCCATTGTTTATTATAACTTTGCTGCACCACCCGGCTCTGACGTCACATGTTGCATATGAAGTAAGTTCAAACTGTATTGTTGGATTAAATTTAATTATTTTACATTTTAAAATCTTTATTAATACTTGTCTTGTTAAGCACAGTATAATGGTATTAGTATAAAAAGTAGATTACGTCTAACATATTATGCTAACTAGGTGGGAATGATATAAAATTGTACAGGACTTAGGTAATCAAAACATATTTGTTTGGCTTGAATTAACATTATACCCTCTCTAGAGAAAATGCTACGCGCACTAGTCGGTTCGATATACTGCTAATTAGCGAAGATTAATTACAACAGATTTTACGTCATTGAAATAATTTTTAATTTATTTTTGAAAATTCCCTCAGGATCGCTGTCTTATGTTATCAATTTTATATAATATTATGTAAAATGATATGAAAAATATCCGATTAATATTTTCTTTCTTAGATGTATTTCCAAATAACACTGCACATCTCATACGTCCACGCAGCAGTAAATCCTCTTCTATTCATGGCTTTACATCGAGCGCTTCGTCGAGCCGCTTTACAACTGTGCTGTGGGTGCTGTGTCCATTGGAGCCAGTTTGTTCTTGCCCTCACAGCTGCAGGTAATTAAGTAATGGAGAAACATTTAGACAACTAATTCTACTTTTAAGTCCTATCTAATCTATTCAGTCCGTGCTCCTTCAGGGGAAAGGAAATTTTATTAGAGATCTCTTCCATATTGAAATTATCCGACAAATTAATATTAACCTATTCGGGATCTCGAGTACTTAAGTGTTCATTTTAAATATAACTTGTCTTGTAAAAGACGTGTTACCTCACTATTGTATGAATTTAAAAACTTTATTTATGGATAAAACCATATTTCGAACATCGACAATATTTTAATGCGACTCTCAACTATAAAACTTCATAATTAGTTCGTAAGATTTTTAAAATACTCTTCTAGCTCAATCGCCTCTTGCCCCTTCGTCGTTTTCACCTGCAGCAGCATCTCCCGAGCCGCCACCAGCTCCGCCACCACCGCTGGTGCCACCGGCACCACCATCATCGCATCCTGCGCCGGTAGCACCACACACGATGATGGTAATTACCTCTTATATGTAAGTGTTAACACCGTAATACGTGATTTAAATTTCTGGCCCCCAAACCTGCACGAGTATGACTAGAATAGAATACCGTGTTCTCAATCAATAAATTATTATCACACATAATCTGAATCTTACAAAAGTTTAAAAGCCTCGTTTTATTAGTATTTTTAATTTTATTTACCTGTTCTTAGATATGCATGAATTTTAAATTGTGTGATATCTTTTGTAATTGTTACTTTGTAAATGATTTTTTATAACAATTAGTTAATAATACAAATTAATAACGATTTATAGAAAGGATCATTAAAATCAATAATAATATAAATATATATATATATATATATATATATTTATGTATATATATATATATATATATATACGAGTATATTTGGTAGAAAATTCTAAATGATCGATTCGGTAACGTAGACTATAAATACAGCCAGCATCAAGTTGTTCTCCTCTAAACAATCTCAAAATCTCGATCTCAGAGTTGGGAAGTTGAGGAGTATGATGCTGAGAGTATGTCGAGTGCGCGTGTGCAGGGAGACGAGGATATGATGGAGTGGAGTGGCAGCTTACGGCGCCAGGTGCGATCGCCGCGATCTCCGCGATCCTCGCGCTCGCCCAGCCCGTTGCTGCCCACGATATGAACATGACGCCTCAAAATCCCACGCATCTTCACGCCACACCCACAAGTTGCTAAACATATCCGTGGTCGACTTATTATTTGTGACAACTACTTTTTAGATATAAGCGACGTCTTCTACATTATCTAATTGTATTTTGTCAATGTGTATTAGTTTAAAAGGTACGATTGATATAACATGTAAATTAAATCCTTAATGAAATTCTTTATTTAATATTACTTATAATGCAATGCAAATCTAAAGTATATGTATTGTAAATATAAGTTGTGTTAATATGACACTGATCTAAAATAATAATTAATGAACTTATAACAGTCAATGGGAAATGAAAAGCTCAATTTAAAATAACAATACTAAATTGCTATTAAGTAAAAAGTAAAAATACACTTATTACATACAACTATGATAAAATGTAGAAAATAAATATTTTTAAATATATTTTGTGAAATACATTAAATGACGTCAAAAAATAACACCAAGTAGATATGATAAATCCAAAGTATAAAGTATTTGTAATTAAAATTTAAGAATATTATAGTCTCATTATAAACTATCATAATAAGATTTTATTTTATTGGAGATTTTAAGTTTTATTTCTCAAAACTTGTCTTAAAAAAGTTGAATATTTAATATATATTTCATTCAACTTAAGACCATAATTTTATAATTTCCCCACGAGTTAATAAAATTCCACTCAAAGCATTCAAAATCGTTCAATGAGAATGAGTGAGTGTTCATTCATATTATTAGGTGGAGATAGAACCCATAGGGATTTTAAAATTTTAAGTATAATTATTATGACTTGTATGTGAATCTAGTAGCTTATATCTTTCCAGCCAACATTGAACGGCAATTTTATTACTGTGCCAAGCGTACAAAATCTAATTATCTTTCCTGTGTGTAGTCACTTTACTTGTACAAATTCTAAATTGAAATAATTAACTAACTCATATTGTGAATATTTTAAGTTGTACATTATTTCTCAATTGGTTAATTTGCTTTCCTTATTCTGCCTACACAATATCAAAATATAAGAGTAATTTAAAAATATTAATCTATTTGATTTAATTAATTTCAAAAACGACAACATTATAACACTTTGTGACAATTTGCAACAAAAGTTTCCTAACTTTGTATATTTTTAACATTTATATTAAATATTAAATAACAATAATTCAATAACTATCAAATTTAGTTCTGAATAATGTTATTTTTTCACAGTTTCTTTAGAACCATTTAAAAATGTAATTAAATTATATAAATAGTAATTTAGAAATCCATAATGAAGTAAGATTTAAATATACCATATTATATACAATAAAATATTTGCTTGTTACGTACAAGGGTATGCGTATAAATTTAATTAATATTGAAATTCAATCAATTTCATTTTTTAAATGTTTTACGACGCAATAAGGGTATTAAAATCAAACTGATTTATTACATTGAACTTATAGCGTACAAATAAATTTAGTAATAATAATAAATTGATGTAATTATTTATCTATAAAGCACATTAGTAAAATGCACGGCTAGTAATTTTTTGTTCAATTGTGTTTTACTATATTACAGGAATATTTACTATTTTAAATAATTGTAGATTCATGTGAAATACTTATTAGGAGCATAAATAATATAATAAATTATATAAACACATGCCATTATACAATAACAAATAAACTTAAATAAGGAGATATGTTAAATAAATGGGTTGTTAAACCGTCTTTGTATACAAAGGTTGTAAATATTATAAATGATGAATGATTGTAAAAATTACAATGAACTAACTAAAAACTGTTTTCTTAAAAAAGACCATAAAATAAACTTTTAAAATAAAAACTAAAACGAAATACAATTGTTTCCCTTGTTATCCTTTATATCCTCATCGTCAAAGCCCATTAATGGTCTACTGCTGAAGAAGGCCTCCATTCCCTTGGGAAATCGCAGAGAGTCTGGCTAACCGCACATCATTGCATCTTGGCGCACCTGTGACAATGATACAAATAAAGGGCATCTCATGTTTAAGTTCGAAGTAGTCATAAAAATTAAATCTCGTATTTTATAATACAGATTCTACAGAGTCGTCGGCATCTACAAGCTGATATTGTTTGTCTGTTTGAAAGATTCCCCTTCAACCTTCGATCATTCGCAAGTTCGGGTGCGAGGACACCTCCTCGACAAACCTTCTAGTTTATTCGTTTACTAATTATTACATACTGTTTATAATTTGGATCGCTATAAGTGTCTGGTTGTAACAACCTTCATCGCTATCTTCAAAATCATTCACTAATAACGTATGAACTAGAACACTAGAAGGATTTATGTATATATGCCAATAACAATGGCTTAGAGTGCGTCTACGGTACTTCAGGTTGTAAGTTCGAATGCGCCAATGGATTGTTGCCGTAAACTATCTCCTAGCATAAGCATTTTACCTTAGTTATTGGTATAAACAGTGTATATAACTCTAAAGTGATGCTACTTATATGGTAATTCAGTAGCGGAAAGAGTGTCAGCAACTAACATTTTTTTTAACCATTATTTTTATAACTTTCTTTAACATCAACACATTTTCTTATGACATAATACGGTCCACGTTCCCGTTTACAATGACGTCACTGCCAAAACAAAAAGTATGTATATACTATAATTATATAATTAGGACACAATGAGGTTTCGAAATCTTTAAAACAAGGTTTTAATTGCACTT
Source organism: Teinopalpus imperialis (assembly GCA_029286865.1). Classification (NCBI taxonomy): domain Eukaryota; kingdom Metazoa; phylum Arthropoda; class Insecta; order Lepidoptera; family Papilionidae; genus Teinopalpus; species Teinopalpus imperialis. The sequence continues at coordinate 792,992 of JAGSMU010000026.1, read as the reverse complement.
TTTTTTCTTGCATTTCCGCTACTATCAGGACATTAATTGGTTATGCTAATATGGATGATGGTCCCCTTATAATTCAATCTAACACCAGACATGACTTAAAATATTAGGCAATGCGTGAATCTTATATCGCAATGGAATAACAGTAATCATTGTAACTTTGCATCATACAAAACTTTTTAACTTTTACTTAGAACTGATTCACATTTTCCTTTTTTTCTAATAAATAACATCAGATGCGCAGATTTTTTTTTAAAGTGCCGTGAGCAAAGGGTATTTACGCAAATACGAGTACAGAAGAATTCAATCGTCGTCTCCTTCGCTACTCCGATTTAATATATATGTATGTATGCAATAAGATCGAAGGAAGGTGAAAGTTTGTGTATGTATGTATGTATGTCACTGAATAAATACATACATAGAACACACCTAGACCTGCAGAGAAAATATTATAATTACATCCGGCTGGTAAACGAAAACCGACGCTAACAGTTGATTTTAACCCCATAATAAATCTATCTTATATTTCGATATCAATTTGATATATTTGAAATTTGTTGTATTTCGCACCATAGCGTATAATCATCCGTACTATAATAAAATGAAATAAAAAATATTAATAATTACAAAATGTTATATGCATAGTTAAGGTTAGCAAATGCACTTGAGTATTCAACTCGATATAGCCCCACCAACCTGCTACAATACTCTTGCAAGAAGTACCATTAAGGGGACAAATGTTCTGTCGCACATGTCCTGCGCAGTTGATGTTGTTTTATAAGATTTCGTCGTATTTGATCAGAAGCTCATCGGAATATCTTTTAGGAATAAGGTTCTTGGAAAAAAATTCGGGTCGAATTTTGTGAGGTTTTCATTAGAAAATAACGTATTTTCGTATTTCGTATATATATATATATATATATATATATATATATATATATATATATATATATATATATACTTATTTATACATATAGAAAATAAGGAAAATACGTTATTTTCTATGAACAGCATGTTTACAATATTTACAATGCTATTATATAAATTTATGTAAGACACAACCTAACTGAAAGAAAAGAAAAGCAATGTTTATATACCTAATAATTAAATTTATTACAATGTTAATAATAATCATCATCATCGCTGCCCACATTAGTCCACTGCTGAACATGTCCTATCCCACATACTGCCACGAAGCACTATCTTAAACCACCTGTATCCATAGACTACAGGCTTGCAAACGTCGTAGTGCACACATCACACAGAATACCATCGTGAAATCGCAGCATAATAGAGACCCGAGACCACACGTAACACAGCAGGTGTTACGTGTGGTCTCGTTGACCTTTATTACTGGTGACGAGGCATTCCATCTCAGTCCTCAAGGGCGACAACGCATCTGCATTATGATTCCTTCATTGAATTAATGAATGGAATGTAGATGTCATAGGCTGCAGGAATCACTTAGCATCAGATGAACTGTGTGCCCGTTCGTTATTCTCAATGTAATAAAAAAAAAACATCGTCGTGCAAACTTCCTACAAAATGCATGTTCACAATACCAAAACTCAATGCTGATTTTACGAAACAAAAATATCTTTAAATGAATGTCAATTAAAAAATTATAACATACTTTAAAATAAAAAGTACTTACAACAATAGGAAATGTACAAAGCTGCCAACATTTTAAATAAAAGCTTTTCACTCCGAATGCGTAAAAAACTTTTTTCATCCTAGTTTTTCCTGAAGCAGTTCTTTACAGGATCGGCATTCAGAATAATGAAAACTGGCTTTAGAACTACCTCACATCAGGTAATATATAACTGATGTTATAACTTTGATAAGTTTAAATATATGTATGTAGTAATATGTTGTAGATATATTATTTCATGAAAAAATATATACTCGTACTTTCTAAGGAATTCATTAACGTTAGGGTCATAAACTATATTTAAAATACCTTTCAACTCAATATATATAAATAAAAATACATTTCTTTAATGTTCGTAATATTCCGAAATAAAATTTATTCAAATTTGGACATGTCAACGTCTGTGGGGTCAGCTAAACTTATCGTTTAAGTTTAGCTGACCCCATCGGATATATATTGGATCGTTACAGTATATGATGAGGGTGCCCGAGCTCTGGATGGTGGCTACCATACAGTTTGAGGAAAAACATGTCACTCAGTCTTATTTTGTCCACGTCCAAGAGTCCGCTAGTTGCTTCACCGCTTTATAATAACACTGTATAAAGTAAATTTTGTATTTGCTCCTTTAAGATACTCGTATGTAATACAATATTCTGAATAAGTACGACGAAAGACTTTAGCACATAAAGAAATTAAATTCACCATTGGGTGATGGTGGTGGTTTTGTATGCTTGTAGGATAATTTTCAAAAAAAGGGTGCATTTCTACATTCATGCTTACTATATATGACGCACAACCGTAACGGCAAACCAATTTTTTCTCAACGGAATTGTATTTTTAAAATGTCAGGTTACTTGAAAATTTATATCCAATACTGTTTCAACTTTCAGGTCGTTCCTTGCTGCTGTCAACTTTCTTTAAGACATAAACCATAAGTTTATGTCGTTCCCAATACAGTGGTACTAATAGTTGGCTATGTTTAGAAATGAGTCGTATTTCGTGTTGAAATTACTTTATACACATCAACCTTTATCGTATTGTGTAAAATACACATGTATTGTGTAAATATATACATTTAGTTTTAGATTGACTTTTAGAGGGATTTAGGAATTTAATTTTATACGAATAAACAAAATAGAGTGGAAGAGACACGTTGCAACTGGTATCTAGCGGTAGTTAGAGAATTGGCTCGATCGTGGAAGGGCACTCCCTCACAGGAGACCCCAATACAACCATCTCTGCCGTCAGGTGACCACGCATGGTCCTTAAAGCTGAGGATAAATAATAATAAACTTAAGGACCCTGTCGGAGGCTGACACATACCGATACTTGGGTATGTCACAAAATATAGGTATCGTTGAGGCGAGCATGAAACAATCGGTTCGCGAGGTGTTTTGTGCGCGCCTGACAAAGCTGGTTAATACACTTTTGTTGGGCGTGAATACATTTGGTATACTCAAGTGGACTCAAACCGAATTATAAGCCCTGGACAGAAAAGTCCGCACAACTATGATGTCCCACAGGATGCATCACACAAGATAGTCGGTAATATGTACTTACAGCGAAGGCATGGAGTCCGTGGCCTTTTTAACGCCGTAACCATGCACAAACCGCGAAGCGTACAGCCTCCGTAACTACTTTCTGATGAGATCGGGTGGTGCCTTCATGCGAACGTTATAGCATGTGACAAAGGGCTTACCTCTCTGTCCTTAGCCAACGAGCAATGGCAGGACCAGGGTGTACAGAGCGTCTCTGACCAGGAGTAGACACAGTGGCCTCCCTTCACTGGCTACACTTTGGTGACCTTTTTGGGAAACCTAGGGTTTTGTCTGTGCGATACAAGATCAGGTAATTAAGACCAACAACTATCGGAGATACTCGTACATCCTGAAGGACGGCACCGTCGACATGTGTCGAGCTTGCCATCGCCCTGGTGAGTCCCTCAGGCATGTTATCTCTGGTTTTTCGGCGCTTTCTAACTCTGAGTATCTGCAGCATCCATCTGTAGCTCGCTCTGAAGTCTTGTGGATGGATGAAGTGGTGGTGGTGGAGATCACGTTATTATAAGTACTCTCCGGAACCCGCGCTCAAAACTAATCGTGCCAGGCTCTACTGGGACGGGCCCATAATCACAGACTATTCTTGCGAATAAGCCTGATATCGTGTTTATGGACCGGGCACAGTGAAGGATATTTTTGGTCGACATCACGATTCCATATGACGAGAACCTCTTGAAAGCCGAAACAGATAAAAGACAAAATATCTTCTTAAAATATCTTATCAAAATATCTAATATCACACGAGGTGACCGACATGTGGGTTGGTATGCGGAAGGAAATTATTCTTATAGTCGTGTCTACAAACGGGTGAATCCCAACCAGCTTCTCGGTACGGGCAGCTCTGGGCTCAAATGCAGAAGGCGGTGCTCCTTGACACCGCTCGTATAGTTCGCAGGTTTCTTTCCCTTTTTTAGTTTTTTATTTATTTATTCTATTGACCAACCAGGCGGAGATGGGAAAAAAATATCCCCTAAATAATAATAAAACTACAAATAATAATAATATTTTATTTACTTAACCAAAACATTGTTTACAGAAAAGCAACATAGTACATATTAAAACACTTAAAACCAACCAACCTTTAAATTTATCCACACAATTTTTTTTTTCTTTAGCAGCCGTGACGATTAAGATGTACGGGTACATAGATGTCATGAGTCGGAGTCACCAAATACATCAGGTGAACTTTATAATCGTTTATCAATCGTAATATTACTACAAAAGAAATCTGAGTTTCTAGATCTTACACTCATCGTACGAAATACTGCATGCTAGTTATTATTGCTATTATTTTAGAGCATATATAAATAGATCATGATCACAGATGCTGGTAACCTTGGTAATACACCAAACCTACATTCAACACCAAACTTGTGAAAAGATTATGAAAATGATTTTTCGTATAAAGTATAATAATCGATACAAAGATAATATATCACTAGAATTCTTTATTCATCCAATTTTGTTACAAGCTCAATTTAAATTCAGGTAATGGAATTTTAATAGTAAAATAAAGTCAAACGTTGACTGCGTTAATTCATTATATAATAAAGTTTACTTACATCTGAATCCTATAAAGCAAGAATTAATTTAAGTGTAGGGAAAAATGTCAGATTAATTTACTGTAAATTCTAAAATTTCATTTTATATTACTTACTTCCATCTTCAGGTGGACAATAATAATTCCCTTTTTTATGTTATTTAATGTCTACTTTACTAGAACTGAAATAAACTACTAATATTATGGGCCGCGTGGCGTAGTTGTTACATAACATATATGACTTAACAAATATTCAATTTGTACTTGTTGTGAACGTTGTCAGTCTTGAAGATTGAGATTGAATACTTTGTTCCCTTTAATAGGGTATATTTAGGGTACATTATTTAATAATCCTCTAAATCTTTCGTCTTACATCACATACCAAATACTGCTTCATTATGCTCCTATATCACGTGGGTATTCTGTAAGGCGTGGTCCTTCCCGGGTCACGAATGTTTATTCATGCTACAATTAGAGACAAGCTGCAACGCGTCTCTACCACTTTTAACAGTTAAAGCGTGCCCTTATGTCTTGTTGGCAAGACGTGGTCCTTCCACAGTCGCACCGGTTTATTCATTCTGCAGTTAGAAGCAAGCTGCAAGGTGGCTCTACCACTTTTAACAGTTAAAGAGTGCTCTTATGTCACGTTGATAAGACGCGGTCCTTCCCGGGTCGCGCCTGTTTATGTATGCTACAATTAGAAAAGCTGCATGGTGGCTGTACCACTTTTAAAGATAAAGGAAGTGTACTCCATCGCAAGCCTTAGCTGCATCTTGAATCATAATCGAAGGTGTGAACGGTGTTGCTCATTGGTTGCTGTGGTGTAGCGTAGTAATAAGAATTTATATAATGTAACTAGGTAATTACATAGTATTTTGCCATATTGATGTTTGTTTTATATATAATTAAATATAAATATATTTTGCCATAACAATATAGTCTTTTTTCCAATTCTGACACCTAGTTTACTCGCCGGTATTGCTACTTGGTATCTGGACTACGTACCGGAAGCAGAAAGTCGATAGGTCAAGGGCTTGTTTAAAGTATTTAAAAGCACCCGATTTCTTTCACTAATCGATCTATTTCACTCGGGTGTTCTGTGAATGCGTGTGAAGTGTATTTATTTTAACTGTAGTAGAGCCACGTTCCAGTTTGTGTATAGCTAGAGCATGAATGGGTCGACGCGACCTGGGAAGGAATAACGCGCACGAGCACAGAATACTACGTAAAATAGCAGCATAACGCTGCGACGTTTCCTCTGATTATTACTTTAAACTTGTTTAAATGTGACAACACGTCGTTATAACGCACTTAAAAATTGTCAACTTATACCGGACTTAAAAACTTATAACCTCTCCTATTCACGTGTTGATTGTAGTGCTCTCAAGGATGTGAGTACCTTTGCTAAAGTGGCATTCCAACCCTAACTTTATTTTCAGTTAAGTCAGTGGTAAGCTACCAGTTGAGCGCGCGTGCGCCTAATTATATTTATCCGAAACTTTCTCCGTATCATTAATATTGAACTTTTTCTACTGTCCATCCTTCTATTAAGATAGTGTACGTCTGTGATACTTCCTTGACTTCTTATTGTGTTTGTACCCAACTTATTGTAAAGCATAAATAAACTTTTAACAGTTCTATGTTACTATTTTTAAGGACCACACCTCAATAAAGTCATCCTGAGTTTCATATTAAAAAAATACAGCAATATTTCAACACAAAATGGATTTAACGTGGAATCTTGTCATTGCTTGCACACTCAAATAAAGCGGCGTCGATTTCACTGCATCAATCATTGAGGTTCCCAGAAGACGTGTAGCCAAGACATTGATAAATAAGTGTTGATTCCGTCCCAAGAATTAAAAGAATAATGTTTAGTTGCAATTAGATGAGCAAAAACGGAGCAAATGGTATAAAAGGTTATTGACGGTAAATATACATTCTTTACTTTCTGGTAATTTTGCATTAAAAATAATATAAATAAGAATAATAATCTTATTTATATAATCATAACATTCCTTCAAACGAAAATTCTAATAAAATAGGAAAAGCTTTTGAAAATTAAATTAACCTATTTTTATATCAATGATATAATGATTATACTGTGAATTTTGTTGTCCTATTTGTCTTAAAAATGTAAAAGAAATGCTAATCATACTAAGACATGACTTATGGTTTAATGAGATGTAAAAATGAACAAAAATTTTAATTTATAAAGTTTAGACAAATATAAACCTTTTTTTTATCATATTTTTTTTGTAAGTCAGGTAGAATAGGTAAATAGTATTCATTTATTTAAATTAAAGAAACAACAGATAATAAGATTATATATATTTTTAAATACACCTATTTCCCATCAATAAGGGATAAATATACTTAAATTTATAATATCGTTTTCCAATGCTTATGACTATAATAAAATATATTTAACTTTTATTCAATTTCAGAAAGTGATATATAAGATAAGATAACCAAAAACCGAAAAATTGCAATAGAATAAAAATATGACGCGGAATCTACATAATACATAATACGTGTACATTCTTCATTATCGGGTGTTGAAAATGATTGAGAGCTCTTTTATGGCATTTAATAATCTAAAATTGCGTTTAAAAGCGGCGTCCGCGTATAAACTAGTTATATCTTACATTTTTATCGTGAAGCGAAATGCATGAACTGCTAATAAAGAGACATCAATATGTACAGTAAATTATAATTTATTATTTATTATTACATTAAGTTTATATATTATTATTTTTTATTAAAAAATCTTATATAGGAAATTTTATATAGGTTTTTTTAACAATGTTCCTCTTTATTTTGTTATAAAAATACTTGCAATTTAAATAAGGTACGTTCTTAATTGATGCCAATTATACTTACAGTATAAATTTCAAGTTTTATACTAGAGTTTTTATATATAAACTCATATAAAAATTCCCAGAAAACTTATATAAAAATATTAAAACGCAGTTATTCAATTTATTTAATTCAAACCCTGAAATTGGCCAGACCTAACAAAACAATAAGCTCAAAATACAAATATTTTTTATTATCTATCATCACATAAATGTCCCAAGGGGAGCTTTAATGTGGTATTTTTATACAACTTCCTTAATGAAGCTTATCTACAATGACGACTTCTATTACCTGCCATCACAAGGTCCGTTTATTTAAAAGTTTGTTATTGACTTTCCGGCTAAATATTATTAGGACGTGCACCGATAGTTTCAAGCAGTCTGACGAATGCACACACAATTGCAACTTTAATGTTTAAACCTTTTTAATATTTCACTCAAATGCTTATGAGATGATATAAAAATCGAGAAATTTTGAATGAAAATAATTTTTATTGAGTCGCAAAGTAGCATTTATTTCCTGGATAACATTTGCTTTCAGCGAAAATTTAGTGTTTTGTTTTTAAAGCCAAAGCTTTCAAAAATAAAATATCCGCAGTACGCTTCGACAAACAGTTATTCAGAACTTTACTTACGGTATAAATTCTTTCGTTGGATGACCTAATTTAATAATTTATTCTTTTACTCGTATATACTTTTTCAGTCGTGTTAAAAAAAAAGCTTTTTTCTTTTTTGTTTGTGTTACCATCTGATATAATCTCCAATCGCTTGATGGACTGTCCAGATTACCAAAGGAATCCCTCCTTACTATATACTAAGATAAAAACATGAAAATTGATACTAACGAATACAAACTTTAAAAGTTTTCTGATTCTCAAATACTTACAGTAATCAAAGTTTACGTCGTTACTTTATTATTTATGAAACAGCCTGTAAAACCCAGTCAAAAGGTCTGTTACTGATACTTATCAAAATGGCAATGGCTACTTTAAAAGATTTGTAAATGTTCCCTAATCTCAAAGTTCATAATGTGCTTGACGATAATTTTAATAATGTGCAGCAGTGATTCACAATAATAATACAATATAATCGAAAAACATGTGTACGTTGAATGATCTTAAAAAGTGAGATGGTTTAGACTAGGGAAAGATCAAATCCTCACACAATACCAAAGTACAATAGCAGCATAACACTGCTGTTTCGTAAGGTATATAAGGGATTCCGAGACCCAAACACAGGAATCGCGGCATTGCATCTCATTTCTCAACGGTGACAACGCTTGTAAATCTTAAATCTTTATTGAGGATGAATTTGAACGTCATAGTTGCTGACCTCACTCACTGCTCGTTTATTAATCTTAATGTTATAGAAACAATAATAATAAATCTAATAAACGATTAAGATATAAGTACAGAATAACATCATTTGTATATCCCTAGTAGATCCCAGGACTAAGCAAACTTATCAAAAGTAATTCGTTTAACTGTAACCAAACTGTTATAGGATAATGCTCAATAATATAAATAGACATTTTGCAATAGCAAAGAAAAATATAAATATATTCTACGATAAATAACCTTATTCTATAAATGTAAATATAAATATATGCTACGAAAAATAACCTTTATTCTATAAATGTAAATATTAATATATGATACGAAAAATAACCTTTATTCTATAAATGTAAATGTAAATAGCGACCATCCATTTCATAAAAAAATAGTAAAAATAATTTATTTGTTTTGTGACAATTTTCTTTATTCAACATGATTATATTATTTATAGATTAACTGTATAAGGCAATATGCAGAAAATAAAAATACTTTTAAATAAACGGACCTTGTGATGGCAGGTAATAGAAGTCGTCATTGTAGATAAGCTTCATTAAGGAAGTTGTATAAAAATACCACATTAAAGCTCCCCTTGGGACATTTATGTGATGATAGATAATAAAAAATATTTGTATTTTGAGCTTATTGTTTTGTGAGGTCTGGCCAATTTCAGGGTTTGAATTAAATAAATTGAATAACTGCGTTTTAATATTTTTATATAAGTTTTCTGGGAATTTTTATATGAGTTTATATATAAAAACTCTAGTATAAAACCTGAAATTTATACTGTAAGTATAATTGGCATCAATTAAGAACGTACCTTATTTAAATTGCAAGTATTTTTATAACAAAATAAAGAGGAACATTGTTAAAAAAACCTATATAAAATTTCCTATATAAGATTTTTTAATAAAAAATAATAATATATAAACTTAATGTAATAATAAATAATAAATTATAATTTACTGTACATATTGATGTCTCTTTATTAGCAGTTCATGCATTTCGCTTCACGATAAAATGTAAGATATAACTAGTTTATACGCGGACGCCGCTTTTAAACGCAATTTTAGATTATTAAATGCCATAAAAGAGCTCTCAATCATTTTCAACACCCGATAATGAAGAATGTACACGTATTATGTATTATGTAGATTCCGCGTCATATTTTTATTCTATTGCAATTTTCGGTTTTGGTTATCTTATCTTATATATCACTTTCTGAAATTGAATAAAAGTTAAATATATTTTATTATAGTCATAAGCATTGGAAAACGATATTATAAATTTAAGTATATTTATCCCTTATTGATGGGAAATAGGTGTATTTAAAAATATATATAATCTTATTATCTGTTGTTTCTTTAATTTCAATAAATGAATACTATTTACCTAGACTTACAAAAAAAATATGATAAAAAAAAGGTTTATATTTGTCTAAACTTTATAAATTAAAATTTTTGTTCATTTTTTCATCTCATTAAACCATAAGTCATGTCTTAGTATGATTAGCATTTCTTTTACATTTTTAAGACAAATAGGACAACAAAATTCACAGTATAATCATTATATCATTGATATAAAAATAGGTTAATTTAATTTTCAAAAGCTTTTCCTATTTTATTAGAATTTTCGTTTGAAGGAATGTTATGATTATATAAATAAGATTATTATTCTTATTTATATTATTTTTAATGCAAAATTACCAGAAAGTAAAGAATGTATATTTACCGTCAATAACCTTTTATACCATTTGCTCCGTTTTGCTCATCTAATTGCAACTAAACATTATTCTTTTAATTCTTGGGACGGAATCAACACTTATTTATCAATGTCTTGGCTACACGTCTTCTGGGAACCTCAATGATTGATGCAGTGAAATCGACGCCGCTTTATTTGAGTGTGCAAGCAATGACAAGATTCCACGTTAAATCCATTTTGTGTTGAAATATTGCTGTATTTTTTTAATATGAAACTCAGGATGACTTTAGTGAGGTGTGGTCCGTAAAAATAGTAGCATTGAACTGTTAAAAGTTTATTTATGCTTTACAATAATTTGGGTACAAACACAATAAGAAGTCAAGGAAGTATCACAGACGTACACTATCTTAATAGAAGGATGGACAGTAGAAAAAGTTTAATATTAATGATACGGAGAAAGTACAAGTTTCGGATAAATATAATTAGGCGCACGCGCGCTCAACTGGTAGCTTACCACTGACTTAACTGAAAACATTTTTACAGGCTTATATATTTATTATAGTTTAAACAAAGTTAGGGTTGGAATGCCACTTTAGCAAAGGTACTCACATCCTTGTGAGCACTACAATCAACACGTGAATAGGAGAGGTTATAAGTTTTTAAGTCCGGTAAATATAGTATATATATATATATATATATATATATATATCTATATATGTATAGTATATGTAAATATAGTATAGTAATAAGTTGACAATTTTTAAGTGCGTTATAACCACGTGTTGTCACATTTAAACAAGTTTAAAGTAATAATCAGAGGAAACGTCGCAGCGTTATGCTGCTATTTTACGTAGTATTCTGTGCTCGTGCGCGTTATTCCTTCCCAGGTCGCGTCGACCCATTCATGCTCTAGCTATACACAAACTGGAACGTGGCTCTACTACAGTTAAAATAAATACACTTCACACGCATTCACAGAACACCCGAGTGAAATAGATCGATTAGTGAAAGAAATCGGGTGCTTTTAAATACTTTAAACAAGCCCTCGACCTATCGACTTTTTGCTTCCGGTACGTAGTCCAGATACCAAGTAGCAATACCGGCGAGTAAACTAGGTGTCAGAATTGGAAAAAAGACTATATTGTTATGGCAAAATATATTTATATTTAATTATATATAAAACAAACATCAATATGGTACTATGTAATTACCTAGTTACATTATATAAATTCTTATTACTACGCTACACCACAGCAACCAATGAGCAACACCGTTCACACCTTCGATTATGATTCAAGATGCAGCTAAGGCTTGCGATGGAGTACACTTCCCTTTATCTTTAAAAGTGGTACAGCCACCATGCAGCTTTTTTCTAATTGTAGCATACATAAACAGGCGCGACCCGGGAAGGACCGCGTCTTATCAACGTGACATAAGAGCACTCTTTAACTGTTAAAAGTGGTAGAGCCACCTTGCAGCTTGCTTCTAACTGCAGAATGAATAAACCGGTGCGACTGTGGAAGGACCACGTCTTGCCAACAAGACATAAGGGCACGCTTTAACTGTTAAAAGTGGTAGAGACGCGTTGCAGCTTGTCTCTAATTGTAGCATGAATAAACATTCGTGACCCGGGAAGGACCACGCCTTACAGAATACCCACGTGATATAGGAGCATAATGAAGCAGTATTTGGTATGTGATGTAAGACGAAAGATTTAGAGGATTATTAAATAATGTACCCTAAATATACCCTATTAAAGGGAACAAAGTATTCAATCTCAATCTTCAAGACTGACAACGTTCACAACAAGTACAAATTGAATATTTGTTAAGTCATATATGTTATGTAACAACTACGCCACGCGGCCCATAATATTAGTAGTTTATTTCAGTTCTAGTAAAGTAGACATTAAATAACATAAAAAAGGGAATTATTATTGTCCACCTGAAGATGGAAGTAAGTAATATAAAATGAAATTTTAGAATTTACAGTAAATTAATCTGACATTTTTCCCTACACTTAAATTAATTCTTGCTTTATAGGATTCAGATGTAAGTAAACTTTATTATATAATGAATTAACGCAGTCAACGTTTGACTTTATTTTACTATTAAAATTCCATTACCTGAATTTAAATTGAGCTTGTAACAAAATTGGATGAATAAAGAATTCTAGTGATATATTATCTTTGTATCGATTATTATACTTTATACGAAAAATCATTTTCATAATCTTTACACAAGTTTGGTGTTGAATGTAGGTTTGGTGTATTACCAAGGTCACCAGCATCTGTGATCATGATCTATTTATATATGCTCTAAAATAGTAGCAATAATAACTACCATGCAGTATTTCGTACGATGAGTGTAAGATCTAGAAACTCAGATTTCTTTTGTAGTAATATTACGATTGATAAACGATTATACAGTTCACCTGATGTATTTGGTGACTCCGACTCATGACATCTATGTACCCGTACATCTTAATCGTTACGGCTGCTAAAGAAAAAAAATATTGTGAGGATAAATTTAAAGGTTGGTTGGTTTTAAGTGTTTTAATATGTACTATGTTGCTTTTCTGTAAACAATGTTTTGGTTAAGTAAATAAAATATTATTATTATTTGTAGTTTTATTATTATTTAGGGGATATTTTTTTCCCATCTCCGCCTGGTTGGTCAATAGAATAAATAAATAAAAAACTAAAAAAGGGAAAGAAACCTGCGGACTATACGAGCGGTGTCAAGGAGCACCGCCTTCTGCATTTGAGCCCAGAGCTGCCCGTACCGGTGTCCCAATCGTGATTCGAGAAGCTGGTTGGGATTCACCCGTTTGCAGACACGACTATAAGAATAATTTCCTTCCGCATACCAACCCACAAGTCGGTCACCTCGTGTGAAATTAGATATTATGATAAGATATTTTAAGAAGATATTTTGTCTTTTTATCTGTTTCGGCTTTCAAGAGGTTCTCGTCATATGGAATCGTGATGTCGACCAAAAATATCCTTCACTGTGCCCGGTCAATAAACACGATATCAGGCTTATTCGCAAGAATAGTCTGTGATTATGGGCCCGTCCCAGTAGAGCCTGGCGCGATTAGTTTTGAGCGCGGGTTCCGGAGAGTACTTATAATAACGTGATCTCCACCACCACCACTTCATCCATCCACAAGACTTCAGAGCGAGCTACAGATGGAGAATCCTGCCTAGGTTGTGCCTGTGCAGATACTCAGAGTTAGAAAGCGCCGAACAACCGGAGATAACATGCCTGAGGGACTCACCAGGGCGATGGCAAGCTCGACACATGTCGACGGTGCCGTGCTTCAGGATGTACGAGTATCTCCGATAGTTGTTGGTCTTAATTACCTGATCTTGTAGCGCACAGACAAAACCCTAGGTTTCCCAAAAAGGTCACCAAAGTGTAGCCAGTGAAGGGAGGCCACTGTGTCTACTCCTGGTCAGAGACGCTCTGTACACCCTGGTCCTGCCATTGCTCGTTGGCTAAGGACAGAGGGGTAAGCCCTTTGTCACATGCTATAACGTTCGCATCAAGGCACCACCCGATCTCATCAGAAAGTAGTTACGGAGGCTGTACGCTTCGCGGTTTGTGCATGGTTACGGCGTTAACAAGGCCACGGACTCCATGCCTTCGCTGTAAGTACATATTACCGACTATCTTGTGTGATGCATCCTGTGGGACATCATAGTTGTGCGGACTTTTCTGTCCAGGGCTTATAATTCGGTTTGAGTCCACTTGAGTATACCAAATATATTCACGCCCAACAGAAGTGTATTAAGCAGTTTTGTCAGGCGCGCACAAAACACGTCGCGAACCGATTGTTTCATGCTCGCCTCATCGATACCTATATTTTGTGACATACCCAAGTATCGGTATGTGTCAGCCTCCGACAGGGTCCTTAAGTTTATTATTATTTATCCTCAGCTTTAAGAACCATGCGTGGTCACCTGACGGCAGAGATGGTTGTATTGGGGTCTCCTGTGAGGGAGTGCCCTTCCACGATCGAGCCAATTCTCTAACTGCCGCTAGATACCAGTTGCAACGTGTCTCTTCCACTCTATTTTGTTTATTCGAAAAAAATTAAATTCCTAAATCCCTCTAAAAGTCAATCTAAAACTAAATGTATATATTTACACAATACATGTGTATTTTACACAATACGATAAAGGTTGATGTGTATAAAGTAATTTCAACACGAAATACGACTCATTTCTAAACATAGCCAACTATTAGTATATAGTGGAGGTACCACTGTATTGGGAACGACATAAACTTATGGTTTATGTCTTAAAGAAAGTTGACAGCAGCAAGGAACGACCTGAAAGTTGAAACAGTATTGGATATAAATTTTCAAGTAACCTGACATTTTAAAAATACAATTCCGTTGAGAAAAAATTGGTTTGCCGTTACGGTTGCCCGTCATATATAGTAAGCATGAAAGTAGAAATGCACCCTTTTTTTGAAAATTATCCTACAAGCATACAAAACCACCACCATCACCCAATGGTGAATTTAATTTCTTTATGTCTTTCGTCGTACTTATTCAGAATATTGTATTACATACGAGTATCTTAAAGGAGCAAATACAAAATTTACTTTATACAGTGTTACTATAAAGCGGTGAAGCAACTAGCGGACTCTTGGACGTGGACAAAATAAGACTGAGTGACATGTTTTTCCTCAAACGGTATGGTAGCCACCATCCAGAGCTCGGGCACCCTCATCATTACTGTAACGATCCAATATATATCCGATGGGGTCAGCTAAACTTAAACGATAAGTTTAGCTGACCCCACAGACGTTGACATGTCCAAATTTGAATAAATTTTATTTCGGAATATTACGAACATTAAAGAAATATATTTTTATTTATATATATTGAGTTGAAAGGTATTTTAAATATAGTTTATGACCCTAACGTTAATGAATTCCTTAGAAAGTACGAGTATATATTTTTTCATGAAATAATATATCTACAACATATTACTACAGCATACATATATTTAAACTTATCAAAGTTATAACATCAGTTATATATTACCTGATGTGAGGTAGTTCTAAAGCCAGTTTTCATTATTCTGAATGCCGATCCTGTAAAGAACTGCTTCAGGACTAGGATGAAAAAAGTTTTTTACGCATTCGGAGTGAAAAGCTTTTATTTAAAATGTTGGCAGCTTTGTACATTTCCTATTGTTGTAAGTGCTTGTTATTTTAAAGTATGTTATAATTTTTTAATTGACATTCATTCAAAGATATTTTTGTTTCGTAAAATCAGCATTGAGTTTTGGTATTGTGAACGTGCATTTTGTAGGAAGATTGCACGACGACGTTTTTTTTTTATTACATTGAGAATAACGAACGGGCACACAGTTCATCTGATGCTAAGTGATTCCTGCAGCCTATGACATCTACATTCCATTCATTCATTCAATGAAGGAATCATAATGCAGATGCGTTGTCGCCCTTGAGGACTGAGATGGAATGCCTCGTCACCAGTAATAAAGGTCACCGAGACCACACGTAACACCTGCTGTGTTACGTGTGGTCTCGGGTCTCTATTATGCTGCGATTTCACGATGGTATACTGTGTGATGTGTGCACTACGACGTTTGCAAGCCTGTAGTCTATGGATACAGGTGGTTTAAGATAGTGCTTCGTGGCAGTATGTGGGATAGGACATGTTCAGTAGTGGACTAATGTGGGCAGCGATGATGATGATTATTAACATTGTAAAAAATTTAATTATTAGGTATATAAACATTGCTTTTCTTTTCTTTCAGTTAGTTTGTGTCTTACATAAATTTATATAATAGCATTGTAAATATTGTAAAATGCTGTTCATAGAAAATAACGTATTTTCTATATGTATAAATATGTATATATATATACATATATATATTTATATATATATATATATATATATATATATATATATATATATATATATATATATGTATATATATATATATACGAAATACGAAAATAAGTTATTTTCTAATGAAAACCTCACAAAATTCTACCCGATATTTTTTCCAAGAACCTTATTCCTAAAAGATATTCCGATGAGCTTCTGATCAAATACGACGAAATCTTATAAAAATACATCAACTACGCAGGACATATGCGACAGTATACTACAAATTTGTGAAAACACTTTTCAAAAGCAAAACAAACAGATTTTACTTTTCTACAGCTGCTCTTAGAAAGAAAGTAAGTAATAAAATTTTGGTCTGAGCGCTGGATTTCTCGCTTTATAGCAATAATTTTATAATAACATTATATAAATAATAACTTTTAGCGAATGCAAAAAATATTTGTAGAAATATAGTAGTTATTCTTATAGAAATTAGTAGTGATTCTATTGGAAATAAAAAAAATAGAACCGCATTATTAATAGTTTTTATTATTTACTAACGTTTAAATATTTGAAAAAAAAAACAATTAATGAAAACCATAGTTTTACAACTCTTCTTTTATTTTATTTTATACGAAAACTCATAAACATAGTACTGAATACATCATACAACATAGATCTTACCAGAAAGGTAATATAGATCTTATCAGAGTGAGCAAACCGCATTTATGCATCATATTCTAAGGGCTAAAGAGACCCATGTTCAACCAACTTTCTGATAATGGATCGATCCAAAAATTTATAATTAAACAACTGAGTATAATCCGGCTTTATGACAGGACGCCAAACACCGCCGGTCCATGACCATGAGTGCTGTAAAAAAGATGAAAAGAATTTGGTGGAGTAATAAATAATTGGCATATACGTTCTAAGACGTACTAACCATTACGGACACTGTGGGATGCTTAAATGTATATATGCGGATAATCAGATTCAAACTTTAAGCTGGTGAATGTTGATACCTGACGTAAGCACGAACTTTCTTAGTTGCTTGTGTTACCTCAAACTTACATATAATGATTTTGCCTAATCTAAAATACGCAGATGTATGCTCTATTAACTTAGCTCTAGTAATATACCTAATGTACGTAAGTATGACCACATTTTATTTTTAGTTTTCAGCTTGAATGTGACTGTGTGTGTGATGTGATTATATTAGGCTTCAACGACTAAAGACTATAAGGAACCCAAACGGCCGGCCTAAGGCGCTCTGTGGCCTGCCCGAGGTGCTCGCTCTGGGTGGCTCGTAAACAGCTCGCCTTGGGAGCGTGTCGGTGGACTGCGGGGGGCGGATGTGACCGCCTTCCCCGCCCTCAGCAGCCGTGGCGGAGTCGTGGAGGGAGAGGAGTGTCGGTGTTTCGTCGCCGATCTCGCTATCCTCCGCGACTCAAGCGGAGCCGCATTGCATGATGCGGGTGCGGGTGAAGAGGAGTGTCGGTGTGTTATTGCCGATCACCCTGTCCTCTGCGGCCAAACATTGGTCGGTGGTGGAGCCATAGACCCGATCTGCCGCAGGGGTTGTGACTTCTTATCGTTTTCCTGGCGTAGGTTGGGTCGCGGATGTGTGCGAAAGCATTCCCGTGACTCCGCCATACGTGACGGAGGTGGTACACCATGGGTGGGTTTTAGTCGGGGCGGGTTCGACATAAAACATCCTTGCCGCCGCAGGAGTGGGTAAACGTAGGCATTTCGCCATGTAAAAAAAATTCTTCAACGACAATAATGTATTGATGTTGCTTTTATATAAGAAATTCAAACATTTGCTCTATCTATTAGTAGAACTATTGTGGTATTTAAAAAACTAGTGAAGGAGCACTACTTATCTTTATCCAGTTGAATATATATACAAATATTATGTTAGTTGTTTTGTATGGTTTAATATATATGTTATTTATGTTTACATTATATATTAAGTGTATTATTATTTGTATATTTATATGCATGTGTTTGTAAATAAATATACTCCTGTATTTTTTTTGTGAGTACACTGTTTCTTTTGTGCCACAATATTACCAACACCAGGCCCGCTGGAAGATATTTTTATTGTAAAATAAGCTGCGCCTTTGTACATAGTTTTCTTATTCTAATTTCCTTATATAAATGCCAAGTTAAATAAATAAATAAATATATACAACATCGCTTAGCAAATTTTTGTAAGTAGGCTTTATCTATCTCTGCACGTGTGTGAAGAAATATGTATGGCTATGTAAGTCTATATTTCTTTTATATATTTATAAATACACTGTATTTATCTTTTATATTTTTTTTATATTTTATATATTACATTTCCAATTATTATTGGCCCATATCATTCTTCTTACAATGACAGGAGAAATCACGATGCCTGATACTGATATAAATAATACTATTACAGAATGAAAAAGTATTTATTATACAGAGAAACCTAAATTATTATAAAACTCTTCTTTTTTATATAATATTTGAAATAGACTAGACTAAATTCTTATAAGGGTCCAATTACAAATTCAATCCCGTGAATCATAAACTCCTTCGGGCGCCAAGAAAAATTTCAGCGAAATGAAACTTCGCGAGATTTTTATTCCCTAATATGAATTTTATTTTAATTATTCCTTAATTAAGTCCGATGTTATTTATTAACAAGCTTTATATAATAAAGTTTGAATAAGTTTATGCCCTTATTTACTTTACTTATTACTTCATTTAATAACACGATTAGAACATATCTTGAAAATATTGTACCTACTGATGGAATTTCTTTGATTCTATATATCATAAATTATACGCAACAATTATGGTCAACAATCATGTACATACATTATACGTAAATATTCCTACATTTGAATATTATGTGACAAAAAAAAAAATTGTAGCGTGTAAAAACAAGCATTTATTTAGATACGTTCAGTAGTAGGAATCTTATAGTATTTCTATGCAATATTTAACACGTATTAATTAACCAAAAGCCGGGACGTTAACCAAGAGTACGCTTTTGATATTAGATATCCAAGATAGGGAGCAATGATGGCGTGTTATATTAAAATTAAAAGTACATATTTTACAGTTTAGGAAATTAATACGTTAGATTATAAGCTAAGAAAAAAACGTTGTAACGTGATATTCCATTTTACCTTCTTAATGACGGGGCATTTGCATCTTGATTCCTTACCAGTGTATTTGTTGTTGTCCACACCGTGACCGGTGACGGCGACCCTAACTAGTTCCGAGCATGAGCCTGATATGGCTTGCGAAGCCGAACTTACTCTTGAATACCCGGTCGCAAGTGCTACAATATAGCTGACCGGTGACATTGTAGGTGTAGTTGTAGGAGGGCTTGGGGCGAGATTTCCGTTCGTGGCGTTTTGCGTCTAGGTTAATGAGACGGGTCTTTTCAAAATCTTTCACACCTATTTTGACACGAGCGCGCCACTCTGGCCGCAATGAAGCAAAGCCCTCCCACTTGTCGATCTGTATATTACAGGCAGATAGATGGCGCTTGAGCACGTCCTTGTAACGTAGGTACTGCCCGCCGCGATTGCGTTTTCCGGCTGAGAGCTCGGAATATAAAACTGCTTTTGGCAGTCTGCAGTCGTCCATACGCCAAACATGCCCGCACCATCTTAGCTGACCTTTCATAAGCAATGCCTCCATGCCGGGCATTTTGCAACGACGAAGAACTTCCGTGTTGGGGATGCGATCCTGCCATTTTATTCGCAAAACAGTGCGTAGACACCGCAGATGAAATTTGTCCAATGAATGGATGTCGCTTCTGTACAGGCACCAGCTCTCCGATGCATACAAAAGTATCGGAAGAACCATAGCTTTGTACACCGACAACTTAGTCTGCAGCTTTAAATCGTGTGATCTCCAAACACGATGCGTCAGCCGGCCAAAAGCAGCAGCAGCTTTTGCTATCCTAGATGAAATCTCTGCATCGAGCCTGTTATCTTTCGTGATTTGGCTGCCAAGGTATTTAAAAGAAGTCACTTCCGTTAAGGCCTTTCCATCAACAGTTATGTCTGAAAGGGCTGCTACGCCACCACGAGGTGGTTGCTTAAGCACCTGGGTCTTGGAGATGCTGATAACTAAACCAAATCTACGGCAAGACTGCTGCAGAGCGTCCATATAGGATTGAAGTGCCTCCATACTATCGGCCATCAGACACACGTCATCGGCATAGAGGACCTCCAGTACAGCGAGTTTTTTTACTTTCTTCTTCGCATTAAAACGTGATAAGTCGAAAACACTTTTATCTGTCCTAACATTGAACTCAATTTGACGACAACACCCACGAAACGCGTCCTCAAGCACAGCGGAGAAGTATAAGGCAAAGAGAGTTGGAGCCACAACACAGCCCTGCTTCACACCACTCGTTACCGGAAATTGCCCCGAGAATTCGTTTTCATGACGAACTTTGGCCATCATGTTATCATGGAGCTGCCTGATTAAGTTCACGAATTTTTCAGGACAACCAGCTTTTTGCAGGTAAAGCCACAGAGCTTCGCGTGGCACGCGGTCGAAAGCCTTTTCAAGGTCGACAAAACACATATATAGGGGACGATTCTGCTCTAGGCTCTTTTCCTGGATTTGTTTGACAACAAATATAGCATCTATAGTGCCCTATGAGGTCGAAAACCACACTGACTCTCCGGCAGTATTCCTTCCGCCAAGCAACTTAAACGAGTGTTGAGTATATGTGCCAGAACTTTTCCAGCAGTGGAAAGAAGGGAAATGCCTCTATAGGAACTACAATCGGAAATCTGTCCTTTGCCTTTATAGAGCTTACATATCAAGACGTTTTTCCAGTCTTGAGGTACAGTTTCCGAGTTCCAGACTTTCCTAATCAGTTCAAACAGCCTGTTGTTAATGTTGGGTCCACTGTACTTGAAAATTTCAGATGGAAGGCTGTCTGATCCTGGGGTCTTATTGTTTTTAAGTTTTCTTACTGCTGTTATATACTCACTAAAGTCTGGTGGGAGAGCAAGATCATATGCTATGGGCCGGCTATTCAGAGAGTCTACATAAGCTAAGTCAACGCTTTGCGCTACAGGATTTAAGACGTCATTAAAGTATTCCGCCCAGCGAGCTAACACTTCCTTTAGAAGGTAAAATGGAATATCACGTTACAACGTTTTTTTCTTAGCTTATAATCTAACGTATTAATTTCCTAAACTGTAAAATATGTACTTTTAATTTTAATATAACACGCCATCATTGCTCCCTATCTTGGATATCTAATATCAAAAGCGTACTCTTGGTTAACGTCCCGGCTTTTGGTTAATTAATACGTGTTAAATATTGCATAGAAATACTATAAGATTCCTACTACTGAACGTATCTAAATAAATGCTTGTTTTCACACGCTACAATTTAACTTTTTTGTCAAATAATATTCAAATGTAGGAATATTTGCGTATAATTTATGATATATAGGATCAAAGAAATTCCATCAGTAGGTACAATATTTTCAAGATATGTTCTAATCGTGTTATTAAATGACGTAATAAGTAAAGTGAATAAGGGCATAAACTTATTCAAACTTTATTCTATAAAGCTTGTTAATAAATAACATCGGACTTAATTAAGGAATAATTAAAATAAAATTCATATTAGGGAATAAAAATATCGCGAAGTTTCATTTCGCTGAAATTTTTCTTGGCGCCCGAAGGAGTTTATGATTCACGGGATTGAATTTGTAATTGGACCCTTATAAGAATTTAGTCTAGTCTATTTCAAATATTATATAAAAAAGAAGAGTTTTATAATAATTTAGGTTTCTCTGTATAATAAATACTTTTTCATTCTGTAATAGTATTATTTATATCAGTATCATGCATCGTGATTTCTCCTGTCATTGTAAGAAGAATGATATGGGCCAATAATAATTGGAAATGTAATATATAAAATATAAAAAAATATAAAAGACAAAAACAGTGTATTTATAAAAATATAAAAGAAATATAGACTTACATAGCCATACATATTTCTACATACACGTGCAGAGATAGATAAAGCCTACTTACAAAAATTTGCTAAGCGATGTTGTATATATTTATTTATTTATTTAACTTGGCATTTATATAAGGAAATTATAATAAGAAAACTATGTACAAAGGCGCAGCTTATTTATAAAAATATCTTCCAGCGGGCCTGGTGTTGGTAATATTGTGGCACAAAAGAAACAGTGTACTCACAAAAAAAAATACAGGAGTATATTTATTTACAAACACATGCATATAAATATACAAATAATAATACACATAATATATAATGTAAACATAAATAACAAATATATTAAACCATACAAAACAACTAACATGATTTGTATATATATTCAACTGGATAAAGATAAGTAGTGCTCCTTCACTAGTTTTTTAAATACCACAATAGTTCTACTAATAAATAGAGCAAATGTTTGAATTTCTTATATAAAAGCAACATCAATACATGTTTGTCGTTGAAGAATTTTTTTTACATGGCGAAATGCTTACGCTTACCCACTCCTGCGGCGGCAAGGATGTTTTATGTCGAACCCGCCCCGACTAAAACCCACCCATGGCGTTCCACCTCCGTCACGTATGGCGGAGTCACGGGAATGCTTTCGCACACATCCGCGACCTAACCTACGCCAGGAAAACGATAAGAAGTCACAACCCCTGCGGCAGATCAGGTCTACGGCTCCACCACCGACCAATGTTTGGCCGCATAGGACAGGGTGATCGGCAATAACACACCGACACTCCTCTTCACCCGCACCCGCATCATGCAATGCGCCTCCGCTTGAGTCGCGGAGGACAGCGAGAGCGGCGACGAAACACCGACACTCCTCTCCCTCCACGACTCCGCCACGGCTGCTGAGAGCGGGGAAGGCGGTCACATCCGCCCCCCGCAGTCCACCGACACGCTCCCAAGGCGAGCTGTTTACGAGCCACCCAGAGCGAGCACCTCGGGCAGGCCACAGAGCGCCTTAGGCCGGCCGTTTGGTTTCCTTATAGTCTTTAGTCGTTGAAGCCTAATATAAGTCACATTCAAGCTGAAAACTAAAAACAAAATGTGGTCATACTTACGTACATTAGGTATATTACTAGAGCTAAATTAATAGAGCATACATCTGCGTATTTTAGATTAGGCAAAATCATTATATGTAAGTTTGAGGTAACACAAGCAACTAAGAAAGTTCGTGCTTACGTCAGGTATCAACATTCACCAGCTTAAAGTTTGAATCTGATTATCCGCATATATACATTTAAGCATCCCACAGTGTCCGTAATGGTTAGTACATCTTAGAACGTATATGCCAATTATTTATTACTCCACCAAATTCTTTTCATCTTTTTTACAGCACTCATGGTCATGGATCGGCGGTGTTTGGCGTCCTGTCATAAAGCCGGATTATCCTCAGTTGTTTAATTATAAATTTTTGGATCGATCCATTATCAGAAAGTTGGTTGAACATGGGTCTCTTTAGCCCTTAGAATATGATGCATAAATGCGGTTTGCTCACTCTGATAAGATCTATGTTGTATGATGTATTCAGTACTATGTTTATGAGTTTTCGTATAAAATAAAATAAAAGAAGAGTTGTAAAACTATGGTTTTCATTAATTGTTTTTTTTTTCAAATATTTAAACGTTAGTAAATAATAAAAACTATTAATAATGCGGTTCTATTTCCAATAGAATCACTACTAATTTCTATAAGAATAACTACTATATTTGTACAAATATTTTTTGCATTCGCTAAAAGTTATTATTTATATAATGTTATTATAAAATTATTGCTATAAAGCGAGAAATCCAGCGCTCAGACCAAAATTTTATTACTTACTTTCTTTCTAAGAGCAGCTGTAGAAAAGTAAAATCTGTTTGTTTTGCTTTTGAAAAGTGTTTTCACAAATTTGTATAATATTTATGTTTCTACTACTTTCGCTACACAACTTGATTTATGATTTCAACCTATGTTTATATTATTACGTTAAATTTACCTTTCCTTTTGTAGCATGTGGTACTTGATTGAATAAATTAATCTTCAAATACATTTGTTCTCTTAATCTATTCCTTGAACCGTTGTACATAATTATCGCATTTTTCGAACGATAAGACGCACCTCAAATTAAAAGACTAGATCCAAAGGTAACAAAACTTTTAATGTTACCTTCGGACCATAAGACGCACTAAGCTTGACATGATTTTCACCCAGGTAAAAACTGGTTTTTATATTTATTCCTTTTAGAAGCTTCTTAGTTCATTCTGTTGCATGCGCTCTAAATGGGACAATTCACTAACATCGTAGGCTTTTTAAACAATGACGATTTGCCCATTTCTTTTCTATCCATAATTTAATTCCTGTGTCATCCATTACAGGCTAAGCCTAATACTAGCTATCGACGATCATAAACAAAGAGTGTAGATAAATAGGTGATCCCCCGTCTTGAGATAACTTGTGTCATACCTACCTTCAGTGGCGTGCCATATTTTTCGGACTATAAGATGATTCTTCAAATTTAGAGCAGATTTATTGAAAAAAATATTTGAGTATTACCCTCGGACCATAACACGCACCCAAAATTTGAATCCATTTTTCTATGTAAAAGGTGCGTCTTGTAATCCTGTTAATATACTCACACATCATACTGAGTCCACTGGTGATCATAAGATATATAATCGCATTACCAGACAACAGTCCCTTTAGATAGCGATCCGAGTCGAGGTTTCATACCTACTTATGAGGGGCCCTCGAAATCGTATATCGCCCCCCTCTATTGTAGTCTTTGCACCAGTTTGAAGTATCGTCGTTATCTCCCTACTCAGTGGGCCTCCCGCTCGCGAGTCTAATCAGATAAAGCTGTTGAGGTCTCAGGACCAACAGCAATACACATAAACAAAAAAAAATAAACTAAAAATCAGAGAACAGATACAGTAATGACATTTACTTTTTCACTGCTTACTGATAATATATTGAGATCACCGAAGTTAGAATTTTTGAAAAACAGTATAAGATAAAATAAAAATCCTCATAAAGTTAAAATCTTGGAATGGCCTCGTAAAAAGAAACGGTTTTGTCTGACGTCAATAATAGTAAAAATTTAATTCATTTCGAAGAATTTACCGCACATTTTAACATAAATTTATCAACTGAAGACCATCGAAACAGCGAATATAAATTTAGGAAAATCCTTAATAAATGCACTGGAAATAAAATATTATCGTCAATTTTTGTTCTAAATGAACTCAGACTAATACTAGTTATGAGGAACTCCATCTTAGTCTTGTCATCCTAGTCATATTGATGCCATAACTCGAAATATAGCTACAATGTAGACAATCCTCGTTTTATCGAGTATCCTGGCTGCGCATTCAACATTCAAATATCGGCATTGAAGTTTTTCTTAACATTTTGCTCTGCACCTCTTTCAGTATTATGCTGAACTGGAATATGGTAAGGAATTTATCCTTATCACTTTTTGAGTTATAAATAAAAATCATATATCAATCTTTAATAAAAATATAATTTCCAGTTATTACTAAGTTTATTCGTTTTATGGCAGATTTTTATTAAAAATAATATCTTTTGTACAAATTGCACGAACTTGACAGTTAATAAACCCCCTTGCCATAACATTTTATAGCAATAGACGTTACATTTTGAAGTTTATTTTAGTAGTTAATTTAAATATGTTTTATAATCCCATTAATTTTATAAATTGATATAAAAATTGAGTGATCAATACGTGTATTTATTAGTATGAATATGATAGGTGAAATTAACCATAAATTTATAGTGAATATTACATATTTTTAGAAAATTTCATATCTTCATTGTACTAAAACATTTTTTTTAATATATAATAGGTGGCAAACGAGCCAGCAGCTCACCCGATGGTAAGTAATTACCGCCACCCATGAAAATCCGCAACACCAGAGGAGCCACAAATGCCCTGTCGTTCTTCCCGGGTAAAGGGGACAGCCTCGAGACCCTTTACCATGCCCCAGCGCCTGTCGGCCTTTAAGAAAGGTGTAGGCTCTTTTCTTGAAGGTAATACCTCGGCGACAGCTTATTCCACAGAGTAGTTGTGCGTGGCAGAAAATTTCACGTAAAGCGCACAGCGATGAATTACCAACCGAGATGATGAGGATGAAATTTAGAATTATGTCGTGATGTAAGGTGTTTAAACTTAGCGGCCGGAATTAAAACTAAGGGTGACAAACGGTCACACATAGTTCATCTAATTATAAATGATTATAGCCCTTAAACACCTTCATTCTCAGCAAAGATTCAAGATGTACATGCGTTGCCACTCCTGAGCACGAAGCCAGATTACTAAATACCAGTTACTAGGTCTCTCGATCCCCAAGTCGTATCGTAGATGCCATGGTACGCAATTCAAAATCACTTACCGTTAGGTTTATTTATTTTTATTTCCACACAAACTACACATTTTTATTTTATTTTATTACAATTTTACTAATATTTATGTTTAATTAAAACTTTTATCTCGTTTGTCAAACATATTTTAAAAAAATATAAGCATATTGTCACTAGCCATCGGTCGTCTTTAAAAAATCTATTTAACATGCTCACACGTTGAATCGAATAAAAAAACTCTACATTATTATACTGTGGCGTCACGCATTACCTATGAAAGATTGTTGTACACAGCAAATAACGAGCGAATAAAGTGCCACAATAGTCCGATTTGATTCTGATTCTCGTTTCAGGTAAAATGCCCACTGGTTAGTGACTTAATTGAATATTGGTTGTTGATTGCATCCGAGCGTATTAATTATATGTTTCAGCAGGTGGTTATTACTTTGGTCAAACTTATTAATATAGAACAAAACAATTTGATATTTTTTTCTGGCTGATGGACGCTGTTAGCCCGACGGCTTTTACAGTTTCACCGGGTTGAGAGGTGGACGAGCGCGTATGGCGCTCAGTCGAGACCTCTATTAGCGGGTAACCATTACAAGGGCTCCCGAGACGGAGCCTCGGTTTAGGCCGTGACCCTGTACCGCGAGAGCGTCTGACTCGAGGGTTTTCGAGAGGGTCGACTCGGTCAGTTTCTCTTGACTAAGAATTATCTACATTAATATCAGTATTATTATTATTGCTATCTATTAAGGCTATCTGTACCACCACTTCGGAATGCGTGGGCGCAGGGGACGATGTGGCCCAAGAAACTCCAGCGGCGATTCTATTTGTATTGACTGGAGAGAACCGGCCAGTGACATGGCGGTATCGCGAATAACCTTGTTTGCGACGCCCTCGCCACCAGCGGGGGTAGTATGAGGGTGCAATGTACGTTTGGATTAAAATAAAACATCATTTTATACAAATAACCTGACTACGCTGTGTGTGCTTGTGAAAAATTATTGCATATTCATCCATTCATTAACTTAATATTGTGCTTAATATTATATGCTTATCGCTTAAAATGTTTTATAGCAATAAATTAACCCTTTATTTTTTGAGTTTTATTTTTTTTCCTTATTTTTTGCTCTAATGTATTTATTTATAATATAATGTATTAATCTTAAGCTAAATTATTTTCCTGAAATGCTCGTATCGTTGCAAATATAATCTATATAAAAAAACTTGACGATACTACTTCATAAGCAAAATTCTTAAGTCTTTTTTTAAAGTATGGGAATATTCGCCTCGTCTTTATATTTCACGGATTCGGTTTTTAAGGAAAGGTAAAGAATTCCAAAAGATTTTTCTTTCGTAATAGCCTCCAAGGCTAATTAGTGCAGCTGCAATTTGCATTGCGACACTAGAATTTCTTTAGTCTCTAAGTCATTACTTTGTTTTGGCTGGGCTATTTTAGTTACTGTCGTTTTAGAACAAAATAAGTCAATCAGGTTATTCATGAATCTTTAAGGAATTCTAAATATGCCATATGCATAATCTATATTCATATATTATTAATTCGAACTAAGATTCAGAAATTATGGAGAAATAACTTTCCAACAAGTGGAAACAATAAAACGGTACGATTTCTGGATAAAAAGGTATATGTATATATAGATATATAAGGTTCTTACAAATGAAATTGGCGTTTGGTTAGGAATTCAAAATTAAAATGTGTTTCAAATTTAGGCTTGTGTAATTGTGTTTCGTATTTAGTGATATATTTGTTTTCGCGTCATTTGTTTTTCTTTCACATCCTGAAAAACTTTTTTTTCATCATGAAGATCTTGAAATAAAAATATAATAAACAATACTAATAATAACAAAAATAAATTTAATGTATGGGAAAGGTAATAAGAAGGAAGGTATATAGGTAAGAAAGATTGATACGTTTTTGGTTCCAACGTTTTCTTTCTGGAGATTTTGACATCCAAAACAAACCTCGCGGTCGACCGCAGACCCAAGTGGACAATGAAGATTAAAGGAGTTCGTGGAAGCCAATCTATCGCAAACCACGTCAGGGTTAGCGGCAGGCATCTGTGTGAGTGACTAAACAATTTTAATTAATTTGAAACAAATTGGAAAAGCGAAAAAGCTCGAGAAATGGGTACCGCATGAATTGAGTGTAGCACATCAACAACCACGCATTGAGTGCTGCGTTAATTGTTAATATGTTGAGTAATAACTCAACCATCATAATGAAGAGAAAATTTTGAATCGTATCGTTACTTGTGATGAAAAATAGACACTGTACGATAATCGGAAATGCTTATCACAGTGGTTAAGCCCAGGAGAACCGGCTAAATCCTGTCCCAACCAAAAGTTGACTCAGAAAAAGTTAATGGTGCGTGTTTGGTGGACCAGTACTGTTGTCATACACTACAACTTCCTAAGATCTAGCCAGACGACTACGCCAGATCTGTATTGGCAGCAATTGCAAACCATGATGGAAAAGCTAACAATGACTGGTCAATTGCTTGACCCACTGCTGCTTCATGACACGGTCGCTAAATTAGAGGAACTGCAATTGAAATGTGTCCGACAGCCACCATGCTCCCTGGATCTTGCTCCAACAGATTACTACTTTTTTCGGAATTTGGACAATTTCTTAAAAGGAATAAAATTCTAAGTCTTTAGTCTAAAATTCTAGTCCAAGCCGCTGGCAAAGATTTTATTGATTCACGCTCTCTCAATTTTTCAGCAAAGTAATTAAAATATATATATATACATATATATATATATATACATATCTAGCCACCTAAGCGAACATAGACAAAAATAAAGGAGTCACCTATGCGCTGGCATAAAAGTGTACGGATCTAAAGACCCTATTCCTGGTATCGATACTTTCCATATCAGTCATAAGCCAAAGGCAGCTTTTATGACTTAGGATCTGGTGGACAGCTTGCTTGTTTATCTTGTCACCCGTAATATTATAAAAAACGCGCAAGTCTTTAGAGACTCTTAGGAGCAGCATAACTTAAGATCATACCAATTATTTATCAGGCTAAACAAAAAAACATGTACATATAACATATTGCATATCAAAGTTGTATCGAGTGCAAAAATATTTTTACACAGTTTGAAACAACTTGATATGGGGTTCCCAAGCATGTTTATTTTTTCTCTTGACATTTATTTTTTCAATACCAGATTGAACGTATAGCTTGTACATTATTTTTGATATATCTAAATTGGTATATTAAAAAAAAAAGCTGGTTTGATCGTATCATACACGTAGTCAACATTAAGATAAAATAATCTAATATACATAATTTTATTTTAATGATAACTGCTTAAAATTTGGTTGTAATTCGAGGGTTTTTAAAACAGTGGATTGAAAGAAAGCAGTGATCCTAATACTGGCGAACGCAATTATATTTTGTTTCATAGTCGATAATGGTGTCCATGGACTTGTTTTCCAACCATAAAAGAACGCCATAGAACCGTTTCGAACTTTCCTTGCGCTATTACAAAATACCAGAACGTTAACAAATTAAAAGTTATCCGAGTCAAATAAATTCGCATAATAAAAGTAGTGTAGTAATATCTATATGTATTGTTACTGACATAGTTATTGAGTGTCTTACTAACAAAATTATGAGCATAATATTTGAGCTTGAAATAAAGTTATTATTATTATAAAGCTATTGAGCTATTATTATAGCTAAATAGATTTATTATCATAGTTTCTAAAATTACAGGTCCTGGTTTCTCCTGCAATTGTCTGTTAATTAATTACCAATATTATTAACCTTAATTAAGAAAAAATTGTGGCAATTAGATAACACAAAGACATACTTGCAGCTTCGATTTTCTGAATCCTTTAAAATATTACTACAATTAAAGAGACAAGATCAAATAAAATTTTATCCCTGTCTTTAATTGTATTAATATTTCTTATTGCTGGAAGATAATAGATAATCAAAATTGTAAAAGAGCTGTCCCATTCTCAGCCTCAGGAGTCATTAATAAAACCGGGTTGAGCGACAACCTCGGATAAGAGACCCTTCATTATCATGTTAGTTTTAAAATCATCTTGGTGATTTTATTTACCATTTATAAAGGTCCAAAATAAGCAGTCCAAAAAGAAATCTCGCGTCTTTTTATTTAAACTTATAACAAACAATAACGTGAATCACGATTTCACAGTTTCTGAACAAACGAATATGTACAAAGAGCTATAGGAATAAAATTGGATTGAATAGAATTTGATCATTGGCCGCTCCCCAGGCCCGCCTGACGGGAAATTCTCCCCCTCGGGTCAAAAATGTAAATATGTATTTTGCATAATTTTACATTCTACATATTTACATTTTTGCTCTCGCGAGTTGTAAAGCTAGAATAAAGTACTGCTGTCATAAAAGTATAAATTAATTATTATATTAAATTATAAATTAACTATAGTTAGATTCTACTTTATAAGACTATTATATTTACTATCTACTATAGTTAAATATGAAGTAACAAAATTTTATACATACAAAATGTATAAAATTTTGTATAAAAAAAATAACAGCCTGTGTATAATATATATAGACCCCAATTTTGGCCATAGGCCTTCTCTCTAGTAATAATTCTCACTACCCTCTGTATTGTAGCATAGTTCACTACTTGGCTACAATGCGGATTGGCACTAAAAATGGAACTTGCATTTTGTCATTGGTTCCGGCACCGGTGACCGTACTCGGTTTGCTCACCTTCCGTAAAATCAACTACTCAGTCGCCTTTTGCATATTGTTCCAGAAATATTGCTATATTTCTAAACGTGAACGACTAAATTGACTGGTGACAAGAATCGACGGTTAATTCTCATTTACTTTGAGCAATCAAGTAAAAATTTAAGGAACTTTGCACAAGGCATGTTTTCCAGACTTTGTGATGTTTACTTTTTAAAAGATCTTCCGATAATACCACGTTATATTGAAATTAATATAAACAAATATAGCTCAACGTAAATATAATTTATTTTTCCTAAGTCCATAAGAAGTGCTTAAAACATTGACTTTCATTCGATTTTATTGAATCTCAATACATTAAACATAACCTATGAATATAAAGCAGCTATCCATTAAGCTACATACTTCAGTAAGTCGAGGGACCGTTGTATTTCTTATGGAATTTGGTATCGATACGTTTTTGAATTAATGTATTAAATTATATGTCACAGAATAGAAAAGTCAAACTTTGGCAAATCCATAAAAGGGTTTTTTTTAATCCTAGTAGAACTTTAAATTTTAAAAAATAATACAAAAAGTTAAATCTGAAGGAAACAGTTTTTATTCAAACGATCAATTTTGGAAGTTTATACAAAAACTTTTATTAAACCTAAGAAGTAAAACGAAATACAATTATCTGAAATGATGTTTCACTTTTAATTATTGTAATGTGTTAATTTTTTTTCCAGTTTACAGTGAAAATATATATTTTTTTTAATTTTATCCAAAACTCTTGAACTTATTTTATGGGAATATTTTCATTCCAGCTGCAATAAGATGTAAAAGTGTATTTGATAGAATCGGCAAAATACCAAAACAATGATAAAAAAGAAATTGTAGCTATAAAGCAGGGTACAGGGTACTTGAAAATTTATCTCCTCTGCTAAGGAAACCGTATGTTGTCAACTTTCATCACGTCATAAACTAGAAGTTTATGTCTTTAGGAAATACAGGGTTTTGGATATAAAGTAGCTGTGTAGGAATACCATATTATAGAATATAAATCTTATAGAAACCTTTTATTATTCTAAGCACATTTGTTCTTATTTTTAATTCAATATACAAGAAATTATAATACATAATTTTCACTTATTACAAAGATTTAACGAATGATACTAAATTATACGTCTTTATCCACTTGCCTCCTCTACAAATGTAGATTTTTGCAATAGTTGCATTTCTCTAAACTATTTAACGATTCTAGCTTTATCCGGTTTCTATTAGTGATTGACAATCGACGTAAAAAGATGTGATATAGTTTGATGTGTAGGTTACACACTAGGAATAGAAAAGCATATAATATTTGTTTGCATCGATAAAAACAACGAAAGGATAAAATATCAAACAATTTATGAGTTTGACAACAAAACTAATAATAATACAAATATAATGAATAATCGACTAATATTCCATTAACAACATGTATAAGTTCACCTACGTAAACCTATGTGCAGTGCCTGACAAATGGACCAATTATTTTATCCGCGAGCTTGTTCGAAATGCCATTTAATCCACCTCGAAATCGCTGTAACATAGAAGCAGATTGCTTCCGCACGATAGCAATACAGACATTAACTCTTACTTCAGTAAACATAGCTGACAACATAATACAAATATAATGAATAATCGACTAATATTCCAATAGCAACATGTATAAGTTCACCTACGTAAACCTATGCGCAGTGCCTGACAAATAGACCAATTATTTTATCCATGAGCTTGTTCGAATGCCATTTAATCCACCTCGAAATCGCTGTAACATAGAAGCAGATTGCTTCCGCACGATAGCAAAACAGACATTAACTCTTACTTCCAGTAAACATAGCTGACAACATAATACAAATATAATGAATAATCGACTAATATTCCAATAGCAACATGTATAAGTTCACCTACGTAAACCTATGCGCAGTGCCTGACAAATGGACCAATTATTTTATCCGCGAGCTTGTTCGGAATGCCATTTAATCCACCTCGAAATCGCTGTATCATAGAAGCAGATTGCTTCCGCACGATAGCAATACAGACATTAACTCTTACTTCAGTAAACATAGCTGACAACATAATACAAATATAATGAATAATCGACTAATATTCCATTAGCAACATGTATAAGTTCACCTACGTAAACCTATGCGCAGTGCCTGACAAATGGACCAATTATATTATCCGCGAGCTTGTTCGGAATGCCATTTAATCCACCTCGAAATCGCTGTAACATAGAAGCAGATTGCTTCCGCACGATTGCAAAACAGACAGACAAACTATATAGCGTAAACCTATTCGCGAGCATATTACACGCGCTGTATATCTTTATGTTAGTTTTATGTATATATATATATATATATATATATATATATATATATATATATATATATATATATATATATATATATAATAATGTGCATCTATACTCATTAATTACATGACTTGATTTATGTCCTTTATATTTGAAGATAAGCTTCATAATTTGTTTTCTCTGTTTATTAATAAAATAATATAAATTTTAAATATATATAACATTAAAAAGTAATGACATACTAATGAATTATATTAATAATTTATTATTACTGTATTCCAATTACGTTAATGAAATTTCTCGTGCAAACTCGTTAACATACGCAAGGTAAGTCCCATTAAAATAAATTGCAATGTGTATTTGAGCTTACAGATATGATGCTTAAAATAAATACTCCAACTTTGTCAGATTGAATTTCATTGCATAACATTTACTAAAATACATTAAAACTACATCAAGCATATGTTAAAATTATAATTAAATCAAAAAATATATCAGTAAAATAAACAATTTATCTTTAAATTTGAATTTATTGAAATTGCCCGTATGCTCATTTCAAAAAATTTCGGCTGATAACTTAACAATATTGGGCTATCTGTCAAGGCTGTCTATTATACTGGTTTATCTTTCGTTTTGTTTCACGATTGAACTTGTAGCAATATTCACAGAAAATATCTAAAAAATTGTGATCGTTTTACAACCTTTGAAGAAGTAAATTACCAAAATCATAATTAAATAATAAATTGAACAATATATTTTTTTACCAATACAAAAATAATTAAATTAGGTTGGATATTCCTTTTTAACCCTACTACCCAATAAAGCAAAACGGAACGTTTTGAGAGAATCGGATAGACGACAACGAAAAGCTATCTATGGTTCGTTACAGATAGATAGAACTTATCCGTGATTATGAAAAGCAAACTGTGGATAGATAAGATCTTACTATTAATCCACGATAGCGGTCTATCTGTAACCGTAGTTAGGTTATTGAAAACGGCCGTAAGTTCACCTATTAAGATCATACTAAAGCCATCTGATTCAAGTAATGACAAAGTTAAGAAAATTCAATCCCATTATCTCTCTCTCACTCACCTCGACACTTACTCGACTCACTCTCTACTACTTAGAGAGAGAAGGGTCACTTCGCTACTACGTTGCTTTCCTTACCCTCCATGGCTGAGTAGTGGTCGACGGCGGAGTCACAAATTAGAGCCACCGCTGAGGGAGCTGGGCATTCTGAGTGCTCGCTTACCCGGCTCCTTTTGCCCCGGTTGGCAAACTCAAGGGCGTCTGTTGCCCGTTGCCAAGTAGTGTAGGAAGGCGCGCTCTACCTGAAAAAAAGATAAGGACTTGACCGAGGACGAGCTGAAGAAAAGCGACCAGCGCTGATGTGCCGAATGTGTTTCGCTCCTCATTAATCGAGGGAGGAATTCGAATCGAATTGTAGGTTTTTATTAGATGTAAGTCAAACATAATCCATCTTTACCCTTGCGAAGACGATAAGTCATTTACCCACGTATAAAAATGGAACGATTGGACTTGTCTATATTCGAATAGGTTACATACGAGTAGAAATAGGTACATCTGAGTATTTTAGTGGTTAAGAGAACACATTATGCTGCCTGTCCCGATTGTCTTAGAATATCAATTTTAAATAATAAGGTCACGTTAGAGGCTTACTGGTGGCCTTTCTTCCGACTTCTTATATGATAACAGGAGGATCCACTTATCGCATCGCTTCATTACAGTATGACAAAAAATGAAATATGTCTATTGTTTTGTTGTTAAAACATAATAAATCATCGTCTACATCCCTATTCTTGTAAGTACCTTGGTAACAATTATAACATAAGCTTTTGTTCGACGCTTCTGCATGAAGTTTCATAATTGCGATCTTTTGTTTTAAAATGTTGAATGTGCTCCTAATGATTTTCCTCAAAATATTCCTCATACAGTGCCATTATAAAGAATGAGCAAGTTTTTTATTTTAGTACAAATCATACTCTGATTTTATGTTTCAGTTGTATATTTCAGCGACTTAATATGTTTTGTTCTTCTTACAGTTGATATACTAGTATTCTTAGCATTTGTAGGAAGGTAATCTTTGTACGTGCGGGCAATAATTGGTTGTTAACCAAATAAAAACCGACGATAATGATCCGTACACTATACACTATCAAAAATAATTTGCTCTACAAAAGCTTTCAAGTTAATAATAAAATAACCTACCCACTTATAAGATTTACCCAAAAACTTTCGCTTGCCAATAATTAAATAGTTTCTTGGCAAAATAAACACCTAGTAATTAAATGCTAACCAAAATTAGTACACATTTCTGATCCCGCAATATGACCATATGTATCCTAGAATACCTGGACCGTTGTGTAGTCTGTAAGAGAAATAAGAACCTATCTGCTAAACACAAATCCTGGTGATTTGTGTTTAGCAGCCAACATATAAATATAAAAGTTATAAAAAGATATATATAAAAATTGCGAATGCACGTCGTTAATATATGCACAGGGATATCACCGAGAGGTGCTGTTTGAGACAAGTTTTGTGTTATAAAATAGTCGATAAAAAATAGTTAAATACGTAATCTTTGAAACCTAAGATGTGCTCTTGTTAAAAAAATATTCAATGCATTTGTAAGTTTGTGTAAAGAAATTAAAATAAAATACTGCGAATGTTTTAACTACAATATGAATCAATCACTACCTTACTTTACCTTTATTCTCATCATTCTTTATTGTGTAAATAACGATCTCAATTAACCAGTATAAACATTTTGCAAATTATTATTGCTGCAGTCTACATATATAATAGCATTATATATTATATAATAGTATGTATAGTAGTATTCATAAACTTAGTTCTAAGTCACTGAAAATTATAACCAAATTATACCTCAGCATCATTGTACAATGGCATCTATCGGCCATTAGCTGTAGTAAGTTCTTTCTCTATATCTATACTCTTTTGTAATATTATAATAAACTTAACTATTATAAGGACTGCGAAGCATTTGCGACTCTTGTGGTGTTGCTTGACATCAGGTGAGCTGCTTGCTCTTTAGCCAACTAATGTATAAAAAAAATCGTAGCGTGGAGCATGCGGTCTCAACATTTCGACGACAGGTGGCACTACCAGTAATAAGTGTGATGCGACGTATCATCGGCGTTGCTTTATTTGTTACGAAAAAACAGAGATACCAACAACGTGGATGTAGCTTATATGCAAAATAAAGTCCCTCAAATAAAGGTGTAAGTAACAGTAGATAAGATTAGATTATTTAGACTCGCAAAGAGTAAAAAATTGATATAAGTTCTGTAACACGGCTGATTCGCAATGAGCTTGGTGTTATGTTTAAAAAATGTCAACATCAATTGATACTGGTCCTCAAATGCAATTAAAAACTGAATGAATTGCTTAATAAGAAATCATAATGCAGATGCGCTGTCACCCTTGAGAAATGAGATGGAATGCCTGGTAATCATTTATAAAGGACTCCGGATCATTGCACTCACCAGACGAAACACAGCAGCATAATGCTGCTATTTTACGCTGGTAATCTATGAGAGCGTGGTCTTACCCCGATCGAGCTGAACCATTCATTGTGTAGCTAGAAACAAACTGCAGTTTAGCTCTACCACTGATATACATATCTCTGGACATATCTTTAATTCCAGGTACAGTAAGGCGTAAACGCTATCAACACTGTTTTAATTTGTGTCAAAGGGGTTTCGACGTTCATCATTATCATCATTTTAGCCCAAGACTAGTCCACTGCTGGAAATACTACCACAGAGTACAATCCTGAGCCACCTGCATTCATTGAGTTCCCATTAGAATTCCTCCTATATGACCCAATGCCAGCTTAATGATCCTTTCAGCTATAACGGTTACTATAGTCTTTCTGAGATCCAAGTTCAGTATTCGGCCTCGTTGATGAACATTAAATAATCCAAGCAGATAGTGTTCGTACCTTACGTCTACATAATAATGGCACTTAGGGATGCGTGTCAACCGAGCTATTCAAAATTAAAATTCGATTGAGTCGACGTACAGTTCGGAATGACTTATTATACGTACTGCGTGTGGGCCGCTCCATAACCACTGAGCGGGTCGTAATGATTTTATTTAAACAGACGTCTTACTCCTATTTACAGGATGCTATTCGACTAGACACGCAAGGCGGTCCGATAGGGAGGCTGGCGATACACCTGGACAAAAGGTGCTCGAATTTCAATTGGAAAAAAAAAGACTTTGTTTTTTATCTTTTACCACACATGCATTCTCATAATATGTTTGTACTGGTGACTTGCGATACCGATGAAAACCTAATTGAAAAACCAGCTCTCACAAACACTTGTATCAATCATATTTATTCCATAGCATTACTCGTTTTTTTGATTAATGTTTGTAGTGAGAAATAAAGAGTTATTATTATTATTACCTTTAGTGTCGTATAACTTCAATAGAAAAAGAAACTTATTTATACATGTTTTAATAAAAAATTTGAACAGTACTCAAATATTATATCGTTTGTATATTCAGTGCTGTATAGATACATATTTTTGATATCATTTCCATTTGCTACCGTCTACTTGTATTTATTTACGTTAATACATATAATTTTTTTACTGTAATGTTGTTTTTTGGGGACATTTGAGTGTTTGATGTAATTATAATCGTTATATTTGCAATTTTTATTTACCATTAAGTCTTTTAATATAAAAGCCGCAAGCTTCGCATTAACTGTTTGCAGCCCCCTTATTTTACATACTAGAATACAAATAATAAAGTACGGCAATAATAATTGGGCTATTATAATATTTAGATGGATATTATTTATCGTATTATTAAATTATGTTTTTGTATATATGTTTGATAGTCTCAATAGTTTAAATTCTCAACGTATTTACGCATATACCTTTATTATTGTCTATGACCTGTTAGGTACTAAACATGATTATGTTGCCATCTGTGAGCACGTTGTTGTTTCATGGTAATAAATAAGACATGGCTCCAATAAGTCTAGGAGGGACCAACTCCTAGCGGCCCCAGTTCTAGGTTGCGTCATCTATCGACACTCCTCTATATGTATGCAGAATTATACTAGAATATTACACCAAAACCATGATACTAGAGGTACTTTTGGTATGATATTTTACCACTATGCAGTAGAAGTAATGCTGGGCCTATAAATTAATTCAAAAACGATTGTGACCGGTACCGGCTTGTCGGCCTTTAATGACTGAATTACAGCACATTTATTCATGTCATAGTTTTTTGAGACTTCAATGTTAACATATTGAATTACGACGTCAAGACGAGACGATTTTTAGAACTCTTAAGCTGTGTAAACATCAAACAATAGACGTGGCAACTCATTTAACTGCTAGTATTGAAACTCTAACAGACGTTATATGTACTGATGAATCCACTCTAAATGTTGGTATTAGACTCATCGGCAGTTTGAGCAGTCATGATTTACTTTCATTTCAAGTATATATAATATATCAAAAAAGGAAAAATGCCCACCAGAACGCAGTATATCGCCCACTTCGATTATTTTGAGTATGATATGCAACTTGGACTGATATTCATCGTATGGTTAATATCAAAATAGAACGTCAGGCATAAACAAAATAATCGTAGGCGTCAATAGCCTAAGATTTTAGTGTAGCCATTCGACTATCGTCGTTAACCATCTCTTATAATACTTATTCTTTAGTTAATTTATTATTGTATTTTCTCCACATACTATCCGAGTTTTAGAGGGTATTAGGAGTGCTAGAAATTGGTTCATAACATTAAGTCCATCCTTCATTTGCCTTTTTAATGTGGCTTAGCAAAAAAAAAGATTAAAAAATGAATAAATATTAACACTATTCAACACAACTTAGATGTTTTATCGTATACAAATAATGGCCACCATATTTCTATTACGTAATTCAACACAATCATTCATTCCTGCCGCATGAGTAATCTTGTTGTAGATCCCTACGGACAAATATTTTTGTAACGTTAAGCTATCCAACTATAGACGGCAGATGTGTTTCATATTGAATTTATTTTTTTATATACGTAACTCTTTGTGTAATCTTTTTTTTAAATTTAGGATCATGTTTGGGATTGCGTAACCAGGGTGCTGTAGAAGTATTCTCTTAGGATGCTTGCTTGCGAATAGTGGATATAAGCTATTGACAAATTCCTGTATTTCTGCACTTACAAATGATAATATCATTTCATAATTATTAGAAGATTGGGCCAAAGTCGGGCAGGAATTTTTACAAAGTGGATATCTTTACATAGTTTATCTTTTTACATAGTGGAACTACGCCACAACAAGAAACTAACTATAAGACGGCTTCACAGAATGCCAGCGTAAAGTTAGCTTAAATAGTAGCTCTGCTGCAGGAATTTTTGGTGAATTACGTTCACGTTTGTAACCCCTTATGCCACAAAACACAGTTCACTAGACTTCCGTTGCTAAAGCTATAAAGTTATGCTGCTTTGAGAATAGTGCAAAACATAGTTTGTCAAAATTTTATAATAAGTTCATCCATTCTTTCAATAACTCTTAATTGTCCCAAACCATTCTTTACGTAATTTCATAACTTTACTTAATATATTTACTACATAATTTACACACAGTGTTGGAAGTTTGTAAAATGTTTAATAGATATTACTTTTTTATTCCATTTATTTCATCGTATTTCGCCTTGACAGGTACTGCGCAGATAGCGGGTAGAATGCCGTATAATCTCGGGATATCCTAAAATCATTTCACACTCAACTATATTTTTAATTATTTTAATTTTCCCATATCGCTCTCAATCATACGTTTCTATTCTAATCATGCGTCTTGATGAAATCAACACAGCGCTCAATATATTATAAGTGTATAAAAATGTTGTTCACAGTATTTTTAATATTATAATATTATAAATTAATATTATAATATTAGGTGTGACAAACAAGGACATAGATCACTTCGTAGTGGGGCTCTCTGAACTCAGCACAGTAACATATGCTTATTTCATGATGATATTCTGTGATAGCGTGGTATTCCCGATTACTTTACCACTGATAAAAACAAAAGTAAGTTAAATAAATAATAACAAAATATATAAGGATAACGTTCTTTAGTAGAGCCAAGGCGGTGTGTTTAACTGCATAGCGCCATTAATAAGAGTTTAGTTAGTGTCTTTAAGAGATACAACCGGACAACGTCAATGC
This sequence comes from Teinopalpus imperialis, assembly GCA_029286865.1. Classification (NCBI taxonomy): domain Eukaryota; kingdom Metazoa; phylum Arthropoda; class Insecta; order Lepidoptera; family Papilionidae; genus Teinopalpus; species Teinopalpus imperialis. The sequence continues at coordinate 751,770 of JAGSMU010000026.1, read as the reverse complement.
ATCTTGAATCAATGTTGCGCATAGATGTAAGTTTTATGGGCTTCAGTCATCACTTACCATCGTGGTGAACTATGGTCTCGTTTGTCATTTTGTATGGCCCTTAGAATCATAAAACAATTATTCAATGAAATCAACTCAAAGGCGTTAAGATTTATTTTCAATCACAAATAATACAAGTAATTATCCACAACAACAAAATTATTTTTTTAATAATACAAAAATATTTAAAAATTCGATCGAGTTGAAATATAAAGTTATTTAGCGACTTAACGGTGAATATTAAGAAACCTGATTTTGATACGATAGAGAAAACATGATAGAAATAATTGAAAATATTTAATCCCCAACGGTATTAAATATTCCATTTTTAACATCGATATCTTAATTGTTTCTTGGTGGAAGCTGTAGACAATCGCGCACAATACGTCCTGTAAGATTATCGCCAATGACGGTTTTCGTGACAGCTTCAATTACAGATGCCGAAGAATCCATCTTTCCTTCATTGGAACTTCTAGGAGTTTGTTGTATAATGTTTTCAGCAACTGTTTTTAATACTGTTGTTGCTGGTATAGGGCTCAATATACTTGAAATGAAGTCCATTTTTGTAATTCTTTACAACGTCAAGTTTAAACGTGTAACTTTTCTAACCCTGTAGATAAAAATATCCATTAAGAAATTAAAATAATCCAATTCGAAACGGGTGATTGATGGGCCGAGCGCTTAGGGTGCTCAGCCGAGACCTTTCGTATAGGGTAACTAGGATAACTATGGGCTCCCGAGGATAAGCCTCGGCTTGGACTATTGCCCCGATCACGTAAGTAAGCTAAATCAAGGATGCCCGTGAGGGCCAGACCACGACTAGATTAGTCACTTGCAACGGAGTAATCAGTAGAAACGCTCTGAGCGGAGCATGTATACTAGTTCTTAATTGAACTGGTATAGTCTGGTATCATGTTATCATGGCACCTTGTAGCCTTCTGTTTCTGGATTCAGCATCAATGAGTCAGCTGATCCCAACAAGCACCATACACTGAATATCTGCGTAAAATGGTACCATTACTCTTTTCTTTTCTAAGTTTAGTTTTGTGAGTTTAGGGATTTGGAGACCGGAGTTATGGGCGAAACATTCCATTTCATTCCTCAGGGGCGACAACTTCATATCTCGCATCCTTGTTTATGATTGGATAGATCCCTTCTTAAGAGACTGCAGCCAAAATACCCGTATTAATTTGGCTGCAGTCCCTTAGTATCAACCTTGCTGAACTAAGTTTTATAAAAAAACAACGATGCAAGTGATTAAAGTAGTTGCCAGATCAAAGTCTGACAACTATTTGAATGGGTACTATTGGTGTCACATTTCATAAAAAATAACTAATATTCCACTTTAATATATCCATTCAAGAATATGAAAATGATAAATGAAAATCAAAAATAGTTTTAAATCACTTATATGTAAATAATATACAAGAAATTTCAAAACTAACCTTTTACGAGTATTCAACTTCAAAATTTCTTCGAGACTAACGGTAAACTAACGTGGCAGACGTTTATATATTTCCAGCTCTCGTAGCATCGAGATATGTATAGGTACATAGGATATGGTACTTTATGTGTTTATCTGAGAGAGGTAAGGAAAATAAACGTTCTGCTTGTTTTCCTAACCTCTTTCACATAAACACATAAAGTATATATTCATTAAACTTATTATATACTTGGCGAATAATCATCTTTAAAGTAATAATATATATATATATATATATATATATATATATATATATATATATATATGTATATATATATTTATATATATAAAATAAATTTAATATATGTATTTTTTTTTTTCACATATTTTTTCGTGTTCATTATCACACATTATTACAAATAGGATGATTGCAGTGATCGCCTTGCGCAAAGTGAGTATGGAGCCGTGGGTTCATTCAGCCGTATGTTCGTATATCGTACTATCAACAGATACAACAACACTTCCTATGTCGAAGACCAGAAAAGATTCACAGTTCAGAAAAAGAGTGAAAACTTCAGCCAAAGTGTATCAAGATACAGTTTTGGATCATGTTTTGAAATCTCTCAGCAATACACTTTTTAAAAATATACCGTACAAACTACCCAAGCCTGGCTTGAAACCAAACTTCCGGACTTTATAAGAGCTGAAGACTGGCCCTCATCTAGCCCAGATCTCAACCCCTTAGACTTCAAATTATGGTCAGTTTTAGAGGACATGGCCTGCTCTAAACGACATGTCACCATGTCTTTGATTGAGTCTCTTAAAAATCTCTGGAGCAAGCAGTGGCGAAATTTCCCTCGGAAACAGTGCGTAAATCCAATGATTCGTGGCCAAACAGATTAAAGGTTCGTATAAAAGCCAAAGGTGACAATTTCGAATAGAATATTTTTTTATTTTTTGCTGAAACTAATAAATATGTAGGTATAAATTTTAATAATATTACATTACTTCATTAAAAAAAAATGCATTTGTAATTGAACTTATGGCCGGAATAGGTATATATATATATATATAAACGTCCTCTTCCCTAGTCAATTTTTTTATTTATTACTCTGACCAGCTCAGCTCAGTTCTCCTATATTGCCAAGCACGTGGTAAATCGTTATTTAAAATTGTAATTAACAATAGCATTGCTTTAAAATTAGAAATTGAAATCAGTTTGCTCGCGTGCCGTGAGTTAAAAGCGAGAACTTAGATATTTAGCTACCAAGGCTCCAAGCTTTCGAGAGGCTGTGTGTTTGTGCATGCATATGCATGATTCATCTCGTAATAGACAGAAGATGTGTTTGAAATCGGCCAGTAAAAGACGATGCTTTTACAGGAAACCACCGAAAAACGTCTCTCGTCGTAAAAGGCGTCTTATAGATTATACGACGATTATAGATGGCAAATTGCCTCTAATACCTCAGGAATAATTGCTGATATACATTAGGTTTCCTTGACTTCCTCCTCGATGATAAATATGGGTATAATGAGCCGTCGGAATCACTTTCCAATAGTTGAACTATATGCTCGTTTATGACTTCTTATGTCATTAAAAAATGCGGTAATGTGAGATCCTTACCAATGACAGTAACGATTCAGACTCATTCAAATCTACTGTCAACATAAGTGGCAACGGGTCCGCCACATAGCTCATGAAGTGGTCTGGCCGTCTACAACGGGGAATGAAGATTCTCGAGTGGCAACCTCGTATTAGCATTGTAGCTAAATATTTTATTAGATGAAGTGACGATCTATGCATATTTGCAGGAATTCAATAGTTGCAGGTGGACCTATTCGTCCCCAATGTAGAAAATGTAAAATAAATTGGTAAACCTTCTGAGAAGTACCAGCTGTCAAAAAAGTACTTATAGATAAAGTAAATATAGTGATAGAGATATAGCAAAACATACGTTACAATTTTACAATAAATTCTAATTTTTCCAGAGAACCTGACCCCAACACTTAATGTTATTGTTAGAAATTTAAATATATCCGCCTTTTGGCTTTATAATACTTAGCAGGAAATTGTTGAAATGTAAATATTTATCTTCGACTTTTGCCAAGTGCGCATCTGCTAACAACGTTTGTTCCAGACTATAATAAACAGATTTTATCTCGTGTTTAAATTAAATCTCATGGTCAAATAAGCATTCAATTCACGGTAAAGAACTTACGCGCAACAGTTGGTTCCGGCAGCATGTGTCTTAATCTAGAAGTGACAACACTCTAACATGATACCGGTGATAATGGCCTCAATGCTACCGTGATTCGTATAGTGATTCAAAGAAACGAGGGACACATTTACAAAGATAAATTTTATCTTAGTCCCAGGGGTGATAAACTAGTTCTGGATGTGTATTCCATGAACCGGAAAAATCATCATTTTAGTAATCACTAAAGCTAAGGATTTGACACCAATTTCCGGCATTTTTCAAAACATATTCAAAGATTTTTGTACCTAAACAACTTCTTGTTCATTCCGTTTCAGGGGAGTATTTTATACTTGCAGTGTTGCAGTCTCCAGAGTGTGAGAAATAATTGTTTTGGTAAACAAGTTTGGTTTAAATCGGCAGGAAGAATAATAACTGTCTGGAATAAGAGCTATCCGGTACATGGCTTTCGACTGATTGCTAAGGGATGTTGATGATGTCATTACCCGATTGATTTCGACCAGCAACATCTTCTTACAAGCTCGATATGTTTATATGTATCAAGCGCTCACTTCTGTCTAATAAGTTCATCCAGGGAGAGGGTGCGGTAGACAAAGACAGTGTCATTTTAATATTCAAACATTATCGCTTCTTTACTGTTTTCAACCTTACTTGGTACCAAAATGTACAACACAATTATTTATATGTTTAAATGCAATAACAAATTTTATTTTCATATACTTGAATGGAACTTATATCAATATAAATAAAAAAATATTTTTATAATATATATTATTTTTCTGTATATTAAATTACAATCATTTCAATATTTTGTAATTCCAAAGTTCACATTTTTAACGAGGTGAATCAGTTTTTTCTTTAGAAGGAATCGGCATACCAACAACGATGCGGCCAGATTCTATAACCGCTTCTAATGGATTTATAACAGTCCGAAAATTTGTAGGTACATCATTTTCTTTCTTGGATACTGCCAGCCCAACTGGCGTAGCACCGATTATGGGTCCTCTTACCGTATCTTTTACCGCTCCCAGCATATTTCCAATGTAATTCATTTTCCCAGTAGCTTATAATTTGTTATATTATTAAATTGTTTTCTTTCAAGTTCTGGAAGAAGTTTTAAACAAAAGTTAGTATATAAAGTGTTTGTTTGTTTTTTTAAAGTTGTAGTGTGTAAAATTTTCTAATATATTTCTTTATTTTATACCTATATAAAATATTTATCCTTGTCTGAAACTTCACAATCGCATGGCGAAAGATTCGTTCAATAACGTTCGACTAAAGTTATCTTTTCTAAAAAGTCTATTCTCCTAAGTCTTCCAATATTTTTTAGTGACGAAGCCTCCTTTTACAGAATAGGTCTGAACAGAATATATTTTGTTACGGAGACAATCTACATTAATGAGAAAAGGTCAATTCACATGTAGTTTCAGAGACAAGACAATAGCCAGTAATTTATATAGATATTTATATAGAACACTTATATTAATTGTAGCAGAGAGTCAAACTGGGAACTTGATTTTTACTATCCGGTTTCTGTGTTCTGTCAGCACTGTAGTTTAACACCATTTTTTTCAATGTACCAATCTATTATAATATATTAATATAACACGTATTTATAAATTCGGAAAATGACTTCAAGTATTTCAAGAAGTCAATATAGTCCTCCCCTGACCTTCAATAGCGTTCACAATGTCATTGTGTATATAAGACCATTATCCTCAACCTACACGTATATACATATATATATATATATATATATATATATATATATATATATATATATATATATATATATATATATATATATATATATATATATATATTAATAAATTTTAAAGATTGCAAATAATGTTATTACCATTACTAATATTCCGGTTTATCACTAAAAGTAAGCTTAAACTGCTTATACTACTATGAGATGGTACACAACAGCGAATCCACATACATCCTTAGGTTTCGTAGACATTACGTTAAAAATTATTTCTGCTTAACTATAAATATAGTCTCTTTATATGCTGGATTAATTATTAGTTAGAAAGCAATAACATACTCAATGTATTAGAAAATAAAAAATAATGCATCGTTTTGTCTGATTATTTTCACTTTTTAAATAGGGAATGAACGCGACCAACTCACCTAACACGCGCGTACAACTTTAAAATATCTCGCAGACTGAATAAAAAATATAATACTCATACACATGTATACATATATCTAAGAGCATTTTAAGTGTCCGACACTACACCGATACATATATCGTTACAGATACACAAAGATTTCTGTCATAGATTCGAAAAGTACTAAATAAACGTGATAAAAATACACAGATTGTCGTTTATAAAGTAGCAGTAACCATAAAAAAAATTGTAAAAAATCATTGTGACTGACTACCTAAATGAAAGACAAACTTATCCTTTTTTATATAAATTGTGCCTAATATGAGCAGAGATTTTTTGTTTTGGAGAAAATTTCTAAGCCGGCCAGTTAAAAATATTGGCAATAAAAACTTTTTTAAATTTCGATTATAAAACTCTTTGGTTACCTAATGTGATATTCATTTGTTATTTTAGAATTGGCGGCAATTCCAAAATTCTTGTTACACCTCAAAACTAATTTAACGCGAGAGAATTTTCGGTACATGATCTATTACGAATTTAGTCGTGGTCTTTATCAACAACAAAAATTTAATAGATTGGCATTTAATTATGAATCCCCATCTCACGTCACCGTTTACAATTGGTTAAAAGAGTTTAAGCGTGGGCGTAGTAATCTCAGTGATGATCTGCGTGAGGGACGTCTTTCAACAGTGCCATCTCAATATAATATCAGCGACGCATGATAGAGGAAGATAAGAGAGTGATCTACCAGCAGATGCGGGCAGGCTTAGGCATTGGTATAAGTCAAGTACAAATATTACAGGAAAATTTAAGCGTCAGGAATCTTTGCACCAGATAGATTCCCAATACTTAGACCGAAGACCAAAAAAAATTTCGCATGAACTGGTGTCGCTAAATGTTAGAAAAGTTCAACAGAGGTGGCTCGACTGATGTATTTGACATCGTCACAGGTATCAAATGAAAGCTGAATATATTGCTACCAACCCGAAACCAAAAGACAATCTGCTCAGTGGTTATTGGTCGGAAAGGTAATTTCGCGACAGTTGTGATGGAAGATGGAAGGAAAGTTACTACAGACTAGTATGTTTATTGTGGTTTGCCTGTTGTCTTAGAAAATGTTCGACAGCAGCGCCCTTGAAGCAGGTTCCTCCTTCACCACGACAACTCTTCAGCGCCCTCCACAAAATGAACAATTGTATAATTAACTATGACAGGTGCCGAGATAATGAGTCATCCACCATATAGTCCTGAATTGGCGCCCTGCGACTTTCATTTATTCCCAAGAACCTGAGATAATCTTTACGAGCCCTGAAGATTTGGTGAGTGCGTTCGAAAATGCCATAGAAGAGACTCAAATATACCACTGATCAGAACAGAGAATAGAGAGACAAAGATAACACTGGAATCACAAGAGTGCCTTGTATCACAATCTTGAATAATATGCGTGTATTTACTAGAAGTGGAAATAAATAAAGTAATAAAAAATAATAAAAATTAGCAGTACAGGATGGACTACCCAAAAGCTCTAGATTTAAACTTTTAAATTTTTATCAATACTACAACGTCATCAATTAATACGATATTATTTCTATTGATAATAGGTAGACGATATAAAATTCATAAAAACTCTTTCTGCCTTAATAAGGTAAATCTGAGACAGTAATTTCGCTTCTTCAGTAAGATTCTCTACTATTCTCTAGGCGCAGCCATCGTTTAAGAATTTACCGATACCAGTAGCATCATTGTTTGCTTTTTCTGTGCCGCTTTTAACTCGCCAGTTTTATAAAAGCTATCATTGAGAAGAGAGCTTGAACGTCACTCAGTCGTATCAGTATCAAAATACCGCTAGCGATAGCTGATTCCACAGACTCGTTGTTCTTGGCAGAAAATTTCGCGTAAGGCGCACGGTAATGGGTTGCCAATCCCCATGGTAAATTCAGTAAAAAATGCCAAGAGATGCAAATTCTTTCACCATTAAATCAAGCCGATCGGAAAGTACCTGATCAACAATGACTCGAGTCGCTCTACATTGAATGCAGTCAAATGGAAGGAGCTGGTAGTGTAGTGCCACAACTCGTTGATGAGAACAGTATTCCATGTGAGGCTGAATTTGGGCTTTGTAAAGTTGCACACAGTGGGCCCACATGAAATACTGTAATGCTCTATTAAGTACACCCAGGTTTTAGAGGCCAATTTGGCCTTACCCTCCAAATGACAGAGGAACTGAACGTCGCTCGATATGCCTAGGATGCCAATATTAGCTGAAATAGCAAGGGGAGTGTTTTGAAAATTAGGAGATATGGCAAAGGAATTCTTTTTAGCGGTAAACGCGCAAAATTGTGTCTTCGTGGGGCTACATTGGCCTAGATTTAGACAGATAGAGACTGTGTTAAAAAAGCTCGACCTCAGACACAAGTTTGTTCCGGTACTCTTACTTGACGTTTACTCGAGAAATATTGACACAGCCAGTATATAACGCATCCCCTGTGCTGTCATCCGCATAGCAATTAATGTTGTTAATTTGCAACAAGTCATTAATTAACATTTAATATGCAGAAGAAACTAGATAGGAGACAGCACACAACCTTGTGGAACACCAGTAGTACCACTGATTTGGAGTCGAAGCATGCACCGTCAATTATGACTTTGATGTTACGGTTCGTGAGAAAACTGGTGACTTGCATAAATTTTCGGGAAGCCAAAAGGAAGGAAGCTTCGAAAAAAACGCTTTGTGCCACACCCGATCGAAAGTCTTCGCTACGTCCAGACTAACCGCCGAGGTTTTTCGTCACGACTGCCCGCGCCCATCGTTGAGTCAAGTAGACCAGAAAGTCACCAGCTGAGCGATCGCGAGGAAGCCGTACTGGCGATCGCTAATCAGCTCGTGTTCCTTTAGGCACCTCATGAGCTGGTAGTTTATAATGGATTCCATTATTTTCGTGAATAAGGGTGAAATGGCAATAGGTCTGTAGTAGGACGGATCTGATCAATCACCTTTTTTAGGATCAGGTGCACCAAAGTTGTCTTCCAGCAGTTCGGGGAGACGCCTAAAGAGTAAGAATACCGAATAAAATGCGCAAGAACCGGTGCGAACTTTGGAGCACACGTCCTCAGCATAACTGGGGGGTTTCCATCAGGCCAACTCGACTTATGGATGCCCAGGGAAAGAAGTGCTTTGTGCACTTACATCTACAGAAATCGGACATTTAACATGAAACTCTCAAAACGCAAGGTGGTCGGTGGTGAATTTAGTAGCTTTTGACGCAAAAAGAGAGCCCAAGAAATGGATTTCTCATTTGTGCAGAGATGTAATTAGGTAAATATGTCCCAAATAATAATACGTACGTTATGCTTATAGTACAACGTCAAAGAATGCACAACTTCATAATCATATTAATTTTTAATATATAAGATTACTTTAATATGCTTTTTAAAATTCATTTGAGTTTTTCAAATGTGATAATGTGTATGAGGTCAACGGCGCACATGACGATGTAGCCAGCAGAAATAAATACCTACACCAACTGACATCCACAGTTGCATGACATGTTTGATAATGATTACATTATGAAGCGTTTTTTTTCTCTCTAATATTGTAACAGCAAAAATCAAGATATATTATACGACATAATATTAGTTCATAATTTTGTATATGTGATAATTGGTTACCGAATAACTACGAAAATAAAAATATATACTAATACATGAATAATAAATACATCATTGTAGAATAAATCCATAGGCTATACACACCACACACCCATATATACACTTCGAATCATAATTAAATTTAAATATAATTTTAAATAAAATATCTTAGTTTTTTTTTTGACTCTAAGCTTATTAGTGCTTTCAGCATTAAATTAAACCAATTTCGTGCTAGTAAAATACATTAAATACCACTTACTTGCATACAATTCAACCAATATTATTCAACATTATAAAAATTAAACTCAAACATACAGCTTTCTTGCGTCTACTTTTCATACCTGAAAAACATTATCTTTTAAAAAATACCTATGTAGAAATAGTTTGACAGTGGTAGAGCTACAATGCAGTTTATTTCTAGCTGCAGAATGAATGAATATTCGATTGGGGTAGGCCACACCCTCATAGAATACCAGAGTAAAATAGTATCATAATGTTGCTGTTTTTCGTATGGTGAGTGCAGGGATCTGGAGACCTTTATTACTGGTGACGAGGCATGCCATCTCAATCATCAAGGGTGACAACGCATCTGGATTATGATTCAATCAAGGATGAATGTAGATGTACCTACTTACCTCATCACCAAGAATTCAAGGTGTCACATGCGTTACCTGTTGCACATTACCCTTGAGAACTAAGATGGAATACCTTGCTCCCAGTAACATAAAGCAAACAACACAACAGTGCTTGTATTTCTGAAGGACGTGGTCCTTCCATGTTTATGAGCAAGCTGCAGAATCTAGCGCTGTTATTTATTATATTCTTTAATATAATTTTCTAAAGAACATTGTAAAGAGACGCCAAGTATCAAAAGGATTCAATGTATGTGGAGAATATCCGTATATAATAAATTATATAAAATATGTACAGTGTTGCAGTAAAGAAAATAAATTAAAGCACATTTTCGTAGTCTGATATTTCTCAGGGTAATCTGGGAACGTAAATATTTATTCTTTGATAATGCCAAGTGCACGGCCGCAGCTTTTAAACAAAGCATTTATTTTATTGATTTACATAGGTCAAATAACTCGAACACAAAATTCTAGCAAGATCAATTTGTTTTACAAATAACTAATGAAATACTAAATTTCGTATTGTGACTGACATCAAATAATTTTTACATGTTTAATGTGATTTTTCCGATTTAGAAGATTTTATAGCTTTTACCAGGTCTTAACTAAGAGGTATGTATTTGTGAGTAGGCATTTCTTATGTTTACGTTAAAAAAACCTTATTATAATTTTGGGTAAGGTTGAACAATGATAAATTTAGTTCTGCTCTTTACCACAATTCACATATTTTTTATTTCGTAAAAAATCTTGAACATATCTTAGTAGCCCGATACAGCCATGTGGGCGTAAGGCCATGTTGTCTATATTTTTAAGTACCAAAGTGAGTTCCTTGTCCTATCGTATATGCATAAGCATAACAAGAATTGGGATAGCAATGTGAGAAAGAAAAAAATAAATCCCTAAGCCTCTATACTCTGTACGTGTTATCTACAGTTCACCTATCTCTAAATTATAGCCTTGGTCAATATTTGTGTAACATATATTGTTGACTTTTGGTCTGAGATATGTTTTTTGAAGTTCTTTGTAGCTGACACCTGGAAAAATCGCACAAGTTTTATATCGAATTAGGAGAAGCGTCAATGTATTTGCGTGAATTGATCGATTGCCTATAAGTGCACAGTGCATTGCACTTATAGGCGCATATATTGCGCATATTTGTGAAAGAGTAAACAATAAAAAATTTCAAATCTCAGTAATATTATTCTCGGAAAAAATATGGTTCGTTATTTGGTGACAAACAATTTGGGTTTCTGAGACTTATTACTTATTAAATCTGTGCTAAAAGAAATGTTGTCGTTTGCTATCCTAAACAAACAAAGTATATATGAGACTTATCTTAGTTAAAGGATATTTTTTCTATTATATTATATATCTTTATATATATATATATATATATATATATCTTTTGCAGATTCTATCACCTAACAAAAATTGGCACGGTAAAAATGTAATTTTGGCAAATTCGATGAGCGGTGGTCCGCTATTTTCAGAACACCATCCGATCTTAGACCATTCTTTCATCCAGCTTTTTCTAACAGCAGCTTAGTGTGTTACGCATTTTTTAATTAAAGATTTTGCAATAAATATATCTTAAACCATTGAAATATTGAATTCCTTACTCTAAAAATTACAATAAACACATCGATCATACGCGCTTAACGAATACGTCTACTATATGTATAATATTATCCAAAGGTTTTTGAGCTGAGTATATTTATATAGAGTACAAAGATATCAAACTATATTATTCTATGTTATGTTCAACGGCTCATGGGCTTAAAAACTCTCCACTATTTCCTGTAAACCAAGATCGACTATAGAGGTCTTGACTGAGGGCCATAAGCGCTCGGTCACCTCTCAACCTGGGGAAACTGTAAAAGCCCTCGTGCTAACAACGGCGATCAACCCAAAAAAAACCAAGATTAATAGCAGCACACAAATTAAAAACAATGAACAGTGACAGTAGAGCTTACAAGATTTCAGATTCGAGCGTTCATCCGAACCTATTGAACATGCATTACATTGGACTAGAGGAAGATGAGATGAGAAGACCTTTGTATCTCCACAAATTTTGACGGCACTATAACATATCTTCCGCAGCTACTATTTTAAGAGAAAATAATATCGTCAAAATCAATCTGGAATCAAATGCGTCGGATTTAGGAAGCGGCGTGGAGTACAGACCTTCGTGGTGAAGAGAGCGAGTTATGCTAGTAAACGCAAATAATAATAACCAAAATTTCATCAAGGTTGAAATTAGCCAGAATCTTCATAGTTGTTATTCCGGGTTCACCTGATGGTAAATGATTATTGCATCCCATGAAAACCAACATTTATTCTCAACAAAAATCGCAAGTAATCCCTGGCTGCCAAACACTAAGTATGCCTGGATCCCAAAACTCACCAAAAATAGCAAATAGTAACTTGAATAGTAACTCCATACAAGGGCGTTAAATCTATATGAATATGGAATATTAACTGATTCCAAAAGCTCTGCAACATTAGGCGCGGTGCATGTGTAACTGTATAGGAGTTCGGATAGTCTACAATATCACATGGATTATCCATGAACTGACTGCTAAAGGCATATGTATATAAGGCACGCTATTATATTTAATACTCAGCGTACGATGGATAATGTTGGTCTGATATTAGTTGATGGTTCACAAGTCATGGTCTAAGCGGCAATGGGGTAATGGATCGTCTTGCGAAAGGAGGCTTCGAGTGATATTATATATATGATGGTGATACAATAACTGCCTTATTTTTCTGCCATATACATACATAATAAAACAAAAGCGTGCTACATCTTGGAAGGAATATTTTGATTTTGATCGCTATGTATATGGTACAAAACTACACATCAAAACAAAGCACAGCAGATGTAACAATTGCGTTTCGGGTACATTTTGGTCATATACTTAATAGCTTTATATGTTTGCTGGGCAAAGTCTCATCTGCAGATTATATAACGTTTATAATGAAATGTAGAATTGAATTTTTGTACGTACAAGGATTTGTATAAGTTGATTGTACATAACTATTTTTGGTATATTAATAATTTGTATAATTATTTTCAAGTTGTAAACAAATAACAAGAACTGAGCACAGTTTATAATGCTGCTATGATTATTTGCGAAAAGATTGAGACTCTCGTCATCCTCCTAGCCCGATGTAGTAATAGGTCTTTACCTATGAAATTGCCGATTTGTATGAAATAAGTTAAAGCATTTTTTTTCAAACTTTTTTATTTCTGTTATTCAAAGTAATCACTCATGTAATCGATGCATCTTTGCCATCGCAGTGGTAGTTTATTGATGCCCTTCTTGTAAAAATCAGCTGGACGGGAGGCAACAAATTCTTCAAAGGCATTTTGTACTGTCGTTCAGGAATTGAATTTTTTTTCCGCTAAAAAGTAAATGTCAACCTTAGGCTCAAAACTTTTCAATGTGCCCTCGTACAATTTTATTATATGTAGAGATAATAATTAATACTAATATATCATATATTTTGCTGCACTATACATGTATATATATTTATTTACTTACATTATTTTTTCCCTACACAACGCTTCACTGCGTGTTGGTAGACTTAAAAATCAAATATATTTTCAAATATATATATATTTTCGTTTCTAGACATGCACATTCCCAAGCAATGTAGAAAGGTAGATGTTTGATTCGAATATTTAAATGTTTGTAAAAGATTTACTTCAAATTTACATATGGCTTAGTGCCTTAGTAATTGAGCTGTGCCGTTTAATGGCAGTCACACTCAAATAACCTTTTTTGAATGATACAACTGTTTGTTGTATTCAAATGTTTCCCATTATTTAGGTAATCTGAATATGATGTACCTCTGGTCGAATTCAAAAACTAGTCACTAAATTCTCTTATCCAAAGAATATATGAATATAATATCTGTGACTATTGTTGATATATAGTGTTGTTACTTGAAGTCAGCCAGACCCAAAAAAATTAAAATATGTAAGTGTACATAGGTTATATATGTATATATATAATTCATTTGTTATCTACTACCGTACGTGCTATATACTATGTACCGGCGATTTCAAACATGCATTTCAACTGAACAGCGCATTTTCTTTATAGCATTATTCTTACGTTAGGTTGTTGTGCTTGTAAGTTGTTTCTATTAAATCATATAACAGTATCGTGGGATTTCGTAATTAATACAATACAATAAACATACAGTAATAGGCACATCCAACTGCATAAGAAGTGAGCTTTCCTTCCATTCAGATGAATAAAGAAGCGGATTTTTAGCTTAGGAGTGTTCAAGGCAATGAGCAACATGTAGTATTGGTTTCAAACAATATTATAGAGTTTAAATTTACGACAAATAAGGTTGTTATAAAGATGATGATATAAGTATTGCATTAATACTTTATGTCACACTTGGGCTTTAATATATCGCCATAGCGCTTAATAAGCCAATAGATTTTAAAATATAGATTCTTCATAATCCGATTGAGAATAGTGAATACAAAAATCTGATCGAGGACCTTTTCTACCTCGTAATAAAACTTATTATCTTCTAAAGAAAATAATCAGGGCTATAGCCTTGGATGTGAAAAAGAAAAATTGTACAACCGAAGGATCCTCCCAAAACGTGTTCTTTAGACTATTCGAAAAATTCCACTGTCTTGTTTTGATGAGATTCGATTGAACATTTGCCTCTTTTTCCCTTTGAGGTATTGTATATTATATATATATATATATATATATATATATATATATATATATATATATATGCATATTGATTATATGATTTTTATTATGCTTGTATGTTAGTATACAGCTTGTAGTAGTAAGTAGTTGCAGGTATAATTGTTTGCAATTCAAATATATAACAGATTTTTCTTTTATAATTTTTTTATAAATAGAATTCAAACCTTAACACCATCCCTAAAATTAATTTTTGTTATTATAAAAACTGTCATCATCTCCATTACTCCAAACATCATCAGCAGTCCCAACAGTCACAGGATGTTCGTTCTTAATGCAAACAAAATCTCTCAATGACTCTGCTACTGTAAACCGCCCCAGGGCAGTCGTAATAGCAACCCACTCTGACGGTAATATCTTGATTACAGAAAACCACTTCATGTCCATCATGTACCATCTTCCGCCTGAGGGTGGCAATGTTGGACTTTCAGAGTCGTCACATATTGTCTGCGACCGCAAAGGCCCCGTTTATGGTATAAAGAAAAACATTCGAACGGCGTTACAAGACGCATCGCGCGGTCTTCTTTCTCGAACCCGCTCAGCAGCCACATTTTGGACCATGAGGCGGTCGCAGAAAAATCTCGAACCTGGAGGATGCGCAGTCTGCTTTTGTGGGCTGTACTAATCACATAGCGCCAGATGACGGACAGAAACAGATAAACATGTGTTTCAAAAACACAACACAAACCTAACTCATCATACTTCATTTATCGTACATCATATCAAAACATTATCAAAAGATGCGGACTAGACAGATGTATAAAAACTATTTCCTTTTTTCATGGTCACTTGACAAGTGTTTAGTTTAATCAATCAAATTATTATTCCTCCTCTGCCTATGAAATAGTATGTATTTAAATAGCGATAATGTATAAACAGAAAGGTTAGCTAACAGAAGGATTTGCTGACGGACTGATGACAAAAAGTTCAGCCGACTATTCCGAAACTCAAAACTTGCTATGCGTGGCTATATTTCGTAACCACACTAGAAAGTAATACTTTCACGGGAATATAATTCCAGTTTTACCATACCGACCCATCGGAGTGAGTACAGGCAAACCTGTGCTGCCAAATCTATCAAGAAGTCGATGCTTAGAATAGCCTACTTTTTATGAAAAGAAAAGTCTAGCTACAAAAGAAGAAAATACATTGCAATATTACACTACACCTAATTAGCAATAAACAATTTACTTAACAATTTACCCCATTTATTGATGCTTAAAGTCGGTCGTAATTTCCTTCATTATCACATTTACCATTCTGTGCTATGTAGACAAGCTTAACCAACATGTTTTCATCCAGTTTAATTACCGTTCTTAGTCAAAGCACTTTCACGGAGATAGTTTGATTGTTAAAAACTCGTATAGGCTAATTGTCTACGATGCTTAATAAAATTACAAGTAAATATGTGCAATTAAAATGTTCTGTGCTCTAGTTTGTATAAAAATAAGTAATAGATATTACTATTTTACTTAAAAAGATATTTAGTCTATGGATTGAACCAAGAAATTTTGGTAAAGAAGAAAGTAAGCTACTTTTTCTTCTTATTTGTTCTGAATTTCAAATTAAGGGCTTGTGTATTTTTGTTTCGAATTTAATATTTTTGGAAAACTTGAACATTGAACTTGAACTTGAAACTTGAATGTCCCGTTATGTACGAATATAAATTCCACCGTGGCAACAGCGCTTCAGAAACAGCTCGAGGGATTAATGACGTGTATGGGGAAGCTTAACAGTAGCTAAGAAAGCACGGTACGTTTTTGGTACTAACGTTTTCGTCCTGGAGACTTTGACCTCCAAAAAAACCAAGTTGACAATCAAGAATAAAAAGTGATCGTGGAAGCAAACCGGTCGCAAAAGACGTCAGAGTTAGCGGCAGGCTTCGGTGTGGATGACAAAATAATATTAATACACTTGAAACAAATTGGAAAAGCGAAAAGGCTCGAGAAATGGGTACCACAAGAATTGAGTGAAACGCACCAACAAACACAAATTTACGCATTACATTACTCAACTGTCACAATAAGAGAAAGGAATTTTGAATCGTATCGTTACTTGTGATTAAAAATGGATACTTTACGATAATTGGAATATGATAGTGGTTGAACCCAGGAGAACCAGCCGAATCCTGTCCAAATCGAAAGTAGACTCAGAAAAAGGTAGGCTGGTGAGTGCTTGGTAAACCTGTGCTTATGTCATACACTACAACTTCCTAAGATCTGGGCAGACGATTACGGCAGATCTGTATTGTAAAAAATTGTAAACAATGATGAAAAAGCTAGGCGTTAAACAACCAATATTGGTCAATTGCTCTAGCCCGCTGTTTCATGACTACACTATACCCCATACTTCACGACAGACGGTCACTAAACTAGAGGAGCTGCGATTGGAATGTCTTCGACAGCCACCATACTCCCCGGACATTGCTCCAACAGATTACCACTTTTTTCGGAATTCAGACAATTTCTTGCAAGGAAAATAATTCAATTCCAATGAAGCACTCCGAAACCGCTTTCAAAGATTTTATTGATTTCGCCCCCGAAATTTTTTCAGCAATGGAATCAATGAACTACCCGTAAAATGGCGAAAATACATAGATAATAATGGTACATATTTCAATTGATTATATAGATAATGTAATAAAATAAAACGTGTTTAATTTTTCTATACAATATATTAATTTTATATGTAAGGTCCTAATATTCAAATTATTTATTTCAGTACAACAAGGTATCGCTGACGATAAAATCGACCAGGATCTCATTATCCTTAATATTGTAATATAACTTATAGCTGTGTATTGTCTGCGATATATTTATAAATTTTGCTTATTAGTATTAAAATACATTTTGTATGATTCGTCTTTCTATTGTTGCCAACATAACAAAAGATAAAAGTCAAAATTAGTCGTTAATTGTAAAATAATATTACCTATTTTATTATTTATTGTTAAAAACAACAAAAATAAAATTTAATATTACAATTTTATACCTACGCAGTACTAGACGATTTAATCGGTCTAATATCTGAAGAAGAGTGAGCGTGTTTACAAATAAGAGTCAATATCAATAAACACTGGATTGATTTTGAAAGCTCTCTCATTACATGTGCTGATGAAGACTCTTAGAACTTTTAATTATACATTATAAGTCATCAATTACGCGTCATCTGGAAGGGTGACCTTGATAGTTTTAGTAATTTTGGGGTTATCTGCAAAAAAAAGAAAATACAATCCTTATTTATTTTATAGTGTTAAGTTATTTCTGCTGCTAACCTTGTAAGTTTTACATTTTTAATTGTATGAAGTAATTAATTCTGTTTTGTATGGTTCTATCTATGGCATTATGAGCTCTTCAGCGTAATTGTGACGTACAATTATTCAATCCATATGGAGCAAGAAGTCCCTAACGATGAATAAAATTATATAAATATTTGTAAACAACATGATTAAATACACTTTATGTTCATCGACGATCGTTGTGGGGATTGTAAGATGTGGGTATTGGAATATACCACACTTGAAATATCAAGACACGCGTAGGGCAGTATTGTCTTTAAAGATACGATCGTCTGGTACTGCGGTATTCAATGAAAAATTAGAATAAAATTTTTTCAAATTTAGAGAGAGCTATGGTCAAAAATCAATTGTTACAGATTGATCAAGATAATATATTTAAAAATTATCTTTCTTTCTTATATATGTATTGTTCACATGTCACAGTCATACGTCGCATAATTATACCAAATACAAAACCAATAATGTTAGGTATCACGTAGAATGGCTTCTACTCAAATCCAAATGAAGAACTCAAATTGTATGCAGTATATACTCCCATGTATATACGAGTATGTATACTCGTATATATATGGGAGTGAATTGGTGAGGCAATTGATTTGGAACTTGTATATGTGGTTATTTTTTTTAATACGGCACGGAAACAGTCACGTCTTACTCCGTTGAGGTTGACTGTTATGTGTTAAAACAAATAATATATATTAAATTAATAATACTATATAATTTTAAATTTACTACTTACCATCTCCAACCTCCCAAACGATTTCAGTGATTTCTTCAACAATCGTGCCATTTACATGTATCGTCGTTTTTGTATCTTTTTCAATTTTAGGTTCAGACTGTACATTAATAATATAAACGAAACTATTTTCGTCGTCATCATCTACAAGTTTCTTCCAAAACTCCGGATCAGTTGTTCTTAACCAGAATATAGGTTTACTAAGAGACAAATAATCTGTAAATTTAAAAATATTTCTTTTATTATTATTGTTAGTTTTGCTTTACAAGTGCTATACGATTTTTTAACGCTTCTTCATTATACTTTACTATCAATGTTAATAATAATAGAGGACATACGAATATGTTTACATAAAAAACCAATTGAAACTTACAAAATTATAATTTGATAAACTAAACTATAACATTTAAAACATGCAATAGTAGAGTTACGCTGCAGTTTGTTTCTAGCTGCAGAAAGAATGAGTCAGCTCGACTGAGTAGGCCTACGCCCTCACAGAATACCAGCGTAAAATAGCAGCATAACGCTTCTGTCTTTCGTCTGGTGAGTGTAGTGATCCAGACCTTTATAACTGGTGACAAGGCATTCCATCTCAGTCCTCAAGCGTAACAACGCGTCTGCATTATGATTCCTTGTCCAGGATGATTGTAGATGTCAGTGGACGCAGGAATCACTTACCATCAGGTAAACTGTCTGCTCGTTTGTCACTCTCAATGGAATAAAAAAACTTTTTATTATATAATTACTAACCTTCATCAAAATCTTCGCTTTTTTTATATTTAATCGTCCGATTAAACAAATCAGCTTTTTGGGAATTGGCATTTGATTTGGTTGCATCTTGTATTATGGATAAATTAACAGGTAATAATTCTGTTGTATTCAAAAGTTTCGAAAATTTCTTAGGAGATGCATTTTCAATTTCAGGTGATTTTATAAGCTTTTTTTTTAGATTATTTTTCTCAGTTGTAACATTTCTTGAAGGATATTGAATCGAAAATTTATCTTCTATAATTTTTTTTGTATCCCCTTGTTTTTCAGAAGCATTTTTATTTACTTTTAATATCAAAGGACTTATTTCTCTGGTCTTGTTTTTATTTTGGTAGTTTTTTGTTTCATGAACAAAAATAGCATCAGTTTTTGTGACTACATTTGCCGCTGGAATTTTACGTAAATATTGTTGCTGTGGTAATTTTACATGACCATTTATTGCGCCTCCAACCGGATTTTCTTTCAAATCATTTTGACGTATTAATGTTTGGGGTATTTTTTTCGAACCGTTCCTAATATTTGAAATCGTTTTGAACACAGCGTCCCTATTAGTAGTATTGTTATTTTTTTCACCCAAATTTACATTATATGTAATTACTTTATTTTCTTTTATTGTTGATGTTTCAATAAGTCTCGAAGCAGGGCTGTTTTTATTTAATAACAGTGTTTTTAGTCCTGTTTGATCGGCAATAGTCGGTGATTGCGCAAGGGCCATATGTTGAAATTCAAAATTAGAATTTCTTCTGTTCTTTTGAAAGTTATTCGGTAACTGTCTGTTTATCGCAGACTCCGAAAGTATATTAACTGGATATGGTAATTTATTTTGTAGGAGCACGTGTTCTTTGTTTAAATACTCATTTATTTTCGTGTTAGATATGTGTTTAGAGACCTGTTGCGTCATTATTCGTTGTGGCATAGTATTAACTGGACTTTCTACTTTAGGACTTTGGTTTGGAATTAAACGATGAAAACCATTTGGAAAGTTAATGTGTGGGTATTTTCTTAAAAGCATTTCCAAGTTATGGAAATCTTCAATATTTCCATTTTTATGAAATAATTTATAACGTTTATTTTGAGTAGCATGGTTTTTCATAGAATTTAAGGTTTCTTGTGTCCGAACATTTCCTTAAAGAAGCAAAATTTTATTTAGTTATTTAGTAATCGTATGCAAACTTGAACGAACCTATGTATTTTTTTATAAAACTCAGTAATACCTACCCTGATGTTGTATTAAGGGTTGATTATGTGCCGTAGACACATGATTAATATCTTCTTTTCGCGTTTCAGGAGCAGAACTTCTATGGATATCTTTATTACTGTAGTTTCCCTTATTTATAACGGATAAAGCATCTTTTTGGTTTAGAAATCTTTGTTCCATATTTGGCACAATTAGTGTAGATTGCTCCACTGACGTATCAATTTTCTTACTTAATTTAGTATTCGCTTGATCAAGGGTAGTATCGGTGTTAACTGGCAGACTCCGGTTATTTAATTTTGGCAAATTTCTTATTATTTCTTGTGATCTACTCCTCGCGATGAATAAGTTGGCGTTTTTATTTTGTGTAGGGATCGTGTTATTTACTTGACGAAAATTATCATAGCTGTGGCTTGTTGAATGCATGTTTTGGTTAGGACTGTTTCGAATACGTTCTTGAAGTAATAGTGGGGTTTTTTTAACTATATTGGTTGGCCCTTTATTCAATGTTTGTTGATAATCTGCTTGTGAAATGTGACCTTTTTGTAACCGAATGAAGTCTCTTACGTTACTTTGCTGTTTTTGTGTTACAAATGGTTGTTGATTGTTCAATTTATGCGTCAAAGTTTGTAGTAAAGGTTGAGTTTTGAAATTTTTAATATTAATATTTTCACTAAAGGTATCTCTGTACACTTTTCCATGGTCAGTAAAATTACGAACATAACCGCTGGACACTGGAACAAGTCGTTCACGTTTCTTACTAATGTAAAGATCTTTGATACTAGCAATATAGAATAAAATTATTTAAATAGCTAGCATAATCATAACTTTGAGTCTTATATATATATATATATATAAATATATATATATATATATATATATATATATATATATATATATATATATATATATGTGTATATATATAAATATAAAGTATAGCTAATACATAAAACGAAAATTAAATTATATGGAAAATAAAAAGTTAAGAAAACTACTCACAAACAATTTTCATAAATAACACTATTATATACGGTATAACGACTTTAATTTTCATATTTAAACACGACAACTCAATAAAGATCTCGAGCAATAATGTACATTTGGAGACCAATATTATTGCAAATAGGTGTGTATATATTACGTCAGAAAAGCTGAACACACACTGACCCATTGTTAGTTTGAACTCATTAATTCACGTTGCTGCACGAAAATTAAAATTATGAATACGTCAATATAAATACGTCTTGAAATATCGGCGTCATATTTATCATTTCTACGTGGTACTTGCGAAGTTTTGTATCAAAAAATATAAACATATATGTCTTTATATTAAGCGAGCTCCAAATAAAAATAATTTTTAAAGATTGATGTCATCTGAATTTCCTATTTTATTATTTACCTAACCTAGTAAAAGTCATATTATCTAATCAATTATATATTTACGGTCGATATTATATGGTATTTATTTATTATAATCTATGTAAAGTATGTTACATCTATTGTTACTTTTTAGGATTATTTTGTTATTGCCAACTACAGACAATCTCCATCTCATGGGCTAAAAGGCATTAAGTCCGCCATTTGTACCCTAATTAGACCCGCGAGTGGGACGCCCGCTAAGTAGGGAGACAACGACGATGTTGCTTTACCCATATATAGAGGTCTCGACTGAGAGCCATAAGCGCTCGGTCACCTCTCAACCCGGTGAAACTGTAAAAGCCCTAGGGCTAAAAGCAGCCATAAGCAAAAAAAAAAAAAAAAACGAGTCGATGTTGCGAAGCTGGCACTAAGACTGCGGATGCACCACCGCTGTACTCCGACCCCTGTGGTAGAATCCTTTAACCCTGTAGACATAACAGAAGGGGGCGATAAGGAGGTACGAAACCTCGACTCGGATCGCTATCTATAGGCATACCTATATATTGATTGAGAACAATATTTCTGAAAATAATCAATTTCAATTTTCATTGTATATATAGTAACCATCTATGCTTACGAGCGTCTATAAGTTTCATTTAGTTATTATTTATTTTGCATTCATAAAATTATTTTGTGTTTATATTTATCTCTTTTTGTATTTTGTTACTGAGTATTATTATAATATATAATATGATATTTAGTATTTCATTCACTATAACATTATTTTGATTTGAGAATTTTATATGTATGTCATGGGCTGCAATCATCACTTTAAACATGAGATGAACTGTGTGCTCATTTGTGACGCATATTAATATAATAATTTCAAGGGTGGACCAGTTGTTCTCTTGCTTCTATAGGTCTTAGATCAGATCACTTACTATCAGTTAAATTACACGCTCATATATTATCCAAATTTAGAATTCAAGCTCTGAATATCGCATTAAAATGGAATGATTTTTATTTAGGTATTTTATTGATCAATTCATGCACACACACAATATTGATTTATGTTTATGTTATATCTGAAACGAAATACGCAGATAGCGGTTGTCATTTGTAAGGATATCCACATATGTCCGTGATTTAGATTTATTGAAAAAAATATGTTATTATAACACTATAAACAATTAAAATTTTATTTTATGCATCAACTTTGTAACGTCTCCCGGCTAAGGAAATTTTAGATCGAGATGTTAACCATCAACATTATATATAGTTCGTGAGGATAAGTGTATTTTATTTTTTCTTCCATTCTGATTTTGTATGTGACGTGAAGTCGTAATATAGACACTTCTACTTGAGCCACGACTTGTGCCACCAAATCCCGATGGGCCGTGATCTTTCGAACTGATGTCCGGGTAATGGGGGAGTATCCCTAGGTCCCGAATCCTGCAGGCTGCTTAATAGGCAGTAAAAGTTTTCACCACCACGTAGTAGCGCCATCTATGTATCACATGATAAATATCATACTTTAATAATATAATAAAGTTCAACGTTGTTTAGCTTATGTTTTACGTTGTATAGATGTCGCATATCTATGAATATTTGTCCAATGCTAAATGACTGAAACTAATTTAGAAACTTAAGTTGAACTTCGTTAATTCACATACTATATGTGCCTTTTTAGTTAGCTTTAACTGACAAACCTTGACATGTCGTGTACATTGCTTATTATCTTGTGTGTTATAACTGTTGCGTGCCGCGTAGGTAAATGTTTTACTGTGTTTTTCTTAATTTCTCTTAAAGTTTAGTATTGGTTATAATATATTACTAAATAACCTATTATTTCATAACTTTACTTTTTTATTGTATCGACACTTATTATTAAACAATTTTTCTCAATTTTGTCTGTCAAACTTAAATTTGCATAAATTTTTTTCAAAATTTTTAGCAAAAATACAATTACTTTTAATTTACGGTCATTATAAAAATTAAACTAATATATTGACTTCATAATTTAGTTTCGTTTTGACAAAGAGTTGTCGTCAGATCGAGTAGGATAAAGTCGCATGGTTTTTTTTGCAGTGGTCGAATTACCTGGCTTTCTAATCAAGGTTCAGCCCCGAGTTTAATTCCCCGCCGAGGAACTAAGCGTGCAGTCATTGTTGTATTTCGAGGTTAACTCAAATTTCAAGATCGTTATAGATATAAGATTGTTAAAGATGTACTTATGTTAAAATCCGAATACAACCTCATCTGTTTCCTGTATATCATCACGTCGTTTTTAGCTAACAAAAGAAAAAGCTTATCTAATACTTTACCTTCCTTACATTTATATACTACTATATATTTTATGATTATTTTTTTATTATTTGGTGGCATACGATGAAGCAGCTCACCTGATGGTGATTCCCGCTGGACCTTAAAGAAAGTAGGTAGGCACCTTTCTTGAAGATCCCTAAGTCGTATCTGGTCGGAAATACTGATGGTGACAGCTGATTCCATAGAGTAGTTGTGTGGTGTATGACACAAAATATCGTGTAAAGCGTAAAGTGGTCGATTGCCAACCATCGTGATGGTGAGGATGAAGTTTTGAATTCTGTCGTGATTTATTTAAACTCGGCGTCTGGAATTAAGAACAACTCCTCAGAACCACGGGGGGTACATGGTAAATTCGGTAAAAAACACATAGGGAAGCAATATCTCTTCGCAATGCCAGTAATTCCAGTCGCTCTTCGTTGAATCCAATTACTCTTAGATGCTTGTGCTAGGACTAAAGTTCCCAAATTGAAGAAGAAAAGTAAGAAGAAACCAGGTAATTCGACCAATACAAAAAAAACCATGCGACTTTATCGTATTCGATCTGACGATAATTCTTTGTCAAAACGAAACTAAATTATCAAGGCAATATATTAGTTTATTTTTTTTAATGACCATGATTTTTGATGATGATTTTGCATAATATGGTTTCAGTCATTTAGCATTAGACAAATATTCATAGAAATGCGACATCTATACAACGTAAAACATAAACTATACAACATCGAACTTTATTATATTACTAAGTATGATATTTAACATGTGATCGATAGATGGCGCTCCTAAGTGGTGGTGCAAACGTCTACTGCTTATTATGCAGCCTGCAGCGGACATCAGCTCGAAAATCGCGGCCCGTCGGGATTTGGTGGCACAAGTCGTGGCTCACGTAGAAGTGTTTATGTTACGTCTTCACGTCACATACAAAACCAGAAGGGAAGAAAAATAAAATACACTTATCTTTACGAACTAATTAATAATGTTGATTGTTAACATCTCGACCTAAAATTTCCTTAGCCGGGAGACGTTACAAAGTATGATGCATGTGCATGTGTTATGATAACTTTTTTTTTTCAATAAATCTAAATCACGGACATTTGTGACATTGAGGATATCCTCACAAATGACAACCGCTATCTGCGTATTTGTTTTGCATTTATTTGTGTGAGCATGAATTGATCAATAAAATACCTAAATAAAATCATTCTATTTTAATGCGATATTCAGAGCTTGGTAGTTATTTCTAAATTTGGATAATATATGAGCGTGTAATTTATCTGATAGTAAGTGATCTGGTCTAAGACCTATAGACGCAAGAGAACAACTGGTCCACCCTTGAAATTTTTATATTAATAGGTGTCACAAATGAGCACACAGTTCATCTCATGTTTACATACATATATATCCATCTGCAAAATTCCCACATCAAAATAATGTTATAGTGAATGCAATACTAAATATCATATAATATATTATAATAATAACCAGCAACAAAATACAAAAAGAGATAAATTGAGAGTGAGAGAGAGAGTGAAATGGGAGTAAGAGTGAGAGTTAGAGAGAAAGAGAGTGTGAGTGAGGGAGTGAGAGTCCTGGGCCTTTTGATTTATGTTGCTCTTTTTCAACAATTTTACTTTGTTGTTTCCTTGAGTTTGAGTAAAATGCGGTTGTGTCCAATTTTTTGACCTACAGTAATAGTTTTGTTTTTATACTATCGGCATAAATTTTTACTCTCGTACTCTCTATAGCCATTGGCCACTCATTGGCTTATATATATGGGTAAGCCAGCAAGCATCATTATTCCGAGCCGTTCATCGTCAACTTTAAACCATATGTTTCTCAAACGATGCGCGGATGACAATATTTTATTAACAGAGTGAAATGGGAGTGAGAGTGAGAGAGAGAGAGTGAGAGGGAGGTGAGAGGGAGACAGAGTGGTAGTGAGAGAGAGAGTGGGAGTGAGAGTAAACTTGAGCGTGAGTGAGTGGGAGTCCTGTTCCTTTTGATTTATGTTGCTCGTTTTCAACAATTTTACTGTTGTTGTTTCCTAGGGTTGTTGTGAGAGTTAGAGTGAGATTGAGAGTAAGAGTGAGAGAGAGAGTGAGAGTGTGAGAGAGTGAGATTGAGAGACAGAGTAAGAGAGAGTGAGAGTGACAGTGAGAGTGACAGTGACAGAGACAATGAGAGTGAAGTTGAGTGATAGTGAGAGATCTATATAAGAGAAATGGAGAGAAGGAATAAACATAAGAGGTGTCGCAAATTTGTTGCCGGCCTTTAAGAAAGGTGTAGGCTCTTTTCTTGAAGGCCCCAAGTCGTATGTAGCCAAAGCTGACCTCTGCTCGGCAATGCTCACACATACGCACGCCTGCCTTTAATAGCAGTTTAGAGATAGCGTTTCATCGTTTAGACACACACTAGAAAGAGATCAAAGATATAAAAATAAAAAAAAATGCATTTAAGTTAAGGTAGCCCTCCATCTTAGTCGTCAACGTTAGATATCACATATCACTTAAGGTCACCTTACTTTCAAGGAAGTGCAAACTAAAGGAATGTTGTAAGCTTATTAAACGAGAAATATTACAGTTATTCTATATGGGCCTATTGATGAGCACGATATACTTAAGGTATGTTATGCTCATCAATAGGCTGGAATAATTATTCTGAACTTCTATATCTGGCTATTAAAAAAACCTAAACAAAATATATATAAATCCTTTTAACCTTCCATCATCAAATTCCACTGATTACGTTAAAAAACCAAAACTTGTTTACCGACTTTTTTCTATCGAATTTAATCATTTAGGGACTCCTTTTATCGAGATAGAAAAAATAACCCAAAGTGGTTTACCTGACCGGATACACGAATGGAAGTAAAAGGAAATAATTTAGGCGATACGTAGATGCAGCATCATTGCCAATTACGTCACGAATGCGTCACAACTGGCTGTCAAGTAATAAAACCGGTCCCGTACGGATGACTTAAATTATACATACGAAACAACAAAAGCGAGTTGGGGAGTATATATTCTTGCAAATCATCATTCTCCGAGGTCATCTATTATACCGATACCAAGATATGGCACTAACTCCCTTGGTGCAGGTGATTACATATAAATGAGTTTATATATATATATACAAAATCAAGCGACGACTCTGAAGATAGTGCACTGCGATAATCTTTAAGGTCAATGTAATAAAGGCTAAAAAAAGAATACACCGTAAACGAAACTCGGTTAAAATAAAAACAAATGCTATATAATGCAGTACTATTCACATTACTAACATCCCAGTTAACCAAAATGTAAAAAAAAAGACGTACTAGATGGGTCACGAAAATAGTTGAATATCGAGTTTCTGGTTTTTCTACAAAATTGAGTAGATTTAAGAGCTGAATTCGATACATTGTATCTTGAGTGATGTTTGTTAAAAATAGAATCCAATTCACTGGAACCATTTTACACGCAGTATTGGACAAAGGCCTTGACAGTGTAAACGTTCGCGCACTAATGACGCCATAGTGCAATGATACGGCCTTTCAGCAGTGAACACTAATCACTATTTATGGTGTCACGCTAGGCTTCACGGGTATATTTATTGTAACTAAAATGTCCCGGTTTCCCCAGGTTTACTGTTCAACACAGTGTCTGTACCTTTAACCATTAAGCTGATGACGCTATTATCTATAGAATAAATATAATTAAAATTGTTTTATTGTTTCTCACTCCACGCCAATGTTGACTGTCTGGACTTTATAATACTCTTGAGGTCTATAGTGGCATAAGTATAGATCTCTCTAAGTACGCGCTGAAATATGTAGTTTAACTATGCGCGTTAGACACCCCTGATATAAAAATATTCTAGCTTAAGTGGAAAACCGCTACTATACAGTTTTCATCGTCGCGGAAAATATATAGGCCCTAAGACGATAAAAAAATCTGTACAAACCCATGCGTTGAATAACCGTTAAACAACTACATACGTCAGAATATTAATTAAGTCGCGATTGCCAGCCTATTATTAATGAAGTGCCATTACCTCGAGGCAAATAATCAGATCAATGACAATTAAGGACTAATTAAGTGTGAGAGAAATTACTGGGTTAAAACCAAGCAATTATCTATTTGTTTATTCTGACTATGTTTGTAAAATGTTCCGTATCGTTGACACTACAACCTAAGTTTTCTGCGACATAGATGACTGACACCTTTTATCTTTAATCTTTGTCAAAGATAGATGTTTATGGGCAACATTCAACATTTCCACCAGCTCTTGGTGTACTAAAAAATCACATTTAAGGAATTCGCATAAAATTGGTACACAACTATGAGCCATGCCCTTACAAAATACTAGCAAGAAATTACAGCGTAACACTGCTGGTTTTTGTATGATGAGGGTAGAAAACAGAAGACCTCACAGGTAACAAGGCATTCGATCTGACCTTAGTGATAACAGCGCTAATAAATCTTGAATCTTTGTTGAGACGGGATATAGGTGTAACAAAACAAAATAGGCTACGAATATAGATCCCACGGCGAGACATACGCCTCCTATCTAGAGAGAAACGGAGAACTTCAAATGTCTTTTTTTTAGTTAGTTTAACTTTGTTAACGGCTTTGTACTTTATTGCCGATAAATCAATATTTAAAATTGAAACAATTATTATTGGTAAACGGGTCCGGGAATCAAACTCAGATTGTTTGTGTGCCATGGCATTCATAATTCACACACGGCTTCTGCTTAAGCGTATATAAAGTCAAAAACCTTATGATTAATCTAATTGGTTTCGTATGTATTATTAGTTAAACAACAATCTCTTTTTTGTGTTCATGATGTACTAATGAATTTATTTTTATTCTTTTAGGGGCCGATTATTTGAGGGGGCTGTGAACTATTTCTTAGGTTATCGACCTTTTAATGAATTATAACTGGGTTTGTCGTACTTTCAAGGTGATTCCCATAATCCGCACGCTTATCAGATGGATTGAATATCTCTTAAATAAACAATATGAGCAATTCGGGTTACAATGAGCCCTGTAATATTTTTTACACAGTTACGTAGCCAATAAGTATAAAATATTTTTATTTATGGTGACGGATATTTATATAATAGATGTAAAAATTCTAAGGTGCCTGAATTTGATTCAATAACGGAAACGGAAGCAACAACAAAGAAGCTAGACCACCTACAGTCATCCACTTAATTATATTGAAGGAATATTGTATAGAGGTGCAGAGAAAATAATCACACATTTTCTGCGAAAACAAAATATGCGAGACTTCTGATCGTACACTAGCTAAGCTCTTCTCGCCAAAGCAGGCGGCGAGGCCGTTTTTTGTCATTTAATTATGTATTGTTAGATCTTAAAAACTAAGGTACAAATCACTATCGTACAAAATCAACTATCGTAGATTATTCTTCAATGTAGTAGATCACAGTGGACTTAATGCTAAATAGCATTTTCTGCTAGTCATTGGTCTGATGTAATTTAACCAATAATATTATATTACTAACAAACATAACTTTTTGCTAACTCACTTTTGGTTTATTGACATTGCAAAAATGACAGGATACAAATGGAATTGTACATTTACGTAGTACTATAATCTAATAGCTACAGAGGTACTAAGTTAAAAATAAAATAACAAGTCGATAATATTTGCTATATACATATATATATATATATATATATATAATATTTTTACAGTTTATAATCAATTAAGCTATTTCACTTCCTTTGAATGTAATAATAATTCTTAATAAAATAATTTCACATGTAAGTAATTTCAATAAATAGCTTAAGCCATTTCTTACGTTGCAACCTGTCTGCGTTTTATATTTTATTAAGTTCGGTTGCTTAAAATAATGTGGCGGTGCTAGAACTATGTAATCAGCGATAACTATTTCTATTATAATAAGTTCTACTTTTATAGAATTATAAATATTTCTGCTGGCATATAGTAAAATAAAATAAATAAAAGAGTTTTTTGTCTGTATGTGCTATTGTATATTTTTTATACATAGTAGGTGGCAAACGAGCAATCATCTCACCTGGTGGTAATTGATTACATCCGCCCATGGATATCCGCAACACCAGAGGAGTCGCATATGCACTGCGGTCCTTGAAGAAAGGTTTAGGCTCTTTTCTAGAAGGTCCCTAAGTTATAATGGATAATTGGGCTTAATTTGTTGTTTGTTTCATTTAAATAGGTTCAGATATAAAAAAAATATATGTCAATGTTAAACTGCATCTTGCATACATAGATAATAGAATCAGTTCTGCGCGTATAAAATTGAAAGCACAGCTGATATTTTAAATAAATATATAGCAAATTCTTCGTTCATCGTCTGTTTTACCTATTTTTATCACTTCAGTTTTTTAAATTAATATAAAGGTAAAACATAATATAATTGGTCCCACTTCTGAAGCGTAACAAAAGAAAATGAGAAAAAAATTATGCATAAATAAGTATTATTGTGCTACAGTTATATTTCATGATCTTAGAACGGCATTTAACAAAGCATAGGTACTTTTAGTACTTTTGTGAAGTGAGAGTAGGTTTTATTAACTTACTGAATACAACAAATCAGTACGGAAGTCGAAATGCGTTTTGTGCAAATAACAGAACTTAAAGTCAGATAATAAAATTATATTATCTTAGAAATTAACGGGGAATCAGGATCATTTGATGCTCAGAACTATATTTCCTATTCAATATTCCTGGACAAAGAACATATGAATTCAGCAGGGACTTGACATGTACAAGGAAGGCTACAATGGCCTGGAACAACATAAGCTTATTAAATATTTTTTTGAAGTAAAAGATGGAAACAGAAAAAGAAAAAGATAAGACGCCGGGCATAGATATTCATCCAGCACTACTCCAACAAAGCATGTTTAAAACTTCGTTTAGTGAGACTTTATGCATGCATAGCCACCGGATACCATCAAAATAAAGGTCTATCTTTCATCTACCAAAAATGAGAAAGATAGAACTGCGGTGACGAAGTATTCAGACTAGATTTCGAATCAGTACGGGCAATGCGAACAAAATATATAGCAATAACACGACAGTCAACAAAGCCGTATGGGTTTTCGTAATGTGTCGAAATTCATATGGAAAGACATGGACTCTAAAATCAACGTTTTTTACAGTTTTTTTTAGTCCTTAATTAAGCCGGCTGTGCATCTTGCAGATGATACTGCTCTGGTGTCGCAAAGGTTACTACACTCGGGTGAGATGTTAGGTTATTTGTTACCTATTCTATAAAAAAAAACTAAAACTACTAAATTACACCGTGATGTTACACCCATATAAATGCGATAGCGCATTTATTATATGGGTAACATCGCGCATTGCGTAACTTCATGTCTTTTTTTATTTTATTCAGAAAACAATCACACACCTTACTTCGAATGCAATTATATAAACATCTATTCAATTACTCTATCTAGAAATATCATTGCAAATAATAATTATCCCGGCAAATGACTTAAATCTGTAAGGCAAGTATTTGTTATCTTTATGTAATATAAGGAAACTGACGTGATTGTTGGGCATATTCAAAATTTGGGACAAACCTACGTCACTACATGGCCCGTTCCCCGCAATCGAATCGTTCCTTATCATAATAAGTTTCCGTATTCAAGAGTAAAGCTGCGTCAGTGTTAGGAGCGAGGGATTCCCTCAAATCGTGCAAATCGTGTGCATATATACACGTGCGTGTTGTTAAAATTTTCAATTCACCAAGCTATTCCATTGAATCAGTTACCTTAACTTTGTGAAGTGTAAAAATATTAATAATTGACATTTTAAAAAACTGCCAAAAACTTGCTTTTATACTGTATTTTTATAAGTCAAGAAATACCGGTTCGATAATTGTAGAATTCGAATTAGAAGTGTTTATTTATTATGTTTTAGTGCTTCATTTAAAAAATGTGGAAAATATACTTAATCGTCGTTATTGTTTCATCTTATACAGCATATGCAGGTATTTTTATTTTTATTTTTGTTAATAATATTAAGCATTTTATTATTAATTTTATATATTATTTTTATTTATATATCATATATTATCGAGAGATTGAATTGTTTACTAGAAGTAGCTATAACAATTATCAATTTAATTATTCAACACATATTATAATTGTATCCCTTATCCTTGTACTGCATTCTATTACATCGAATGTCCGACAACAATAGAGTGTAATAAGCAAGTAATTTTACGTTTCTTGTTCTCATCCACCTTCTCAAATTCAAATGAATATAACATGAATTTAAACATAGTTTCAAATTTTGCTAGCTCAGTGACCAAAAGTTTTAACTTTTAAGGTCTAAATTTGCAGGATACATATAAGTAGTATCCAAAGCTCTGAAAACGGGGAAAAAAAATAGATTTTCTACCACACATAAGAATTGGACCGATTACAATTAATTTAGGGATACGTTAAAATAAGTTCTTTAAGATTCATATATATATATTTTAAGGTGTAATAACGTGCGGACCTAATGAAGTGTTAGAAGAATGCCCATCAAATTGTACCGATTCCTGTCCAACAAGAAATGGCGAATTTATAAACTGTAGACGTCCAAAGAGAAACAACTGTCCACCTCCAGAATGCAGGTGCCAATTCAACTATCGTCGGGCGCAAAATGGAACCTGCGTACCTACAAGGGATTGCCGTAAGTATGACCTGATAACATATTGATCTTTTTTTTTTATTACAATGAGAGTAACAAACGAGCGCACAGTTTATCTGATTGCAAGTAATTCCTGCAGCCTATAACATCTACATTCATCCTGAACAAGGACTCATAATGCAGATGCATTGTTACCTTTGAGGATTGAGATGGAATGTTTCATCACCAGTAATAAAGGTCTCCGGAAACCTAGAGTCACCGAACGAAACACTGTAGTATTATGATGCTATTTTACGCTGATATTCTGTGAGGGTATGGTCCTACCCCGGTCAAGCTAACCCATTCATTCTGCAGCTAGAAACAAACTGCAGTGTAGCTCTACCACTATTAAATTAGATAAGCGTCGTTAAACTAATAAACATAGCTCCTGAGTTATTGTTCTGTGTATTTATTATTTCTTATAATGACAGATTCATCAGTGCTCTCCGTATACAGGACGGACAATCTTTGTCGACGTTGGAACTGTATGCTCATTTCTTAATTATTAAAAAAGTAATCTCCAATATCCCTAGAAATATAAATACAATGCATTAAAGCAACAATGGGAGAGAAACTACTAACTTTAAAGACGAGTCTATATGACATGAAATTGTACATCATTATGACAACATGAACGATGCTATCTGTTCTCAGTACTACTATCACTATATAATATTTGTAATATTTTCAAACAGTAGGTAAACTCATCAGAGATGAAAGCAGATTTTATTATGTACTTGGCCGGATAGTGTTTTATTCCACGGTATTAATCATGACGCAGTTTTATTTAACCCACAAAAACAAATCAACCATCATTAATCTGATATATAATAATCAACTTAACAGCTTTATTAAACTGAGTTTGGCCTTTCATATAAAATTACTTTATATTATACTAATATCAATTTACATTAACAAGTTGTAGAGGATCTAGTCTAATCTGAGATAAAAGTACTAGTATCTTCGTCCTCCTATTTCCATTTTACGAAAACGAAAATGAATATTTTTATTTATTTCTTTCACAGCCGCCTTCGAGTGTTCCGAACCTGACGAGGTATATAACCCATGTCCAGGTTATTGCCCAACTGACGACTGCAGTCAAGCTACACCCAATGGAGAATGTCCCTTCTTTGGGCTTTTTTTGATAGTTGTTGAATGTGCGCCAACATGTCACTGTAAGCCAACGTATTGGCGAAAAGATGGTGTTTGTGTTCCATATCAAAACTGCAACACAATTGTAGATCTAGCACCCCACAAATAATAATAAAAATATACTGAAAACCATGCAGGTTTTTCCGTTTTACCGATCGATTTAGGAAAAATGCCTACGTGATATAACAAAATATAAAATAAATAATGAAATGATGAAAATCGGTATACTGAATGTAAGAATAAAATATTTATCTTTTTCTTTATTTTTTAGTTTATTAATTTTATTTTTTATTTTCTTTTATACACTATTAAAGAAAATATGTTCTAATTTTAAGTAGAGAGCATCGAAATTCGATTATTGTAAATAGACTAACAAGTATATACTTTTTTAGTCCAATAGTAAAGAAAAAAGTTTAAAGATTTAATTGCAAACTTTTAATTTCATATTAAAAAAAAGTTAAAGAAGGAGCTAAAGAAATTGCTGAAGATACGTCTTGAATAAAAATAATTGATTGTCAAGAGTCTGTTATTATTTATCGGGGAGTATACAGATTTATAATTTCTATTTATTTGGCATTACTTTATCCGCCAATTGTTGATATGACCTTCCTCTAAACATTAATAGGTAATTCTTTTTTGATATGAAATTTAATAATTAATTTTCCTTGGTATTACATTATTATTATAATTCAAATAGAGCAATATATGGCAAATGGCTAAACGATTTTTTTTTATTCAAGATAGACCGACGATTCGCATTCTCGCCCGACGTTAAGCGATGACATGACCGTTGATCGTAAACGAGTTTAGTCTGGAATGTGGCCATTGGCCATATTCTTCATTTGCCATCACGTGAAATGTGTGCTGATTTGTCATCCCCAGTTTCTTACAAAAATCACACACTTCTAAAAGTGACATAACATGAATGAAAGTCATTAATTAAACACTTGAAAGTGACGTAGTTTTCTTCAAGTCGTCGTTCCTGCGATTTCATACGTACAATACACATAATATAGTGTACAATCAAATAATGTAGTGCAGGAGACGCGAATAAAAATTTACTAGATTTTTACTTGTTAAATGATCTGTGAAAATCACAGAATCATTGTAGATTTAGTGTGTAAACACGCACAGACCAAAAGTCAAAAAATATTTTTATGATATGTATAGATAAGTAGAAGATTGATCCACGAGCCTACGAATACATTGCTTAATTAGGAACTCAGGCGTGAATGTACGAGAATGTATGCTTTGATAATGAACTATGGACATTTGGTTTTCTTAATTCACTTAATTTTATTCCGGTTTGTTTTTGTTTGATAGGAACAATATATTCACAAATTAATATTTTGTAGAAACTCGTGAAAACTAGAGACAAACAGATGACCGCATAGTCAATGTGTATTATAATTGTCATTTTTAGATTTATCCCCTCTACTATTTAATAAATTATGATCTTCGATTTGTGTATTGTCGCTAATAACGTGCTCGGCGTCAAAGTAAAATAACGCGAAGAAACCTATGTATGTCTGAGAAATAAATTAAACAAAAAACAAAATGTATCGAAAACGTATGAAGGCGGTGACCTTCATGCTTTATGCGGTCAATATATAAAATAATCTTAAAATTGTTCGTTCCTGAGTCTTGTGTTGTATTTATCCTTTAATGGTTTACACCGCAATTAAATACATAGCATAGCTGGTTACATTTAATATGAAAAGGCGTCGATTAACGCTGCACTTTGTTTTGGGTGAAAAGATTTGATGACAGTCAGAACATAATAATGCTTTATTTATTGCACACCCAACGAGGCTGCGTTTGGTCGAAATCTCCGTGCACTATTTTGTCACAATTTTCGAACTTGAAATAATATGCAGGAAAGTTTTAACAACTAAAAACTGGATAAAGGATTAGTGTATTTTCAAATTTATTTATTATTCGTATAAGTTATTATCATTGTATAAGAGCATCCCATGCATGCTCAAAGGAGTTTAAGTCTTGCGAGCCAGCCGGCTAATCTAATAGTGAGATGTTTTACTCTCAGAGAGTTGTGGCTCACTCAGCTTCAGTTCGATGTGCTGGTGTATTATCATAGAAATACAAAACACGAATCGGTATCCGTAGTTTTTCCTAAACGGTCTAACAATTTCGTCGATAAGGGTAACGTTTTGGACAAATTTTCCGTCACCGAAACTTAGTAGAAAGAAGTTCATATCCAATCTTTATTCCACCTCAAAACTTCAGTGATGTACCGCCTTGGTGAATGGTTCCAGTAGCAGATTCCAGGTTTTCTCCAGATATGTGAATACTGCAAATACGTGGGTGAATATCGATCCGGTTTTCATCAACGAACAGGCAATTATCCTCATGTCATCGTCCTTATCTTCTTCACTTTGATGCTACTTCTCCAAGTCAACGCACTTTTTTGATGTAAATTTCTTTTTATGTATAATATGCTTTCCTGTACGCATTGTGACAATTATTTAAGTTACAGTATTGTACTTTATAAATTTTAATTGCACACATTGTTGGAAAACCAAATAAATAAAGAAAAATATTTAGTCATTACAAAGAAGGGAAAGAATAAAGCACATTCAGATTTACAGAATATCATTTGCTTGTGTCTAAATAGGTAAATCAAATAAAGTATGTGCCATGGAAGCACGTTCAATAAATATGGAAAATTTAGCGCAACTGTGAAAATCATGTACACGTAAAAAGTGTACGTGATGTTTTGTTGCGATAACTAGAATGTTAACATTATATTTTGCTGATTGTGTTGAAAAAAGATTCCAACAATAGTAGATCCACGCTGGAACTTGTTCATAGCTACAGCATGAATGGGTTGACTAGACCGGAGAAGGCTCACAGAATACCAGGGTAAAATAGCAGCATTACACTGTTTAGAATGGTGAGAGTAGCTTGCCGGGAAATCGATATTATTGGTGTCGAGGCATTCCGTTTTAGTCCTCATGGGTGATAGCGCATCTGTATTTCGATTCCTTATCGGGGATCATTGGCTACAGGAATCACTTACAATCCGGTAAACCGTCAGCTCATAATAAATACAATAACAATAATTACTCGATTTGATGAGTTCCATTTTCACATTTATCAGCAAATAACCATCATCTACAATGGTGTATAACTTGCCAGCGTCAAAATTATTAGTAGAAAGTATCTAATTTATATATGTATATCCCTAGTTTATATTAGGTGAGGTGGGCTTAGGGGTCTCGCACCCGCAAGCAACCTAATTTTTATACATATATACCTAGATTAATTCCATCCTCTGCACTTATACATCGTACGCCACAACAGAATTCAAAATAATAAGACTTAGGGACTTCAACAAAAGAGCCTACACCTTCCTTAAAGGCTGACAGCGTATCTGTGACTTTTCTGGTGTTGTAGATATCCATGGGCGGCGGTAATCACTTACCGTTAGGAGAGCTACAAAAAAAAACCTATTTCACGTCAGTACTCTGTGGGAACGTGATTCTTTCCTTTTCGAACTGACGCATAATTGTTGCAACTAGAAACCTGCAACAATGTCTACCTAGTTTAGTAACTACCTAGATAATGCTATTTATTTATTAGAATAATCAAAAATAGATAATTATTATTTTAATAATGAATTAATTAGAAGCGTCAATAGTTGTTAGTTTCTAGGTTATAGGTTCAACGTTAATGGTCTGGAAGCTGTTCCTCAGCAATACTTTTTCGTTCAAACATCTTGTCATTTCTTTAGTTCCTTAGCCCGTTTCGAAAAACAATAATGTAACTTTGAATTTTAAGAAAATATATACATATATATAGCATAGGAAAGTTGCAATTGATCCCAGCGCCCGTCTTGGTAAAAATGAAATATATACAGACGAGAGGAAATTGCACACACTTTGCAATCGGTAAAGTAAATAATAATAATAATACACTTACTTTCGGAAAATGTGCAAGTATAATAGAAAAATATCATATATAAACTTTATATATTTCCAAGACACCCGGAAATTTGAGCAATGACTAAAAATTAAATCCTGCTATTAATGGTATGAAACGCGAGTAACATAATCTGAAATGATATATATTAAAAATGGAATCCTGCTATTAATGGTATAGAAACGCGAGTAACATAATCTGAAATGCTATATATTAAAAATGGAATCCTGCTATTAATGTTATAGAAACGCGAGTAACTAAATCTGAAATGCTATATATTAAAAATGGAATTCTGCTATTAATGGTATAGAAACGCGAGTAGCTAAATCTGAAATGCTATATATTAAAAATGGAATTCTGCTATTAAAAGGTATAGAAACGCGAGTAACATAATCTGAAATGCTATATATTAAAAATGGAATCCTGCTATTAATGGTATAAAAACGGGAGTAACATAATCTGAAATGCTATATATTAAAAATGGAATTCTGTTATTAAAAGGTATAAGAACGCGAGTAACATAATATGAAATACTATATATTAATATGTCAGATGGTTTTTTTTTAAGGAATGCTAGCAATGCTATTACCATTCCCATTAACCAATCCAACGAAACTTAATATTTCACCACAATATTAATTATGAATACAAACCTTGGAATTTTCACAAATCGTATTATAAAGCTTTACGCTATTGATGCTTAAATAATATATAACGTATTTTATATTATTTGTATGTTCGATGTCCTTGATTGAATATATTAATTTTCTTCTGCTCTTGTAGCACTTGTATGAAGGAGTGAATGACTCGGTATTTGCTAAATGCTTACGAAACTATGATATATCCTACGCAGTTGATCTTATAATAACTAGAAAATATCACCTTGGTCTACTACAGTTTTATAATAGTATCCATATATGTATATGTCAACGATGGACACTAACGGCCGGGATTAAACACACATCCGCGATGCGCAGCGAGTGTTTTAATCACTCAGATCGACGGTAAGACCTAAATGTATAGTAGTTTAACCATTCTTAGTCTGAAATCAGTAAAATTTTATGTAATGACTTATGTTTGTTAATTATATTAAAAGATAAAACTCAGAAATTCTAAATACAGCATACTCTAAAATTCTACAAAAACTAACACTTATGTCTATATTTCGGGCACCAAAGGCTTGTATAATCATATTTCATTCATCATTTTTCTTTTTGCTTTTCTAGAATGGTTCGAGTTCTTAATTTCATAAACAAAACTATATATATTTTAAAAGACATAAAAGGTAGAATTTTATTTGTGTTTTACGATGTCTAGAACAGAAATAAAATTCTACCTTAAATCATAATGTCATTTTTATTAAAGTAAAATTAAAATTAATAGTACACGAACAATACATAAAAGAAAGTATTAATATGAACGTGAAACTATATAACAGCCGCAGTGTGATAATGTTCTTTGAAAATGATTAAACTCAAATGTTTTTTTACTTTGTTAATTTGTATATTTATCCAAAGAACAACTTCTACAGGTAAAAATTAATTTAGTTCATTGAGAAAATTGCAAATTTATAAAATATTTTATAAGTAAAAAGTTTCAATGAAATCTTTTTGATTGTACTGTTTGTATCTGGCTGGTTTTGATACCATTAAAAAGATGATAATTTAAAAACACAAAAATAAAAAATAAAAACGGTTTCCTGCTATTTTTCTATTGTTTTCTGTCTGCCAAAAAGAGTTAATTTAACGAAGAAATTCGATACATTTGCATTTTTAAGTTTTATTACAAACATGGGAAAATTGCGACACAAGCTGCGAAAAAAAATTGTAACGTTAGTGGACTTAGCGTCAAAAATAATTGACAATAAGAGTAGCACAAAACTGGTTCAAACATTTTCAGTCCGGGAATTTTGATGTCAAAGATAAACCTCGCTCTGGTCGATGGCATTTTTGGAAAAACGGAGCTAGATCGATTGTGCCACACGAGCTCACTGAAAGAAACCTAATGTATTGTGTACTCATTTGTGATTGTGTATTGAAACGTAACGTTTTTGAAAAAAAATATGACTGATGATGAAGAGTAGATAAACTACGACAAGAACGTGCGAAAAAAGGCATCATGGTTAAAGGCACTCAAATTCCACAGGCTATAGCGAAAAGTTATCCAGGATGCTGTCTGCACGGTGGGAATGGAATCGTCCAATATGACCTTATAGCGCCGGGCAAAACCATTGATTCGGACCTGTACTGCCAACAGCTGATGTGATTCAAGCAAGAAATAGTGAAGTTGGAATTGATCAACAGATAGGGTGTCGTTTTTCATCATTATAAGGCAAAACCACACACATCTTTAGCCACTTAGCAAATATTGAGAGAGTTTTGTTAGGAAATGTTAATGCATACAACATATAAGAATTCTTTAGATAGTAGTTTAAAATCAAAAGAGGGCTCTCAAAACTACTTGTCGCAACTATTCATAATTTCTACAGCTACAATGGGATTATGTCACTACCTCCAAAATGGCCACAACTTATCGAATAAAATGGCACATATATATTATAATCAAATGTTAATAAACCATTGACATTGTACATAAAATATATGTACAATATCATTTATATATTTAATTAAATGAAGTTAAAATATGATATATGATTAATGTTGAAATATGTTTTAAAACTTATTTAATTCACAGGGAAATTGAAATGTCGTAAAAACGAAGTGCTATTAGCAGATCCGGGGCCTTGTGCCGATCGGTTCTGCCCTATTACCAAAGACTTACCGCATCGGCCCTGCTCAAGACCACCGTTCTATAAGCTTCCTCCTCGCTGTGTATGCCGCTTCAATTACAGCCGTAATCGAAAGGGAAAATGCATTCCCACACGATCCTGTCGTAATTATCACATGTCGCTTTTATTAATTATGTTTCTTAAATATCAATTTTAGCTGATATATTCAGTGGAAGAGCCCAACCGAGGAGTATCAAAATGTCGCAGAATAAGTAGTTGAAATAACGGACTAATATTGAAGTGGAATGATTTCGATAACGCGATATCTTCTGATAACATCAACTTCGTAGGATAATGCAGACGGAACACATCGTCTGGTGAGTGCAGGGATCCGGAGACCTTTATTAATGGTTACGAGGCATTCCATTTAAGTACTACCCTTGAGTACAACGCATCTGCATTATGATTCTTCGTCAAAGATGAATGTAGATGTCATGGGCTGCAAGAATCACTTACAATCAGGTGAACTGTGTGCTCGTTTGTTATACTCTTAATGTAATAAAAACGAAAAATGTTTTTCTACATTTTTGGTTTTTAGCTACAACCTGTAGATAAACCGGGGGTGGACCACGACCAGCGTGAAATAGTTGGTATTCTGTGACAGCGTGAAATTGCTGGTATTCTATGACAGCGTGAAATTGCTGGTATTCTGTGACAGCGTGAAATTGCTGGTATTCTGTGATAGCGTGAAATAGCTGGTATTCTGTGAAAAGCATATACTCTGCATCATAAGGCTTGTATTATATATGGTGAGTGTAGGGAACCGGAAACCTCATTACTGGAACGAGCGGAACGAAGGCATTAGTATTGAGCACTCAAAGGTGACAACTCATCATCCAACAAGTAAACTGTGCCCGTTCATCATCTTGAATTTTATAAAGAATCGAGTAACTAAAAAACGAAAAATAACAATATCAAATAAAAGAATAATACAAAAAACAATTAGTAACTCAGTTAATAGATTTTAGTACGTGTAAAAATTACAAAACTTATTTAGACTGTATACTTTTTTGATGACATATAATAGCATATATAATTATAATGCCTAATTTATTATATATTGATATTTCTATATTATATTGTGTATATTAAAAAATATATTATTTACACAGCTCCAATTAAATGCGGCTACAAGGAGATATTTGACTCATGCCCATCACCCTGCCCTAGTGATGATTGCAGTCAAGCAACACCCACCGGAGAGTGTCCAATTATTGGTCACATAGGTATCGTTGTACAGTGTCGTCCGCAATGCCGATGTATTCCAAACTATTGGCGTAAGAACAACGTCTGCGTACCGTACGAAGAATGCAACCGTAAATATTGTACAATTTCTTTTTAAGGGGTGTAAGACTCTAAATCCACAGTACAGCTGATGTTAAGCTATCACTGCGGCCTATTATTATCTGCTTTTTTAATATAGGCTATCACTAAAGGGAATAAGCCTTTTCTATGGAGCTCGTTCTATGAGAGTTAGCAGATTGCTCACTCTCATAAAATTTCCTATATAAAGCTCCAATACTCCATTATAAAGTATGTTTTTTACTAACAAGGTGGCAAATAAATGCCCGAAAGTCATTGAGAATTTTGAAAAGTGAAAACGATTCTATAGCCTATTAGTCAAATAAGAAGTTATTAAAAAAATAAAAGTACCGTTTTTTGGGCTATTTTATTGTTATTTGCATCGATGTAGCGATTGGGTGTACGAAGTAGCCGTATCTATAAATCAAAGGTAAGAAAAGTATGAATCCGAAATTATCCCATAACTTCTGGTCTGGTCAACAAAAATAGGAGCGCCGCTTCTCATATGATATATTTAAAAAAAACCCCCGATTAAAATAATTTTATTTTATTTTTATTTCAGCTCCACCACCATGTAACGCAACAATAGAAAACATTTAACGAAGTTTGATTACTTATAAATAAATATATAATGAAATATTATTTTAAGCCTTTCAATTCAAATCATTGTACACCAACAATACAAAGAAAATGTCTACTAACACATCTTAAATTTTAAACGACGCATCTAAAATTAAAAATAAGTTACTTTAATGTTTAGTAAGTAGTGACTTTCAACTTAATAGAACGACACGTTAGACAAGTTTGCAAGACAGTTGATACAGATGTTACACAGACTCGAAAATAATCTGTGTATAAATCATTGTATCAAGCTCAAATTTTGTAACAATCGTTGGGACATGCTCATAATATATAGCCATATAAGTTACTCCCATCGATTGCTCAAACTGTAACCAATATACAGTGGACAACAGTACGCTGACCTGATGAAAATTTAAATTGTAGAAGTTAAGTAGAAAAATGTAAAAAGATAATTACTGATATTGTATTTTTATTTATGAACACACAGCGATGAGATAATACATTCACAAACGAACATTAAAGGTCATCGGAGTTAAATTCGCGTTTGTCTTGGTCTTAACGGTAGGCTTGAACCAATTTGTACTATTTTTCACGATCTGAAAATAAAAAAGAACCTTATATAAATGTTCACAAAATTAAAAAATATTATCATTGGAAATCTTATCAACAGCTTTCAC
Organism: Teinopalpus imperialis; assembly: GCA_029286865.1. Taxonomy (NCBI): domain Eukaryota; kingdom Metazoa; phylum Arthropoda; class Insecta; order Lepidoptera; family Papilionidae; genus Teinopalpus; species Teinopalpus imperialis. The sequence goes on along the minus strand of JAGSMU010000026.1, from coordinate 708,153 downwards.
TCACCGCAGTCTTTAGATGATACACAATCATTATTTGAATTTCTATAATATCCCTTTTTGCATACGCATATAACTCTACAAAAATCCAATTTGTCGCTCAAACAGTTCGAATACTGGTCACGTGTTTGACAAGTTGCCTCCGGACAAGATGACATGCAATCCAGTATTTCGTTTGATTTCAGACAACGCATAGGATCTGAAACAGATTATGATAAATTAATTAGAATTCACGAGTACTAATGTTTGATATTTTTATTTAGACAGATAGAAAGAATTGCAAATGTCCTCCGGATCTATTTCCGGCTTTTATCGGATGATATCAGCAATACAGGACAATTCTAACACTTCCAAACTCGAAAACCACTAAGTTAAAATTATGTTACACAAATACATATTGTATTGGAATAGAATAGAATAATGCGATTTGGAGAACAAGTTAAAGCAAGTAGCGCCATGCGTAAAAATCTAAAATTTATTGCAAAAGTTGCCACAGTAGATATTAATGTTAATAATTGTTAATAATCACCACTGTTCACCTAATAGTGAGTGATTCCTGTAGCCCATGAAATCTACATTCATCCTTGACAAGGAATCATAATGCAGACGCGTTGTCACCCTTGAGGACTGAGATGGAATGCCTCGTTACCATTAAATAAAGATCTCCGGATCCCTTCACTCACCAGACGAAACACGGCAGCATTATGCTGCTATTAACTAATACCTCCCAAATTAAAATAAAAAATAAAATTAATATATAATATATATATTAATTTTATTTTTTATATATAATAAGTATAATAAAATCTTAGGGAAAATTTAGAAAAGACATGTTAAACAACACACTATTAGGAGAAGGCACCACTAACCATATTAAAACTTTCTTAAGGTTGAATGTTGGTGCGTGAGTCATCATAATCATAACAATTGTGGTTTTCCTTGTTGCAACCAACAAACATTGCGTTACCCAATTAAAATGTCGTTAGTTATTTTTGTTTATTTCCTAGTTTATCTTTGATGTATGGAACAACAATTTTTCGTAAACGTAATAAGAGCACTTTTAAATACGTAGTTAGTAAATAATTTCTAAATTGTTATATATAGTTTAATCTTCATATCGTGAATATCATATAGCCATTTTCGTATTTAGAACTATTTAAAAAATTTGAGCCTAAAATTTGTAGTTGCCTTAGCTAGAAGTAAACTAGAGTATGGAATGGTCATGTAGAACTAGTTACATAAAATAAATAAAATAGCCTTTATTTACTTACTACTAACTTATTTTAACTACACTATACTAACTTAATTAAATCCTATCTATAAATCTAAAAAATAATAGTATATAATTTTATTTATTGGTGTAAGCTGGTAGTAGTCGCCTCTGCGGCGTAGGCCTCTCCTAAACCTTTCCAAGTATCTCTCTCCCGAGCCATTTGCATCCAGTTATTACCATACTTGCGTCTGAAAGTATCTCCATCGTTTACCTGGTCTCCCTTTTCTCCTTTTATTGTCCCTTGGTATCCAAGGGAATCCTAGTTACCAGGAACAACACATACACATACATACTGGACATCACGATCGCTTAGAAAGCATACATAAAAGATTCACGCAATATAATACTGATGGCAACAATATAGTATCGTATATCATCCGTCATAAAACCTTCAAGTTAAACTCACTATCGGAAAGACATAAGTTACGTGATATGATATATACTATACAAATTGGTTTACGGATCTATGGATAACCCCGAACCGCAGCAATAACTTAAAGTTCCCTATGGTATTACCGAGTAATAGTAAGAATATGTCTATTGATTATGTATATTTAATTGATTAATCTAGTTACATTTAATTCTGTTGATGGTTCTTTAAAAAGAAAATAAAATACTTAGTAAAAAGTATAGTTATAAAATATATATGTATATATATATATATATATACATATATATATATATACATATATATACAAAACCGTATTGTGGTCTACAACATTAAAAATGAAGGAGTTTAATTTAACTTATTTATATTAATTTGCAAATTTACTGTTAGAGCTAAACTTCTCTCAAATTTCTTACTCGAACACATCAGGAAGGTTAGTAATAAAATCAGTTTTTACCTGTAGTAAGATAAATTCATGATCTACATATGGAGTTTATTGGTAGTTACTGCTGTTGTATTGTATTGTATTATGTATGTATATTGTATTTATACATGTATTATGTATGTATTATTCTTTTTTTTTATATTAATTATTTTTAGTCTTTTCTTTTTATTAATTAATTTATTACTATCACAATATCTCACCACACCTTGGGTTGATTGGTAAAGAATACCTTTGGCATTAAGTCCGCCCTTTGTGAACCTTTAACTTTGTAAAGGTTAATGCAATAAAGAGTAAATAAACAAAAATATATCCTAATTACTGTTAACGAGGTATACCACTTCAGTCCTGAAAGATAACTCGTATCACTTTTAGTTTCATAAGTTTGATTAAGTTTCTCTATTTTGATGAATCAAAAGATGTCAACTATATTGTGTAAACATTTTAAAAAAAGCTATTAAGGCATTTCGTATTTCCAATATAAATAAAATTTAAATTTTAAAAAATCTGACCTGACATGCTGTGTTTCACCATGACGAAAAATGTGCAGCAGAACATTAAAGTCACATATGTCCGCATGTTGGTAGCTTGATAGACAAACAACAATTATGAAGTTTTCACAGAAACCTGGTCTTAAATATACGTATGTTAAACTGTTCTACATAACATTAATGCGAAACGTTTTAGTACTGCTGAATTCCGGACTGTATTGTTAATTACTCCTTAAAGCACTTAGTTTCCGGCAATAAACATTATCATAGCACCAAGCAGCATGTATTTCACATTTAATTTCCTGTTTTAACTAATCACTAATTTAAATTTGACTATACTAAAAAACTAGAAGATGAAAATGTGCATTGATACGAAAATAAATATTCAAATAATTTCCTAAAAATATAGGTCAAACTTTGATACCATGCAATATAAAGAACTATAAATATTTTCTATCTTTTTAGTAGTATTTATGAGCCTGTGAAATTTAGCGATTATAAGTAATTTTTCAGCTGGGTAGACTCGACAGATAGTGAAGCACTAAAGAATCATGTTAATCAACCTAAGTCACGTAAATTAGATTTCGAAATAAGACAAATGGAAACCATAATTCAAACATTTTATTTAATCATACAATTGTTACTGAAATTTATTAATTAAGGAATTTGGAATTTAGAAATAATATAAGTGGTTTAAATTCCACCTTAACAATCTGTAGACACATCTCGGTCACACTCTTCCTTTGGGGGTGCATCTATAAATCGCCAACAATATTCTAAAAATATTACCGGCCAACTTCTCTGTTCAACTGGCGTATTTTCTTCATCAGAATTAGAACAATGATCGTCTAAGGAAAAGAAAGAAAATATATCGTGAATATGAGCAATGGAAATATTAAGGATAAACGTTACGATACGTTTTTTTTTTAAATTGGATGACAAAAATCAATCTATAGTAAATGAAGACTTCCTTAAGGAATCATAATGTTGATGTAGTGTCACCCCTAACTAAAATGAAATGATTCGTCACTAGCTATAAGGTGGGTGAAAGAGGACGGAGAAGAACTCAGCTGTCTCTTTCACTCACTAGACGTAACACTAGCTTAGTGCCACCGATATATGCTGGTGTTCTGGAAAAGAGTGTTCCCGCTCCGGTGGCTTGATCACTTGGTTGACCATACTTTGCCTGCAACGCGGCTCTGTCACTTAAAGTAAAATATACCTAAAAGATGCAATAGATAACATAACGAAGATATAAAAGATACAATAAAAGAATAATAATGTAAAATAAAATTACAGCCTATATATATCAATTCCTCTGTTAGGCATAGATCTCCTCTCTGGAAAGGTGTTAGGGCAAAGTCAACCTGCAGATTGACGGACCGCGCTTTATCCCATTAAAGATAAAATCAAAATGATGATAAATTAAGAGCTTCCATGAGCATACTATTAAAATCATTATCTCTATTAAATTAAACATTTAATATCTTAACCTTCATATTCTGGGCATTGTTCTTTCGGAATACAAGTTGAATTCAAGTCCATTCTTAAATATCCTGCTTTGCACACACACCCTGGCTGACCTTGTTCTTTCGAATCACATTTGTATTGCGCTTTCAAAGACCGACAAATTTCCGGAGGGCATGACTTTTTGTCTGGTTTATATTCTTCGTTAGGTCCAGAGCATTTCTTATCTGAAAAGGTAACTTAATCTAAAAGTGGTTTCTTTTTATATAAAATAAAAGGTTAAACGTGTGTGTGCTTGTTCACTTAATAATAAGTGATATCTCCGTCCATCCACATTCATTTTCGACAGTGAACCACAGTGACGTGGCGACAATGTCAAATACACCGGGACTTAAGTAAAACGTCTCGTCACTCGTTATAAAGTATCCAGTTTCTTTCATTCCGAATAAGTTACTATTTTACGGTTCTTCCCCGGTCGAATCAAGTAACTGAAAATTCTATACACATAATATTATATTTTTCCAAAATGCTAGTTAATTTACTAAAAAATAAAATACATAACTTCGAGCTTTCATCAATCTATAAGATCAACCAGACTTACCACACAGATCTCTAGTGACGCAAAATCCGTCTGTATTTCTATACAACCCTTCGTTACATACACACTCGTTTTTGCAAACTTTATTCCTTATAATCGGACACCTATAACGTATGTTACGACTAGCGCATGTTCTTGCTCGTGGACACGAAGTTACACATTTCAAACTCTCATTAGGCCGGGTACATTTTTCTGGAATAAATATATAAATATCATTTATCAACGACTGTTTCTAATTTAGTTTCATAAAATGTACACAATCTTTCCGCTAATAATGCAGGTACTTCCGATATATATATATGCATCCGAGAAATGCCACTTATCACCAGTTGGGCTACGTCCCACTTGTAACCTCAATTTTAAATAATAAATATACTCTCTTCATTACGTAATTATAATAAATTGATATTACTTTAGATACTTGGGCGGTGGTCACATGCATTGATTCTCATAAATTATATTAAATTATTTTATTATATTAAATTATGTTCGCCGTTAATTAAAATATATGGAGTAATTTTGATTTAATTTTATATAACTACTTTAACGGAGTCAGGCTGAGACAGAAATCGCATAAACATTTTTTATAACGTTCATAATGTCACTTACAGGCGTCTTCAGCATATTAGACTATGTTTTCAGACCGTTTGAGGACTTAACAATTACATGGCACTATTGTCTGGAAACTCATTTTATCTGCTTAACTCAATAGCAGGTAACGGGCCACGGGAAATCCCAATAGCATGGACTACAACTCTCCTGGTCTTTGATTACCGCTCTTGTGGTTTAATTAAAGCGTGTGTACATACTTACGTATTTTACGTTAACATACATAAGAATTCCAAAGAGGCATAAAAGGAAGACGAGCTGTTGTCCTTTGACTGCTGCAATTTCTGTTTAATTTCTTAAACATAGATGTAATCGTTGTATGTTTACATTGCTGTTCAATGATTAAACATTAATATTTAAATTCCCATTCCACGTTCGACAACTCCTCGAACAACCGATGAAGACGTCCATTACCTGACCTGCGGATAGCTGGTTTGAAAATTAAGTATATTTAACTGAGCACTAGGCCAGACCATAGTCGCACACAATACTACAACATATATGCCCCGTACTCAGCTTTTGCACTTCGGCCGACTCAATGTTTCCGTAGTTTTGCGTCACTGCGTTTAGAGAGGGGGTGTCCCTCATTTGTACACAGAGATACTTTTCTTTTATCTAGTGGTGCTGATTTAGGGAGGTTCCGGAAATGAAGTGTCTCTTGCTGCTTGTCTGATCTTCTTTTTCTTCTTCCTCCCCCTCTTATTCTTCCTCTTCATAGAGGGTGCTATGCCTCTCTCCGTGGCGTCGTTTGGCGGAGGTACAAGTGTAGTCTCATTTTGAGGCTATATACTGGGTATTAGCATGGCCCCTGGTTTGTGCTGCGCTACGGCGATGGATATGTTTTGGCTCGTGGCTCGTGCCTGCGGTTGCAACGACTGCGATGGCTTCGGTAGTAGTAGTTGTTGCGATGGCACACACAGTTGCGGTTGCTGCTGCCGTTGCACTGTTTTCCTCTCCCATTGTTTTCCACTCTGATGTGACTACTCATTGTTAGTGTGTAGGGATGGTGGGATTGTAATCAAATACTTTCGCCCAGGCTTTTGTATTATCGCGCAGTCGGTCAATTGCAGCATGCGCTTTGGCGTAATTCATGCACTCTGGTTTAGGACAGCCTGAAACCGGGTATTCTCCGCCGTAGCGGACACACCTAAATAGTCGGAAGCATTGGCACCTATGGCATTGTCTGGCTCTTCCTTACCAAGCGATTATGAAGATGCCTAACACTTACAATAGCTCGTGCACTTCAAAATGGTATGAAAATTAAATAATCTTGCGTCAGGTGCTCTAATTTTATGAAGTGTGCCTAACACTGGACGTCCGTACTTCGGTGGTATTTGCTGAACGAAGGTCACCGAGAAGCTTCTGTCCGTCCTGCAGTGCATCTCCAATGACCTTTAGGGGTGTGTCCGCTAGTAGTTCACGTAGGGTGACTTTAATAGGCACCTCATCTTACCAGTTATAGCTTGATGACGCGGTATTCTGCGCCAAATTATAGACGGCATCTGACGCCTTTACCGGAAGGCCTCGCGTTAGGTGCGTGGCCAATCCCTCATCATACCCCTGCTATGGATTGCCTCTTTACTTTGTCTTCATCGTCCGCTTGTTTGGATGGAGGCGTTTATCGCTTCTAATTCTGTCTTCTTTTAGGTCTGTTGGCGTACTTCGTTTACGATGTAGACACTGCTTAATTCGGTCCAACACCGAGACCTTCCACCGGAACCGATACAATACGTGGGCGTGATGTGAGGTATCCGAGGGAGGACTCTCCTGCTACGAAGAATTAAGCCCGCGAGCGCAGGTGTGCCAGGGATTTGCATGACGTACTTACGGGTTCTTTCCTAATTGGTACGGAAGGGAAGCAAAAACTAGATACGGATCAGGCACCCGGGTGGAGTACCGCAATTAGTTGGCGTTTAGAGAATCCCGTGGCCATCCGAAATTGCGACGTTTTGCCGGAAATAATGTGGTAGAGCGGAGTTCTCCTGCAACTTTGGCTAAGTTAGCTGAGTGCTTTCCACCTTAGTGTACTTATTGGTCACCAATCACACTGCATGAGGTCCTCTTTGGGGCCTAGTTATACCCCTCCTGCCTCGGGAACATTCCACGAGAAGGACAGCCTAAACTTGTGAAAGAGATAGGCAATTATTTTCGATCGTGTTTCTGGAATATTCCAGAAGAGGTTTGAGTAGGGTGGCTATGTGCGCGAAAGAGAGAGACGATTGTAATCGATTATGTCTCTAGAAAATACCAGAAATGTTTGAGAAGTATAGCCATACTCGTCATAGTAAAAGATTGGCATGTTCGACTACGATACGGAATGTTCCCAATGATGTGTACAAGGGACGCCTCCACGCGTGGAAAAGTGAAACGTCCATATTCGACCACAAACTGAAACATTCTAGAATTTGATAGTGCGATTTACTGCGCGTATATATATGAGCCCGTCGGTAGCGGCTACAGTAAAGTTTTCGATTAAGATTTTTTGAAGTTGATTGACAGAAAATTATAAGCGGATAGTGAGAGAATTTTCTAAGGATTTTTTAAGGATACCAAGCATTAGATAGCATAAAGAATTATAGACGGATAGTAAGAGAATTGCCTAAGGATTTTAAAGTAAATGTTGTAACAAGGGATTCCTTTTTTAGTTCTAAAGTTACTATTTTTTATGATAATTAATTTTTTACACACACAATACACTCCTAAGCAAGATATCAACTCTAGCGTCATGCACGAGGTTGAATGTCATTTAAAATAACTTAATAAATTAAACCTAAATGTTTTAGTTTCTAAATATTTTTAAATTGATACCTTTTCCAAGAACACGACCAAAAAACCTGTTGTTATTGCTAATAACCATTTGTGAACCAGTTTACAATATCGCTAGGCTAGTTGTCAAGCCCTTAGGGCAGGTCATTTACCTGAGCTTCTCATATCAGTTAGTCGTCAAACGTCAACCGATACACTTATCCCTTATTATTAAACATAATCATTGCCCAAAAACGTACACATCTATTGAAGAAGTGACTCAAGCGGTTGCCCTATCGGAACAAGGCCAGAGTCAGCGAGAAAGTCAAAGAAGCTTTTGTGTTAAACATGAGTCAGTCTGTTTATTCATGGCAGCGATAGACGACATGGAGTCTTTAGAAGACCTGGAGAGGTTTTCGGCCAGTGCTGCATAATGAAAATATGGCATTTGGAGGATGTTCCTGGTGTGGGCGGGCATTTTAATGTACACAGAAACCGAGTTGGTTTTCATCGAAACTAGTGGCAGATTTGGAGCTGATATATTGAAGCGATATTAGAGGATCCTGTCATTCTTTCGCAGACATGAATCATTCATGTTGGTGTACTACTTTGGTAGATATAAATGAGCTCTTCATTGAATAAATAAATTATGATTCATTGTATTACTTTTGATATTTGGACAATCTTCATATGGCACACATTGATCTCCATTTCGCCAATAGTTCTTCTGGCAACGACAAGATGGTCGACATTGTAGCGGTATGCCTATTCGGCCAATAAAGTGGCATCTTCCATCTGATGTGGCGCGACTACAGTCGTCACTGCACACAGAGGGCAAGCGTCGAACTGTTCATGTGATCGCGGACAATCGAACGGGGCTGTAAAAAGATAAATCTATCAGATTTTTCTACGCTTTATAAATTCTGTTCTTTCCTGTCCACACTATAATATAAATAATAATAATAGACAAAGTATTTGACAGTAAATATTAAAAATAGAGTTTAATTTAATTAAAAAAAACATTTTCATAATATTTAAACCGGTTTTAACAAATATTAAGCACTCTCGGCCTTTCGAAAAATTAATATGCTAAAGTTTTATTGGAATATAGCGGGTCTAATAGATGTTTTAACAGTGGTAGAGCAACAATGCACTTTTTTTCTAGCTGCACCATGAATGGGTCAGCTCGACCAGGGTAGGACCACGCCCTCACAGAATACCAGCGGAAAATTGCAGCATTATCCTGTTATGTTTCGTCTGGCGAGTTTAGGGATCCGGAAACCTTTATTACTGTAGACGAAGCATTCCATCTCAGTCCTCAAGGGTGATATCCCATCCTTATTAAGATTCCTTAGCAAGGATGAATGTAGATGTCATGGCCGCAGGAATCTCTTACCATCCGGTGAACTGTGTGCTCATTTGTTGCTCTTTATGTATGTAATAAAAATAAATAAATGTTTATACTAACGACATTCTCTGGTAGGTACACAAGTGCCGTTTTGTAATCGCCGGTAATTGTTGCGACAAACGCATTTGGCAGGAGAACTCGTGTCCTGTGGCGCGACAAACATGCGCGTGCTTCCTCGTCGCACTTTGGACAATACTGCATTTAACTTGAGGTTGTTTGTTCCATACCTCGTTAGGGCCGCACGTCATGTTTTCTAAAATGAGAAAACTCTAGTTAAAATTCTAGCAGTAGCCATCAAAAGGACAAGAACGCTATATAATTTCTAGTAATTTCCTTCCATGTATTGGATATATTATATAATTAGTATTAATGTCATATAAACTTCTACAAAGTCCTATGATTAACTAAGCAACATTTTTTTTAATTTGCGTATTAAATTGATGAAGTGGAAAATCTTAAAAGAAGCCTTGGAATCTTATTATCCATTAAGTATTCATTATTTCGTCGAAACGAAAATATGATACTACCTTGTTTCTAATATTTATAACACGTGCGTCACCGTTCTTCATATATAAATGAATGTTTTGTGGAATGTACAAAATATTATATATAATATAAATATTGTGATGGAACAGTAAGAATACCTATTTTATTTTAAAAATCTCTGAAGGTCGTACGACGTCTCAGTTTTTAATAAATATTGATTTGACGTCCGCATAACAGTCTCCTCTCTGGAAAGGTGTTAGGGCAAAGTCAACCTGCAGATTGACGGACCGCGCTTTATCCCATTAAAGATAAAATCAAAATGATGATAAATTAAGAGCTGCCATGAGCATACTATTAAAATCATGATCTCTATTAAATTAATCATTTAATATCTTAACCTTCATATTCTGGGCATTGTTCTTTCGGAATACAAGTTGAATTCAAGTCCATTCTTAAATATCCTGCTTTGCACACACACCCTGGCTGACCTTGTTCTTTCGAATCACATTTGTATTGCGCTTTCAAAGAACGACAAATTTCCGGAGGGCATGACTTTTTGTCTGGTTTATATTCTTCGTTAGGTCCAGAGCATTTCTTATCTGAAAAGGTAACTTAATCTAAAAGTGGTTTCTTTTTATATAAAATAAAAGGTTAAACGTGTGTGTGCTTGTTCACTTAATAATAAGTGATATCTCCTTCCATCCACATTCATTTTCGACAGTGAACCACAGTGACGTGGCGACAATGTCAAATACACCGGGACTTAAGAAAAACGTCTCGTCACTCGTTATAAAGTATCCAGTTTCTTTCATTCCGAGTAAGTTACTATTTTACGGTTCTTCCCCGGTCGAATCAAGTAACTGAAAATTCTATACACATAATATTATATTTTTCCAAAATGCTAGTTAATTTACTAAAAAATAAAATACATAACTTCGAGCTTTCATCAATCTATAAGATCAACCAGACTTACCACACAGATCTCTAGTGACGCAAAATCCGTCTGTATTTCTATACAACCCTTCGTTACATACACACTCGTTTTTGCAAACTTTATTCCTTATAATCGGACACCTATAACGTATGTTACGACTAGCGCATGTTCTTGCTCGTGGACACGAAGTTACACATTTCAAACTCTCATTAGGCCGGGTACATTTTTCTGGAATAAATATATAAATATCATTTATCAACGACTGTTTCTAATTTAGTTTCATAAAATGTACACAATCTTTCCGCTAATAATGCAGGTACTTCCGATATATATATATGCATCCGAGAAATGCCACTTATCACCAGTTGGGCTACGTCCCACTTGTAACCTCAATTTTAAATAATAAATATACTCTCTTCATTACGTAATTATAATAAATTGATATTACTTTAGATACTTGGGCGGTGGTCACATGCATTGATTCTCATAAATTATATTAAATTATTTTATTATATTAAATTATGTTCGCCGTTAATTAAAATATATGGAGTAATTTTGATTTAATTTTATATAACTACTTTAACGGAGTCAGGCTGAGACAGAAATCGCATAAACATTTTTATAACGTTCATAATGTCACTTACAGGCGTCTTCAGCATATTAGACTATGTTTTCAGACCGTTTGAGGACTTAACAATTACATGGCACTATTGTCTGAAACTCATTTTATCTGCTTAACTCAATAGCAGGTAACGGGCCACGGGAAATCCCAATAGCATGGACTACAACTCTCCTGGTCTTTGATTACCGCTCTTGTGGTTTAATTAAAGCGTGTGTACATACTTACGTATTAACATACATAAGAATTCCAAAGAGGCATAAAAGGAAGACGAGCTGTTGTCCTTTGACTGCTGCAATTTCTGTTTAATTTCTTAAACATAGATGTAATCGTTGTATGTTTACATTGCTGTTCAATGATTAAACATTAATATTTAAATTCCCATTCCTCGTTCGACAACTCCTCGAACAACCGATGAAGACGTCCCTTACCTGACCTGCGGATAGCTGGTTTGAAAATTAAGTATATTTCACACAATACTACAACATATATGCCCCGTACTCAGCTTTATAATTGCAACTTCGGCCGACTCAATGTTTCCGTAGTTTTGCGTCACTGCGTTTAGAGAGGGGGTGTCCCTCATTTGTACACAGAGATACTTTTCTTTTGTCTAGTGGTGCTGATTTAGGGAGGTTCCGGAAATGAAGTGTCTCTTGCTGCTTGTCTGATCTTCTTTTTCTTCTTCCTCCCCCTCTTATTCTTCCTCTTCATAGAGGGTGCTATGCCTCTCTCCGTGGCGTCGTTTGGCGGAGGTACAAGTGTAGTCTCATTTTGAGGCTATATACTGGGTATTAGCATGGCCCCTGGTTTGTGCTGCGCTACGGCTGTGGATATGTTTTGCCTGCGGTTGCAACGACTGCGATGGCTTCGGTAGTAGTAGTTGTTGCGATGGCACACACGGTTGCGGTTGCTGCTGCCGTTGCACTGTTTTCCTCTCCCATTGTTTTCCACTCTGATGTGACTACTCATTGTTAGTGTGTAGGGATGGTGGGATTGTAATCAAATACTTTCGCCCAGGCTTCTGTATTATCGCGCAGTCGGTCAATTGCAGCATGCGCTTTGGCGTAATTCATGCACTCTGGTTTAGGACAGCCTGAAACCGGGTATTCTCCGCCGTAGCGGACACACCTAAATAGTCGGAAGCATTGGTACCTATGGCATTGTCTGGCTCTTCCTTACCAAGCGATTATGAAGATGCCTAACACTTACAATAGCTCGTGCACTTCAAAATGGTATGAAAATTAAATAATCTTGCGTCAGGTGCTCTAATTTTATGAAGAATGTGTGCCTAACACTGGACGTCCGTGATTCGGTGGTATTTGCTGAACGAAGGTCACCGAGAAGCTTCTGTCCGTCCTGCAGTGCATCTCCAATGACCTTTAGGGGTGTGTCCGCTAGTAGTTCACGTAGGGTGACTTTAATAGGCACCTCATCTTACCAGTTATAGCTTGATGACGCGGTATTCTGCGCCAAATTATAGACGGCATCTGACGCCTTTACCGGAAGGCCTCGCGTTAGGTGCGTGGCCAATCCCCTCATCATACCCCTGCTATGGATTGCCTCTTTTACTTTGTCTTCATCGTCCGCTAGTTTGGATGGAGGCGTTTATCGCTTCTAATTCTGTCTTCTTTTAGGTCTGTTGGCGTACTTCGTTTACGATGTAGACACTGCTTAATTCGGTCCAACACCGAGACCTTCCACCGGAACCGATACAATACGTGGGCGTGATGTGAGGTATCCGAGGGGAGGACTCTCCTGCTACGAAGAATTAAGCCCGCGAGCGCAGGTGTGCCAGGGGATTTGCATGACGTACTTACGGGTTCTTTCCTAATTGGTACGGAAGGGAAGCAAAAAAAACTAGATACGGATCAGGCACCCGGGTGGAGTACCGCAATTAGTTGGCGTTTAGAGAATCCCGTGGCCATCCGAAATTGCGACGTTTTGCCGGAAATAATGTGGTAGAGCGGAGTTCTCCTGCAACTTTGGCTAAGTTAGCTGAGTGCTTTCCACCTTAGTGTACTTATTGGTCACCAATCACACTGCATGAGGTCCTCTTTGGGGCCTAGTTATACCCCTCCTGCCTCGGGAACATTCCACGAGAAGGACAGCCTAAACTTGTGAAAGAGATAGGCAATTATTTTCGATCGTGTTTCTGGAATATTCCAGAAGAGGTTTGAGTAGGGTGGCTATGTGCGCGAAAGAGAGAGACGATTGTAATCGATTATGTCTCTAGAAAATACCAGAAATGTTTGAGAAGTATAGCCATACTCGTCATAGTAAAAGATTGGCATGTTCGACTACGATACGGAATGTTCCCAATGATGTGTACAAGGGACGCCTCCACGCGTGGAAAAGTGAAACGTCCATATTCGACCACAAACTGAAACATTCTAGAATTTGATAGTGCGATTTACTGCGCGTATATATATGAGCCCGTCGGTAGCGGCTACAGTAAAGTTTTCGATTAAGATTTTGAAGTTGATTGACAGAAAATTATAAGCGGATAGTGAGAGAATTTTCTAAGGATTTTTTAAGGATACCAAGCATTAGATAGCATAAAGAATTATAGACGGATAGTAAGAGAATTGCCTAAGGATTTTTTAAAGTAAATGTTGTAACAAGGGATTCCTTTTTTAGTTCTAAAGTTACTATTTTTTATGATAATTAATTTTTTACACACACAATACACTCCTAAGCAAGATATCAACTCTAGCGTCATGCACGAGGTTGAATGTCATTTAAAATAACTTAATAAATTAAACCTAAATGTTTTAGTTTCTAAATATTTTTAAATTGATACCTTTTCCAAGAACACGACCAAAAAACCTGTTGTTATTGCTAATAACCATTTGTGAACCAGTTTACAATATCGCTAGGCTAGTTGTCAAGCCCTTAGGGCAGGTCATTTACCTGAGCTTCTCATATCAGTTAGTCGTCAAACGTCAACCGATACACTTATCCCTTATTATTAAACATAATCATTGCCCAAAAACGTACACATCTATTGAAGAAGTGACTCAAGCGGTTGCCCTATCGGAACAAGGCCAGAGTCAGCGAGAAAGTCAAAGAAGCTTTTGTGTTAAACATGAGTCAGTCTGTTTATTCATGGCAGCGATAGACGACATGGAGTCTTTAGAAGACCTGGAGAGGTTTTCGGCCAGTGCTGCATAATGAAAATATGGCATTTGGAGGATGTTCCTGGTGTGGGCGGGCATTTTAATGTACACAGAAACCGAGTTGGTTTTCATCGAAACTAGTGGCAGATTTGGAGCTGATATATTGAAGCGATATTAGAGGATCCTGTCATTCTTTTCGCAGACATGAATCATTCATGTTGGTGTACTACTTTTGGTAGATATAAATGAGCTCTTCATTGAATAAATAAATTATGATTCATTGTATTACTTTTGATATTTGGACAATCTTCATATGGCACACATTGATCTCCATTTCGCCAATAGTTCTTCTGGCAACGACAAGATGGTCGACATTGTAGCGGTATGCCTATTCGGCCAATAAAGTGGCATCTTCCATCTGATGTGGCGCGACTACAGTCGTCACTCGCACACAGAGGGCAAGCGTCGAACTGTTCATGTGATCGCGGACAATCGAACGGGCTGTAAAAGATAAATCTATCAGATTTTTCTACGCTTTATAAATTCTGTTCTTTCCTGTCCACACTATAATATAAATAATAATAATAGACAAAGTATTTGACAGTAAATATTAAAATAGAGTTTAATTTAATTAAAAACATTTTCATAATATTTAAACCGGTTTTAACAAATATTAAGCACTCTCGGCCTTTCGAAAAATTAATATGCTAAAGTTTTATTGGAATATAGCGGGTCTAATAGATGTTTTAACAGTGGTAGAGCAACAATGCACTTTTTCTAGCTGCACCATGAATGGGTCAGCTCGACCAGGGTAGGACCACGCCCTCACAGAATACCAGCGGAAAATTGCAGCATTATCCTGTTATGTTTCGTCTGGCGAGTTTAGGATCCGGAAACCTTTATTACTGTAGACGAAGCATTCCATCTCAGTCCTCAAGGGTGATATCCCATCCTTATTAAGATTCCTTAGCAAGGATGAATGTAGATGTCATGGGCCGCAGGAATCTCTTACCATCCGGTGAACTGTGTGCTCATTTGTTGCTCTTTATGTATGTAATAAAAATAAATAAATGTTTATACTAACGACATTCTCTGGTAGGTACACAAGTGCCGTTTTGTAATCGCCGGTAATTGTTGCGACAAACGCATTTGGCAGGAGAACTCGTGTCCTGTGGCGCGGACAAACATGCGCGTGCTTCCTCGTCGCACTTTGGACAATACTCGCATTTAACTTGAGGTTGTTTGTTCCATACCTCGTTAGGGCCGCACGTCATGTTTTCTAAAATGAGAAAACTCTAGTTAAAATTCTAGCAGTAGCCATCAAAAGGACAAGAACGCTATATAATTTCTAGTAATTTCCTTCCATGTATTGGATATATTATATAATTAGCATTAATGTCATATAAACTTCTACAAAGTCCTATGATTAACTAAGCAACATTTTTTTTAATTTGCGTATTAAATTGATGAAGTGGAAAATCTTAAAAGAAGCCTTGGAATCTTATTATAGATGTGTTATTGTGTATTCTTATGATACCTTGCCCCATTAAGTATTCATTATTTCGTCGAAACGAAAATATGATACTACCTTGTTTCTAATATTTATAACACGTGCGTCACCGTTCTTCATATATAAATGAATGTTTTGTGGAATGTACAAAATATTATATATAATATAAATATTGTGATGGAACAGTAAGAATACCTATTTTATTTTAAAAATCTCTGAAGGTCGTACGACGTCTCAGTTTTTAATAAATATTGATTTGACGTCCGCATAACAGTCTCCTCTCTGGAAAGGTGTTAGGGCAAAGTCAACCTGCAGATTGACGGACCGCGCTTTATCCCATTAAAGATAAAATCAAAATGATGATAAATTAAGAGCTGCCATGAGCATACTATTAAAATCATGATCTCTATTAAATTAATCATTTAATATCTTAACCTTCATATTCTGGGCATTGTTCTTTCGGAATACAAGTTGAATTCAAGTCCATTCTTAAATATCCTGCTTTGCACACACACCCTGGCTGACCTTGTTCTTTCGAATCACATTTGTATTGCGCTTTCAAAGAACGACAAATTTCCGGAGGGCATGACTTTTTGTCTGGTTTATATTCTTCGTTAGGTCCAGAGCATTTCTTATCTGAAAAGGTAACTTAATCTAAAAGTGGTTTCTTTTATATAAAATAAAAGGTTAAACGTGTGTGTGCTTGTTCACTTAATAATAAGTGATATCTCCTTCCATCCACATTCATTTTCGACAGTGAACCACAGTGACGTGGCGACAATGTCAAATACACTGGACTTAAGAAAAACGTCTCGTCACTCGTTATAAAGTATCCAGTTTCTTTCATTCCGAGTAAGTTACTATTTTACGGTTCTTCCCCGGTCGAATCAAGTAACTGAAAATTCTATACACATAATATTATATTTTTCCAAAATGCTAGTTAATTTACTAAAAATAAAATACATAACTTCGAGCTTTCATCAATCTATAAGATCAACCAGACTTACCACACAGATCTCTAGTGACGCAAAATCCGTCTGTATTTCTATACAACCCTTCGTTACATACACACTCGTTTTGCAAACTTTATTCCTTATAATCGGACACCTATAACGTATGTTACGACTAGCGCATGTTCTTGCTCGTGGACACGAAGTTACACATTTCAAACTCTCATTAGGCCGGGTACATTTTTCTGAATAAATATATAAATATCATTTATCAACGACTGTTTCTAATTTAGTTTCATAAAATGTACACAATCTTTCCGCTAATAATGCAGGTACTTCCGATATATATATATGCATCCGAGAAATGCCACTTATCACCAGTTGGGCTACGTCCCACTTGTAACCTCAATTTTAAATAATAAATATACTCTCTTCATTACGTAATTATAATAAATTGATATTACTTTAGATACTTGGGCGGTGGTCACATGCATTGATTCTCATAAATTATATTAAATTATTTTATTATATTAAATTATGTTCGCCGTTAATTAAAATATATGGAGTAATTATGATTTAATTTTATATAACTACTTTAACGGAGTCAGGCTGAGACAGAAATCGCATTAACATTTTTTATAACGTTCATAATGTCACTTACAGGAGTCTTCAGCATATTAGACGATGTTTTTAGACCGTTTGAGGACTTAACAATTACATGGCGCTATTGTCTGGAAACTCACTTTCAGGCCGTTTCAGGCTCAGTTACTATGGGAACATCTGCTTAACTCAATAGCAGGTAACGGGCCACGGGAAATCCCAATAGCATGGACTACAACTCTCCTGGTC
This sequence comes from Teinopalpus imperialis, assembly GCA_029286865.1. NCBI lineage: Eukaryota > Metazoa > Arthropoda > Insecta > Lepidoptera > Papilionidae > Teinopalpus > Teinopalpus imperialis. The sequence continues at coordinate 690,271 of JAGSMU010000026.1, read as the reverse complement.
TTTGATTACCGCTCTTGTGGTTTAATTAAAGCGTGTGTACATACTTACGTATTAACATACATAAGAATTCCAAAGAGGCATAAAAGGAAGACGAGCTGTTGTCCTTTGACTGCTGCAATTTCTGTTTAATTTCTTAAACATAGATGTAATCGTTGTATGTTTACATTGCTGTTCAATGATTAAACATTAATATTTAAATTCCCATTCCACGTTCGACAACTCCTCGAACAACCGATGAAGACGTCCATTACCTGACCTGCGGATAGCTGGTTTGAAAATTAAGTATATTTAACTGAGCACTAGGCCAGACCATAGTCGCACACAATACTACAACATATATGCCCCGTACTCAGCTTTTGCACTTCGGCCGACTCAATGTTTCCGTAGTTTTGCGTCACTGCGTTTAGAGAGGGGGTGTCCCTCATTTGTACACAGAGATACTTTTCTTTTATCTAGTGGTGCTGATTTAGGAGGTTCCGGAAATGAAGTGTCTCTTGCTGCTTGTCTGATCTTCTTTTCTTCTTCCTCCCCTCTTATTCTTCCTCTTCATAGAGGGTGCTATGCCTCTCTCCGTGGCGTCGTTTGGCGGAGGTACAAGTGTAGTCTCATTTTGAGGCTATATACTGCATTAGCATGGCCCCTGGTTTGTGCTGCGCTACGGCTGTGGATATGTTTTGCCTGCGGTTGCAACGACTGCGATGGCTTCGGTAGTAGTAGTTGTTGCGATGGCACACACGGTTGCGGTTGCTGCTGCCGTTGCACTGTTTTCCTCTCCCATTGTTTTCCACTCTGATGTGACTACTCATTGTTAGTGTGTAGGGATGGTGGGATTGTAATCAAATACTTTCGCCCAGGCTTCTGTATTATCGCGCAGTCGGTCAATTGCAGCATGCGCTTTGGCGTAATTCATGCACTCTGGTTTAGGACAGCCTGAAACCGGGTATTCTCCGCCGTAGCGGACACACCTAAATAGTCGGAAGCATTGGTACCTATGGCATTGTCTGGCTCTTCCTTACCAAGCGATTATGAAGATGCCTAACACTTACAATAGCTCGTGCACTTCAAAATGGTATGAAAATTAAATAATCTTGCGTCAGGTGCTCTAATTTTATGAAGAATGTGTGCCTAACACTGGACGTCCGTGATTCGGTGGTATTTGCTGAACGAAGGTCACCGAGAAGCTTCTGTCCGTCCTGCAGTGCATCTCCAATGACCTTTAGGGGTGTGTCCGCTAGTAGTTCACGTAGGGTGACTTTAATAGGCACCTCATCTTACCAGTTATAGCTTGATGACGCGGTATTCTGCGCCAAATTGTAGACGGCATCTGACGCCTTTACCGGAAGGCCTCGCGTTAGGTGCGTGGCCAATCCCCTCATCATACCCCCTGCTATGGATTGCCTCTTTTACTTTGTCTTCATCGTCCGCTTGTTTGGATGGAGGCGTTTATCGCTTCTAATTCTGTCTTCTTTTAGGTCTGTTGGCGTACTTCGTTTACGATGTAGACACTGCTTAATTCGGTCCAACACCGAGACCTTCCACCGGAACCGATACAATACGTGGGCGTGATGTGAGGTATCCGAGGGGAGGACTCTCCTGCTACGAAGAATTAAGCCCGCGAGCGCAGGTGTGCCAGGGGATTTGCATGACGTACTTACGGGTTCTTTCCTAATTGGTACGGAAGGGAAGCAAAAAAAACTAGATACGGATCAGGCACCCGGGTGGAGTACCGCAATTAGTTGGCGTTTAGAGAATCCCGTGGCCATCCGAAATTGCGACGTTTTGCCGGAAATAATGTGGTAGAGCGGAGTTCTCCTGCAACTTTGGCTAAGTTAGCTGAGTGCTTTCCACCTTAGTGTACTTATTGGTCACCAATCACACTGCATGAGGTCCTCTTTGGGGCCTAGTTATACCCCTCCTGCCTCGGGAACATTCCACGAGAAGGACAGCCTAAACTTGTGAAAGAGATAGGCAATTATTTTCGATCGTGTTTCTGGAATATTCCAGAAGAGGTTTGAGTAGGGTGGCTATGTGCGCGAAAGAGAGAGACGATTGTAATCGATTATGTCTCTAGAAAATACCAGAAATGTTTGAGAAGTATAGCCATACTCGTCATAGTAAAAGATTGGCATGTTCGACTACGATACGGAATGTTCCCAATGATGTGTACAAGGGACGCCTCCACGCGTGGAAAAGTGAAACGTCCATATTCGACCACAAACTGAAACATTCTAGAATTTGATAGTGCGATTTACTGCGCGTATATATATGAGCCCGTCGGTAGCGGCTACAGTAAAGTTTTCGATTAAGATTTTTTGAAGTTGATTGACAGAAAATTATAAGCGGATAGTGAGAGAATTTTCTAAGGATTTTTTAAGGATACCAAGCATTAGATAGCATAAAGAATTATAGACGGATAGTAAGAGAATTGCCTAAGGATTTTTTAAAGTAAATGTTGTAACAAGGGATTCCTTTTTTAGTTCTAAAGTTACTATTTTTTATGATAATTAATTTTTTACACACACAATACACTCCTAAGCAAGATATCAACTCTAGCGTCATGCACGAGGTTGAATGTCATTTAAAATAACTTAATAAATTAAACCTAAATGTTTTAGTTTCTAAATATTTTTAAATTGATACCTTTTCCAAGAACACGACCAAAAAACCTGTTGTTATTGCTAATAACCATTTGTGAACCAGTTTACAATATCGCTAGGCTAGTTGTCAAGCCCTTAGGGCAGGTCATTTACCTGAGCTTCTCATATCAGTTAGTCGTCAAACGTCAACCGATACACTTATCCCTTATTATTAAACATAATCATTGCCCAAAAACGTACACATCTATTGAAGAAGTGACTCAAGCGGTTGCCCTATCGGAACAAGGCCAGAGTCAGCGAGAAAGTCAAAGAAGCTTTTGTGTTAAACATGAGTCAGTCTGTTTATTCATGGCAGCGATAGACGACATGGAGTCTTTAGAAGACCTGGAGAGGTTTTCGGCCAGTGCTGCATAATGAAAATATGGCATTTGGAGGATGTTCCTGGTGTGGGCGGGCATTTTAATGTACACAGAAACCGAGTTGGTTTTCATCGAAACTAGTGGCAGATTTGGAGCTGATATATTGAAGCGATATTAGAGGATCCTGTCATTCTTTCGCAGACATGAATCATTCATGTTGGTGTACTACTTTTGGTAGATATAAATGAGCTCTTCATTGAATAAATAAATTATGATTCATTGTATTACTTTTGATATTTGGACAATCTTCATATGGCACACATTGATCTCCATTTCGCCAATAGTTCTTCTGGCAACGACAAGATGGTCGACATTGTAGCGGTATGCCTATTCGGCCAATAAAGTGGCATCTTCCATCTGATGTGGCGCGACTACAGTCGTCACTCGCACACAGAGGGCAAGCGTCGAACTGTTCATGTGATCGCGGACAATCGAACGGGGCTGTAAAAAGATAAATCTATCAGATTTTTCTACGCTTTATAAATTCTGTTCTTTCCTGTCCACACTATAATATAAATAATAATAATAGACAAAGTATTTAACAGTAAATATTAAAAATAGAGTTGAATTAAATTAAAAAAAACATTTTCATAATATTTAAACCGGTTTTAACAAATATTAAGCACTCTCGGCCTTTCGAAAAATTAATATGCTAAAGTTTTATTGGAATATAGCGGGTCTAATAGATGTTTTAACAGTGGTAGAGCAACAATGCACTTTTTTTCTAGCTGCACCATGAATGGGTCAGCTCGACCAGGGTAGGACCACGCCCTCACAGAATACCAGCGGAAAATTGCAGCATTATCCTGTTATGTTTCGTCTGGCGAGTTTAGGGATCCGGAAACCTTTATTACTGTAGACGAAGCATTCCATCTCAGTCCTCAAGGGTGATATCCCATCCTTATTAAGATTCCTTAGCAAGGATGAATGTAGATGTCATGGGCCGCAGGAATCTCTTACCATCCGGTGAACTGTGTGCTCATTTGTTGCTCTTTATGTATGTAATAAAAATAAATAAATGTTTATACTAACGACATTCTCTGGTAGGTACACAAGTGCCGTTTTGTAATCGCCGGTAATTGTTGCGACAAACGCATTTGGCAGGAGAACTCGTGTCCTGTGGCGCGGACAAACATGCGCGTGCTTCCTCGTCGCACTTTGGACAATACTCGCATTTAACTTGACGTTGTTTGTTCCATACCTCGTTAGGGCCGCACGTCATGTTTTCTAAAATGAGAAAACTCTAGTTAAAATTCTAGCAGTAGCCATCAAAAGGACAAGAACGCTATATAATTTCTAGTAATTTCCTTCCATGTATTGGATATATTATATAATTAGTATTAATGTCATATAAACTTCTACAAAGTCCTATGATTAACTAAGCAACATTTTTTAATTTGCGTATTAAATTGATGAAGTGGAAAATCTTAAAAGAAGCCTTGGAATCTTATTATCCATTAAGTATTCATTATTTCGTCGAAACGAAAATATGATACTACCTTGTTTCTAATATTTATAACACGTGCGTCACCGTTCTTCATATATAAATGAATGTTTTGTGGAATGTACAAAATATTATATATAATATAAATATTGTGATGGAACAGTAAGAATACCTATTTTATTTTAAAAATCTCTGAAGGTCGTACGACGTCTCAGTTTTTAATAAATATTGATTTGACGTCCGCATAACAGTAATCCATTTGACTTCATACTATAGAAGTAACTGAAATAAACAAGTCTAGCAGTAGCACCATCAGTCGATTGTATGACTTTCCAAATTGCATAGGCAGCCAAATTGGACTTTCCCACTAGAGATGACAAATGATATTTACACCGGAGTGTTTTAATATATATATGTATATATATATATATATATATATATATATATAAATATATACATATTGACATTTGACTATTCAGCAGTATTCTATAGGGTGTGATGATGAGAATAAAGATGACGAAGCATATATAATTCAACATCGGAGGAAGGTTCAGATGCAGTGTCAGGTACACAGGAAATACATGCAGCATACCCAGAACCGAAAACCACCAAATATTAATCATCCTCCGGGATATTATCTTATGGTCATTATCAGATAACGACGTCAGGCACGCACTTGTCGTCTCTCTCCCTAGTCCGTTGGTATGCGTGTGCAACAAGATCTGAGGATGTCCAGATGAAGAGTTAAAAACACGGGGAGTACATACGGCACACTGGCTGGGGTGAAATGAAATATGTATGTAAGTTATCTGTTATTGGATTTCGGATCCTTATACTCATCATATGAAACACAGATGCAATATAATCCTTCTTCATTCATTAGTAATTTTTTCTAAAAACTCTGTTATCTACGCTATTTGAAGTTTCGTTATTTATATACAAACTGAACGATTGTTTCTAGATCTTCGATAGGGCACGATCAACATTTAGTCTTTTTGGCAATTAATGCCGAGTTGTTTGTTATAAATCATTGAAAGATCCGTGGTCGTGCATTTTTTACTACTCCATAATTTTGTTACGCTATAAGTTTCAATATTAAGAATCTAGGGCTCTTAAGAAGAAGGTGCAAGAAACTAAATTAACTTTCTGACGCTTTCTTCAAGTATAAATTTCAATTAATCATAAACTTTATATATTCACTATTTTAATTTTATGTATAAATAACCACATCCTGGATTTTTTTTTAAAAAACGTATTAATTCATACATTGTAATCTATTTGTATAGTTTTCTTTGACGACCAGAATCCTTTGTAATATTAGTTGTTATCCTAAGTAGGGCCTATTCATTATATCAAAATTTACAAACTCTTGTAAATTTTGATATAATGAATTACGGCTATCAAAGATTAATAAAGAACTCATACACAATATATTTTAAAGACTTACTATAATCTGGTGAATTGGGGCATTGATCCATCGGGATGCAAGTTGAATTCAGATTCATTCTTAAGAAGCCGGGCTTACATACACACCCTGGTTGGCCTTCTTCTTTCGAATCACATTTGAATCTCGCAGTAATAGAAAGACAAGTTTCAGGTGGGCATGACTTTTTATCTGATTTATATACTTCGTTGGGCCCGGTGCATTTTTTATCTACAAAAAGTACAATAGTAATCAAACAATTGAAACATATATCATTTATTTCACTTGCTGTGACAATTTGTACTGTTTCTACCCTCAGTCTTCCTTAAGATAAGTTACTTGAACAAACAAATTGATAGAAAAATATTTTCAACATTTTTAATATTTTTTTTTAACTCACCGCACAAATCGCTATTGACACAAAATCCTTCCGAGTTTCTGTATAATCCATCGTTACATACGCACTCATTCTTGCAAATCTCATTGGTAACATTCAGGCATACGTAACGTATATTTCGACCAAAGCATGTTCTTGTCCGCGGACATGATTTCACACATTTCAGGCTCTCGTTAGGCTTGGTGCATTTTACTAGAATAAGAATACTAATAATACGCATAAAGTTTTGTACTACATATACATATACAAGTACAACGAACAGACGACTTTCAATGATCTAACCACTGAAATTCGCTTTACCTACGTTCGGTAGTCGAGTTGCGTTAGCATCGTATTACCTGCCTACGTTCAACAGGTTCCCACCTTCTCACAACGAGGGAGGTTGAGTGTTTAGGAACGGGTCGGCTACCCCCGAACACAGTTTACCTTGATCGTGCGCAGTGTGTTGTGTAGAAATGACGATTGCTAGGCACTGTTATCCTTTTATATTCTAGACTGTGCCATCGGCGGGGTTCCGTTGCCTACGTAGATGGAAAATCTCATAATATTCGACGGCTAGTATTTCCACGCGCACTGCTGAAAGGGGTGAAGGGGGTACCGAGAGGCATAGAGCCAGTGATATAACTAGTTGTACTGATTGACAACATAGTCGTTTACAGATATGTTTTTATTTTCGGGCCAATGGCCGCTGTTAGCCCGAGGACTTCTACAGTTTCACCGGATTGAGGTGACCGCGCGGTTATGTTGCTCAGTCGAGACCCCTATTAGTGGGTAACCGGCGTATGACTCTCGAGAATTTTTTTGCTATTATATATTTGATGTACGTGTGAATTTACGTATATCAAAGTTTACAAATTGAAAAAACTGGTTTAAACTTACGATTATCTGGTGAATTACCTAACTCAGGACACTGATTTGCCGGTATGCAAGTTGAATTTATGTTCAGTCTCAAAAAACCTGGTTTGCAGGAACAACCGGGCTGGCCTTTTTCATTTGGATTGCATGCGAATTTTGATACAATAGAACTGCACAGATCAGATGGACATGTCTTTTTGTCTGGTGTGTATTCCGCATTGGGATCAGAACAATTTTTATCTACAAAAATAAAGAAGAAGTTTTTTATATAGAATAGAATTTTAATATAGTGCTTTCTCCGATGATATGAGGCCGTGATGGTATAAAGGCAATTAGAAAGCCATGATTATTCACGTACGTTCAAAAGTTGTAAAGGTTATTTTATGGTAAAGGTAAACAAAGTAATGTTATTTTATTATTTATTTTATATAATTATTTTATTACATAATTATTTGTCATCATATCGAATTAATCTAATCTTATTAAGAAAAAAAAACATTTAGAATAATACAGAAATTAAATTTCTACTCACCACATAGTTGACTAGTGACGCAATGACCATCCGCATTTCTGTAGAGTCCATTGTCACACGCACATTCAAGTTTGCAAGGAGCAGTGGAATTAATGAGGCAGTGAAAACGCTTATTACGGTTGTCACATGTTCTCAATGGCGGACACGGTCTGACACATTGCACACTTTCGTTAGGATGAGTGCATTTCAAACTACCTGTTACAAGTAAAAAAAAATTCTTATAATATGCCATAACAAGAAAGTCAATAAAAAATACGAGAACTACATAGGATATATTGTTGGAAGAATTATCCCAAAAACAGAGGCGCTCACTTGTCATCTCCTTTTCTAATCCAATATAATGCATAAAGTAATATATATATATATATATATATATATATATATATATATATATATATATATATATATATATATATCTAGATTATTTAGCTTATGAAAACACGTGATTCTGACTTATTATTTCCCGAGTTTACTTGGGTTTATTCACTAAAAATCGCAATTAGTCTAAACTTGTGGTTTCTACAGTGAAGACGTCATAAAATGAAATCAGTAGTGAAGTGCGTTCTGCCTGAGATTGCTTCACAACTGAAGTTATCGAAGACTTGTGTTCATGGCACAATAACTCGATACAGGAAGACAGGCAGTTGTCAGTCTGGTGAAGATAATTTCATTGTTGTTACCAGCAAACGAAATAGACGCTTAACAGCAATCTACTTAAACGCGGATTTCTGATCCGCGTTTAAGTAGATTGGACTGAAGAAGATTTTGTGCTTTGGACCGATGAATCCGAGTGTGAACTATTCGTATACGTTCGACGCAGTGACCAAGTAAAGATAATGTCAGATTGTGTAGTCCCAACAATCAAGCATGATGCTCAATTTTGGTCAATATGTAGTATATGTCAATATGTCTATAATTAGTAAGTATAATTATGGTGAATAAGGAACTGGCGATTTGATTAAAATTGAAGGAATTTTGAAAAAGGAACAGTACAAAAAGATTTTAAAACAAAATGCCGTTTCTTCTGGGTTGCGATTAATTGGAAATGGATTCATTTTCCAACAATATAATAATCCAAAGCATAGCTCAAAATGATGTAGAGCTTATTTAGAACAGAAAGAGGCACAAGAGGTGTTAAAAAACATTGTTTGGCCTCCTCAGAGCCGTATCTCAATCCCATTGAACTTTTCTGGGAAGAGCTTTATAGGAACGACCATAATCGTGGCCCATCCTCGCAAGAAGAAATATGGAATACTTTATGCGAAATTTGGAACAATATATCCCAAGACACCATTAACAAATTGATTGTCCGTATGACGAGTATGAAAAAAAGTCATAAAATTTAAAGAAGAATTTTTTGAAGAAAAATCAGTTCAGCTAACTATAGTCTTTTTTTGCATGGACTGTTAATATTTCTTTACTCTTTTAAAGTATATTATTTGTCAATCAATGTTCTATTAGATGATTAAACAGGTTAATTAAACATTCAATATTTTATTAGAGTTTTACTTTATTTTCCTACTTTAATTAAGGTGGTCTTAAATTTTTTGCCTGTAGTATGCCCGGTCAAGGATTGTATGTTCAGTGTGTTAACCCAAAGCCCCGATTTTTTACAATGACAAGTTATCAATCCAGAAAATATCCAAATTTGGCAAAGTGTTACACGACAGCGTGGTTTAGCATATGGGAAATTAAGCTTTTACCGCGGCCTTTAATGTGTCGTTAAATTAGTATATTAGTATTAAGGTTTCGCAATAATAAAATTCACTTTTTGAGTAACAAATAAGAAAGAATCTCCTTTTGAAATCGTTCATCATCTGATTGGTCGGTATTATTTTTAATACGTTTTAAAATTTTTCTTCCTTGACATTGTGATACGACTGATCTGTTTTTGCATTAATATAAAGTAAATAATACATGAAGGACATTCAATGTAAGAAGTTTTTATGACTAGAAATGACAGTGCTACATTTTTCCGCCGCAGCGTCTTTTGAACGATACGTACCGCAATCTTTTATAGGCACACATACATTATCCCTATTCCTGGCGTACCCCTGTTCGCAATAGCACCTTTCGACACATTTGATATTCACAATAGGGCACGGTTTATTTAGTCTGTGACACTCTGTATCACAGGCACTTCCACAGCCGTACTTTTCATGTGGCGATGTACATATGACTTTTGTTTCTGGAAATAAAAAATAATTGATAAATCATAAATATCAGAAAATGAATCCAAATTTTATGATTTTTATGTAAACATTTCTGAGAGAGACTTGATTGTAAGAGCTGAACACCGAGCTCAGTGGAAGAGGCCTATGTCCAGTAGTGGGCTTATACAGGCTGATGATTAGATTGATAATTGGAATACATGCGTATTCCCCTTGAGAGGGACTGATATAAAAGGCCTTGTTTTGAGTAATCGGTTATTTACACTCGCCGTATGAAAAACATCAGCGTTATGGTACTATTTCACACTGGTACTCCGTGAGGGTGTGCTCCTCCGGCCGAGCTGACCCAACCATCACAACTGAAAACGACTGTTAATATCTTATCAAAAAGTAAAGTTTTATGTTTAATACAATATTATAATTTTACATTTATTATAGAATTTATGCTCCTAGAACCGATAACTGATGGGGAACAAAGACCTGAAACGGCTACCTCGTATTGGCTTTCGCAGTAACGACATATGCAAGTCTGCGGGAAGCCGTAGTAGCGTATACATATTTAAATTCAGATTGACTCATATAAAATGGTCCATAATGAGGTCGTACTTGGTAAGCAGAGGTGCTCGGCGAACACTAACCCTGTCACCGAGCGAATGACGTGATTCCTGTCTCGTGATCAACGTAGGCCAGATGACGTGAGATGCGCGTCGAATACGTAAACTTAATCAGAGTGTCGTTGTCGCTATGTTCCACAGCTTTATCTTGATTGGCTTGTCGGAGAGGAGAAGACCTCTTTAAAATCCCAATACCCAATTTCAATCACAGAAAGTGGAGATTTCTAGAAAAGGTGTATGCTTAACCTGAGTGATAGTTTTAAATCCGGTTAAAGTGCACGAAATTGGTAATAGCGGCATTCGTAATAAAAAAGTTTTGATGGAATTATTCGCACAGCCAAACTAATCTGTTTTATCTACTCATTTATAAAAAATATTGAAATATGTACATTGTTATACATACGATTATCTTGTGAATTAGCTAATTCAGGACATTGATTGATAGGAATACAACTTGAATTTGCGGTCAATCTAAGAAAACCTGGTTTACAGATGCAGCCTGGCTGACCCTTCTCCTTTGGATCGCAACCGTATCTTGACACAATAGACTTGCATAGGTCAGGTGGACATGTCTTTTTGTCCGGTTTGTACATTTCGTTAGGGTCGGCGCACTTTTTATCTAAAATAGAATGAATAACTATTAGTAACTCAACATGAACTAGTTGAAATACACGAAATTAGTTTTAGAAATTACATAAGAAAATGATTCAATGGCAGTATTAAATATTTAAAAAAATGTATTGATTCAAAAATTGCAATTTGTCACTTTACGTACCACATAATTCACTAGTGACGCAATAACCATCCGCGTCTCTGTAAAATCCATTGTTACACCCACATCCATATTTACAAGGACCAGTAGAAATAGCGAGGCAATGAAAACTTTTACGGTTTTCACATGTTCGAAATGGAAAACATGGTCTGATACATTGCACACTTTCGTTAGGATGAGTGCAATTCAAACTACCTGTGAGAAAGAAAAAAAATATTTTTCAAGAAATCGATAAAAAGAAAATCAACTAAAATCTTAGAATAGGTGTAGTTATTTTGATTTAAAATAATATAAATATGTGAAATTGAATAAAATAAAAATTTTAAAAAGTATGTAATTTAAACTAAACAATCGCAATTTCTAATTTATTATTCGTAAATTCGTCTCGTAATAAAATTAGATCTACTTATTTTAGTAGATATACATGAGTTTTTCATTGATAAAATCAATTATGATTCATTGTATTACTTATGATATTTGGACATTCTTCATAAGGTACACATTGATCCCCATCTCGCCAAAAGTTCTTCTTGCATCGACAAGATGGTCGACATTGCTTCGGTATGCCTATACGACCAATAACTGGACAGACTCCAAGTGGTGTGGCATGACTGCAGTCATCAGTCGCACACAATGGACAAGAATCAAACTCTTCGTTGGATCGCGGACATTGGAAGGAAGCTGTGGAAAGAGTTAATTGAACATTGAAGTAACACACTTCTCAGTTGTGTTTTCTGGATTGTATGAATGTCTATGGAACCCTATAAAGACTTTCAGTATTTAAATTTAACGGAAGATTGCGCGACCAACGAATATACAGTTAACGTAGTTTAAGAAATGGCTAACATCTACTTCCGCCGTCGGCAATAAGTCAAGATTAAGTCACTTTCACACCTTAGAAATGAGCTGGAATGACTCTTTATCTTTTTGGGTAACAGATTTTCTCAGACAATACATCCGATTGATTAAGTTCCGTCGGTCGATTTTAACCTAGGCTTTAATCGGATCGTCAACGCCTTATTACCAGATAACAACTGCATAGAATATACGACAGTAAAGAATTTTCCTTAAAACACGGCACTAACTTACTAAAGGGTCGGGGAAAAAATCGCATTACATTATATATTAAAATATGTATATAAACATATTTTTATCATAGCTTATGTATATTTGATTATAATATATATGTGCCATTTTGTTCGATAACTTGTTGCTATTTTTTAGGTTATGATACAATCCCATTCCTGTAGAAATTTTGGAAATTCAAACCAAAAAAACTGCGATAAGTAGTTTTGACAGTTCTTTCTTGATGTTAACTAACACTATGTAAAGAATTCTGAAGAGACCGAAATAGGTGAAAATCTTAGGGTACAAGGTCAGGGCTATATGGCATTAACATTTAGTTATTTATCAGTTGTTAACACTCACGGCATTCGCTGGTGGGTACACATGTGCCGTTTGATAGTCGTCGGTAGTTATTTCTACACGTGCACTTGGCGGTCGGACACTTGTCCTGAGACGCGGACAAGCATGCGCGTGCTTCCTCGTCACACGTGGGACAATACTCGCAGCTATGAATAGGACAATTGTTCATTATCTCGTTAACACCGCAGGTCATATTTTCTGAAATTGAAAAATAAATATATTAAAAAAATCAAAGAAATGGTAAAAAATATATCATGAGTTCATCAATTACAGCTCTTTTACAGGATTTTACACCTCTTTTATATTTCCAATGTACAAGACGTTACACGACAAGAATTTTACGACATATTCATGGCAGACTTTGAGGGGAAAGCGTGCGGACATTAAAGACTTAAAAACCGGAACATTAAAAGTAGTCAGACACTCGAAATTGCATACATTCAATAACCCCAAAAACAAAATATTTTGACTAATTGCGGGTTGTGTTTGTGATGCGAGCGATCTGAACGAGCTAGCTAATTCGCCTATCAAGCGCCTATGAAATGAGACCTATCTTATTGTAAAGTTTACAAACGTATGTACGGGCTATTGGAAGACTCTTTATAAGCATGAGAATTGCTACGTTGCTTATTGTATTACGAAGAGAAACACCGCTCCATCGCTCGCTAAGTTACTTTGAGACTATGAAAAACATACGGCCGAGAGTAACTTACTCTCAATTACAGTAGTACCGCTGCCTGGATCTTTCGGAGTACTATATCGTACGGTTGTAATAGCTTCAGTTTGTTCCGGGTTGGAGTCAGATGTTTTTTTAATTTCGGATGATGTCTGTTCAGACGCATTGGTGTATGATGAACTATTACTGGAAAGAACTTCGCTTCTGGTGTCAGTATAATTAGACTCATTTTCTGTAATAAAAAGTTAATTATATTAGTTGTCTTGTCATTTTTTGTCAAATTGATTCTTGTTCTGAAGTGTTCTGTCTTAAGTTTGTCATTCTTAATTCCAGACGCTGAGTTTCAACATCGTACATCACGAAATTTCCTGCCACGCACAACTACTCTGTAGAATCAGCTGTCGCCGAATCAGCGGTGTTTCCGAACCGATACAACTTAGGGACCTCTAACAAAAGAGCCTACACCTTTCTTAAAGGTCGGCAACGCATTGCGACTCCTCTGGTTGCGGGTGTCCATGGGCGGCGGTGATCACTTACCATCGGGTGGGCTACATGCTCGATTGCCACCTATTCTGTAACAAAAAAAAAGAACCTCCATCCTAAACTGGTTAAAAAGGAAAAACTTGCACAACTGCTCCTATTCCAACAAATCAAAAGTCCAAAGGCTATCGAGACTAAAATACAACAATATTTAGAAGGCGATAGGGTAACAACAGATACCGTGGTAGCTCAGTATCTCAAAAGCACGGTGTGCGAGTAAATCAAGTTAAATCCAGGTGCCAGCATCAATAAAATTGTTAGTTGCAATTTTTGGTGCTGATTTACCAGTGAAGAAAAACATCTTGAAAATTATATATATTTCAAGTCGTGTGAAGTCTACTAATTTGCATTGGAGCCGCTTGGCATAACGATAGAGAGAATATTGAAGAGTGAACTCCTGTCTAAATAGGAAGCCAATGCTTAGCAGCAGGATCTACATAATATATAGGCTGCTAGTTTACTTTTCTATAACATTGGCATCATGCTTTAAAAGTTAATGATATTTTCAATACAGACCTTAAAACCCTTATAATTAAAAAAATATATAATAATATCTTAATTTATAGTTTTATACTATCAAAGTAAGCTATAGTATATATAGCATAGTTTATTTTTTTATCATGTTATAACATGGTAATATTTCATTTTATGAAACTAGATTAAAATTCATTCTTTAACAAACGAATATTTTGTTTACAGGTCTTATTTATTGAATTTGAGATTGTGTTACTCTGTAATATAGAATGCGAACTGCGAAGAATGAAATCCCCCAGGGGTTGCAACCCCCAGGTTGAGAAACGATGCCCTAGAAGGAATATAGGCATGAGTTTGGTATATTTATATCGTTGTTTTTTATTTTAGTTCTAGTATTACCCGCGTATTATATTTTAAGGTTACTGCATAATTCATTCAATAAAATAAAATATTAATAAAAAAGTGGTGACAATAACAAATTATCTTAGTGTAGGCTGACTCCGGTTATTCGAAAATGAAGGGCTATGTAGTATAAACTTTACTAGATTAAGACATACAATAATATTAAGTGATCCAACAACTACAACAGATTCAACAGTGATAGAACCAAGTTGTAGCTCACATCTAGTCTCAATGTGAACGGGTCTTCTTGAACAGGAAAGGACGTCCTAAAGAATACCAACGTCAAATATAAGTATTTCATATGTTAGTGTCATCCGGAGACTCGGTAACAGGTAACAAGGTATTCAATTTCAGTCCTCAAGGGTGACAACAAATTTGTATTTTGAATCTTCGTTATCGATCGATGCTCGTCCACCCCTGAAGTTTAATTGTTTGTTCTTGAAAAAGATATGACATTTATCTAAGGCCGAGCTATGCAAAAAAAGTGAATACGTCTTGTAAAATCTAATATTCTAGCTATTTTTAACAGTGAAAGTTTCCATTAATAATAGGGATTTAAATTAATAATTAGCCAAAAGTTTTTGGCAATGAGCTAAAGCCATCATTTCATTCATTCAACACATTTGTAGAAATATTAAATAATTAAATATGAAAAACGTTTTTTAATCATAAATTACAAAATAAATTTATTTACCTGCGTTCACTTCGTAAAGTATAGATGTAAAAAAAAACAACAGAATAAACTTAACCATCTTGATAAGACGACGAACGTCTACTGTCAATTAAACTTGTTCGTGCAGTTATATAACAGTGTAATAATACCATTTACATAAAATAAAATAATGAGATACAGATAAGAACTAGGTAATATGTACAACGTCTTGCTAATATATATTAACTTGTATAATCGAATAATGTTTCATGTAGGCGGTGGTTCTGTTTATTACGAGATTAAAAGTCTTTTTATTTCTTAATTTCTTAAACCATTTACTTCTTTTAATAATCAACATTACGAAGGTTCCCAATCTGGTAATCAAGCAAAGTATTCAAAACAAAGAAAACAATAATGAAGTAACATAGATTTAAGTTCCACTGTTTACTAACACGTGAATCAATGCTACTTAATATAAAATCATTTTTAATATGGAAATAGGAAATTTCTTACTTCACCTGGGAGGTAAATAAAATATAATAAACAAATATATGCAATACGATTGAATAAGCATAAGTAAGGACTCTCGTTTGTTTGGTCCCCACAAACGGTCGAGAGTCAGAAGATAAACCGGCGGTTATTCGAAAATGCTACTCTTATAATGTTATAAACTTTACTAGAATATTACATACAAAGATAGCAAGTTATTCAAAAACGACAAGAGATTTAACAGTATAGCCAAATTACAGTGTGTTTCTAGCCGCAGCATGAACAGGTTCGTTTGACGGGGGACGGAACAAGCCCTCACAGAATACTTGGTTACAGATAACAAGGTACTCCATTTCAGCCCACAAGGGTGACAAACATTTATATTTTGATTCATCGTTAGCGATGGATGTGGATTTTATGGGCAGCAGATGTCACTTGCCATCAGATTAACTGTATGCTCGTTTGTTCAACTGTGTTGTCCCTAACGTTTAATTTTATGTTTTTGAAAAAGATATGATATTTTTCTAAGGCGCCATAAGTTATGAAATTTTCAAAACCTCTTCATTATTCACATCCAATATTTCCAAGATCACAAGTTTTAAAATTACAAATAACTATATAACTAAACTTTTTGATAAATTGTTCTGCGTAATCTGCAGATTTCAACTTTGATGAAACTTCGTCATCACCACAGCCCGTCAATAGTCCTTCTGCTGACCATAAGTCTCCACCATAGATTGCCACAAAACAAATCCTGTGGCACCTGCATCCATCGACTTTTAACAAACTGGCATAGGTCAGCGATCCATCCAGTGGTCCGAGGTTGCCAATGAAGAACATTTCTTTCCCATCGGTTGTCGATTTTACAAGCTACAATCGCCATTTCAGCTTGCTGAACTTTTGAGCAATGTCGATCACCCTCGTTCTACTGCGGATGTAATGTACTTAATGTCTATCCTAGCATACAGATAAACACCTAACGTAGCGATCTCCGTAGCTCGTTAAATGACTGAGATTTCTTATAAAGCCAGTAGCCAGTAGTAACTTACTCTTATTAACTGAATCAGTTTGTTCCACTTTAATGTCGGATGAACTCTGGGCAAACGCATTGGTGTTTGATGAACTATTACTGGAAAACTCCTCGCTTTTGATGTCTGCAGACTCAGATTCTGTAATAAAAAGTTAATTACATTAGTTATATTTGTCAAAAGTTATCGTTTATATGAAGAACTTTCATGTTGGACTGAAATGTAAAAGTCAGTAAAGAAAGTCAAGACTTTTGTGAAGGCTGTAGGTAACTGCAGATGCAGTGGTGTTTCAGTGGCTAAGCGTCTCTTCTGGTTTTACCTTTGCGAAACACAATCAAGTTATTAAAACCAACAAACATTTAAGATACATCAATGTGGAGTTGGCACCGTTATTATCTATTAGCTATTTTTTTTAAAAATCGTATTTAATAAGTTGTTCTATTAATAATTTTATTTTTTAATAGAACAAATTATTGAATACGAATACGAATTTCCGCCTGCTTCCTCTGAGATTTTTTTTTCTGTTTCTTTAAAATAAGTTCCTAGCTGTTATGCATTGTTGGAGAGCTAAGAAAACGGATATTTTTATACAATAATCTGCAAGACAAGTTTCATAACGTTTTTTTTGTTTTTAAGGCATTTGAATGGGAAAAATCTCAAAAATATTGAAATAATATCGTTTTCCGCCTCGCATTTTAAAATTTGGACCGATAATTGATGTGTTAATATTAATAAACAACCAGTGTTTAAACGTTTTTATAAATCAGAAGAAAAATGTTGTATTTTTACTTATTTTGAAAAAAGCTAAAAAAAAATGATAACTCAAAATGGTTCACTTTTTGATAATGCATATTGAGAACCCCCATATGCATTATTGCAAATAGTCACCCTTATCATCTCCTAACGGAAATACATCGAATTACCAATAACCCTGTATATACCTTAGTATACAACTAAACTTTTGAGCAATGCCGGTCGACCTAGTTCTACTGCGGATGTAATGTACTTAATATCCATCCTAGCCTACAGAGAAACACCTAACGTAGCGATCTCCGTAGCTCGTTAAATGACTGAGATTTCTAATAAAGCTAGTAGCCAGTAGTAACTTACTCTTATTAACTGAATCAGTTTGTTCCACTTTAATGTCGGATGAACTCTGGGCAAACGCATTGGTGTTTGATGAACTATTACTGGAAAACTCCTCGCTTTTGATGTCTGCAGACTCAGATTCTGTAATAAAAAGTTAATTACATTAGTTATATTTGTCAAAAGTTATCGTTTATATGAAGAACTTTCATGTTGGACTGAAATGTAAAAGTCAGTAAAGAAAGTCGAGACTTTTGTGAAGGCTGTAGGTAACTGCAGATGCAGTGGTGTTTCAGTGGCTAAGCGTCTCTTCTGGTTTTACCTTTGCGAAACACAATCAAGTTATTAAAACCAACAAACATTTAAGATACATCAATGTGGAGTTGGCACCGTTATTATCTATTAGCTATTTTTTTTAAAAATCGTATTTAATAAGTTGTTCTATTAATAATTTTATTTTTTAATAGAACAAATTATTGAATACGAATACGAATTTCCGCCTGCTTCCTCTGAGACAATTTTTTTTCTGTTTCATTGAATTAATTTCCTAGCTGTTATGCATTGTTGGAGAGCTAAAAACGGTTATGTCTTTAGAATAATCTGCAAGACAAGTTTCATAACGTTTTTTGTTTTAAGGCATTTGAATGGGAAAAATCTCAAAAAATATTGAAATAATATCGTTTTCCGCCTCGCATTTTAAATTTGGACCGATAATTGATGTGTTAATATTAATAAACAACCAGTGTTTAAACGTTTTTATAAATCAGAAGAAAAATGTTGTATTTTTACTTATTTTGAAAAAAACTAAAAAAACATGATAAATCAAAAATGGTTCACTTTTTGATAATGCATATGGGAACCCCCATATGCATTATCGCAAATAGTCACCCCTATCATCTCCTAACGGAAATACGTCGAATTACCAAAAACCCTGGATATACCTTAGTATACAACTAAACTTTTGAGCAATGTCGGTCGACCTCGTTCTACTGCGGATGTAATGTACTTAATGTCCATCCTAGCCTACAGAGAAACACCTAACGTAGCGATCTCCGTAGCTCGTTAAATGACTGAGATTTCTAATAAAGCCAGTAGCCAGTAGTAACTTACTCTTATTAACTGAATCAGTTTGTTCCACTTTAATGTCGGATGAACTCTGGGCAAACGCATTGGTGTTTGATGAACTATTACTGGAAAACTCCTCGCTTTTGATGTCTGCAGACTCAGATTCTGTAATAAAAAGTTAATTACATTAGTTATAGTATATAGTAAAGAGAATCGAGATTTTGTGTAGGCGGTATTAGTTCCCGAATACCTGCACTTATGTTACAAAACACAACAGCTATCCTGCTCTTTCGTGCTGGTTTTCTGTGAGGCCACGGTCCCGCTAAATCGAACTGACGCATTAATATTGCAGCTAAACACCATTACTATCATATATTAAATACGAATACGAATTTCCGCCTGCTTCCTCTGAGACAATTTTTTTTCTGTTTCTTTAAAATAAGTTCCTAGCTGTTATGCATTGTTGGAGAGCTAAGAAAACGGATATTTTTATACAATAATCTGCAAGACAAGTTTCATAACGTTTTTTGTTTTAAGGCATTTGAATGGGAAAAATCTCAAAAAATATTGAAATAATATCGTTTTCCGCCTCGCATTTTAAATTTGGACCGATAATTGATGTGTTAATATTAATAAATAACCAGTGTTTAAACGTTTTTATAAATCAGAAGAAAAATGTTGTATTTTTACTTATTTTGAAAAACTAAAAACATGATAAATCAAAATGGTTCACTTTTTGATAATGCATATTGAGAACCCCCATATGCATTATTGCAAATAGTCACCCTTATCATCTCCTAACGGAAATACATCGAATTACCAATAACCCTGTATATACCTTAATATACAACTAAACTTTTGAGCAATGTCGGTCGACCTCGTTCTACTGCGGATGTAATGTACTTAATATCCATCCTAGGCTACAGAGAAACACCTAACGTAGCGATCTCCGTAGCTCGTTAAATGACTGAGATTTCTAATAAAGCCAGTAGCCAGTAGTAACTTACTCTTATTAACTGAATCAGTTTGTTCCACTTTAATGTCGGATGAACTCTGGGCAAACGCATTGGTGTTTGATGAACTATTACTGGAAAACTCCTCGCTTTTGATGTCTGCAGACTCAGATTCTGTAATATAAAGTTAATTACATTAGTTATATTTGTCAAAAGTTATCGTTTATATGAAGAACTTTCATGTTGGACTGAAATGTAAAAGTCAGTAAAGAGAATCGAGATTTTGTGTAGGCGGTATTAGTTCCCGAATACCTGCACTTATGTTACAAAACACAACAGCTATCCTGCTCTTTCGTGCTGGTTTTCTGTGAGGCCACGGTCCCGCTAAATCGAACTGACGCATTAATATTGCAGCTAAAACCATTATTATCATATATTAAATACGAATACGAATTTCCGCCTGCTTCCTCTGAGACAATTTTTTTTCTGTTTCTTTAAAATAAGTTCCTAGCTGTTATGCATTGTTGGAGAGCTAAAAACGGTTATGTCTTTAGAATAATCTGCAAGACAAGTTTCATAACGATTTTTTTGTTTTAAGGCATTTGAATGGGAAAAATCTCAAAAAATATTGAAATAATATCGTTTTCCGCCTCGCATTTTTAAATTTGGACCGATAATTGATGTGTTAATATTAATAAATAACCAGTGTTTAAACGTTTTTATGAATCTGAAGAAAAAATGTTGTATTTTTTACTTATTTTGAAAAAAACTAAAAAAACATGATAAATCAAAAATGGTTCACTTTTTGATAATGTATATGGGAACCCCCATATGCATTATCGCAAATAGTCACCCCTATCATCTCCTAACGGAAATACGTCGAATTACCAAAAACCCTGGATATACCTTAGTATACAACTAAACTTTTGAGCAATGTCGGTCGACCTCGTTCTACTGCGGATGTAATGTACTTAATGTCCATCCTAGCCTACAGAGAAACACCTAACGTAGCGATCTCCGTAGCTCGTTAAATGACTGAGATTTCTAATAAAGCTAGTAGCCAGTAGTAACTTACTCCTATTAACTGAATCAGTTTGTTCCACTTTAATGTCGGATGAACTCTGGGCAAACGCATTGGTGTTTGATGAACTATTACTGGAAAACTCCTCGCTTTTGATGTCTGCAGACTCAGATTCTGTAATAAAAGTTAATTACATTAGTTATATTTGTCAAAAGTTATCGTTTATATGAAGAACTTTCATGTTGGACTGAAATGTAAAGTCAGTAAAGAGAATCGAGATTTTGTGTAGGCGGTATTAGTTCCCGAATACCTGCACTTATCTTACAAAACACAACAGCTATCCTGCTCTTTCGTGCTGGTTTTCTGTGAGGCCACGGTCCCGCTAAATCGAACTGACGCATTAATATTGCAGCTAAAACCATTATTATCATATATTAAATACGAATACGAATTTCCGCCTGCTTCCTCTGAGACAATTTTTTTTCTGTTTCATTGAATTAATTTCCTAGCTGTTATGCATTGTTGGAGAGCTAAGAAAACGGATATTTTTATACAATAATCTGCAAGACAAGTTTCATAACGATTTTTTTGTTTTAAGGCATTTTAGTGGAAAAATCTCAAAAAATATTGAAATAATATCGTTTTCTGCTTCGCATTTTTAAATTTGGACCGATAATTGATGTGTTAATATTAATAAATAACCAGTGTTTAAACGTTTTTATGAATCTGAAGAAAAAATATTGTATTTTTTACTTATTTTGAAAAAAACTAAAAAAACATGATAAATCAAAAATGGTTCACTTTTTGATAATGCACATGGGAACCCCCATATGCATTATCGCAAATAGTCACCCCTATCATCTCCTAACGGAAATACGTCGAATTACCAAAAACCCTGGATATACCTTAGTATACAACTAAACTTTTGAGCAATGCCGGTCGACCTCGTTCTACTGCGGATGTAATGTACTTAATATCCATCCTAGCCTACAGAGAAACATCTAACGTAGCGATCTCCGTAGCTCGTTAAATGACTGAGATTTCTAATAAAGCCAGTAGCCAGTAGTAACTTACTCCTATTAACTGAATCAGTTTGTTCCACTTTAATGTCGGATGAACTCTGGGCAAACGCATTGGTGTTTGATGAACTATTACTGGAAAACTCCTCGCTTTTGATGTCTGCAGACTCAGATTCTGTAATAAAAAGTTAATTACATTAGTTATATTTGTCAAAAGTTATCGTTTATATGAAGAACTTTCATGTTGGACTGAAATGTAAAAGTCAGTAAAGAGAATCGAGATTTTGTGTAGGCGGTATTAGTTCCCGAATACCTGCACTTATCTTACAAAACACAACAGCTATCCTGCTCTTTCGTGCTGGTTTTCTGTGAGGCCACGGTCCCGCTAAATCGAACTGACGCATTAATATTGCAGCTAAAAACCATTATTATCATATATTAAATACGAATACGAATTTCCGCCTGCTTCCTCTGAGACAATTTTTTTTTCTGTTTCATTGAATTAATTTCCTAGCTGTTATGCATTGTTGGAGAGCTAAAAAACGGTTATGTCTTTAGAATAATCTGCAAGACAAGTTTCATAACGATTTTTTTTGTTTTTAAGGCATTTTAGTGGAAAAATCTCAAAAATATTGAAATAATATCGTTTTCCGCCTCGCATTTTTAAATTTGGACCGATAATTGTTGTTTTAATATTAATAAACAACCAGTGTTTAAACGTTTTTTATAAATCAGAAGAAAAAAAAATTACTTATTTTGAAAAAACTAAAAACATGATAACTCAAAAATGGTTCACTTTTTGATAATGCATATTGAGAACCCCATATGCATTATCGCAAATAGTCACCCCTATCATCTCCTAACGGAAATACGTCGAATTACCAAAAACCCTGGATATACCTTAGTATACAACTAAACTTTTGAGCAATGCCGGTCGACCTAGTTCTACTGCGGATGTAATGTACTTAATATCCATCCTAGCCTACAGAGAAACACCTAACGTAGCGATCTCCGTAGCTCGTTAAATGACTGAGATTTCTAATAAAGCTAGTAGCCAGTAGTAACTTACTCTTATTAACTGAATCAGTTTGTTCCACTTTAATGTCGGATGAACTCTGGGCAAACGCATTGGTGTTTGATGAACTATTACTGGAAAACTCCTCGCTTTTGATGTCTGTAGACTCAGATTCTGTAATAAAAAGTTAATTACATTAGTTATATTTGTCAAAAGTTATCGTTTATATGAAGAACTTTCATGTTGGACTGAAATGTAAAAGTCAGTAAAGAGAATCGAGATTTTGTGTAGGCGGTATTAGTTCCCGAATACCTGCACTTATCTTACAAAACACAACAGCTATCCTGCTCTTTCGTGCTGGTTTTCTGTGAGGCCACGGTCCCGCTAAATCGAACTGACGCATTAATATTGCAGCTAAAAACCATTATTATCATATATTAAATACGAATACGAATTTCCGCCTGCTTCCTCTGAGACAATTTTTTTTTCTGTTTCATTGAATTAATTTCCTAGCTGTTATGCATTGTTGGAGAGCTAAAAAACGGTTATGTCTTTAGAATAATCTGCAAGACAAGTTTCATAACGATTTTTTTTTTGTTTTTAAGGCATTTGAATGGGAAAAAATCTCAAAAAAATATTGAAATAATATCGTTTTCCGCCTCGCATTTTTAAATTTGGACCGATAATTGTTGTTTTAATATTAATAAACAACCAGTGTTTAAACGTTTTTTATAAATCAGAAGAAAAAAAAATTACTTATTTTGAAAAAAGCAAAAAAAAAATGATAACTCAAAAATGGTTCACTTTTTTATAATGCATATTGAGAACCCCCATATGCATTATTGCAAATAGTCACCCTTATCATCTCCTAACGGAAATACATCGAATTACCGATAACCCTGTATATACCTTAGTATACAACTAAACTTTTGAGCAATGCCGGTCGACCTCGTTCTACTGCGGATGTAATGTACTTAATATCCATCCTAGCCTACAGAGAAACACCTAACGTAGCGATCTCCGTAGCTCGTTAAATGACTGAGATTTCTAATAAAGCCAGTAGCCAGTAGTAACTTACTCCTATTAACTGAATCAGTTTGTTCCACTTTAATGTCGGATGAACTCTGGGCAAACGCATTGGTGTTTGATGAACTATTACTGGAAAACTCCTCGCTTTTGATGTCTGCAGACTCAGATTCTGTAATAAAAAGTTAATTACATTAGTTATATTTGTCAAAAGTTATCGTTTATATGAAGAACT
This sequence comes from Teinopalpus imperialis, assembly GCA_029286865.1. Taxonomy (NCBI): domain Eukaryota; kingdom Metazoa; phylum Arthropoda; class Insecta; order Lepidoptera; family Papilionidae; genus Teinopalpus; species Teinopalpus imperialis. The sequence continues at coordinate 665,941 of JAGSMU010000026.1, read as the reverse complement.
TTCATGTTGGACTGAAATGTAAAAGTCAGTAAAGAGAATCGAGATTTTGTGTAGGCGGTATTAGTTTCCGAATACCTGCACTTATGTTACAAAACACAACAGCTATCCTGCTCTTTCGTGCTGATTTTCTGTGAGGCCACGGTCCCGCTAAATCGAACTGACGCATTAATATTGCAGCTAAAAACCATTATTATCATATATTAAATACGAATACGAATTTCCGCCTGCTTCCTTTAAGACAATTTTTTTTTTTTGTTTTTAAGGCATTTGAATGGGAAAAAATCTCAAAAAAATATTGAAATAATATCGTTTTCCGCCTCGCATTTTAAATTTGGACCGATAATTGTTGTTTTAATATTAATAAACAACCAGTGTATAAACGTTTTTTATAAATCAGAAGAAAAAAAAATTACTTATTTTGAAAAAAGCTAAAAAAAAAATGATAACTCAAAAATGGTTCACTTTTTTATAATGCATATTGAGAACCCCCATATGCATTATTGCAAATAGTCACCCTTATCATCTCCTAACGGAAATACATCGAATTACCAATAACCCTGTATATACCTTAGTATACAACTAAACTTTTGAGCAATGTCGGTCGACCTCGTTCTACTGCGGATGTAATGTACTTAATATCCATCCTAGCCTACAGAGAAACACCTAACGTAGCGATCTCCGTAGCTCGTTAAATGACTGAGATTTCTAATAAAGCTAGTAGCCAGTAGTAACTTACTCTTATTAACTGAATCAGTTTGTTCCACTTTAATGTCGGATGAACTCTGGGCAAACGCATTGGTGTTTGATGAACTATTACTGGAAAACTCCTCGCTTTTGATGTCTGCAGACTCAGATTCTGTAATAAAAAGTTAATTACATTAGTTATATTTGTCAAAAGTTATCGTTTATATGAAGAACTTTCATGTTGGACTGAAATGTAAAAGTCAGTAAAGAGAATCGAGATTTTGTGTAGGCGGTATTAGTTTCCGAATACCTGCACTTATCTTACAAAACACAACAGCTATCCTGCTCTTTCGTGCTGATTTTCTGTGAGGCCACGGTCCCGCTAAATCGAACTGACGCATTAATATTGCAGCTAAAAACCATTATTATCATATATTAAATACGAATACGAATTTCCGCCTGCTTCCTTTAAGACAATTTTTTTTTCTGTTTCATTGAATTAATTACCTAGCTGTTATGCATTGTTGGAGAGCTAAAAAACGGTTATGTCTTTAGAATAATCTGCAAGACAAGTTTCATAACGATTTTTTTTTTGTTTTTAAGGCATTTGAATGGGAAAAAATCTCAAAAAAATATTGAAATAATATCGTTTTCCGCCTCGCATTTTTAAATTTGGACCGATAATTGTTGTTTTAATATTAATAAACAACCAGTGTTTAAACGTTTTTTATAAATCAGAAGAAAAAAAAATTACTTATTTTGAAAAAAGCAAAAAAAAAATGATAACTCAAAAATGGTTCACTTTTTTATAATGCATATTGAGAACCCCCATATGCATTATTGCAAATAGTCACCCTTATCATCTCCTAACGGAAATACATCGAATTACCGATAACCCTGTATATACCTTAGTATACAACTAAACTTTTGAGCAATGTCGGTCGACCTCGTTCTACTGCGGATGTAATGTACTTAATATCCATCCTAGCCTACAGAGAAACACCTAACGTAGCGATCTCCGTAGCTCGTTAAATGACTGAGATTTCTAATAAAGCCAGTAGCCAGTAGTAACTTACTCCTATTAACTGAATCAGTTTGTTCCACTTTAATGTCGGATGAACTCTGGGCAAACGCATTGGTGTTTGATGAACTATTACTGGAAAACTCCTCGCTTTTGATGTCTGCAGACTCAGATTCTGTAATAAAAGTTAATTACATTAGTTATATTTGTCAAAAGTTATCGTTTATATGAAGAACTTTCATGTTGGACTGAAATGTAAAAGTCAGTAAAGAGAATCGAGATTTTGTGTAGGCGGTATTAGTTCCCGAATACCTGCACTTATCTTACAAAACACAACAGCTATCCTGCTCTTTCGTGCTGGTTTTCTGTGAGGCCACGGTCCCGCTAAATCGAACTGACGCATTAATATTGCAGCTAAAACCATTATTATCATATATTAAATACGAATACGAATTTCCGCCTGCTTCCTCTGAGATTTTTTTTTTTTTTTTCTGTTTCATTGAATTAATTACCTAGCTGTTATGCATTGTTGGAGAGCTAAGAAAACGGATATTTTTATACAATAATCTGCAAGACAAGTTTCATAACGATTTTTTTTGTTTTTAAGGCATTTGAATGGGAAAAATCTCAAAAAATATTGAAATAATATCGTTTTCCGCCTCGCATTTTAAATTTGGACCGATAATTGATGTGTTAATATTAATAAATAACCAGTGTTTAAACGTTTTTATAAATCAGAAGAAAAATGTTGTATTTTTACTTATTTTGAAAAAACTAAAAACATGATAAATCAAAATGGTTCACTTTTTATAATGCATATTGAGAACCCCATATGCATTATCGCAAATAGTCACCCTTATCATCTCCTAACGGAAATACATCGAATTACCGATAACCCTGTATATACCTTAGTATACAACTAAACTTTTGGGCAATGCCGGTCGACCTCGTTCTACTGCGGATGTAATGTACTTAATATCCATCCTAGCCTACAGAGAAACACCTAACGTAGCGATCTCCGTAGCTTGTTAAATGACTGAGATTTCTAATAAAGCTAGTAGCCAGTAGTAACTTACTCCTATTAACTGAATCAGTTTGTTCCACTTTAATGTCGGATGAACTCTGGGCAAACGCATTGGTGTTTGAAGAACTATTACTGGAAAACTCCTCGCTTTTGATGTCTGCAGACTCAGATTCTGTAATAAAAGTTAATTACATTAGTTATATTTGTCAAAAGTTATCGTTTATATGAAGAACTTTCATGTTGGACTGAAATGTAAAAGTCAGTAAAGAGAATCGAGATTTTGTGTAGGCGGTATTAGTTCCCGAATACCTGCACTTATCTTACAAAACACAACAGCTATCCTGCTCTTTCGTGCTGGTTTTCTGTGAGGCCACGGTCCCGCTAAATCGAACTGACGCATTAATATTGCAGCTAAAAACCATTATTATCATATATTAAATACGAATACGAATTTCCGCCTGCTTCCTCTGAGACAATTTTTTTTTCTGTTTCATTGAATTAATTTCCTAGCTGTTATGCATTGTTGGAGAGCTAAGAAAACGGATATTTTTATACAATAATCTGCAAGACAAGTTTCATAACGATTTTTTTTTTGTTTTTAAGGCATTTGAATGGGAAAAAATCTCAAAAAAATATTGAAATAATATCGTTTTCCGCCTCGCATTTTTAAATTTGGACCGATAATTGTTGTTTTAATATTAATAAACAACCAGTGTTTAAACGTTTTTTATAAATCAGAAGAAAAATGTTGTATTTTTACTTATTTTGAAAAAAGCTAAAAAAAAATGATAACTCAAAAATGGTTCACTTTTTGATAATGCATATTGAGAACCCCCATATGCATTATTGCAAATAGTCACCCTTATCATCTCCTAACGGAAATACATCGAATTACCAATAACCCTGTATATACCTTAGTATACAACTAAACTTTTGAGTAATGTCGGTCGACCTCGTTCTACTGCGGATATAATGTACTTAATGTCTATCCTATCCTACAGAGAAACACCTAACGTGGCCATCTCCGTAGCTAGCTAAATGACAGATTTCTAATAAAGGCAGTAACCAGTAGTAACTTACTCTTATTAACTAAATCAGTTTGTTCCACTTTAATGTCGGATGAACTCTGGGCAAACGCATTGGTGTTTGAAGAACTATTACTGGAAAACTCCTCGCTTTTGATGTCTGCAGACTCAGATTCTGTAATAAAAGTTAATTACATTAGTTATATTTGTCAAAAGTTATCGTTTATATGAAGAACTTTCATGTTGGACTGAAATGTAAAAGTCAGTAAAGAAAGTCGAGACTTTTGTGAAGGCTGTAGGTAACTGCAGATGCAGTGGTGTTTCAGTGGCTAAGCGTCTTTTCTGGTTTTACCTTTGCGAAACACAATCAAGTTATTAAAACCAACAAACATTTAAGATACATCAATGTGGAGTTGGCACCGTTATTATCTATTAGCTATTTTTTTAAAAATCGTATTTAATAAGTTGTTCTATTAATAATTTTATTTTTTAATAGAACAACTTATTGAATACGAATACGAATTTCCGCCTGCTTCCTCTGAGATTTTTTTTTCTGTTTCTTTAAAATAAGTTCCTAGCTGTTATGCATTGTTGGAGAGCTAAGAAAACGGATATTTTTATACAATAATCTGCAAGACAAGTTTCATAACGTTTTTTTTGTTTTTAAGGCATTTTAGTGGAAAAAATCTCAAGAAAAATTGAAATAATATCGTTTTCCGCCTCGCATTTTTAAATTTGGACCGATAATTGATGTGTTAATATTAATAAATAACCAGTGTTTAAACGTTTTTATGAATCTGAAGAAAAAATGTTGTATTTTTTACTTATTTTGAAAAAAACTAAAAAAACATGATAAATCAAAAATGGTTCACTTTTGCATAATGCATATGGGAACCCCCATATGCATTATCGCAAATAGTCACCCCTATCATCTCCTAACGGAAATACGTCGAATTACCAAAAACCCTGGATATACCTTAGTATACAACTAAACTTTTGAGCAATGCCGGTCGACCTAGTTCTACTGCGGATGTAATGTACTTAATATCCATCCTAGCCTACAGAGAAACACCTAACGTAGCGATCTCCGTAGCTCGTTAAATGACTGAGATTTCTAATAAAGCTAGTAGCCAGTAGTAACTTACTCTTATTAACTGAATCAGTTTGTTCCACTTTAATGTCGGATGAACTCTGGGCAAACGCATTGGTGTTTGATGAACTATTACTGGAAAACTCCTCGCTTTTGATGTCTGCAGACTCAGATTCTGTAATATAAAGTTAATTACATTAGTTATTTTTGTCAAAAGTTATCGTTTATATGAAGAACTTTCATGCTGGACTGATTGACAACTAAAATCTTGTACGAACTGCTCCTCTTCGAATGCAATGTAAAAGTCAGTAAAGAGAATCGAGACTTTTGTGTCGGCTGTAGGTAGCAACAAATGCAGTGGTATTTCAGTGGCTAAGCGTCTTTTCTGGTTTTACCTTAGCGAAACACAATCAAGTTATTAAAAACAACAAACATTGAAGATACGTCATTGTGGAGTCGGCACCGTCATTATCTATTAGCTATTTTTTTAAAAATCGTATTTAATAAGTTGTTCTATTAATAATTTTATTTTTTATTAGAACAACTTATTGAATACGAATACGAATTTCCGCCTGCTTCCTCTGAGATTTTTTTTTCTGTTTCTTTAAAATAAGTTCCTAGCTGTTATGCATTGTTGGAGAGCTAAGAAAACGGATATTTTTATACAATAATCTGCAAGACAAGTTTCATAACGTTTTTTTTGTTTTTAAGGCATTTTAGTGGAAAAAATCTCAAGAAAAATTGAAATAATATCGTTTTCCGCCTCGCATTTTTAAATTTGGACCGATAATTGATGTGTTAATATTAAAAAATAACCAGTGTTTAAACGTTTTTATGAATCAGAAGAAAAAATGTTGTATTTTTTACTTATTTTGAAAAAAACTAAAAGAACATGATAAATCAAAAATGGTACACTTTTGCATAATGCATATGGGAACTCCCATATGCATTATCGCAAATAGTCACCCCTATCATGTCCTAACGGAAATACGTCGAATTAATTTACCTTAGTATACAACTAAACTTTTGGGCAATGCCGGTCGACCTCGTTCTACTGCGGATGTAATGTACTTAATATCCATCCTAGCCTACAGAGAAACACCTAACGTAGCGATCTCCGTAGCTTGTTAAATGACTGAGATTTCTAATAAAGCCAGTAGCCAGTAGTAACTTACTCTTATTAACTAAATCAGTTTGTTCCACTTTTATGTCGGATGAACTCTGGGCAAACGCATTGGTGTTTGAAGAACTATTACTGGAAAACTCCTCGCTTTTGGTATCTTTAGACTCATATTCTGTAATGAAAAGTTAATTACATTAGTTGCTTTTGTCATAACTTGTCAAGTTTACATGATGAACTTTCATACTGAACTGGTTGAAAACTAAAATTCTGCAAGAACTGCTCTTCTTCGATTGCAATTTAAAAGTCAGTAAACAGAATCGAGACTTTTCGTATTTTGTAGATCGATAGAATACAACAGATACAGTAGGTAGCTCAGTGGTTAAGCAGCAGCAATGAAATAGTTAATTGCAATTTTAAGTTCTGATTTATTTATAAATAAAACAAAGTCTTGTGAAGTGTGCCAATCCGCATTGGAGTCTTGTGTGCGGACTATCCAATACCTGTTCTAGGAGAGCAGGTATTGGATAGTAGTCCTAGCAGCTGTATCTGTATATTATGAAAGCTGTTAGTTTACTTTATTTACAGTCAATTGATAGGTTTTTTAAGTTTTAGACCAACCATCATACGAACAAGACCTGGCTGTATGGACTAAAGTCCTTTGCCTTTCCCATTAGGAATAAATTAATATCATCATCATGATAGGTTTTTAACTAGCTTTGAAACTCATTGATAGTTTATCTACGTGATACGGGCGTAAGTGTTTATATTTGTGTTGAGTCCCAAGTAGTTTTCAGGAATTACATTTTAAGCTTAAAATATTACTAACTAAAGTTTATACATAATTAATAACAAATTAGCGTAGAGTAGGCTACCACAGATATTCGAAAATGAATCGTATGAAATATATAAGGATAAGACGATACAGCTTGATGCTAGCTACAGCATGAACGGGTTGGTTTAACCGGGAAAGGACAACGCCCTCACAAAAACCTACCATGAAATAGCAGGATAACGCCGTTGTGTTTCATATGGTGAGTATATGGATTCGGATACTCGCTTACACGTAACGAGACATTCAATTTCAGTCCCCAGGGGTAACAACTCATATGTATTTTAATTCATGCTTGAAGATGGATGTAAATGTTAGGCCACCGTCATCACTTACCATTAAGTTTAACTGTATGCTTGTTTGTCGCCACTAATTTTATTAATAGTCTTGGGAATGATATGATTTTTTCTAAGGCGTTTTATTAAATGAAAAATGTAACTGTAAAGCTACAATAATATTGTGCATTTGTAATAGTCAAAGTTTCCGTCAAATATGGTTAAAAAAAGGTTAAAAGTAATAATTAATATTGTAGATATAAATAAGAATCTCACGGTCGAATAGGCTGGCGAGCCCAGTGTTTCAGGGTTTAGTGATTTCTTCATTAAGTTTTTCATAAGTTCAATAATACATTTTTCAAAAAATTTCAAATGCATCAATTTTTAAGTTGACATATACGCGAAAGAATCTTTTTGTTTTGCTTTATTTCAAGGTGTTGAAACAAATAACCCTCTAATTAGATCTGCTGTATCTGATGTACAAAAGAATTTTCTTTACACATATATTGAATTAATGTATCAAGTACTTTTATATATATTTAATATATGCTTTCAATAATGGCGTTAAAGAATCGTACATCCTACATCTTTTGTTGTTTTAGTAAGATATATTTCTAGTGGAGGAGTATGGCGTGATATTATAAGGCTAACTGTAAGCGTGGAAGCAAGGAAACTGGCTTCAGTATCAGCAGAAAGAAAACCTTGTTCTGAAATATCCGCCAAATCTCTGGTGCTGGACAAGTTTACTACTCTAGATTACTCGCTATCGAAACTCCAGTACGATGATGAAATCTATCGTACTATGAAATAATGGATCAATGTAAACAGATTGGAATGGAAGTAGATCAACGGAACTATTTGTCCTTGTTTATATATCTTATCTGCTGGACTGTATCAAAAGTACTTTCAAAAAGTATTTTAAATATTTGAATTTGAGTGCGGGTTTGTGCCATTCTTGAGTTTACATTGAATATGCATATGAAGTCTTAAGCAATAAAAGAGTACTTAACTATATAATAGTATTTTTAGTGTGAAGTAACTGTGAACCTAGATATTTGCCTTCCTGAATTTACAAAAACTATGTTTTTTTTTGTAGCTTAAAACATTCTAATTTTCAACATGGCACACATAACAACTTACGATTTGAGTATTAAAGTTACAATATTTATAGAACCAACAATGCTGGTTTTCAAAAGACTACTAATAAAGAGTTGTCTAATTAAAATGTATATTTCTGATTAATTATTATGTTTGACTGCCTCAACCCCAATTAGAAATAGGAGCTGGTAAGGTGAGATAAGGCCTATTAGCCGATAGGGACGAAAATATTAACGAAATATTACTTAAGCATAGAGTTCCATAGGAGCATTTAAATGATGAATAACAAGTAGCAGACATGACAAACATACTATTCAAATATGCAAATTGAAATACAATCGAAAAATGTCGCACATTCTTTGAAGTAACGTCAATGCATTGTTAAGATGTGTTAACTCAGTTGTTATATGTTTGCATTCACTTGAAATTTATTAATATAATTAACTTACAAATGAGTTAAATAAAAAATGTAAAATATGAACAATTTGATACGAGGCCATATCCACTATAATTGTTTACGATAGATAGACGTATATAGTACTAAATATCATATCATTTAAAAGCTTCTAAATCGAGCGGTAGCTTAATTAAATTCGAACAATTACAATTTTCACTTGGTCAATTTTGACCACGACAGACATGTCGCTTAAACGTGCGAGATATGTTAAAGAAACTTAAAATTTTGTATATGTAACTGACTTTGGCAAATGAGCACAGTTCATCTGATGGTAAGTGAAGAGTACGGTTCACGAACACCTACTCGTCCATCTCCCTAAAAAAAGATACAAGATGCACTTAGTTACCCCTGAGGACATAGCTTTCTGGGAATTAAGAGTACAGTTCCACAGGATTCATCATGCGATATCTGCGGTAATAAGCCTGTTCTTACCGCGGAGGCACGACGGCCGTGAGATTTAAAGTGCCGTAACCATGTACCACCGCGAAGTGTGTAGCTTTTGTATACCCTACGTCTCTGACCGGCAGGTCGTATGGAAACAGAAGGATCTGTATGGGAGATCCTACGTGGCTCTCACGAGCCATTACCAAACACTGTTCTATCCCATAAGTGGCTACGATTTGGGAACGTTTTCTGGCTTTTTTCTGCCCGAAATAGAAACAGGTTATATATATATATATATATATATATATATATAAATATATAGAACTATACAAAAATAGAAGATACATCCGTGGGTATTGGCACCGTCGCCATCTGTCTAGCTTACGACCATCCTGGTCCTTCAGACATGTTATAATATACCCAGTTGTTCTGCGCTAACTCATTTACAAACACAGAGACATTCTAGCAACCAGAATTCTCCTGGAGCTCGCTCTGGAATATGCTCTTATGGATCGAAGTTTGCCTTATGTCAGCCGGAGGCTGTGCCCAAAGCTAACTGTGCCAAGTACCACTGGGACTGGCCCATCATTCTAGAAAGACTATTCTTACGAATAAGCCTAATAGATCTAAGCCTGTGATCGTGCACAATGGAGAGCGAAAGGATATTTTTTCTCCATCCTATATGACGAGAATGTGACCCACACAAGGTGACCCCAATAGTCGTGTCTGTAAGCGGATTACTCCATCACCCTCTCGAATCATCGGAGGCGTATGGGTCTCCGTGACATACCGCTTTGGGGTCAAATGTAGAAGGCTGTGCTCAGCGATACCGCCCGTATCATCCGTCAATTTCTTGTCTTTTTTCCCTAACCCTCAACTATCTGGACTCCCATCTCGAGGGCTCTTGCCGTCAATATTTTATTATTTTATAGCAGTCTTAATTTATTGTTTTGACGAACCAGACGAAGATATAATAAATATCCCCATACTAATAAATAATACCAATACCAAATAACAAGCGTTTTATTAAATTTGCGCACACTAAGGTAATTCGATAAGATGATAGAAAATATCATCTTATCTTTACTCCAATCTTATTGAATATTAACGGCAAATAATTATTATAAACACAATAAGACCTAAAGTATATCAGTTAATGTTATCATAAATGTTGGCTGGACTCATCACTCATCTAGAACATGCAGTCATTAAATTTTACTTGATTTTTTATATAATATAAGGGGTAGAGGGATGTAAAGTTGAAGACTGAGACGGTATATAGTCCCCGAATACCTGCACTTCTCATACAAAACACAGCAGCGATGATGCTATTTCATGCTGGTTTTCTGTGAGGCCATGGTCCCTCCTAAATTGAGCAGAGAATTTATGTTGCAGCAAAAAACCATAACTATCTATTACCACTATTATAACTTATCCTATTAGATATACGAGATATAGAGGGGAAAGCTAGATTATAGTTTTATTTCATAATAGAAAAGACTAGAACAACTTGTAAAACTCTTAGGTATTTTATGGAACTGAAAGGAACTCTGCTGCTCTGTAGCGGGTCAGACTACTAAACGAGGTACAATATTTGTGCTTTTTTTTTGGGCTGATCGCCGTCGTTAGCGAAGGCTTTAACAGTTTTACCGTGTCGAGAGGTGACCGAGCGCTTATGGCGCTCAGTCGAGACGTCTATTAGTGGGTAACCAGCACAAAGTCTCCTGAAAGGGAGCCTCGGCTTGGACCGTTACCCAATATTTGTGCATTGTGCATTGCATTGCTGTGTTGCATGTATGCCCCGAGACCATAACACTGCATGTGAATAATTTATCAATATGTGTACTAATATATATATATATATATATATATATATATATATCATATATATATTGTGATAATATATGTTTATTTATTCATGCATTACATCACAACAAGAAGGCGGAGAAGAAGTGATTGCCTATGTAACTTGCACGAAGCTTATGAAACTATAAAATATCCTGCGTAGTTGATGTCATCGTGTAATAATCAGGTTATAATGATATAGGTGGGCTTAATTGAACGGCAAGACTATTGAAATTATCTATATCAAAATAGTACACAAGATGGTAGAAACATTGGCTTTCGATTTATTAAACTTACTAGAATGTAGGTTTTATCGATCAGAAGCCGTCTCGATACGTTATCCGATTGCTTGGCCCAAGGATCAGAGTACCTGTCTGCCGAGTCTTTACTGTATACTGGGTTTGATCCACGCCCAGGCTCATTACAACTATAGATATGTAAGATTTAATATATTCGCACATTCAATGCTTTTGTACGTTGTGTATGCACATATCTGTTTTATTCAATTTTATTCTCCTTTATGATTAACAAAATTTATTAGCATAGATGACTTGTGATGGGACTTTCCCTCTATATTTTTCAGGATTCCCCTAGCGTCACAAGAGTTATGTGGGACTGAAAATCACTGATTTTTATATAAAAGATGCACATTGCAGGGAAATAACGGAAATATTACCTTAAAATGAATATCATTTTTATGTCCAACACTAATACTTAGGATGATTATTTACTATGATACTCCTAATGATACTTAAACTAATATTTTATTAACTGTTACAAAAATCCACTAGCTGATCAAAAAATCCCGGATGGTAGGTACCTAGATAACTAAACTATGTTTATCTTTGACAAAAGACCAACACAGATCTATTAATGTTGATTCCCGAGGCCCTTGGCACGAATTCTCGTCGTCAATAAAGAACATAATGAAGATGTGTACCTCTGAGAATTAAGGTCTATCACTTAGGTCATGAAGTCTATAACATGCCAAATCTAATTAATTAACAGTATTTCAGAGTTATAGATTACGCAAGTTCTTGATTTATGGGAAAGTACTTTCAATGACAATAACATGTTCATTTGTTAAATAGTGAGTGATGACAGATAACGAAATATTTAATAAACTCTTATTTACTCTTAAAGATCTAGATGTTACTCTAATATAAAAATTGACAACGAAAAATAAAGATAGAAAAGGGGGACTACGAAGATAAAAGATACAAAGATCACATTGTGAAATAGAGACACGCGGCATTCCAGAACATTTAAACCCAATCGTGTGTCAAGTCTAGTTGGAAGGTTAATGAATGGAAGATAAATATATAATACAAAAAAAGGTTTTTGGCACTGAGCAGCTATTGTTTCACTTACACACCACATTTGTCGAAATATTAAACAATGTAATGTTAACACTAGAAAATCGATACTTAAAAATGAATTACAAAATAAGTTTAATCACTCCATACAATATAGTATATGCAAAATAACAGAAAAAACTTTTAATATCTTGTTAAGAAGATAAACCTACACCGGCACTTTAATTGTTCGTTCTGTTTTAAAGCAGTTTAACAATACATTCCATTAAATAAAATAAAATAAGTAGATACAGAGCTACGTAATGCGTAATATTTACGTCATGTTATATACTAACTTCTATAACCGAAATAAGTTTCATTTATGCGGTATGAACGATTAATATTATGGTTATTACGAGATATAAAGTCCTTTTTATTTCTTAATTTCTTAAACCATTTACTTCTTTTAATAAAAGATTACAAATATTCCCAAACTGGTAACCAAGCGGGGTATATAATACAAACAAAACAATAATGTACTAATATAGATTTAAGTTTCGTTGTTTACTAACACATGTAACAACACTACTCTACATAAAATCATTATTTTTATAGGAAAATTTCGTATTTCGCCTGGTTGGAGCATAAAACAAATAAATCATTTAAAATCAAAAGTAAAAAAACACACAAATCAATAGAATAAACATATATAAAGACTCTCGTTTGAAAAACCGGCGATTAATCGAAAATCAAGGGCTATTTAGTATAAACTTTACTGGAATAAGACATACAATTATAGCATGTGATTCAACAATTACAACAGATTTAACAGTCGATCCAAGCTGCAGTTCGCTTCTAGTCGCAATATGAACCAGTCGGCTTGACCGGGGAAGAAACCGTCTTCACAGAATATCAATGTCAAATAGAAGTATAACCATGCTGTGTTTCATATAGTGAGTGTCATCCGGAGACTCGGTTACAGGTAACAAGGTATTTCACTTCAGTCCACAAGGGTGACAACAGGTTTAATTTTTTTTTAATGGATAGTGATTACGTGGGCCGCAGTTATCAATTACCATCAGGTTAACTGTATGCCCATTTGTTCACCTTAATATTTCATTGTATGTTCTTGAAAAATATATGACATTTTTCTAAGGCGCGTTATGAAAGAAAAGAAAATACGACAAGTAAAGTATAAAATAGCTTTATATTAAATATTTTACAGTGAAAGTTTTCGGTTAAAATAGGGATTTTAAATTAATAATAAAAAATGTAGAAATGTAAATAAGAAACACGGTAAGGGAGGTCGTGTACAAAGGCGAGCCCAGTGCTTAGAGGTTTAATGATCATTTTAACTGTCTTATAAATTCTACATTATTTAAGAACCTTTCCTTTGCTTTACTCACACGTGTTGAAACAAATAAATGTTCTACTTTGATCTGTTAAAGTTGATACTAAATAGCTAATACTAGTGATGCTACTAAAAAAGATATTCCAAATTTTTTATGTTGCGCAATTTTCCAAATGTATTTATTATTTACATTCAATATTTTCAAGATTATCACAAGTTTTAAACTTTCAAATGTTATATAGGCAGAGTATATAACTAAAGCGTTGAATAAGTTATCCTGTAGAATTTGCTGATTTAAACTTTGTTGAAACTTTGTTATCATTTCCACCACCGCCCATTAATGGTCTACTGTTAAGCAAAATAAGATACTTTTTACCATATATTTCCACAAATACACATCCTGAGGCACTTGCATCCGTAGACTTATCACAAACTGGCATGGGTCGATGCTACATCTCCCCATCGGTTGACGGTTCTATGAACTATATGACCTAATGGGTTTCCATTAGGCCATATAGTTTATAGGCTATATAGTACCTATAAGCATTGCCATTTCAACTTGTTGAACTTATCAGTCTATATCGGTCACCCTTTTTCTACTGCGGATGTATTGTACTTAATGTCTGTTCTATCACACAGAGAAACATCTAACGTAGCCCTATCCGTAGCGGGCTAAATGACACTAAGATTTCTCATAAAGCTACCAAGTAGCAGTAACTTAATTAATAGTAACTTACTGTTATTTACAGAAGTACCGCTCTCTGAATCAGTTTGTTCCACTTTCGAGTCAGATGTTTCTTTACTTTCGGATGAAGTCTGTTGAAACGAATTGGTAAATGATGAAGTATCACTGGAAACATCCTCTATTTTGGTGTCTGTTGACTCATATTCTGTAATGAAAAGTAAATTATATCTGAGTTGAGTTTGGGTTTGTGCCATTCTCGAGTTTATAGTAAGTAGATATATGAAGCCGTAAATAATAAAAGAGTACTTTAACAATTTTTTTTTGTACCTTGAGACAGTCTCTAATTTTTAACACGGCACACGGTAACGGATTATTACTGTCATGGGTTCGATTATTGAAGTTACATTATTTATAGAAACAACAATGCTATAACATAAGACCAAAAAGAGAGAATTGTCTAAGATTCCAATTTTCAAAGTTATTTCATACGTGTCGAATGTAATTTAAAAATATCAATTACAGAATAATTATTATTATTGACATTCTACCTCAACCCCAATTAGAAATGGAAGTAATGATAGGATAAAGTCTATTAGCCGGTAGATATGAAAATATTAAAGAGATATTATTTAAGCATAGCATAGAGCACTTCAATGATGAATAATAAGTAGCAGACATGACAAACATACTTATTCAAATATACGAATTGAAATACAATCGAGAAATAACGCACATTTTTCAATGTTTTGTTGGGGTGTATTAACTCAGTTGCTATATATTTGCTTTCAATTGAAATTTATTAATGCAATTAACTCAAAAATACGTTAAATTAAAAAATTAAGTTATGATTTTTTTTTAATACGAAGCCATATCCATTACAATTGCTTACGATATAGATACGATAGTCATTTTACGAATCATTTTTAAAGCTACTGATTCGAGTGGTAACTTGATTGAATTCGAACGATGACAATTTTTAGTTGATCAATTTTGACCACAATACTCATGTCGCTTGAAATGTGGGGGATATGTTGAATAGCCTAATTTAGTATATATAGCTGAAATTGGCAAACGAGCACAGGGTACCTGATGGTAAGTGATGAGTACCGTTGTCAAATATCTACTCGTCCATCACCCTCAACAAAGATTTAAGATGCACTTCGTCCGGAGGACTATTGCTTTCTGGGAATTAAGGGTATTTGTTGGTAATATACAATTCCCGCAGCGCCTTAGATCTGATATTTATATTATAGATAAAATGCCTCAATTTTTATAATATTCTCTCAGACTCGATATTGCCGTTTATACTCGCTTATATAAGTGCTGGGAGAGGGCTTGTTATAATCCGTCGGGGGCAACTGACCCAGTCGAGGTTCGGCACTTCGGCCCTCTCGGGCACCCTCGAGTCAATCGATATCGCGCACAGGGTAGCGGCCTTTTTTTTTGTCGGGGGGAAATCTTCAAAAGATACCCTGCCTCCTGGGAGTGAGACAGGGTTATGTGGGACTTGTAACCACTAAAACCCCCCCGGTGGTCATCCTCAGTGCATTTAGAGGGTCTCCGAGATCTCCATAGGAACGCACCGGTGCCCCTCTGCGCGGTGCCTGAGCACGTCCCTGGGGAGGTCAGACCTCCCCTAGCACCCTCGCGGTGCTACGGCAACTCGAGACCACTACGAGTTGCCGTCCTTCCCGGGTCCTCTTCCCGGGTAGTCAGAGCCCCCACCCTGATCACCCGCGAACCCGAAGTCCCCTTTTAGTCGCCTTGTACGACAGGCAGGGGTACCTTAGCCCTAATCTTATGCCCGGGACTAAAGGGCTGACGGGCCGGGTCGTCCATTGCCACCGCCCCGGCGTCGCCGTCTCCGAGCGGGATCGGCCCTCTCCCGATCACGCTCGGTGGTCTCCTTCTGTACCATGACGGCTTCACAGAAGGAGACCAGCGCCTTCCATGCCACCCGTGCCCGGTGAGTACCTGTGTCAGTCAGAAGGTGACGTGCATCTCTTTCCCAGGTCGCAGCCAGGCTTCGAAGCTCGGCAAGAGCGCGCTGACCGTGCGTTGGCGCGAGAAACGATGATCTTGGAGCCTCTCGCGCCACACCCGAAGCGCCCGTCTGCGCTCCTGCCTTCGCACCTCGCCCGCATCCAGGGGCTCGATTACCTCCCGGGAAGACGAAGGTGGGAAAATACCCGCGCATCCATCTCCGCCAGGATGTCCAGCGGTGGAAACCGAGCTAGGACAGTGGCCACCTCGAAAGATATCGTACGATATCCTCGTGTGATCCTGATGGCCATCTATCGCTGCAGGCTATTGAGCTTAGCTCTGCAGCGACGGACGCCCGTGAGTCGATTTGACCATACGGGCGCCCCGTAGAGGGCCATCGATCGCACGACCTCCGCGTAGAGGCGGCGGACTCCTTCCCTGGGAGGGTAGCGGCCTAAGCCAAGGCTCCCTCTCGGGAACCCTGGTGCTAGTTACCTACTAATAACGGTCTCGACTGAGCGCCCTTAGCGCTCGGTCACCTTTCAACCCGGTGAATCTGTAAAAGCCTTCGAGCTAACAGTGGCCATCAGCCCGTAACCTCCCTTAGCTGGCTACGCTTCGGTGATCTTTTCTGGGTATAAAAAACAGAATCAGGTTATGTTACCAACAAACATTGAACGTACACCCACGGGGGGAAGGTACCGTCGCCATCTATCGAACTTACCACCACCCAAGTGAGTCTTTCCGGCATTTCATATATACTATAGCCAATTTTATATATATATACCAAGTTGTTCTGCGCTAATTAACCCTGAGCCACACACACAGACAAAATTTAGCTGCCAGGATTCTCATGGAGCTCACTCTGGAATATGGTGGAATGTGGATAGAAACTTGCCTTAAGCCAGTTGGAGGTTGTGTGTGAAACTAACTTCGCCAGGCACCACTGGGTCTGGCCCATCATCATGGAAAGACCATTCTTATGGATGAGCCTGAGAAATTGCACATGGAATAATTATGATATTTTTGACAGACATCTGACGAGAATGTAGCTCACGAGGTGACCGACATGTGTGGTGGTATGCTGACCAGAATTATTGATGTATTCCGTATTGTTCACCTATTTTTTGTCTTTTTCCCTCTCACTATCAGCTAAATGGACTCCTATACCGAGGAACTCGTGTCGTCAATATTTATTTATTTTATTGACTAACTAGACGAAGATATAATGAATATTCCCACAATAATAAATGATACCAATATCAAATAATAGTAGTAAAAATTTTTGCACACTAATTCAATAAGATAAAATATAATATCATCATAACTTTACTCCAATCTTATTGAAAATAACTCATTAGTGATAGACTAGAACACGCGGCCATTGAATATTATTTGAAATATTTTCTTATATGACGATTGTATGAGGTGGAGGGATGTTAACTTGAAGACTGAGACGGTATGTAACTCCACTTACAGTACAGTAGAGTTACATAACGTCTCAGTCTCAGTAGAGTACATACACTTACCATACGAACACGTCAGTGTAATGCTGCAATTTCGCGCTGGTGTTCTGTGCGGTCGTGCTCCCGCCTAAATCGAGCCGATGCATTTATGTTGCAGCCAAAAACTATTACTATCATCATCTTAGTGTGATACTAACACTGTTAAAAAATGTCCCCTTAGGTATACCCGTTTAGGAAGTGAGGGGGTGGGGGCTAACATAATCTGGTAATAGGTAATTAGGACATAACGCCGTGAGGGACATCGGTTCCGATGACTATTATCAAATTACTGCAGAAGACGGTTAAAAACTTTGGCTTTGTTAACAAGAATGTAGGAATGTATTAATCAAGCAATAGGATTAATGTAATCTGTCTCCATATAATAAAGCTGTCTCCATTACATTAATCCTATTGCTTGGCCCAAGGATCAGAGTACCTGTCCCCTGAGTCTTGCCTGGATCCTAGGTTCGATCCCCATACAGGCTCATTATAACAATAAAAAGGTAAAATATAATATATTCATACATTAAATATAATAATATATAAAAATTACGGTATTTTATTTATTTTTAACCCCAATCCCGTTACTAACAAAATACCGACGATTAATGACGAAAAGTGAAGAATATCCATCCACTGAGATAAACCTTATCTAATTTTATATTTGATACCGATCTCTCGATAACATAACTTTTTTTTATATTGTATTGTATATCATATTTTTTTTTACTTTTTGGCGTCCATTCATTCCTTTTTTATGTCAACACATGTCTGTTCTATTCCATTTCATCTTCCATCATTTTAGATTATTATGATTAACAAAATTTATATGCATACATTTGATTGATGGAATTTTTCCGCTAACTTTTTAGTTGAGTTACGGGGGAAACCCACTGCATACGACTCTGATTCATGATCATTTTTATATCCAAAACTAATACTTATGATGATAACTTACTATGATACTGATTATTACAGTTTATAAAATATTAGTATAAGTATACTAAGATTTTATATCCCACTCACCGCATGAACTATTAATGGTTATACCCTAGGAATAAAGTACAGATGTGCTGTCACCCCTGAGAATTAGGGTCTATCACGCCAGCAATAAAAAGGTCGAACGAACGTTATGTGCCATGAAGACGAGACAATGCGAAATTTTATTATTAATCCGATCACCGATACCGATCTTATTTCGAACTATTAGATTACGCAATTTCTTTCTTTACAGTAAAGTACTTTAAATTACAATTACAAATTAATTTGTTAAGTAGTGAGTCATGAGACATATATGTTTATAATAAACTCTTATCCCCTCTTAAAGATCTAAATGTTACTCTAATATAAAAATCGACGAAAGAAAAGGCTTTATAAACAGGTAGAGAAATCAGACGCGTGTCGAGTCGTTGGAAGGTTAATAAATGAAAGAAAAATTGAGAAAAGTATAACTAGTACTAGAAAACCGTTTCTTAAAAATGAATTATTAAATATTAATAAAATTATATTAATAATAATAAATTAAATTTATTCACCTGCGTTCGCTCCATACAATAAATATGTAAAAAATAATAACAGAACAAACTTAATCATCTTGATAAGACAACGAACATCTGCCGGCAATTAAACATGTACGGGCAGTTATATAGCAGTTTATTTTTATATTATATTGGTATTAAATGGTATTACCATTACCTTAAAAAAATAAGTAGATACAGATAAGAAATAGATCTTGCTAATATACATACATCAACTTGTATAATCGAATAATGTTTAATTTAACCTAAGTGAACGATGAATGAATTACGAAACATAAAGTTTTTATTTCGTAAACAATTTACTTCTTGACTTCACAAATATCTCCAATCTGACCTAAGCAGGTGTTCAATACAAAAGAAGCAATAATGAATAGTTTAAGTTTCATTGATTACAAACATATAAACATAGGTATGAATCAATATTGCTTGAAATTAAATTTATTTCGTTAATATTATGGGATAATTTCTTATTTCACCTGATAGAAAATAAATAAAATATAAAAAAATATTAAAATTAAATTAAAAAGTATGTGTGATAGGGGCTGTACCCAGGAGCACCTTCTGCATTTAAGCTGGAGCGGCCAGTGACGGAGTCCCAACCGCCTCAGATGATTCGAGAGGCTGGTTTTAATTGTTTCGTTTGCAGACACAACTATGGGAGTACTCCCGATATTTGGCTTTTTCACGATTTATCCACAAGGTACTTATTTATAACAATCAATATTATTTTTCACACCATTATGAATGTATGTCATCATATATATATATATATATATATATATATATATATATATATATATATATATATATACATATTTATACTACAAAAGACATGAATATGATGACTCAATGCATAGCTATCACCCTTAAGAACGGAAAAGACCTGTTACCCACATAATTGAACACGCGAGCATTATTCTGTTATGTCACATTGTTTATTTTCATTCTTAAGCATTCATTGTTGAGCAGATACTTTGTTGCTTGGTTACTTTTGTACGGGCAATGTTAAACATACATAGTATTGTACTTCTATTTAGCTTATAGCTGTAAGGTATGCTATGTATATATACACATATACCGTCGTATATCGCTAGTTCACAGTGTAAAAGCATTACTGGTGAGTATGTTCATATAAGGAGGCATATCTAGAATAACACAACTGGATTCGTGAGTTATTTTTTTTTTTTATATACTAGGTGGCAAACGAGGAAGCAGCCCACCTGATGGTGAGAGATCACCGCTGCCCATGTACATCCACCACACCAGAGGAGTCGCAAATGCGTTGCCGGCCTTCTTGAATGGTGTAGGCTCTTTTCTTGAAGGTCCCTAAGTTATATCGGTTCGGAAACACCGCTGGCGGCGGGTGATTACACAGAGTAGATGTGGGTGGCAGGACTTTCGATGTTTAAACTCAGTAGTTAGCGTTATAGTTATAACTTTTACTGTTTGTTTAGACTTGTTCAGACACACATAAATTTAGGGTCTTTTAAGTAACATTAACATCTTATAAATCATACGGACAACTGTCCAATATATTCTTAGTGACAGGCCTGGCATGCTTAAGCATTATGCATTTTAAAAAAGGTATAAATAATATGTAAATGTAAAAATGTTGATATTGAACTTTGCTGTCATTGTCAGTAAAAGCAAAACCTAATTACAAGCTGACGTCTATTTAGACGGTACCTGTTTAGGTACCATCTGTATTCTTATATTTCAAGGAAGGGATGTGGAAAGTGTCACTGGATTGGAACTACTGTATTATTGTTAATTAGATTTTTTTCTAGGTCGTGTTGTTATGGTCAAGCGTTATAATTTTTAATTCGTGTTCGTAATCATGACAGTTTAAAATTTATATTGTCAATCATAATAGGTTTATAGTTTTTGTTCACGACAATTATAATGATAACACAACGGTATAAGTTAAACTGTAAGAATTGTTTATCAACATAGCACAGTTCGTGAAACCGGTCGGTAGTTTGCATACACTGTATGAAGGTAATGTCGAAATTTCCCATTTTTTGAGTTCTAATATTAGGAGAATTATTTTCTGAACGTAATAGCCGCCGCAGCTATATACTAGCTGTAGCACGATTTGATAGGTCTACCAAAGCACAGAGCATGCTTTAACAGAATACACGGTGCGAATGAATAAAACGACGACCTATTTTCTGGTCACGAGGCATTCTATCTATTTCGAGATGAAAAGGCATTTACATAATTTTTACAAAGATAAATTTGAGCGTTACAGACTGCAGAAATTTTATACCGTAAAGTGAACTCAGGACTTCTTAGACATCTTTAATATCATTCTAAACAATACTTATGTTGACGGTTGTCGTCTATTTGGCAGAACACGTGGTTGCTACGTCGAAGGTCATGGATATACGGACATTATTTAGAGCTAAATATGGTTTTATATTATATTGGTGTTGGACCTTCATACACTCTTTTTGTGTATACTTTTTATTGGGTTAAAGTAGTTATTACAAATATACTACCTTAGTATCACAAAAACACTGCTAGCACTGACAATGCTTCTTAAGGCAGCAATATTATATAGCATGAATTTATTTTTAAGTTTAGTTTTATTTATTTCATTAAGTTATTACGTATCATTTATCAAATTAATGTACTTTTTTTTTAATGAAGTTTCAGATATAAAACTTTCTATTTCCGTTGAGTTCTGTTTATGTACGCAGTGAAGCATATCGCTTATATACCGTATAGTCATATTAACATTGTAATAGCTTTTTTATACAATGTAAATATCGTTAAAGGATGTAATATTTTTAACGGATTTGAAAGATAAACTTGGTTTTTACGGCGGTAAAGCCATGTTGCTGTTAGTTTCTAGGATGGAATGGCTCGACCGGAAGAGGAACACGCCTGCATCTCCATCCTCAGGGGCTTGTTCATCTTGAATCATTGTTGGTGATGAATGTAAACTATGCATGGTCTAAAGTCATCACTTACTATCAGGATAACTGAGTCCCAGTTTATCACTCCGGATATTATAAAAAAAAATTGTGAACTTTATCGTTTTATATTTTCAATTATGCAAACGTTGCGGTCACTTGTCACCTGGTCTTAGTATAGGAATTCACAACAGATTTCCCGTGGGTGTTGCACGAGGCCACTAATTGTTATTGGAATAACCATCTCAAACTTACCTGCTAACACCCAGAGCAAAAAGGAGATCGTATATGAAAGCGAGCCCTATATCCCTCTATTCCTAGCCTGGAGAAGAGAAGGAGAGGGAGCGAGAATTATCTTCTTGTCAATAGGCAACCAGTGCTTATACTACATGTAACATACAAAATGTTTATCAAGGGCAAACAGTCAAGACCAAGGAAGAAACCTTGGTGGTTAGTCTAGACGTAGAGAAAGCCGAGATCGCGTTTGGCACAAAGCGCTTCTTTCGAAGGTTCCTTCTTATGAGCTTTCCGACGAATTATGCAGGAGGTTCACCAGTTTTCTAAAGAACTGTAGTATCAAAGTCGTAGTCAATGGTGCATGCTCCGACTCCAAACCAGTGAATGCTGGTGTTCAACAAGACTGTGAACTATGTCCTACCTTATTTCTTCTGCATTTATTTTTGTTTTATGTAACTTTGACCATATGTCCCAATATCGATCTCGACTTAAGTGGTTTACCACTTAATTTTTCCTTTCCCTATACTAAATGATTCATCTTTACCCTCCTATCTCACAGATTCAATATCTCATCGTATGTCCTGACAAGTTTCATCGATCTTCCTCGAATAATAAGCTCTGTATTCCAATCCACCATACCGGTTTCCTTATTAGTTTAGTAAGTTTCTGTTCGGGCTACCCTACTCTGGAACTCCTTACCTGATAATATAATAAAAACAGTTCATAAGCATTTAAAAAGAATCGATGGTTGTATAATTTAATCGACTACATTCTAGGTCATAATTTCATTATTGGTTATATATATATATATATATATATATATATATATATATATATATATATATATATATATATATACATACTATACTACACCTATCACATTATCTGACCACACCATAGGTTGATTGGTAGATAACGCAATAGGTATTAAATCCGTCCTCAAGAACCTTTTATTTTTGTTAAAGGTAAAATATTTCGATCAGAACATTCACTATACAACAATGACATTAAGTACAAAAATGTATCATAAATAATATTTTCAAATTACTTTTTTCTTGGAAACATTATTTTATATGCATTTAAATTTCTATATTATATAATCTTCGTATAAGAGGTTTTTATGGGTGGGCTATAAGCACATAGGTCACTTGATCCTCTCATGATATCTATACTGAATATAAAATTAAGGTGCAGACGTGGTACCATCTTGAAAACTAAAACTGAACTCCTAAGATATACCCTGCTTTCTTTAGCTCCACTTCTCAGCTTTCATTACAATTTGCAAAATTATAATTAGTATGTGAAGAAAACTTAATAGTAAAATGCGATTTGGAGAACAGATTAAAGCTAGTAGCGCCATATTGTGAAATACCAAAGTTAATTGTAAAACTTAGCACAGTTTAACTAACAGTTTAAATGATAATAAGCAAATTAATGTTAATACAAACCAATATACTTTACTAGATAATAATAGATACAGCGTAAGATATTCACGATAAAACCTTCTACGATGATGCGGAAAGACAAATTATTCTTAAGAAAACTAAACACGTTATATAAAAGTTTGTTATAGAAGATGACTGCAGGCATGATTGAAATCTGGTTAACTTAAAAACCATGTTAAATCTTTCTTGACAATGAATGAAGGTATATGTAGACCATATTCTTATCATCAGCATAACAATCGTGGTTTTCCTTGTTTGACCCAACAAACAATCCAATTAATATATCGATAGTTTTTGTCATTTATTTCCTCGTATGTCTGATCTTATTTTTTCTCTTTATTAATTTGTAAAGAGAAAAAAAAAGATTATGCCAGCCTCATCGTGGCAACAATCTTAGTGACTACAAATTATACAGCTAAATTACATTAAGTCACCCCTACGTCTAATTCCTATATCTACCGCCGAAACGGGACTTGCATGAACGCTTTTACATCCTCCAAAGAAAAATCATTATTAAAAAAAGAACAAGTTTCTTCACTCCGGCTCATTAAGGACACACTCCATCATACCACTCCGTCCCGTAACCGTCAGTCCACTTTACGCATTAGAGATGCTAACTTATTAAGAGGGATGTGTCCAGACAGAAAGCAGTTATGATAGTTTGTCTTCCCATATCAGCATTCTGAATCCATGCCCGTTTAAGAATCTTTGGTTGAATTGTAGCGTAGCAAATACCTTTGCTCCGACTACGTTAATTGAAATATTCTCACTAAGTATTTTTGTTTAATTTTATAATATACTTCTGTATAATATGGCTTGCATTAATGAATTTCCCCTTAACCGGCGCCTCTTTAGCCAACTGGTCGATAATTTCATTACCTACAATGTCGACATGGAAAGGCATCCACAACATTTTTGTTTATGTTGAGGGGCTACATGTAGCTCGTTCTCCATGATATGTATTGGAGTGCTCTTTATGAAACCGCCTATTATCCAAAGGTAAAAGTTCTGAGTTCGCTCTAATTTTACTAAATTAGCTTTACTACTGTTTCTATAGAGAATACTCCCATAATTTATACCACTTCTTACGGTAGCTAAGTAAAGACGTCTAAGGTGCGTAAGGTGCACACACCACCCCAGACCCTGCCAGCAATTTAAAAATGTTAACGAATTTTATAGATTTTCCTGCTATTTCATTAATATGATTTCCTAATCAAGTTTAGAATCTAGCCGTAGTCCTGAATATTTGATATTGTCGATCACTTCTAGACGTAACCATTAACATAAGTTGACATTTTCTCTTTTGTAGCATCTTTTAAAATGCATACTTTAGTTTTTGATGTTGATATATCAAGACCTAAATCTGATATAATTTTGTTAAATTTGTCCAAAGTAGTTTACAGTTAGAAAAGTGATGTATTCTTCATCCGATTCACCTCTTACATCTCCACTTCAAGCTCCACGTATATTTATGCAGCCGTCACAGTTGGAGCAGACGTCAACTAATGCACCTCAAACGTCATTGATCACACGTGGCTACGCTAACTCTATGAAAGGATCATCAATCCGAGAACAAAGAAATAATATTAGCTTCTCCATGTCAAAGGGAAAGCCCAAACTAAAATGACACAATATCGAAGAAAATTAATT
This sequence comes from Teinopalpus imperialis, assembly GCA_029286865.1. NCBI lineage: Eukaryota > Metazoa > Arthropoda > Insecta > Lepidoptera > Papilionidae > Teinopalpus > Teinopalpus imperialis. Next base: position 640,479 of record JAGSMU010000026.1, on the reverse strand, counting down.
TCAAAAAATTTAAGTGATCCTGTAGTCCTCTGACAATTATGTACTTTTATGCTTAGATGATTTAAATTTTACCTGTTATGCAACCTGCTTCGTTACCATATTGGAGATCTTCGTAATGTTCGTACTAAATGAAGTAAATTGTTTAAGAAATTAAGAAATATAAAGTATTTCATATCTCGTAATATATAAAATATTTATTGTTCATATCGCCTAAGAAAAATGTTATTCAATTATTCAAATTTGTGTAAATTTCTTATCTATATGCACTTATTTTATTTAACGTATTGTCTTTATTAAATTGCTATAAAACTGCACAAACAAGTTTAATTGCTGGCAGACGTTCGTTGTCATATCAAGATGATTAAGCTTGTTTTGTTATTTTTTATTACACGTATATTGAACGCAGGTAAGTAATTTATTTTATAATACATTTTAAGAATTTTTGGTATATGAACGAAACAATAGTTTTGGCTCATTGTCAAGAACATTTATTACTCTATTTCTTCCCTTAATTAACCTTTTAACGATTCGACGCATGAATTTAAATCTTCTACAGTAACACGTATGATCTCTTATTTCGCCGCCGATTCTCATGTTAGAGTAACATGGAGGTCTTTAAGAGTGGATAAATATATCCTAGGTTTATTATCTTATAACTCATAACTCAAAACTTAAAAAATTGACTAAAATTTAAAGAACTTTTGAACGCAAAAGAAGAACGAATACGGAAATAATTTAAAACCCAGAAATACTTTTTGAGATAATTAGATTTGGCATTATGCAAACGTTGCGGTCACTTGTCACCTGGTCTTAGTATAGAATTCACAACAGATTTCCCGTGGTGTTGCACGAGGCCACTAATTGTTATTGGAATAACCATCTCAAACTTACCTGCTTACACCCAGAGCAAAAAGGAGATCTTATATGAAAGCGAGCCCTATATCCCTCTATTCCTAGCCTGGAGAAGAGAAGGGGAGGGAGCGAGAATTATCTTCTTGTCAATAGGCAACCAGTGCTTATACGACATGTAACATACAAAATGTTTATCAAGGGCAAACAGTCAAGACCAAGGAAGAAACCTTGGTGGTTAGTCTAGACGTAGAGAAAGCCGAGATCGCGTTTGGCACAAAGCGCTTCTTTCGAAGGTTCCTTCTTATGAGCTTTCCGACGAATTATGCAGGAGGTTCACCAGTTTTCTAAAGAACTGTAGTATCAAAGTCGTAGTCAATGGTGCATGCTCCGACTCCAAACCAGTGAACGCTGGTGTTCAACAAGACTGTGAACTATGTCCTACCTTGTTTCTTCTGCATTTATTTTTGTTTTATTTAAGTTTGACCATATGTCCCAATATCGATCTCGACTTAAGTGGTTTACCACTTAATTTTTCCTTTCCCTATACTAAATGATTCATCTTTACCCTCCTATCTCACAGATTCAATATCTCATCGTATGTCCTGACAAGTTTCATCGATCTTCCTCGAATAATAAGCTCTGTATTCCAATCCACCATACTGGTTTCCTTATTAGCTTAGTAATTTTCTGTTCGGGCTACCCTACTCTGGAACTCCTTACCTGATAATATAATAAAAACAGTTCATAAGCATTTAAAAAGAATCGATGGTTGTATAATTTAATCGACTACATTCTAGGTCATAATTTCATTATTGGCTAACGTAATATATATATATATATATATATATATATATATATATATATATATATACATACTATACTACACCTATCACATTATCTGACCACACCATAGGTTGATTGGTAGAGAATGCAATAGGTATTAAATCCGTCCTCAAGAACCTTTTATTTATGTTAAAGGTAAAATATTTCGATCAGAACATTCACTATACAACAATGACATTAAGTACAAAAATGTATCATAAATAATATTTTCAAATTAATCTTTTCTTGGAAACATTATTTTATATGCATTTAAATTTCTATATTATATAATCTTCGTATAAGAGGTTTTTATGGGTGGTCTATAAGCACATAGGTCACTTGATCCTCTCATGACATCCATACTGAATATAAAATTAAGGTGCAGACGTGGTATCATCTTGAAAACTAAAACTAAACTCCTAAGATATACCCTGCTTGCTTTAGCTCCACTTCTCAGCTTTCATTACAATTTGCAAAATTATAATTAGTGTGTGAAGAAAACTTAATAGTAAAATGCGATTTGGAGAACAGATTAAAGCTAGTAGCGCCATATTGTGAAATACCAAAGTTAATTGTAAAACTTAGCACAGTTTAACTAACAGTTTAAATGATAATAAGCAAATTAATGTTAATACAAACCAATATACTTTACTAGATAATAATAGATACAGCGTAAGATATTCACGATAAAACCTTCTACGATGATGCGGAAAGACAAATTATTCTTAAGAAAACTAAACACGTTAAATAAAAGTTTGTTATAGAAGATGACTGCAGGCATGATTGAAATCTTGTTAACTTAAAAACCATGTTAAATCTTTCTTAACAATGAATGAAGGTATATGTAGACCATATTCTTATCATCAGCATAACAATCGTGGTTTTCCTTGTTTGACCCAACAAACAATTCAATTAATATATCGATAGTTTTTGTCATTTATTTCCTCGTATGTCTGTTCTTATTTTTTCTCTTTATTAATTTGTAAAGAGAAAAAAAAAGATTATGCCAGCCTCATCGTGGCAACAATCTTAGTGACTACAAATTATACAGCTAAATTACATTAAGTCACCCCTACGTCTAATTCCTATATCTACGAGTCTATATAGCATCCTTGCAGTCGCCGAAACGGGACTTGCATGAACGCTTTTACATCCTCCGAAGAAAAATCATTATTAAAAAAAGAACAAGTTTCTTCACTCCGGCTCATTACGGACACACCCCATTATACCACTCCGTCCCGTTACCGTCAGTCCACTTTACCCATTAGAGATGCTAACTTATTAAGAGGGATGTGTCCAGACAGAAAGCAGTTATGATAGTTTGTCTTCCCATATCAGCATTCTGAATCCATGCCCGTTTAAGAATCTTTGGTTGAATTGTAGCGTAGCAAATACCTTTGCTCCGACTACGTTAATTGAAATATTCTCACTAAGTATTTTTGTTTAATTTTATAATATACTTCTGTATAATATGGCTTGCATTAATGAATTTCCCCTTAACCGGCGCCTCTTTAGCCAACTGGTCGATAATTTCATTGCCTACAATGTCGACATGGAAAGGCATCCACAACATTTTTGTTTATGTTGAGGGGCTACATGTAGCTCGTTCTCCATGATATGTATTGGAGTGCTCTTTATGAAACCGCCTATTATCCAAAGGTAAAAGTTCTGAGTTCGCTCTAATTTTACTAAATTAGTTTTACTACTGTTTCTATAGAGAATACTCCCATAATTTATACCACTTCTTACGGTAGCTAAGTAAAGACGTCTAAGGTGCGTAAGGTGCACACACCACCCCAGACCCTGCCAGCAGTTTAAAAATGTTAACGAATTTTATAGATTTTCCTGCTATTTCATTAATATGATATCCTAATCAAGTTTAGAATCTAGCCGTAGTCCTGAATATTTGATATTGTCGATCACTTCTAGACGTAACCATTAATATAAATTGACATTTTCTCTTTTGTAGCATCTTTTAAAAATGCATACTTTACTTTTTGATGTTGAAATATCAAGACCTAAATCTGATATAATTTTGTTAAATTTGTCCAAAGCAGTTTACAGTTAGAAAAGTGATGTATTCTTCATCCGATTCACCTCTTACATCTCCACTTCAAGCTCCACGTATATTTATGCAGCCGTCACAGTTGGAGCAGACGTCAACTAATGCACCTCAAACGTCATTGATCACACGTGGCTACGCTATCTCTATGAAAGGATCATCAATCCGAGAACAAAGAAATAATATTAGCTTCTCCATGTCAAAGGGAAAGCCCAAACTAAAATGACACAATATCGAAGAAATTTAATTTCAAAAAATTTAAGTTTCGTCTGATTAAGAATCAGTGGCTCGTGAAACCATTGATATTACTGAGTCGAAGAAAACGAAGAGGGAACAACCTCAGGATGGTATCGTCGCATTAGAAGAACTCCTTGACAAGATCTAACAGATAATATCTGCTAGAGGAGATTCATTTTTAATTAAAATACAAAATATCATTAATGACGGGAATGCTCATACAAGAAAAATACACATTTCTGTCCATTGTGACACTTAGTTACAATGTCAAGGAAAGTGAATTTGCCTTAAAAATTACAATATTTATCGCAATGATCGACCTGACGGCGAATAATTTGTAAAAAAATCGGTATTTAGGCACTTAAAATTGAATTATTTAATTATAAAGATATTAAAAACATCATTGGGGTTTACTGTATTCCTTCAGTTATGACTACTACAGGTGATTGGGATTCCCTATTTTCTATAAATAACAGTAACACGTTAGTTCTTGGGTACTTTAATGGTCAACATAATATTTGGTCTTATAAAACTGACCAACGGGGTAATCAACTATTTGACTCTTTATCCGACTATTATTTAGTCGTATTAATGACGGAAGTCCAACGCTTATTAAATTGGTTAATGTTAATGTGATACAAAAAACGTCACTTAACTTCAGACTTCATCTTCATCTTTAGCATCAGCAGACATTGCTTTTACAGCTGAGTGCCTTATGTTGCCTAAATTAATCATTAGGCAGCGACCACGTTATGAATAAAATAAAATGTACTTCATATAATGAATTAAGCAGATCACAATTAAAGCGGTGATCCTTAAAAAGGTTGATTGGTAATCGTTTACTCAGGATGCACTGACTCTGTTTAATAACTTCATACCGTCGGATGATCCTCAAATAACGTCCCATAATATAAAATTCGCAATGGACTGCTGGTTGAATGACTTTAGGCCATCAACTTCCAACCAAAGCCTTATTGGAACCCTAATTTGTTTAAGTCATATCGTCGACTTGCATTGGCAAATTTTCGTCGAAACCCGATCGCTGATAATTATGATATCTTATCAGTCAGTAAAATAAGTCAGTCAAGAAAACTTATAAGTGAAAATAAACATTCCTCAAATCCTAATCTTTGGTCCTCACTAAATCACCGGACAACCGCAGCTGAAACGTGGCGTAAATTACGTTGGATGAAGGGATATAGTAATAATTCACTTAAGCAGTCCATCGAAAAAAATTATGTGAAAGGTTCTAATGTCATTGACACCAGCCTCTCAAATTTTTATCACTTGCACGATAGGTTACTTCATTGACATCAAAAATGCCTATAATAATATTGAAATAATTCAGCTACTTCAGTACATGTACAAAAAATTATTGGACAGAAAATCTGCCATTACCTTTGGAATTTAAATTAAAGATAGGCAAATGAATTCTTGTATAGACGATATTTCAGTAAGCAGAAATATAGGATGCGGCTTGGCTCAAGGCGACCCTTTAACTTCCCTGTTATTATAAATGATGTTTATGCGGCTCAATATGCTGATGATTTCGTCCTGTACAGTGTGCCGTAACTAATACTTAGGTTTGATTCGAAGTTTTTGATTAAGCCATAGGAGAAACCAACTTCCATAGATTTACACATACTCCAACCCATAAATACTAACTTTTTACGTGTAATAAATTTCCCCGCACATAAATCATTGCTAAATTCGATTCTTAGTCCGTACGGATTAACATATTTTATTTTTATTGTATCTCCGATACCGTACAACTTTGAGTATTTTCGCCAAGCCGAACTGTTTAGGTAGTTATTCTGAACATGATACGTAAACATCTATTTTATTGCTGTCGTCTTTTGTTTTTTTCCCGTTACATCCCTCCAAAGTCCATTCCATATCATCTTCATCTCTTACCCGTTTGAAGTTCGAGTCTGTATTGTTTAATACAACTTCTACGTTGTTGTTGTTGTTCCTCGTGGTTTTGAATCGTTTCTAACTCCAATTCATCCTCTCCTAAATATCGGTCACTCTCATTGTTATCAAAAACGCTCTTCTCCTTCTCGTTATCGGACATATTGTTTATTGTTAAAAATTAAACCATGAGTTGTTGTCGCATCAATGACGCGCAGTTAGCGCATTGCACGTGCGCACGTGGCACGAGCGCGTCGTGCGTTACTAATTGGCTTGTACGTTGCGCGCGGAGATGTTATACTAAGAACACAAAACAACTACTTAGTGCGAGCATTGCCCCGATACTGTCTTTGATGATTGTAACAAACACATACATTTAATATGATGAGCATTTAATTCCTAAAATCTTATCATAGTCTACACGGTAACATTTTGGGAACTAGATGCTGACTACTTCAAGGCCTAATTAATTTGATTGTCACTACGCGTTACAACGCGCGCGCACGTTGCGTCCGTTAAATAAATTAATATTTAAATGTTTTGCGGTAGTAAACGCCTAAAAATGTCGAATATTGTGATGTGTAATGTGTGCAACATTGCACATCACAATGTGTTATTGATGAACTGTTAGCGTATCTACAGAATTAAATATCTGTTGTAGACGAAGAGACGTTAATAAGACTATGCATGTCTTCAATCACGAAGGAGGATATTGAAAAATCTAAGTCTCTGTTATACAGTGCTTTGCCTACCCATAAACGAAAAATCCAACGAAAAAGAAAAGGAAAGGTGAATCGTGATATGGATGATATCATTAGTCTAATTAAATTAACGGATCCGGATATATTACCGGTTTATGTAGCTAAACATTTAGAAAAACTGCCACCGATAACATTCGACCATTTGGACTGCACGAGCTTATTACAGCATCTAATCAGGCTTAAAAGTTACATCGACTGTATCAAAGCAAGGTATGCTACAAATGAATACGTAGATGAACTTAAAACGGAGCTCAATAATTTAAAATATTCCTCAATTATGCCTACCTCGCTTTGCAACATTAACACAAAGCGTGGCGCTTGGAATATGGATAGTGGGCCTATAGGGCTATCACATGTACACGACTCTGTGCTATCGGATAATAATAAAGAACAGTCGCCTATGAGCAATACAAATAACAACAATAACTGTCGCCGTGGGTACCGAAACGTAGTACCCGATATGCAAACAAATAAGTGTTGTAATATCATGCAACAAATACAAAGTCAACGCGTTAAAAGTAATACGGAGCAAAATAAGACCAGCTGCGTGACAACAGTATGCAGCTGCAGGCTGAAGTATCTTCGGAGTACCCTCAAAGTGAAAATAATACTAACGAGAGTGAGTGGACAACGGTAAAACGGTCCAAGAAAAAATACCGGTTTACAGGCAAAACGGGCGTTGCAAAAGATACCGAAGGAATGTTTAAGGCTGCTGTACGAATGATACCAACATTCATTTCTAACATTCACAATGACACAAAAGGTGATAAGAGTATAAATTACATTAAATTAAATACAAATGAATCGGTGACTCTGGAGAAAATTGATATCAAAAAGCACGATAGCTACAAAGCATATAAAATTTTCGTTCCACAAAGTAAATTGGAAATATTTTTGGATGAAACTATTTGGCCTACGGGCATAATCTTTAAACGTGTTGTCTAATAGGAAATATAGATCGAATAATGCATTTAAATAAAAACGGCTTAAAGCATCAAATATAATGAATAAGGATTTAATAAAATTAGCAACTTTTAATTGTAAAAATGTAAAACGTTCCATTGAGGGCATCCGAGAACTGTGCTTGTCTTGTGACGTGATCGCACTACACGAGACCTGGCTGCTGTCGCAGGACATACCCTATCTCAAGCATTGATAACAAATTTAGCAACACGGGGACGTCTGCGGTGGATACGGCGGTGGGTATGCTGCGAGGAAGACCGTACGGCGGTGTCGCCCTGTTGTGTAATAAAAGTGTGTTTCAGAACGTACTTGTGTTGCCGTGTGATAATCCGCGCCTTTGTGCTATCAAAATAATAACAAGTGAAAGACCTCTAATTGTAATATGTGTCTATATACCAAAGGATACAAGGAACAAACTGGTTGAGTTCACTGACTGTCTCGGTACGGTGAGTGCGATAGTGAGTGAGTACGGTATAGAATCGACTTTGTATGGGAGACTTTAATGCCCATCTGAATGAACTCTTTTTTAATGAACTTTTAAATTTTTGTAACGAACAAAGTTGGTATTGCGTAGATGTAAATATATTAGGACCCGATTTTTATACTTTCGTAAACGAGTGTAAAAGATGGCTCGATCATTTTGTAACGACGCAAGCTGCGAAGAGTACTATATGTAATATTTATGTTAAATGTGATGTGTGGTAGTCTGATCACTTTCCTATTGTAGCTGAGTGCAGGCTTAATATGTTATCTCCAAAATTAGTCAATCAAAATATTTTATATAATGAAATAAAGGGTGTCTCAGAATGTTTTTCGTTTTTAGATGTTAAATAAAAAACAAAATATCAATTAAATCTCGTTTTATTTATTGTTATGACTACTACAGGTGATTGGATATGACATTATTCAAGTTCTATATATTATCTATATTGCTATGGAAACCAGGTCAATGTGGTAAAGTGGTCTGACATGTACTCAGATCCGTAGAAGCTGGAGTGTGGCGTGAGACAGAGGGGGCTAACCTCTCCTGCCTTGTTTAACCTGTACGTCAACGACCTGGTCGTTACGCTCAGCAGTCAGCATGTCCGCTGGCATGTTGATCAAGTCTGTGTAAATAACATTAGTTACGCAGACGACATGGTGCTGTTGAGCGCTTCGGTCTGTGGCCTGAGAAAATTGCTCGCGATTTGTGAAATTATGCGAATAGCCACTTTAACCTATAATGTAAAGAAAAGCGAACACATGATATTTGAGAGAGGTGGTAAAAATAGGAACAATGATCCTGTGCCTGACATTAAACTCTGTAGCTCGACTTTGAGTAGGGTATACCAGTTTAAGTACCTAGGGCACATCATTACCACTGATCTCAAAGACGATGGCGACATAGAGAGGGAACGAAGGGCGTTGTCGGTGAGGCCCAACATGATCGCTCGCAGATTTGCTCGCTGCTCGAAGGAGGTTAAACTCACTCAATTCAGAGCTTACTGCACGAGTTTCTTTGCGAGCAGCCTGTGGGCGAGCTACAAACAAACGTCCTACAACGCCCTTCGCGTTCAATATAACAACGCATTCAGAGTGCTGTTGGGGCTGCCTCGCTTCTGTAGCGCATCAGGGATATTTGCTCAAGCGCGCGTCGATTGCTTTTATACCACGATGCGGAAAAGATGCGCATCCCTAGTGCGCAGGGTGCGAGCCAGCCCCAACACCATTCTGGAGATGATTGCCTGTACACTAGATTAGAAGTATGTCAATCAATGCCTAAGGCTGCATGTGGTAGGGGATGATTGTATGTAGCATTTTAGGAACGAAAATATCTATATGTATTGTTACTAACATAGTTATTAAGTGTCTTACTAACAAAATTAAGAGCATAATATTTGAGCTTGAAATTTTATTATTTATATATAATTAATTTCAATTTTTGTCGATGATATCTCTAGGTCAATTTTGACCACGTGAATCTTGCCGTAATCTCTTTAGGCCCAATTACTGGTAACAAGAAATACCAATTTTTTTTTGGTTAATGATCTTCACCATAATGATAGACGTGCAGAAGAAAATTAAAGTGAAATATGTCCGATGATTGTTAGTTTGATAGACAAATAAGAATAATCATATTTTCCCGGATTTTTATCTCATTTGTGTGTGAAGCTGTTCTGTATAACTTTAATGCGAAATGTTTTAGTACTGTTGAATTCCTGCACTTTTATAATAACCATTAATTAAGCACTAAGTTTCCAGCAATAAACATTATCATAGCAATATTACAGTACAAAGTTAAAGTATTTAGGCAGAGATGGAAAGTATATAAATACTTTCCATCTCTGCCTAAATACTTTTTTTAATTTGACTAACCTAAAAAAAATATAAGATTAAATGTGCATTGATTAAAATTTTAAATTTAATTTTAAATAATTTCTTAATAAGAATAGGGTCAGTTATTATATATTATATTATAGCTACTTTCATATCGACCTTATAAATCGTATAAATATTTTACAACTCTTTTTAGTACTATTTATGAGCCTCATATATAATTATGGGTAATTCTTTAAAATTGGTAAACTTGACGGAAATTGGAGCATTAAAATGATTATAAAAATTAATTCAACCAAATCATGGAATTTCGATTTTGGAATAAGACAAGTGTAAACTAAAGTTGAAACAATTTATTTACTCAAACAATTATTACTGAAATTTATCAATTAAAGATATTATCAAATTGGTTTATAAGTCGAGTTTAGACTCAATTTTAACATTCTGAAAGCAAATCTTGGTTAGTTCTCCTTTGGGGTTTCCGGATAGGCTTTTTATTCATATGGCTTCTTCTCTTCATCAGTCAGTCTAAGGAAAGGAAACAAAATATATCAAAATGAGCTCTGCAGCTCTTATCCCAAACCTTCCCCAGACTCACATCTCTCTTCCATAAGGAATTATAGTGTCGATGTGGTATTACTCACCTGAGGAGTAAATGAAATGACTCCTTACCAGACAAGACAGAAATTTTTGCGCTTAGCGCTGCTGATTTACATTGGTATTCTGTAAGAGCACGTTCCTGCGCTGGTGGGATGTGCCACATGGTTAGATATATAATAAATGAATGCAATTTTTATTACTCGATTTAAATAATGGAGTATATAGAGATTACAATAGATGTATAAAATTTAACTATATATTAATATACTTTCTAAAAAAGCTAGTATGGTAGTAGTTCTAGACAGCTAAGTAGGTTAGATTAATATGTATATGTACCATAAAAAACTTTTACAATGACAAGTTCAATAAAAAATCCAAATTTGACATCAAATTTTGTTAAATTAGAGCAATGTTTAACATCAGGGAAATTAAACTAACATTTTAACTATTTTACTAAAATCCATATCCATAGGCATATGCAATGAAATTACATTACATTAAGAGTAACAAACGAGCACACAATTCACTTGATGGCAAGTGATTCCTGCGGCCCATGACATTTACAATCATTCTTGACATGGACATCTGAGATGGAATGCCCCGTCACTAGTTATTAACGTCTCCAGATCCCTGCACCCACCTCACAAAACACAGCAGCATTATGCTGTAGTTTCAGGCTAATATTCTGTGAGGGCGTGGTCCTACCCCGTTCGAGCTGATCTATTCATTCTGCAGCTGGAAACAAACTGCAGTGTGGCTCTACCACTGTAAAAAAACACCTTCTATAGTCGTTCAATAAACAAAATTCACGTCAAAAGTTTTAATATTGAATATGCTTGAATGATGGATGACATTGACATGAATGACACTGTTGCTGCATTTTTGCCGCAGAGCAACTATACCAAGTATGTTATAATAAAGTGACATTTGAATAATACGTACCGCAATTTTCTATAGGTACACAAATACCATTCCTATCCCTAGCATACCCCTGTACGCAATAGCAACTATCGGAACACCTGACATTTACAATAGGGCATGCTTCATTTAGCGTGCTACAGGTTGTTTGACAAGCACTGCCGCACTGATACTCTTCATTTGGTGAAGAACATGTCAGTTGTGTGTCTGTAAAAATGAATAATACTCTTAGACCACCATTAGTATATGTAGTATGACATTTAGTAAATCCATCGATATGTCTTAAAACTGCATAGTTCGACCTACCGTCCATCGTAATCTAAGGGTTCCCAAAGTAGTTGATATCAGTTTCCCGGGGGTCGATATAAACTAAAACTTTGATTTAGGGTCGACGAGGTTTTAAACATTTTTTTCTATTTGTAGATTCACTGCGAGTTTTATGATGGCAGACACGAAAAACAAATGCAGACAATACAATTTGGACTCCTTGAAGTTTGGATTTATTTCATTTCTATCAAATCAACACATGCCGACGTGCCTCGTATGTGAAAACGTATTCAATAACGATGCCTTAAAGCCTTCAAAAATGAACGAATACTTATCAAGAGTACATGCTAAGAAAAAAAGTAAGCCCTTGTCATTCTTTCAAGTACCTAGTAATACTTGAGACAAGGCCATCCATAAGATCGATGTTTGCGTCATCATCTATGCAAGACGTTAATGGTTTACGAGCGTCTATAATATATCTTTACTAAAAAGCAAAGTCGGGGAAATCCCACACAATATTTTACCAGCCATTGCGGAGGTCCTCAACAATGTATTGCACAAGCCCGCACATAATATTATAAAGGGAATTCCTTTGAATAGACGAGGATTGTCGCGACGTGGAAATATTTTATACAATTTCTTACAGACTAACAGATTCTCTCTCCAGTAGGACGAGTCTACGTTACTCAGCAATAAAGGTCTTTTGTTAGGATATGTTCTTGATATATTAACGACGAAAATATGTGCCAAGAACTGCTTTTTGCTACATATTTTGACAAAACAAAGAAACTGTTTGAAAATCAAAGAACGCTGCAACTAACCAATATTGAACCGGATTTTTTTATCTTTTCTTTGCGATTTTAATGTCGTTTTCAAAAAAAATACCCAGTTTATAATTTTTACGTAATTTGCATTAAATTATTTAATATTTACTCCATTTTATGTCTATTTATTTTGTTAAATTTTGATGAAAAATGATGTCAAGTTTACTCAATTAACCAACCGCAAAGTTTATAAATTAGTAAGTATTTTGTATCAACAGGAAAAAAACTAGAGATAGGATTATTAAAGTAATTTAGCTATGGGTCTGAAGTATTAGTTCTTTTTGGAAAGGGCTCTCTTGCCTAAAATATTTTGGGAATCCCTGGTCTAATCTGTGGGAGAGTTATATGTTTAACAGTGTTATATGGATAGGCTGTGATTATAACTAGTACTCTGAGGCCTGATCTTTACGGAGACGAACGTTAATAGTGATTTCAACCGCCTATGGCACAATCATTGGATGATCGAACAGGTCACAGGCCTAAATTCGCAATTCTGTAAAATGCCAAATCTAATTATCTCAAAAGTATTTCTGGGTTTTAAATTATTTCCGTATTCGTTCTTCTTTTGCGTTCAAAAGTTCTTTAAATTTTAGTCAATTTTTTAAGTTTTGAGTTATGAGTTATAAGATAATAAACCTAGGATATATTTATCCACTCTTAAAGACCTCCATGTTACTCTAACATGAGAATCGGCGGCGAAATAAGAGATCATACGTGTTACTGTAGAAGATTTAAATTCATGCGTCGAATCGTTAGAAGGTTAATTAAGGGAAGAAATAGAGTAATAAATGTTCTTGACAATGAGCCAAAACTATTGTTTCGTTCATATACCAAAAATTCTTAAAAATGTATTATAAAATAAATTACTTACCTGCGTTCAATATACGTGTAATAAAAAATAACAAAACAAGCTTAATCATCTTGATATGACAACGAACGTCTGCCAGCAATTAAACTTGTTTGTGCAGTTTTATAGCAATTTAATAAAGACAATACGTTAAATAAAATAAGTGCATATAGATAAGAAATTTACACAAATTTGAATAATTGAATAATATTTTTCTTAGGCGATATGAACAATAAATATTTTATATATTACGAGATATGAAATCCTTTATATTTCTTAAACAATTTACTTCATTTAGTACGAACATTACGAAGATCTCCAATATGGTAACGAAGCAGGTTGCATAACAGGTAAAATTTAAATCATCTAAGCATAAAAGTACATAATTGTCAGAGGCAAAGCGGAAGCTGTCGTGGAATAAAGCGTACATGTCACAAAATACTTGGGAAATTTTGAATACGCAACTGAATTCTTAAAGACAAATTGAATTATTATGCGGATTTGAAACTTTATAACAATATTTAAAACACTTAGGCACATTGCCGATCCGTTCGGACTTGTCAAACAAAGGACATGGGTCATTTTCGGCCCTGCTACTCGTCCTCTCAAGGACATCAATGAAATATCTATAGAACAAAACCTTTTTTAATTGAATTATTATGAGCATATAAGCACTATTTACGAATTAGGTCTGTGTCATTAAGTATAGTAATATAAATAATATTTAAGCTGATGACGATGTTAGTGTCAGTGTATTGACAGCAAAATCATATGATGTAACCTAAAAATCTTATCTTATTTTTTAAATATCTCTGTTTCCCCGAACAATATTGACTTTAATTTGTTTATAGTAAAAGGGATATATAGTCTGTTATTTAAACTTAATTTCATTACTGTCCTTGAACTTCGTTTAGTGGGCCGTGCAATGTATGGAGAGTGGTCCATGTCCTTTACTTTGCTCTCTGTCAGTCGCTCATATTTTATTGTATAACCTCATGGGGTGACGCTTCAGCATCAAACATCTTTAAAATCGTACAGCGCCCGATTTTAAAAGTAGGTACTCAATAATTTTTACACTCCACAAAGCTTTTATATCGTAACTGCCAAGTCCTTACGGTGAGAGAATTATTTATACAAAGCTGTCTCTACAAACAGCAATGTATAACAAAATTTGATGGACGAAATCAGTTAATCCATAGAAAAGGCAAGGTGTGCGAATCGTGGTGATATCAAATCTCTTATGCTTGTAGATTTTTCTGTGTTTTTGGCCCTTTTATATAAAAAAGTTAATTTTATTAAAAGTTAAAATTACATAAATATTGATATAGGTACATTCCGTTAATAGTCATCAGTTTAAATATAATAATAATAGTTTCTTAACGGCTTTAAAATAACATTGTGATCTTTTAACTAGAGTTAGAGAGGGTGTCTTCAGCTGTAAATTCGAATCTTATTCATTTTAAACTTTAAGTGGTATTACTTAAAATTTAAAATGATTAAATTTAAAAGTAAACTTTCTGGAACGGGGAACGGATGCTTACTTTCTTGGGTATATGATAATGTTATGTATGCTAGTAATAAGGTTAAAGCAAATTAAACATATATAAAAAATAAAAAGAATAATAACGCGACGAGACGTTCGACGCATAATCGTCTTTTCCTATGTCCTTCTCATCGTACGGATTTCATTCACTCATCATTCTTTGTTCAATCTATTCTCCTGTGGAATGAGCTACCTTTCGAAATGAATGACCTAAAGTCGCTTAGAGTTTAAACGTAAAATTCGAAAGCATTTGTTGGAAGTAGCGTCAGCAGATTCACTACATCGATAATAATTATGTATATATTTATATATATATTTACTTTTAGATGTGTTTGTATTTATAATATGTATATATTTTTGTCTTATAGTTTATGTAAATGTATATTAATATCTTTTATTTTATTTAGTATTATAAATTGCTAAGATAATATATAATGATATGTATATATAATTGTATAAGTATTTAAATGTACTGTATGTCTCTTTTTTTCTTTATTATTATTCTTCTGTCCCTACCTTGATTTTTCTGAAACCTCCCAAGGTTGACTGGTAGATAATGCCTTAGGCATTACGTCCGCCTTTATGCATATTTTAGTTATACAAAAGTTTATATATAAATAAATAAATAACACATATGAATCAATGTTGCTCGAAATAAAATCATAATAATGGTGGGATATTCATTTCTTCCTGCTTCATTCATTCATTACTTACTCCATAACATAAATAAAATACTAGAAATATGTAAAAATTAAATAAGGAAATACAATACAATAGAATAATCATAAATAAGGACCCTCGACTCTGTTGAGAAACTATCATCTGCTTGGTTCCCACAAACGGTTGAAGGTCAGAGAGAGAGAAATCGGCGGACGATATCCGGAGCGGGCCGCCACGGAATCCCAACAACCTCGGATGACTCGAGATACTGGTCGGGATTAACCAGTTTGTAGACATGACTAATTTTAAACACTCCTGAAGACTAAGATAGAAATCGCTATCGACTATTTTCATTACTTACCTGATAGGGCCATACTGCAGCTAGTTCCTAGATGTGACATGAATAAGTCGGTTCAACCGAGGAAGGAACTCACCCTCACACAATACCACCATGATCTGGGAACCCAATAATTACACGTAACAGTCATTCCATCTCAGTATGACAATGTATAATATGTGCATTTTAAATCTTGGATTTGTGGATTTGAATGGATGGGCGGTAATCATTTACCCATCAGGTAAACCGTCCACTTCTTTGTCACTCCTAATGTTATGAACAAAGTAGTTTCAATGTTTTGCTAGATGCTAAGCTAATCCCTATTCCGGCACTAACGTAATCATGACACAAGTCAATTTTATATGCATATTTTCAGTTTTGTTTTCGGTCTAATTTGTACTTTAAATCAATATTGTATTATTGCGTTTATTTGTATTGAATAAATATTCGTTCTATTCTATTTCATACGTTATGTACGTATGGAATAGATCGTGTCGATAAATTGTATGTCACGTACGTTTTGCCTTCGAACGGGTTTGAGACCAAAGTTTGGCCAAATATTTTCGGACATGGGCATATTCGTAATTATCTTGAATCTGTGGAACTGCATCAGACAGAAATTCAAAGTCGTCCACCTTTCCATCCACTTTTATCGCGTATACTTTTAATCGGATTAAAGTAGTTACGGCAAATAAGTGGCTTTATGCGTGAGTAAATATACCACCTAAGGATCACTAAAACATTGTTAATTATGCACATAACCAGCATTTCCCTATTCCAAAGTATAAAAAAAACAAACCAAAGACAAAGTAGAAATTGGCCGTAATATTTTTTTTCTTGCTATCATGCATCATAAAAAAAAGTTATTTTTTTATTAATGAAGTTTTAGATATAAAACTTTATGTTTCCGTTTAGTCCTGTTTATGCATGCAGTCAAGTGATATCTATAATCATATTAACATTGTTATACCTTTTTTATACAATATAAATATCGTCAAAAGAATTAATATTTTTAATTAATTTCAAAGATAGTTTTTACCGCCGTAGAGCCATGCTGCAGCTAGTCTCCAGGATGGAATGGAACTGGAATAGGAACACGCATCCACATAATGCCAGAATGAAACAGTAGCATAATGCTGTAATGTCTCGTACGGTGAGCACAGGGATCCGGGTACAATCGCAGTGAACTGCATAAATGGTGAACCTAAGCTTATCTATTGCCCGCGTGGATATGGGAGGTCGTGTAGGAAAGCGCACCCCCTGCTCCTTTGTACCTTGCCTAGAGAAGGGAAACTATTAGTTTGACGTGATCTATTTATGCATCTCGAGCGGGTACTTATAAGATATTCTCCTACAGAATAAAGAAACAAAGAGGTGCAAATGGGAATGATCGGAAAAATAATATCAAAACCGAAAGACGGTTACTCCAAAACAACTAGTTCTAGATAAGTAAACAGAAAAACGGCTACACGTGAAGATTCACCAACTTTAACCAGAACTAGAGAATTTTGAATTGTAATGTGAAGAGACCTTTCTCTTCTCCATCTCCTTAGATACATACTTTCCCCTCAATCAATCTTCGGAAAAACAGTTGAAAGTAGGGCAAGGCAAGATTTATAAGAAAGGTGGAATAAGTAATGAGTGAGTGACTAGTAAAACTACTGGAGGAACATACATGTCCTTGTCTGGCCTGCCTATTTTAGAAATCTTAACCATCCAAAAACGATGGCGTCTTTAGGTGGCAAATACATTTTGTATAAATATACACGGGCACGGAAGAAATTGCGGCCACTAAGCACCTAAATCCTCAACAAAGATTCAAGATGCACATGCGTTGTGGAAAATGTGACATGGACTAAGATGAAACACTTCCCTACAGGTATCTGGGTCTCCGATTCCCTGCACTCTTAATACGTAACGCAGCAGCATTATGCTGCTATTCCAAGAAATATTCGAAAATATAATTATGGAGTCACGTATCCGCGTGACAATGCTGCAAGACCATCCCTAGAGAGGATGATAGTGAGGATATGTACTACATGTATAGCGGTAACTTTAACCATACAATTGCGTGAATTAGAAACGAAAGCTCGTAATTATTACGGAGGCAATATTCATTACTCAGTTGGCTGGAATAACACAACTGGATTCACAGGTTTTCGTTATAATATTAGGTCCTTACACTTTGATCTCAAATAATATGGCGTTTGGATGGGAATTCAAAATTCTAATTTATTTAGGCTTGTGTCTTTGTGTTTCGAATTTAGTGATTCTTTTGTTTTCGCGCCAATTGTTATTTCTTTTTATCCTTCTGTTAAAAAAATCGAAAACTTTAAATACCGCGTTGTTTACGAATATCAGTTCCATGGCACCAGCGCTGCAACTCGAAAGATTAATGATGTTTATGGGGAATCTACTGTAAAAGCTACGTTTTTGGTTCCATCGTTTTCGTTCAGGAGATTCTGACTTCCAAAAAATACCCCGCGGACGGCCCGAGACCCAAGTTAATAATGAAGAATTAAAGGTGATCGTGGAAGAGGATTCATCGCAAACCACTTCAGAGTTAGCGACAGGCTTCGGTGTAAGTGACAAAACAATTTTAATTCACTGAAAACTAATTGGAAAACCGAAAAAGCTTGAGAAATGAGTACTGCATGAATTGAGTGCTGCGTTACATTATTCCAACTTCACAAATCGCTTCCAAATTTTTTTCAGCGATGGAATCAATGAACTACCTATAAAATGGTGAAAGTACATAAAAAAACGCTATAACTTTTTTCATATAATACGGTAATTTCATATGCAAGGGCCTAATAGTATTTTTCACTATTTGTTTAGACTTGTTCAGACACTACAAGTTATAAATAAATTTAACAAATTTAGAGTCGTTCTAGTACTATAGATAAAAGTAATATCATGCATATCAGGATATTTCCATATTATCGCGCAGACAGCCGTTCAATATCCCTTCGATATTTTTTTATTCATTTGAATTCTTATACTTAATTCTTTGACGCGAAAAAGTTGTGATGTAGGACACAGATGCTGAATTTAAAAATTAGGGGTTGCTGTATTCAAATCCAGTGCTGATATTGATCAAATATCGATCCATTGTCATTGGTTTCCAGCGCTAGATTGTGCTATTGCATCAAGATAAAATAAACTACAGTTTTTATATTGTATTCTTATAGTCAATCGTTATAATTTTATGGTCTGTATTCACGACAATTATATTGATAGCATTATGGTACAGATTAAAATGAAAGAATTTGTTATCCACATCCCATAGAATGTAAAACCGGTTGGTAGTTAGTATGCATCGTATCCAGGTGAAGAGTTATTCGTTTCGAAAAGTGTTTAGAAAAAACTAGTGCTAGATAAATAAACAGAAGCTACGGCTACATGTGAATATTCACAAACTTTAACTAGAACTAGAGAATATTGAATTAATGAATAGGGCAAGGGAAGATTTATAATAAAGATGGAGTAAGTAATGAGGGGGTGACTATGCAAAGTGGTGATCGTTACATCAATATGTGATCACGCGCGTACGCTCGCCATTAGATGTCTGCGGCCTCAAAACAAAAAAAAGTAGAGATAAATTGATAAAATACAAATTATTACATATATAAATATTTAAAGACAGGAAATTTTCATAAGACTATACTCCCACACGGACTATGTAACAAAATACTGTGTTCTTATGTTATATTGTGTATTAAAGGAAGATACACCCAAGTTTCTCAAATGTTTTATATATCTTCAAAGAAAATGTTTACTCACAAGCATGCCATGTAGGCCAGTGCCCACAACCTATCCGTCTTGTGGTTATATATGTAAATATATATATATATCAACTACATGACGAAAACGAAGATGAAGATGGAGGTAATCGGAATAAAATCGAAATTTTCTACACAAGGAATCACACAATAATATAAAGGCCAATATACTACTTGACACATACCATCTTAATCGGTTTTCTTTCTTTTCTCTCTCTCTCTCTTTATATATTTATATTAGTATAAATATATTTATTGTTTTCTGACATTTCTTAATAAAGTATATTATTAATAAAATATTATAAAGAATTATATTTGTCTTAAGATTTATTGTAGTGTCCTTTTGTTATCCCAAATAAATTTATTGGAAATTAGCCTTCCATTAGTGCAATTCGGTTCAATTAATTCCGATTACAACCTACAAATATTTACATTTAGTAAATTTATTATCTACTCGTAAGTTGGTTTTATACGATAAAATGAGACTCCAAAGAAGACACAAGAACTGAATTTGACAGTCTAATCTCGAACTTAAGAGTTTCTACCCTTTTTTGAATACTCAAATCTAAAAACAAAAGGGGACTGAAAATTGATTCAGCAATAAATAACAAACATTAAACAAATTTTAGTTTATTAAGTAATTCGTAATTATTATTTAATATATCTTTAATATCTTCACAGAAATAGCTCTAACGGTTACATATGAAACACGGGGAATGAATTGGCTTAGGCCTAGCCTTACAACGTGACCACGGAGTAGTAGGTTTAGAAGTTGATGGCTTTTTAGACTTATCTTTCTCCTTATGTTTTTCTTCGTTGTTAGGCTCATGTCCTTTATGCGTAGGCTCGGTTACATGGTCAGGCTCTTTTCCTTTATCAGTAACCTTGGTTACATTGTCGGGTTCTCTTCCTTTATCAGTAGGCTCGGTTACACTGCTAGAAATATTTCCTTTATCAGTAGGCTCGGTTACGCTGCTAGGCTCGTTTCCTTTATCTGTAGGCTCGGTTACACTGCTAGGCTCTTTTCCTTTATCAGTAGATTCAGTGACATTGTTAGGTTCTTTTCCTTTATCAGTAGATTCAGTTACATTGTTAGGTTCTTTTCCTTTATCAGTAGGCTCGGTTACACTGCTAGGCTCTTTTCCTTTATCAGTAGATTCAGTTACATTGTTAGGTTCTTTTCCTTTATCAGTAGGCTCGGTTACACTGCTAGGCTCTTTTCCTTTATCAGTAGATTCAGTTACATTGTTAGGTTCTTTTCCTTTATCAGTAGATTCAGTTACATTGTTAGGTTCTTTTCCTTTATCAGTAGGCTCGGTTACACTGCTAGGCTCTTTTCCTTTATCAGTAGATTCAGTTACATTGTTAGGTTCTTTTCCTTTATCAGTAGGCTCGGTTACACTGCTAGGCTCTTTTCCTTTATCAGTAGGCTCGGTTACACTGCTAGGCTCGTGTCCTTTATCAGTAGACTCGGTTACACTGCTAGGTTCTTTTCCTTTATCAGTAGGTTCGGTTACACTGCTAGGCTCGTTTCCTTTATCAGTAGGCTCGGTTACACTGCTAGGTTCTTTTCCTTTATCAGTAGGCTCGGTTACACTGCTAGGCTCGTTTCCTTTACCAGTAGGCTCGGTTACACTGCTAGGCTCTTTTCCTTTATCAGTAGGTTCGGTTATATTGTTAGGCTCCTTTCCCTTATCAGTAGGTTCGGTTACACTGCTAGGCTCGTGTCCTTTATCAGTAGGCTCGGTTACACTGCTAGGTTCTTTTCCCTATCAGTAGGCTCAGTTACACTGCTAGGTTCTTTTCCTTTATCAGTAGGTTCGGTTACACTGCTAGGCTCGTTTCCTTTATCAGTAGGCTCGGTTACACTGCTAGGTTCTTTTCCTTTATCAGTAGGCTCGGTTACACTGCTAGGCTCGTTTCCTTTATCAGTAGGCTCGGTTACACTGCTAGGCTCTTTTCCTTTATCAGTAGATTCGGTTACATTGTCAGGCTCTTTTCCTTTATCCGTAGGCTCGGTTACACTGCTAGGCTCTTTTCCTTTATCAGTAGATGCGGTTACACTGGTAGGTTCTTTTCCTTTATCAGCAGATGCGGTTACACTGCTAGGCTCGTTTCCTTTATCAGTAGGCTCGGTTACACTGCTAGGCTCGTTTCCTTTATCAGTAGGCTCGGTTACACTGGTAGGTTCTTTTCCTTTATCAGCAGATGCGGTTACACTGCTAGGCTCGTTTCCTTTATCAGTAGGCTCGGTTACACTGCTAGGCTCGTTTCCTTTATCAGTAGGCTCGGTTACACTGGTAGGTTCTTTTCCTTTATCAGTAGGTTCGGTTACACTGCTAGGCTCTTTTCCTTTATCAGTAGGTTCGGTTACACTGCTAGGCTCGTTTCCTTTATCAGTAGGCTCGGTTACACTGCTAGGCTCTTTTCCTTTATCAGTAGATGCGGTTACACTGGTAGGTTCTTTTCCTTTATCAGCAGATGCGGTTACACTGCTAGGCTCGTTTCCTTTATCAGTAGGCTCGGTTACACTGCTAGGCTCGTTTCCTTTATCAGTAGGCTCGGTTACACTGGTAGGTTCTTTTCCTTTATCAGCAGATGCGGTTACACTGCTAGGCTCGTTTCCTTTATCAGTAGGCTCGGTTACACTGCTAGGCTCGTTTCCTTTATCAGTAGGCTCGGTTACACTGGTAGGTTCTTTTCCTTTATCAGCAGATTCGGTAACATTGTTAGGCTCTTTTCCTATATCAGTAGGTTCGGTTACATTATTAGGCTCATGACTATCTTTAGTAGGTGAAGATGCATTGTTAGGCTTTGGAACCTCGGTCACATTGTTAGGCTCTTGGCCATTATTAGTAGATTCAGTTTCACTGCCAGGTTCTTCACTACCATGGGTAGATGCAGTTGCACTTTCAGTCTTTTTACTATTATTGGTAGGTTTGTTTTTATGCTTATGTGTCGCCTTTGTATGCTTTATATTATTAGCAGTTGCTTTTACTATAGTGATACTGATTGCTGAAACTTTGCTTGTTTCTCCACTCACTGATGCTCCACTTGCTGCTATTGCTGTTGCGGAATTAGGCGCGGGAGCTGTAATGTTATAATATTTCTTATACAAAAGACTAATTATCTGCGACAATATAGTATTAAATAATACGCCAGCACCCTCCTCTTTGAAGCAGTAAGCAGTGAAGTAGATATTATTTTAGCTAACATGCTACATACATTACTATATCGATACTAAGTGATGCTTCACATAGTTTACGATCTAATCAACTGTTATTAAGAAATACTTTTACGTAAGTGAAAATAATGACATATTTTGTAGACCCGAGATTCCTGCCATTTTCAAGAAACTAAATTTTATTTATGGAAGTGCAGTTAATTTAGCGATAGAACGTTGAGTTGAACGAATTAAGCTTTGCTTTCAACATGCTAATCGCTCTGTGCGAAATCTTAAATTTTAGTTTAAGAATATTAAACTAAAATTAATGGTCCCTTGCAAATTGCTGTCACAAACATGTAACGCAACAGCGTGGTCAAATAACAACAAAGAGAGTCTAGCTGACGCTTCGCGGTTTCTTGATTAGGTTCTCATTCGAGTAATAAATGTTTATACAACATAAATTATTATTTTTCGAGACTGTGTGTGTTGTATTCGCGTCTTCTCACCCTGACATTGCATCTGAAGCTTTGTTATTTTACATGCATGACATCAGGTTAGTAAAGCACGACAAGTAAATGCTTCGGTATTTTGCTCAATTGCATACGGTACTTTAATATATCCTGGATAGCTGATGTCATCTCGTAGTGAGTCATCTCATCTCAGTTATAGCCAAAATCGGTCATATGTGACCATATGTAAAATGCCTAGTTAATAATTTCCTTACAATTTAGATCGTACCTAGCGTGGACTCTTTTGATATTTATCATTTAAACCCAAGAAAAGGATATCATCGATAAGGATACCCTCTCTCTCTGCCTGTAACGTTTTGAGTCCCGATTAAGCTTATTTAACCTTTGGGTACCCGTGTAATGTTTTTTTGATTTAAATTAAAGAGTTCAAGAAGAGAAACAAAAGATGCTAGCATTAATTGCTATGATATTTTCTAATGCACAATAATGAATTAAAACATATGGACTACGTATAATCTACGAACTCTCCTTCATACATTAAGGAATGTAGTAACAGGCGAGTAAACGGTTGAAACGAGGTATTGAATGGACGCTCAAGATGAACATGAAACTTTTCACTGGCATGATCTTACGCTAGAACGGAAGGTATGGTATGATCTGATGGGAAAGACTAGATCGTCGTTAGGTCCAGAGGTCGTTGCGCAATCATAATATCAAGTAAATAATTAAAATATTTCTCACCGGAATAAGAATTGTACACTAAGCAAGCAACTTCTAGAAATAGCAGAAACTTCAACATTTTAAAACTGATACTCCTTTTGTTATTTTCTTAATTGCAGCTGCATGCTTTTATACGGACGCATAATACCTACTTCAACGGCATTAAAATTATCTAAAATGATATGCCACTTTTTCTAGACTATCACAATTTATTACATTGAAAATGATGTTTAAGGTGGTTCCTTTAGCATATTTGTTAGGTATTTGATAATAAGTTAATAAATATGTTAATAAACTATATCCTTCACTTATAGCCTTTGCGAAAATGTGTTACTTCAATACGTAATTTTTAGGTAAAAATATAATGAACCCGTTTAGTAACGTCAACACATGAATAGAAGTAATAATATAACGAGATAAAATAAGAAACTAGTGAAATGGAGATTTTTATAGAAGATGAGAAAAAGACTGAAAAATGAAAACTTATCAGATGCTATTAGCATCGCACCGTGCTTGGGGCAAATTATCACTTAATCTGTATAATCTGTATCTGTTTATCTTATTAAACAATCATGATGTTCTTCTAGCAAAGAGTTGCAATAAGCATGCAATAGCTTTTTAGAGCTCCATAATCAAACAAGGATCCTTAAATATCACCACGTTCATCTATTCATTTATTTGTTTTATTGTGAAGAAATCTGTGACATTAGTTAAAAAATTATAGCGTCCTAAGTTTACTTTACTCATCTCCATAAGAAAGCACTGAGCAAAGCAAAATATTTAACTACTTCCTTAAAATTACTAGATTTTTGTCAGTTAAGACTAACAATTCAGCAACTAATACAGAAGAAAATCTTTCGGTAACTATTTGGTTTACGTAACCACAGTTAATATCGAAAGTACTACAGCGCTGTGACTACGGGAGACTAAAAGACTTCATTATAATTAATATAGAAATAAATTAGGCGTCTTGACGTGATACCGTAATTTTTTACAAAGAAAAACCAACATAAGTTGTCTGTCCTTGCTTTTATAATGCGCAATACAAAAAGGAGCACTAAGTTCACATAATGATATACTGCGACCCATAAATATATGTACCTACATCAATTCTCTAAAAAGATTCAAGACGCACATGGCACATTGTCACCCGTAGGAACTGAGATGGAATAACTCGTTGATTAATTGACCAGTTATTGAATTCCCCGACTCTTGCCTATCAAAATTTCATAGAAATATATCATAACTTCCGTAATTTTTTAACACAAATACCTTTCCAAACATATATCATCATTATTCAAAATCATTAGTCAAAATTAAAAGTCGACTTCTAAACTAAACATAACTTTTAACATAAAAACAGAGCAGTTATAACATACCACACTTACAGTAAGTATTATATATAAAGTCATAGGCATACCTCTTCACACCCACGCACGCTAGTGCACGCACACATGCATTCAAACACACACACGCATTTTACACACATTTTTAATTACTTTTCTTAATTGTTTATGTTACTTTAAAAAGTTACCGTCAAGATTTATTGTAAAATCTTTATATACATGAAGGCACTACCCGATTTCGTCAGAAAGTAGTTACTATTATTATTACACATACAATTAATATTAGAGATGACAACTGGCACACATACTTCCATACCGTGATTCAAAATGACAACGATCACATGACAACCTTGAGGACTGAGTTGTTACCCGTAATTGGATCTCCGGAAACCAACACGTACTATATGTATCCTTCGCACTATATCACGCTAGTTTCCTGTAAGTGTCTGGTTTTTCCGATTGAGGCGATTCATTTATGTTGCGGCTAGTTTCTGCTGTAACTGACAAAACTTCACACACCAGTAAGCTATATATTAGTTTTTTTTTTTAAATACCAAGTAAAAAATACAAGTTGCCTGCCTAGTGAGTAAAAATTTTTACAAAAATTTATCGCTTTAGAATTTAGTAGAATTTTGAAATGAGAAGTTTTGGCTAGACATTATTATTTATATTTATATTTTAATTTAATATTAACCCTTAATTAACATTGTTACGCCTAATAGAAACAGTCCACTTCTGTTAGGCCACCATAACGATCTCATCCTGTAAATATCGCATAACTCAACTGTGGGAAAACTATTTCGACCATACAAGGGAGTGCAGTGGTAGAGCTACACTGCAGCTTGTTTCTACCCGCAGAATGAATGGGTCAGCTCGACTGGCGTAGGACCACGCCCTCACAGAATACCAGCGTAAAATAGCAGCATAATGCTGCTGTGTTTTGTCAGGTGAGTGTAGGGATCCGGAGACCTATATTACTGGTGACGAGGTATTCCATCTCAGTTCACAAGGGTGACAATGCATCTGCACTATGATTCCTTGGCAAAGAAGAATAAAGATGTCATGGGCTGCAGGAATCACTTACCATCAAGTGAACTGTGTGCTCGTTTGTTACCCTCAACGCAATTTTTAAAAAACAAAAGAACCATAAAGGTGGTAAAACCATGTTCAGCCTTATTAAGTCAGCTGATTACAAATCATAAGCCTTTCAGTCGAAGGATTGGATCATTAAACATGCACACCAAGACTCTAAAAGAAAAAACTTGCGCTACATTTACATTACCTTTGAAACATGTTTATTCCACAATGTGGCAGAAAGTTATGTACAGCTCGACCGGGAAAGAATCACGCTTCCACTCAATATCAAGCTATTATTGCTAGAGTATATCCTAATCGAATTTTAAGAAAAAGAATTTGGATACCCCTATTTGTAGTAAATTCCTCTTTCCATAGACAGCGTATTCATTTGGAGGAGAAATGCGGTTGTCGTAGAATGCAAGAATCACTTACCATTAGGTGAACTGTCTGCGTGCTGTGGCGTTTGTCCCCCTAAACTCTTAAAAAAAAACAATCATTAGCCTCATCTGACCGTGTCAATCCTTGGCAAGTGTAGCAATTTATTTATTAGTGTCTAAAACATAAATAAAAATATACACATATATGAAGTCAGTGGGAATGTGTGTATCAGTTTCTTTTTCTATAAATATATATTTTTCTATAAATATAATACTCACCTATATTCATTGCAAATTCTATCAAGTAATGTTTTACAATAATACTCCTAAAATTTTTAATAATTTTTAACAGTGGTAGCGCTATACTGCAGTTTGTTTCTACCTGCAGAATGAATGGTTCAACTCGATCGGGGTAGGACCACGCCCTCACAGAATACCAACATAATGCATTGGGAGGTCTTTATCATTGGTGACGAGACATTCTATCTCAGTCCTCAAGGGTGACAACGCATCTGCATTATGATTCCTTGTCAAAGATGAATGTCAAGATGTCATGGGCTGCAGAAATCACTTGCCATTTGGTGAACTGCGTGCTCGTTTGTTCCGAGTATATTTTAATGAATTATCTAAAATAATTGGTTAGCTCATCTGGCAAACATTATAATGGCGATTAGTTAAATATTATACTTTATACACCTCTCACGGCATCAGGTTCGACATATACAAAAATTTAAGCTTTTAGATAGATGAAAGTATTACAAATATTGTATAACACCCTAGTTAAAGAGAAAGGTCTAGTCAGACAATCTAGATCTAGATTCCTAGCAGAGAATCAAGGCTCTGATTGTATTGTGTGAAAGTCCTGTTCCCTTGATTCTTCATATGAACCTAATTCGGATCTTATTCCCATTTACAACATAATAGGAAAAGGGAGGGGTATAGATACTAATGAGTGTATATATAATATATGTATAAACATAATATTACGGTTTGGTTATCTGAGCATATATATTTTAAGCTTAAGGAACATGTAATGCGTTCTCAGTTAAAGAAGAAAGATACGATGTCTCAAAAATGTACTAAAATACCTTTTAATACGTTGCCATTGATAAACATTGGTGAACACAATTCAACAGGAATTGGTGATCTAATGATCTGATGTCTAAATACTGAAAATTTAATAAAAAAATACATATCGCATTGCTATTATTAGCTTTAAGATATTTTTCTTTAATAGGAAATTGTTGTCTTCGGATTTTACCATTTATTAAATATGCAATATACATCAGATTTGTTAATACTGGTACAAATGTGAAACAAAATTTTAACTGCCTGATACAAAAGTCATCGCAAAGCGATAACTTTACGCAAGTTTGCTATTTTCTTTCATAACCATTGTCTTTTTAATGTCCTATCAATGTTCGAAGTAGTTAGCTCTAGGAATTGGCATATTTTCATATATATCAATATTTATAAGCTGGGGTGAAGACCTCGCCACAGATCTACCCAGAGTTCCTGAATTATATAGTACTTTAAACAGTTTTCGATATTTAAATATATATATATATATATATATATATATATATATATATATATATATATATATATATATGTCTGTACGTACAAAGAGCAAGCGCTGCCAAAAACACCGCATCCGATTATTTTTAAATAAATATGTTATTTCTATTTCCTTATACATATTACATTACCTTATTGTTTATTTTAAATTTACTTTTATTATAAGCTACATTAAATCAATAAAATCTGAACTTACTACGCGTTGTTTACAAAAAAAACATGCATACTCTAACTCACGTAGGCACTATTACGTAAAGTTAGTAGCGTCTGGTAATCCCCAGTCCCCGCGGTTAGTTTTGTTATTCTTATATTACAATTATACATAATAAAAGTCCCTAGTCATATTTTTTTGTTGTAAACAAACACGTTTTACATGATTATAATGTAAAAAAAATATATGATTTTGTCAGTGGTGTCAGTATGTTGAAATATATATTATAATAATATTTTTAAGCAATAAACGAAATATTTATGATAAGTAAGCTTTTATCGGTATATAAGTTTAATTTATCAGTGGTAGAGCTACACTTCAGTTAGTTTCTAGCTGCAGAATGAACGGGTCAGCTCAACCAGGATAGGACCACGCCCCCACAGAATACCAACGTAAAATAATAGCACAATGCTTCCATGTTTCGTCTGGTGAGTGTGGGGATGCGGACATGTATTACTGGTGACGAGTCATTCCATCTCTGTCCTCAAGGGTGACAACGAATCTGCATTATGATTCCTTGTCAAGGATGAATGTAGATGTCATGGGATCCACTTGCCGTCAGGTGAACTGTGTGCTAGTTTGTTACTCTCAAGGCAATAATAAAACGAAAAAAATAACTGATTTACCTTGCTACATATTGAATTTAGATATAGTTAATTGGAAATCCAAATATTCATCATTATCTATCACCACAGAAAATCCATAGGCCACTGCTGTATCGCCACCACCTGCATCCATCGATTCCCATGATCCAAGAAGTAAACGGAATAAAATGAATTTGAACTATAAACAAAAAAGATTAATCAAGCCCAAAACCGGTAAAACCTTATCAGTACTTCTCGAATCTATTCGCAACTAAAGAACAACCAATAAAACCGTGGATTTCGTTTCAATTTCCCTTTAATAATAGCCATTTTTTTTGTAAATATCGCCAACGGACATATCCATATGCTTAGTTACAATTTAGGGAGTTAACGTATAGAAGTGATCTCTATCTTCGTTTGATTTTATTCATATTTTTTCTTATTTTTTTCCCATCATATTTTTAAATTAAATAAATATTGAAGAGATTAATTTTGATTATAGACGATCTTAAATCAAAGAATATTTTATAGACCCCAATGAATAAAACAAATTTTCAAACAAAAAAGCGTTCAATAAACTTTTTAATTTGCTACACGGTTTAATACACGCCACAAAATAAATAATTAAATGGGTACACAATTTTGTGGAAGGTTTCAGTTTTTTGCTTCTACAATTTAAAACGTTATAAAAGAACAGAAGAAAAACTAAAAACATAACTAATATCTGTGTGTATTGTAACCCTCAGATAGGAAATATAAAATACAACACGCTCACGCTTTCCTGTGGTTTACAACAAATGCTATATAAAGGAACTTGCGCGTGAACACTGACCATTGTGGAATTGATTTTAACATACCAACATGTGGTCATCTCTATTATTTATTGTTTTTTACTCTACTATACTGTGTATTACAGAATCATCTGCACGTAAGTTAATAATAATTCTACAATTATATTTTGTTTCTATTTTTGTGTCGAAGAGGCCTCAATCCCAGCAATGGGATTTATATACTACTATACTTTATATTTTAGTTTACATACTTTTTTGTATATTTTAGGTCACTTTTACTTTTGGTGTAGCCTAGTACTTAGCTGCTGAATGGCGGACCCACGTTTCGATTCCCAGCTAGGAACAATATTTGGGATACCAAAAATTATTGATTTTCGGGTCTGTGTACATTGTTCGAGTTCCCCCATGTCCTAAGTGGATCCAGGCTAAAGTTTCGATCCCAGGTTCCTCTCCTACTCTTCACTTAATAAATATCTATAAAATTCTAGAAATCATCCTTTTTTTACGTTTTGATCTTTTATACAATCTTATAGTAAATTGCTGTAAAATTTTATTCAAAAATGGAACTTCAAGATGCATTTATTCGTCACCTTTCCATCTAACAAATAAGACAAGAGAAGGAAAAGCCTAGTCGTAACATCTGAAAAACGTCTTTGACACCGACTCTGTTCCCATTCTTTGACAAAAAATTGAGTTCACCATTAGAATTATTCAACAAGGACTACTGTTTTAACGGAAGCAAAAGATATAATTGGGCAATTTATAAGTGATGACCTGAACGTAAACTACGTGAGTACAGGTCCTATACGGTATTACAGTAACGTACTATACTGCATTGTGCATTCCACAATGCAGTATAGTATGAGAGCCGACTTTACTTCTCGTGTATATTACCAATATATGTAATCTCAAAATCATAGTGGCGCATGTTTTTATTATGGTAATAAGGCAATCTGATGTTTCGCAACAAATCATGGAATGCGGTTCTTGAGCCTGTTCGCTTAGAAAACATTTGACTTTACCTCAAAGCCAACAACGTTTTTATCTTAATTGTCGCCTTAATGTTTTTTAGTTAATATAACGAGATAAATGGTAAACGAAGCATTCATGTATTAAATCGACAATATTTTAAGCTGTCATTGACCAAAAAAAAATATGAGGTGACAGACGCACTGCTGAATCGCAAACTTATTATCTTATTTTTATTATTACATTCTGAGTAGCAAAAGAGCACACAGTTCACCTAATGGCAAGTGATTCCTACGGCCCATGACATCTACATTCACCCTTGACAAGGAATAATAATGCAGGTGCGTCGTTACCCTTGAGATCTGATATGGAATGCCTCGTCACCAGTCATAATGGTCTCCGGATCCCTACACCCACCAGCGTTATACTGCTATTCTACGCTGGTACTCTATGAGGGCGTAGTCCTACCCCAGTCGAGCTGACCCATTCATTCTGCAGCTAGATACAAACTGCAGTCTTGCTTTACCACTGTTAAATCTCTCTCTTAGTATGAATTTGTGTTTATTGCTAATAATTGTAAGTTATGTAAACAAAATGTAACATTTATACTGTTGTCGAAACATGTAGTTTTACAATATAGGCAACCATAATAGATCCCTGCGGCCCATGGCACCCACATTCATCCTGCATGAGGACTAATAGAAAATGTCATAAACGTGCTACAATATTACTGACGACAAGACATCCCATCTTAGTCCTCAACGAATAGCTTTGTCTGTTTTTTCTTTGTCCTATTAAAGCACATCTTACAACGTGTATTCATCAATACAGAGCTTTCAGTATATTTATATCATAGCAAGGGAGCAATTCATTCTCATGAATAAGTTGATTCTTATAATCTTAGTCTTTGATAATTCTAGATGGTATAGCCTCTAATAATGTATTTTCTGTAATTTCTAGTGTAAAACTTGATTTTTTATAGTCAACTAAGGTCACTTCATTCTCTGAGAAAATACTAAACCCTTAGTTCTATGTCTCTTTATCAACGTTTAACTGGTTTAACTTTTACTTATGTCTTTCATGTAAAATATTTTTTGCCATTCATCAATATCACATTTGTTAGTGAATTGTACTCGATATTTCTTCAATTTGTGTGATTTGATCGTTTAAATTAAGCGATCATAGTTTCGGATCAGCTATACGGCTCTTCTAATGAAAATATAACGATACAAACTCTACAGCCACGTTAGGGGCTGAAGAGTGCCTAACGTGGCTGTAGAGTTCGTATCGTTTAATGCATTATTTTAGATGATTTGGATGAGAGATTTCTGTCACGCGTTTCTGTTTTTTATTTGTTACAAATTTTGTAGCTCGATTTTCCTCCAGTGATATTCCCAAACGAATTAGTTAAAATTGTTATATATAACTGTCAATCTGTCTGGATTTTTTGTCTCATCCCGATCACATCTGCCAATTTTTATCAACACCACCAACCGATAACATTAACTTAAACTTCTAAAGACTTTGGAATAAGGAGTGAATTAGTGTTGGATGTTGGGTCCATGAACCAGAAATTCTGCACCAATAGAAATTCGATAAAACAGTGTCGATTCACTTTAACAAAACTACGCTGAGAAGCGTAGAAAGTTTTTAAAATTATGTT
This sequence comes from Teinopalpus imperialis, assembly GCA_029286865.1. Classification (NCBI taxonomy): domain Eukaryota; kingdom Metazoa; phylum Arthropoda; class Insecta; order Lepidoptera; family Papilionidae; genus Teinopalpus; species Teinopalpus imperialis. The sequence continues at coordinate 607,825 of JAGSMU010000026.1, read as the reverse complement.
GAATTATGATGAAAGTTATAAAAAAGACAATCATCAAAAAACTTATTAATAAGCAAAAAATTTATTAACAAACAATATGTTGTGCATATTTATTATACAATATACGTGTGATACAAATTTTCAATCGAGAGAGAGGTACATACATATAACTTTAGATATTTAAAAGCCTTGGGAAATCTTATAACATCACTGATTCTTTATACTTAAAGCAATAAACATATTTTTTAATAATTAGTATTTGTTAACAAAATATATAACTTATTAATTAAAATATCGACTTAAATAAATTTAAAAATATTGCATTAACCTTTGCAATTATTATTTAACTCTAGTAATATATATATAATATATAGATTTGGAGATTAATGACCCTTTAGTATAATTCTAGTTCTTTTTTTCTTCTTCTTTAGGCTCTTGTCGTTAAACAGTTCAATTTATCAGTATGCTATGTATGTATTTACCTCAGTTACATTTTTAGGTTCTTTACTATCGTTGCTAGACTCGGTTACATTTTTAGACTGTTGACTATCATTGGCTTGTTCAGTTACACTTTGAGGCTTTTGCCTATCATTGGCTTGTTCGGTTACACTTTGAGGCTTTTGACTATCATTGGCTTGTTCGGTTACACTATGAGGCTCTTGACTATCATTGGCTTGTTCAGTTACACTATGAGGCTCTTGACTATCATTGGCTTGTTCAGTTACACTTTGAGGCTCTTGACTATCATTGCTAGAGCCAGTTTCACTTTTAGGCTTTTGATCCTTATCATTGACAGTAGTTTTTACTGCAACGACACTGATTAATGAAATTTTGCTCGAATTTCCACTTGCTGACGCTGCACTTCCCGCTATTGCTGTTGCGGAACTAGACACGGGAGCTGTAATGTTGTAATATTTCTTGTATCAATATGTAATGCGACTCTATTATTTTATTATTATCTACTGGATAAGCAATTATACTCCATCACTTTGCGAAAATCTAGAATTAAATAATACGACAGCACCATCTCCTTTGAAGCAGTGTGAATAAATATTTTAGCTAACCTGCCTACTTCGTTAAGTCGCAGCTAATTGCTGTTTCACATAGATTACGGTCTAATGAACTGCTTAAAGAATTTCTTATCTTAAACTTCTTTTACATGAATAAAAATAATTAAATATTAATTCTTTAGAACGTGAAAATACGACCGTTTCCTAGACCCGAAGTTTCTAATCAGTAAATTTAATTAAAATCATTAAACCATTTTTAATAAGTAAAAGTATCGTTAGGGACGTTAGACATAGTACATCTGAGCATACAGTGCTAAACGCTCTCGTCCTGCGCTATTATTAAAGAACCCTTGCTGCTCAAAATCGCTATCACTATTGATATGTTTGACAACAGCGTTGCCGAGTAAAGAGTATCTATATAGGAAATAAAGCTCGCTTCCTAACCGAAAAATAAACACGTGTTTTAAATGCGTCTGGTGCCCTTGCCATTGCATAAGAACCTTTGGTATTGCGCATGCATTTCGTCGGAATAGTAAAGGCGATAACACGTGAAGTTTTTCCCAATTGCTTACTCCAATTCCTATTATGTCCTGAGAAGTTGATGTTATAATTGATTGATGTCATACTAAGCATATAGATACACCTAGAGACAAAATCGGCTATATATGAAAAATGGCAAGAAGAAAATTGCTTTAAATTTACACCATACCCAGCGTTAATTGATGTTAAAACCTTAATTCATGTTTAAACCCTATTTCATGTGGAATTTTATTTTATTTTTCTTTAAAGTTATACATATAAAGAAAGTGGTCAGAGAGTCTGGATTCAATACCTAAGAGTAATGACGCCAACAAAACAAATTTTGTTCGAAAACTTAAATTGTTGATTTTCGAGTGACGTTGTTGAGAGTACAAAAGTGTATGTTACTGTTACTGGATGTATGTCAATAGCCTCCCCGTTATGTTCCGAGTCCCACATTAAATAAGGGATACCCATGCATTTTACCTCACCTAAAAGATCGGTTAACCCGCTATCGGTTAAGCTAAATAAATTTTAAGTATTGCCGACACAAGAAATGAAACAAGAGATTCTATTATTTATAACTGTGAAATTTTATGAATACCAATAATCAATTAAAACAATTGGAGTATGTACAATTGAATGGTCTCTGAGTAGACTTCACTACCATTGTTGGAGCAGACAAGGTTTGAAATTTTCTATTAATAAAGGACTTATTTACAGATAAATAAACGATTGTAGACCTGTCAGACGTTTCAGGTATCGTCAGAGGGTCGCAACCTCGGAATATGCAACTGGCAACATTTTGCACTAGAACGAGAACGAGCAAGCCACATCTAAGATCAGATTAGATAGTTGTGCTTTTTTTTCGTGCTGATGGCCGGTGTTATCCCGTGGGCTTTTACAGTATCACCGAGTTGACGATCGTTGTGCACTATATAATAAGTAACTAATAAAAACATTTCTCACCGGAATAAGCATTATTCACTAAGCACGCAGCTCCCAAAAATAACAGAAACTTCAACATTTTGAAATTAGTACGACTTCTGTTATTTTGTTATGGCAGCAAATGGCTTTTATACCATTAAAATTATCTAAATTTAAATGCGACATTTTCTAAACTATCACAATTTATTACATTGAAAATGATGTTTAAGCTAGTTTTAGCATATTGATTATATTATAATAAGGTAATAGATATCTTAACAATAATATATCCAGTAGATGCGCTCAATGATGTTACTTCAATATTTTGTGAACATTTTCAGGTAAAAATTATAATTAATAATCGCATGCATGCCATCCATGCCGTATTAAGAAATACAATAAAATATAATAAAACAGAATTTGATCAATTCTCTCGTCAATAAAAGGTCCACTGAGAAAAGAAGGCATTATAGAAACCACTAGTAAAAATAATATTTTCCTAGATTTCACCATACTATAATGAACTGATTTTATACATCAATTATAAAGAAAAATTATATAGAAAAATTTGCTTTACATCGATTTATTCTGCAAAAACTTATTTATCCAACGTATTCTTAATCGAAGATTCATTTTCTGAATAACATGGTTTACTGATTAATGGTTTTGTCTTACTTTTTTATTGTGGATATCACAAATTTATTAACAGACCGTGGAATCTTATTAAATAGGAATATACCGTGCCCCATTAAACATTCACTTACTTTGTGTAAATAACTACTGAGCGTTATATGTACATATATAATATGCTTTAATAACAATTGTGATGTACGTGTAAATAACGCCCGATTTGAAATAAAAAGATTTTTCCAAATGAAAATTAGTACCAGTAAATAGCATTAATTCATTTTGTCATAAATCTACAACCGAACTAATAAATAAGCATTCAGTCTTTAGGGCTTAATAATCGAACAGGCATCTCTTACCCATACCTTCATCTGTTCATTTGTTTGTTTTATTATGAAGCGCATGTAATATAATCGGATTCCTTAGATCTACGACATTAGTTACAGAATTCCCAAATTTCATTCATCACATCATAAGAAAACGCGGAGCAGAGCAAATCGTAATACTGGTCTATCTCCTAAATAATATTATAGGTTTTTACAGTAGACAACTAATAATTCAGCAACTCATTCAGAAGAAAATATTTTCGCTAAGTGTTCGGGTTATGTAAAACGGTTTAACTAATGTGGATGTCTATCTAAATTTAATTGCGACATTTTCTAAACTATCACATTTTATTACATTCAATATAATGTTTAAGCTGGATTTTTAGCATTTGGTAGGTACATGATAATAAGTTAATAGATATCCTATTAAATATTCAGTATACCTGCTCGGAGCAATACCTGAACAACTCAAAGAAATGTTAAAATTCAATATTTCGCTGTGACTACTAGACCACACGTTGTGCGTAAACCCACACGCATCTTATCTACTCTAAGGACTTGTTAATAATTAATATAAGGATAAAAATAAAGGATCTCTTGACACGGTGCGTAATTTTATATAAACGTAAACCGACACAAGTTATCTTTTCTTTCTTTTATAATATAAGGGATGGTGGTCACACTGTTGGTAGTAAGCGATGAACGGCCCATCTACATTTTTGTGTGTGAGTTATGCTGTTGGTCTTTAGACGCACAGCTTTATCTATTTAGACTCGCGAGCAGGAGGCCCGCTGAGTAGAGACAACGACGATGCTGCAATGCTGGCAAGAAGCCTACTGCTGCAACGTTACGCTCTGAACCTTGTGGAGGAAGAACCTCGACAACAACAGTGGGGGGCGAATATACGATTCGAGGGCCTCGGCTCGGATCGCTATCTATAGGGAGGACATATAAAAGCGTCTTAAGACACAAGTAAATCTCCTGTAGGCCGCAGTACAAGGAAGATGATGGTGTGGCGTGTCTGTGTTTAAATATATAGTTTGTATAGTGCGTATGCACGACGTTGACGTTGGTCAGTCCGCGGTTGAGCCCCTACCGCTTGACGCGGCCGGAACTGTCTTAATTAATATTTGCCGTCAGAATATCATCAGGCGTTATAATAGCGTATTTTGAACGTCTTCTATTTGAAGGGGTACTCCTCACGGGGGTGTAATCACCTTCTGCTACCACTAACGAGTTCGGGTGTTTTTCTATTGAATTGAAATATCGTAGGGCTATTTCTTTGAAATGCTTCCTAATAAAGGGTATCTTAAGGTCTCGGTGTAATTCCGAGTTTCTTACGAACAATGGAGCGCCCGTCACCCTACTTCTCGGTAGGGCGACAGGAAATTATTTTGCAGCGTATGTAGGCGCTTGAAGCGAACCTCCTGTACATATATGACCTATAATATCGTATGCAAGTTTTATAGATCGACTACTTTTACGTTAAGGGCAATTTGTTGAGACTATGCATAATACTGTAAAGGCGACCTGTACCAAAGGCCGCCTGATACGGTGGCATCCGATTGTGAGTTGATCATACATCGGGAATCCAACTGACATGCTTGTACTGAGATGGTTCACGTCAATATTCGAATGGCGGAATCAAACTTGCGACCTTAAATTTCGCAGACCGTACCCTAAACCATTAGGCTGTTAACGCTTCAACTATTTTGAGCTTGCATTGCATATTGACTAAATGCAAAGTAAATCGGGTTCGTTAATTTTGATACAAATATGAAAAGAATATAACCGCCATCAATGTTCGAAGTAGTTAGTATTGTAAACTTTCGCAACAGACATTTTCTCATACGGATATATGTATTTTTTTTACGTGGTAGAGCTACACAGCAGTTTGTTTCTAGCTGCAGAATGAATGGGTCAGCTCGACCGGGGTAGGACCGCGCCCTCACAGAAAAAATAGCAGCATAATGCTGCTGTTTCGTCTTGTGTATGAAGGGATCCGGCGATCTTTATTACTGGTGACAGGGCATTACATCTCAGTCCTGCCCAAAAGGTGGCAACGCATCGGCATCATAATTCCTTGTCAAGGATGAATGTAGATGTCATAGGCATCACTTACCACCAGGTGAACTGTGTGCTTGTTCATCACTCTGAATGTAATAAAAATATATAAATATATTAATATACTGTTAGCTGGCGAACGTTGGAATGCAAGGCCTTACACAGATCCCACTTGATTGAGTGGTGGTAAATGTCATTAATAGTAATAATAATATTAATACAGTAAATCCAGTAAAGCAATTGACCGAGCCGAACTACAGCCCTCTTGACTAAAGGTTTACTTTTATATTTTATAAATAAAAATATGGTAGTTTCATCTAATATATTTTCATTACTATAAATATTTAGAATTATAGACCCCCCCCCCCCCCTCTCCTCTTCAAGCGACATGTGACCACTACAAGACATCTCACATTAAAGACATACTGGAAAAATATCAGGATCATGAGAAACGGAAATTAAGTAAAATTTAAATGAATTAAGAACCTCTGACTTACAACCATATATTGTAAATCCATAATTGTAATCCAAACATTTTGTCATTATTTTGGTGAAAAATAATGACATAATGTTAATCAAATAAGGACAGATGATGCAAGGAAACAGTATATAGTAAATACTTTCATTTTATTATGCTTATATGGTAATACTTTTTATCATCTTCTGTTATAAAGTTGGGAGCACCAGACAACGGATCTTTGCCTTCGTGAGACTTGGGAAATGCTATTACATCTCTAATTGAGTCAGCATCACAAGCTAAAGCTATTAATCGATCAATCCCCAATGCTATCCCTGCATGAGGGGGACATCCGCTCCTTAAAGCATTTATAAAATGTGTCAGTTTAGTTACATCTATGTTTAGTAACTTTAATAATTTTTCTTGGAGATCTGCATCATGCACTCTGACAGATCCGCCTCCAATTTCATTGCCATTCATAACAATGTCATAAGCAAGTGACCTCACCTTTAAGGGCTCTGTTTCTAACAGGTGTAAATCATCAGGATGTGGAGCTGTAAATGGATGGTGACAGGTTCCTAAACCATTAGGCTGTTAACGCTTCAACTATTTTGAGCTTGCATTGCATATTGACTAAATGCAAAGTAAATCGGGTTCGTTAATTTTGATACAAATATGAAAAGAATATAACCGCCATCAATGTTCGAAGTAGTTAGTATTGTAAACTTTCGCAACAGACATTTTCTCATACGGATATATGTATTTTTTACGTGGTAGAGCTACACAGCAGTTTGTTTCTAGCTGCAGAATGAATGGGTCAGCTCGACCGGGGTAGGACCGCGCCCTCACAGAAAAATAGCAGCATAATGCTGCTGTTTCGTCTTGTGTATGAAGGATCCGGCGATCTTTATTACTGGTGACAGGGCATTACATCTCAGTCCTGCCCAAAGGTGGCAACGCATCGGCATCATAATTCCTTGTCAAGGATGAATGTAGATGTCATAGGCATCACTTACCACCAGGTGAACTGTGTGCTTGTTCATCACTCTGAATGTAATAAAAAATATATAAATATATTAATATACTGTTAGCTGGCGAACGTTGGAATGCAAGGCCTTACACAGATCCCACTTGATTGAGTGGTGGTAAATGTCATTAATAGTAATAATAATATTAATACAGTAAATCCAGTAAAGCAATTGACCGAGCCGAACTACAGCCCTCTCGGCTAAAGGTTTACTTTTATATTTTATAAATAAAAATATAGTAGTTTCATCTACTATATTTTCATTACTATAAATATTTAGAATTATAGACCCCCCCCCCCCTCTCCTCTTCAAGCGACATGTGACCACTACAAGACATCTCACATTAAAGACATACTGGAAAAATATCAGGATCATGAGAAACAGAAATTAAGTAAAATTTAAATGAATTAAGAACCTCTGACTTACAACCATATATTGTAAATCCATAATTGTAATCCAAACATTTTGTCATTATTTTGGTGAAAAATAATGACACAATGTTAATCAAATAAGGACAGATGATGCAAAGAAACAGTATATAGTAAATACTTTCATTTTATTATGCTTATATGGTAATACTTTTTATCATCTTCTGTTATAAAGTTGGGAGCACCAGACAACGGATCTTTGCCTTCATGAGACTTGGGAAATGCTATTACATCTCTAATTGAGTCAGCATCACAAGCTAAAGCTATTAATCGATCAATCCCCAATGCTATCCCTGCATGAGGGGGACATCCGCTCCTTAAAGCATTTATAAAATGTGTCAGTTTAGTTACATCTATGTTTAGTAACTTTAATAATTTTTCTTGGAGATCTGCATCATGCACTCTGACAGATCCGCCTCCAATTTCATTGCCATTCATAACAATGTCATAAGCAAGTGACCTCACCTTTAAGGGCTCTGTTTCTAACAGGTGTACATCATCAGGATGTGGAGCTGTAAATGGATGGTGGCAGGTTCCTAAACCATTATCCCCTTTTGTGAATAAGGGAAAATCAACAATCCATAATGGCGCAATGTTGTCCTTGATTTCTATTAAACCGTTAGATTGTAATAATACTAATAATAGTTCCCTTATTTCACCCAAACAACAGCACACCCGCTCTCTGTCACCAATAGCTATAAGTGCTGAGTTGTTTTCACCAACAATATTTTGTATATTAATGCTCATTTCGTTTGAAAGTTCTTTAGAAATGTTTTCATTAAAAATAATTCGTACTTTATACTTGTGCTTTATTTCATTAATTTTTTCTTTGTATTTAGCAGTTAACTTTCCAACTCTATTAGTATATGGTAATGAAAATACATTAAAATCTGTATTCTCCTTGCTTTCATTAAATAAAAAAGTTATATTTTTTAATTTTAAATCATAACTGATGTTAGGTTTATCTGTACCATAGTTTTCTAGAGCGTCCTTGTAAGCCATTCTATTGAAAGGGGGTGGTGGAAGATGTTTTGTAAATGTCTCATGGAGTAGCTGCTCAATCATTGTGAGAATGTTATCTAAATTTGTGAATGATAGTTCTATATCCAGTTGAGTAAACTCAGGCTGTCTGTCTGGTCTTGTTGTCTCATCCCGGTAGCATCTGGCAACTTGGAAATACCTATCAACACCGCCAGCCATTAACATTTGCTTAAACTGTTGAGGGCTTTGGACTAAGGAATAAAATAGTCCTGGATGACGGGTAGGGACCACAAATTCTCTTGCACCACCAGGAGTTCGGCAGAACAGTGTTGGTGTTTCAACTTCAACAAAGCTATATTTCTCAACAAGAAATTTTCTCATATTGTGGAGTATTAAAGATCTTTCTCGTAGATTACTCTGCATTTGAGGAAATCTTAAATCAACATACCGATGCTGCAATCTCATTTGCTCCTTAGGTTTTTGGTAATCTCTTAAATTGAATGGTACCTTGTCTGCCATATTCAGTATTTCTAATTTATCTATAACAACCTCAATTTCACCAGTAGACATTTTATTATTAATCATATTTTCTGGTCTTAATACTACTATACCATCAATTTTAACCACCGCCTCGAGAGGAATATTATTAAAATTTATACTGCTATTGTTAAGTATACATTGTGTAACACCATATGAGTCTCTGAGTAGTAGAAATTTTGATAAGCGCAAATAATGCACCCAACCACAAAGTGTTACTCTCTCTCCATTATTCACTGTCCGAAGCTCACCACATGTATGAGTTCTGTAGGTAAAACAATTATAATCTGGTTTCTGAATTTCATTTTTGACTTTGTTTTGATCTTCTTGAACTAAAAGTGTGTGTTTATGTTTATAGGTTATGAATTGGCAATGTTTATATATATTCCCACATTTATTAATTAAAGGAATCATCATAGAATTACTATAATAGGTTAAAATACTTAAAAAATTTCGTTTCAACATTATAATAAATGCAATGATAAAGTTGTACGATGATCTTTGACATTAAAGTTGTTTCTCTCAAATGGAATCCATGCGCACGTTATACAAATTAAAACATGATACAATTTCGAATATTAATCAGCCGTGAACCACAACATATTTGTACACCCGATAGATGATATTAATTTATCCCTAATCACCCGATAGACTGTAACACTTCAACCTCAAGTTTCAGTTTCTTTTTCTTTATCCACTAACTAGAAAGGAAAAAGACTAAAGATCATAGAGCCAAGTTTTTCTATTTATATTATAAATAACTAATTTATAATATAAATAGAAAAACTTGGCTCTATGATCCATATTTAAATTAATTGTATATATATAAATAAAATTTTCTATCTTAATTTTTCTTATTTTTTTTTTGCTTTTTTTTTAGGTTTAAATTGGGATTTAATTTTACCGGTAATAACATCGTCAGTAGTTTTCTCAGTGGCTTTTAAAAAATTATACGGAGATATCGAAATTCACGCTACTTTCATGTGTGAATGTGTATAGAATGATTAGTATTGTGTTGTGATGAAAATTAAAGCTAACTTCATAAGCAACAACAACAACGATAATAATAAAAAAAATAGTGCGTTCAAAAGCCAAAAACTATGTAAGCCGTAAAAGAAAACTTGTTCACAATATATTAATTAACTATTTGCGTGACTATACCCTTATATAGTCATAACTAGTAGTGTTCGCAACGGCTATATACAGATAATAAGTACGGTACGCTATTAATTTTAGGCTTTAATATATTAGTAAAATATTATTAATCACTTCTTCGAAGAACCACGTGTTTGGGCGCTATTAAACGTTACCTTTTTTAATATATAGCCATATTAAACACACATTACTGGTATGTAAACGATTTATTAACAGATATAATGTTCTTATCCTCCTATGTTATTGCACGTAATAACAATTAATTCTTTAAATAAGTTCATTGAACTTTCCTTCGTACTTTTACAGGCTTAGGACTGTCTGACTTAAATTATATGAGATGTAATAATATATCAATTATCATTTAAGCAATATAAATTATGTACTACAAGGATTTTATATATTACTCTTCTTAGGAAAAGTCAGGCGTACTTAAAAGTTCATTGATTTTATATACAATTATCATTAAAAAGTATTTACAAATGTCTTTATTTACATTTCACGACAACAAATTTATATGTCGATCGGTAAACTTAAAAATATATTAAAAGTTTTGAAACATTAATTTTGCCACTTTACTCTCTTAACGTCGATCATTATGTGACCCGCCTTGGAAAAAACACGTTCGCAGGATCCTGACGTAACAATTATAATAAACTAATTTTACAAATATTAAAAATAACCCAGTGTAAATAGTTTTATGGCCTCGCCACTACTCAAGAGGGCAACTTTCCCTGCTAATAACGAGTCATTACACACACAAATACAATTAGTATTGCAATGAACTCTTTCTTGTGCGTGAACAAAAAAACAAATGTGGCGCCTACAGAATTTTTTTATATTGCTAGTTACGGTTTTCTTAATTTTTAACCAGTAAAATATGGATACTTCAGCCTTATTTATCAAGTTAAAGTATAAATTACAAGAATTTTTCTCGTTTTTGCAGGTTTTATTCTATTTATATTATAATATACTTAAATATAATGTTATTAAAATGTATCTGTGTACTTTTATCTATGCACAATATAATTTATTCATAAGTATAGATGTTATAGTTTAGTCGCTTTGAAGCATTTATTGACGAACGGCGACAGAGCATCGCGCGGCACTGATCGGTCATCAGACTCTCGGACGTTAGCTCGGTTTATTTTCGTACGGGCCCAACTTTACATGTGAAAATCAAGTACTCAACAAAAAAAATAACCCAAATCCATAGCCGTAGCCTTTTTCAATGCAAACGACCTCAGAAGACAGAAGGAGAAAGTCTTCGAATTCCTCTCATCCCATCAGGTAGACATCATGCTTGTGCAAGAGTCGGGTCTCAATCCAAGCATGCTCGATCCTAAGGTGGCAAACTATAGACTAGTTAGAAATGACCGCCCCGCCAAAAGAGGCGGCGGCACATTAATATATTTTAAATCATTGTTGCATTGCACGATGATAGAAACCTCATCAACATCGAGGCGTCCGTTTGTAGACTCGCAATGACAGGACACAAGGCTATTACTATAGCCTCAGTTTATCTCCCTCCTTCTAAAATAATTTTAAAGGACTACATCGAGACACTCCTGAGCACGGGTGACTCGGTGATTTTAGCAGGAGACCGTAACAGTAAACATAGTGCATGGAACTCGCGTGTCACTAATATAAACGGTCGTAGGTTACTTAGATTAAACTTAGCAGCAACATCTAATTTAGATATAGTAGGTCCTCTGGAATTTACAAGAGTACCAAACGAGGAAGGCCCTTCTGGCAACCCATTTTAGATATCGCACTCCTAAAGAATGTAGTCTTACCACTACATTCTATAGAAGTATTTTCTGAACTTAGCTCTGACCATCGTCCGGTCATAATTAAATTAGGACATAATCACACAGAGGTCACTAGGACCAAAACTGTGACTGATTGGCGTAAACTTCAGACTCAACTGGAGTCTGCGTCATCTCCAATTCTAGACTCGATTCCTGATGTGATTAGCTCACAGCCGGCGTTAGATAAACTTACCTCGCACATAAAAACGGTGATCAAAGATTCCTCCAGGAGGGTCCAAGGGGCGAGTGATCGCCGCTTTGAGCTGCCTGAGGATCTTAGATTGCTGTTGCGAGAGAAGAATGCTGCGGCCAGGGCCTATGGCAGGTACAAAACCGAAGCTAATAGGTCCGCTTTGCGCCACCTCGAGAGAGAGGTCAAGGAGCGCATAGCTGAGCTCCGTGGCAAAAGATGGGATGGTCTGCTAGAAGACATCACGCCGTCACATACTGCCTTCTGGCAGTTAACACGTTCACTGAAGGCAGACTTCGTCTCAGAAATGCCACCTCTAAATATCCCTGATGGGGGATGCGCGTTCGAAGACTCTGAGAAGGCCGATTGCATGGCTGACAGTCTGCAACTTCAATGTACTCTCAGCTCGCAACCAATAGGTCATAGGGATACGAAAACCAGGAAAACCTAGCAACCTACCATCTAGCTACAGACCCATCAGTCTCTGCAGTTCGCTGGGGAAGATTTATGAGAGGCTGATACTAGTTAGACTGCGTAATTCGATAGAGGTGATGCATCTTCTGCCCAATGAGCAGATTAGGTTCAGGGCTAATCACTTTGCCCCCTCTCAAGTCCTTCGGCTAGTGGATTACATCTCGAAACATAAAAATAGAAAGAGACCTCGGTTGACGGGGGTACTACTCTTTGACGTAGCGAAGGCGTTTGACAAGGTCTGGCACGAGGGCTTAATTTATAAGCTCTACACAATGGGAGTGCCGGACAGACTCGTGACCATCATACGAGAATACTTGTCGAACCGTAGCTTTCGCTACTGTATCGAGGGCACCTTCTCGTCCTCTAGGGCCATTGTAGCTGGAGTCCCCCAGGGCTTGGTTCTTTCCCCTACTCTCTTCGCACTTTACGTAAGTGACATCCCCCGTACGAGAGCGGTCGAATTAGCACAATATGCCGATGACACCGCTCTTTATACGGCCCACAGAAACGGTAGGATTCTCTGCTCACGTCTCCAGTCCTCAGTCAACGCACTAGGCGTTTGGCCATTTCCTGAATGGAGAATCGAAGTGAACCCAGAGGAGAGTAAGGCGATGATCTTCACTTGTCAATGGACTCGAAAGATCACGTTGTTTAAAACAGCTATCCCGTGGCCTAACCGCATAAAATATTTAGGAGTTACGCTAGACCGTAACTTATTTTTTTAACAACATCTTAAAAATGTAAGAGCAAGAGCGGCCTTTATTGCAGGTCTTTATAGCATCTTCCAAAATGCAACAAAATGCCCTTAAGGTACAAGTTGCAAATATATGGAACTTGCATACGACCTGTAATGTCGTATGCAAGCATCGCATTCGCACATATCCCGGAGGCTAGATTTAAGCGCCTTCAAACGTTACAAAATAAGATTCTTCGTAGGATGACAGGCGCTCCTTGGTTTGTAAGAAACTCGGAACTACACCGAGATCTCAAGATTCCCTCCATTAGGAAGTATTTTAAAGAAATATCACTACGATATTTTGCTTCGATAGAAAATCACCCGAACCCGTTGGTGGTGGCAGCAGGCGACTACATCCCACAGAGGGATACCCCTCCAAATAGAAGACGTCCTAAATTCGCCATAATAACGCCTGAAGATAACCTGACGGCAAATATTAACTTTAACATTATCACAGTCCCTTCCGCAACGAGCGGCAGGGGCTTAACCGTGGACCGACCAACATCACAGACGCGCACACAACCTTCTCATGTACGCACACTCGTAAATTCAGACACGCCACACCGCGCTCGCCGGCGAGCGCGATGTCGTCTTCCTCGTACAGCGGCTTACACGCAATTTAATCGTGTTTTCGGCCGCTTCTAAAGTTATCCTGTCCTCCCTTTAGATAGCGATCCGAATCAAGGTTTTGTACCTCACTATGAGGGGCTCTCGGATTGTATTATCGCCCCCCACTGTTGTCGTCGATTTTCTTCGTCCATAGGGGTCGGAGCGCAGCGGTGGTGCGGCAGCGGTCTTCGTGCTTCGCTTCGCAGTATCGTCGTTGTCTCCTTACTCAGCGGGCCTCCCTCTCTCGATTCTATTTAGATAAAGCTGTAGAGGTCACTGGACCAACAGCAATACACATACACATAAAAAAAAAACAAAAGAAATCCCTTCACGACCAAGCACAGGGCTCGCTTTCAGAGGGTCCTTAAGTCATTTATTCTTAAAGAAAACGAAGAAGCACTTAAAGCAGTCGTCCAGTTTAAACAGTTTAAGCGGGTTGAAGGGTGCTCAATGTTTTTTTTTTACAGATACGTTAAGTATTTACATTCGTTTTATATGCATATTACATAATATTAGCGTCAGGTAACGCTAATCCTTTGCTATGATAGATGCTGTGGTGGAATTCCTCATGACCGGTAATAAGATTTCTCTCACTTACCAGATTACACTAACTGGTGGACTATGTGGTCGTTTGTAATCCCTACTTTCATAAAAAAGGACTAGGGTGCATTTGTGGTTGTGGAGGTTTTATTGATTAGTCTTCAATTTTCCAGAAATACAAGTCACATGTACATCTCCACATGAAAAATATGGTTGTGGCAGTGCCTGTGACACAGAGTGTCACAGACTAAATGAACGGTGTCCTATTGTGAACATCAAGTGTGTAGACAGGTGCTATTGCGATCAGGGTTATGCCAGGAACGGGAACAATATATGTGTGCCTATCGATAATTGCGGTACGTATCATCGAAATGAAATTCAATTATATGACGGAAGTCCGCTGTGACGAAAAAAATGCAGCAATTTGGTTGATCCGATCTGGATCAGAACTGAACCGAATTCGACCCTGTACTACGCCTTCACATTATTCTAGAATAAAGGAGGTGCACTTACCTCGAGCGAGTACCGTAATTCGGAGAACAGATTTTTAGTAACGAGCATTTTGTCTTATTAAGATTAATGAAAACTAATCCGTTAAATTTTAAATGCTGACGGAAGTAGGCGTTTTTCCATATTCCGTACTAATTTATAATTTGTAATAGTTTATAATTTGTGTAAAAAATAAAATTATTCATTCAATTTTAAATGTCGATTTACCACATGCCCGATGGTGAAGAAAAGCACGATGACGAAACCTGCATGTCTGAGAAATTAGTAAAAAGAAATGATTTAAAGAGATGTGTTAACAAGCAACACATAGATGCCCAGCGGTTGCGACGGATTATAACTAACAATGATATCTCAGTGATTTACCTATACTTTATTATATAAATAATTCATAATTAATAATTTAGTTAATTATCATATTAATTTAGCGTTTGTAAAACATTAATTTAACTTTATTAGTTCGTAATCCGACTTCAATTAATTTGGTAAAAAAGGCGGGTAGAGACGCGCCATTGTGGCGGTTTTTATTAAGACAATCGCTGGACTAACGTCACACTGTTTGAATAAAAAGTGAGTGTATTAGTTATTGGACTGTTTTATTCCACAAGACCCACGAATATTAATACATGTGAAGTCCGCGTGATTTATATATAGGCCTGTTATGTTACCTACCTTCCGAACCTACCGTTGTTACGTGAACCAAGTCCTTCTCGGGCAGCTGCTTTTCCACCCAGGGTAACGGGCCAATTCGAGGCACCCTCTCGGGTGCCCTTGTGTTGGTTACCTATAAATAAAGTCGCGGCCGAGTGCCCAAAAGCTAGGCTACGTTTCAACGTAGTGAAAAGCTGCTAACTCGGCCACTGTTCGCAGTCAGTCATTAAAAAAAACTTACTGTACAATAACGTTAATGTATTGGGCAAATGATATTTTTATCGCTTGCGCATTTCGAGCGCACGCATCTCGGTACACATGACACTTTCTTTTAGCAATCTACGACCTTAAAGTTTTACTCTCATTGCGCCAACAAAGTGTCACTTAAAATAATATATATATATTTTCGACATACAGAGTTAATGTTTATTTCCAGCCGATGCCTGCGGTCCAAATGAAGTAATCAAACTGAATAAAAAGAGTTGTCCCCGGAGACTTGCTTTTCGCTTGTAGCAAAATTTAAATGCGACTCGAGGGAAAAAGGTAAACCGGGATGCGCTTGCAAGGACGGTTATCTAAGGAAAGATATTAATTCTCCGTGTATGCCACTACACCAGTGTCCAGAATTAGCACATTCACCAGATTTTAATTAAAGCCGTTAGTCCAATACAATAAACCGGCTAACACAGATTTTGCTATTGCAGATACATGTAAAAGATATTTTTTACCTTTGTATAAAGAAAGAAATATTGACGTGAACTTAAAAAGTCGAAAGTGTATTATATTTAATAAAGTTATAATTCTTACTATTAGATTTATTTAAAGCTCCTTCAGCCATTACCTCTCCTAGCAGTACAACTAAAGTGATAAAGTCAAACAACTATGTGGATATATTTTATTATATTATTAGTTTGAATACACGGAATTTCTTCAAATAGGCAGATGGATATGTCGATTTAATTGCCGTTGCTCCAAACTGGGATCACTGTTTTGACTTATAGAACTGTATAAAAAAATAATAATAATATGTATAAAAGAAATCCAATTCCAGGTATTCAACTTTTATTACTACGTATTTATATAATATTACTCCATAAATTGTTTTATTGTTGTTTGGACAAGTAGTATTTAGGACATTGGGGTTAAAGAGAAAAATGTGAATGCTAGTAAATACATATTAAAGTTTAGATGATGAATAAAGCTGTGGGTAGAAAGCTTAAGATCTTATATTTTAAGACAAATAATTGAACCATTTCATGTACATATAGTAATCATGACCAGTAGAAATGGAAAAACCTTACATGCTCAAAGCATTGTAATATAATAGCTAACATGTCAGCTCAACGAAACAGGTATGGAAAATAAAAAAATATATAATATATTGTAGTGTAATTATATTTATTAACTTCAGAGGTCACAAAAATACAGCAGTCACATAAATAGTAGATTTAAGTAAGAAATTATATAATAAAGTGCATTCTCTCTGAATATACTTCAGTATAAGAACAAGGAAGCACCATACAGAAAGGTTTTACATATGTAAATGCCTTAGTAGGAAATAAAAAAAACTAAACAAAAAAAAACTTAGTCAAGTGTACCTCATGTTAAAGTATTAACAGTCTTAAAATAATAAAGATTTTTAAGTTTAATCACCATAAGTCACATGTTCACCTTCTATAGATTCTTTAAACAATAAGTTCAATAATAATCAACATGTCTTGTGTTACTCCTCTACTGATTATCTAATTTTGTCAGAAAATAAACAAAGTCTAGAGTTATAACCAAAGTAAAGAAAAGTAGAATTACTAGAAATTCTGTCTACTTACAACTAAGCAAGGCCTTTTATTTTAATAATTTAGTACAATATATCATTGTATTCAATTATTGTAGGCGTCAACAAAGCAACAAAATAAAATCCCAATTTTATTGCATTAACAATAAAATAAGAGATTTTATAAAAAGTCTATAAATACAAGTTATACAGCCTTTCAAATAGATCACCACAAATGGGGCACTGTAACGGGTAATGCTGGTTGCCCTTGGTACATAGGATTCATGTAGTCGAATGAATAACCAACACAATTTGGAATAGTGGGTAGAATTGAGGTGTAAGATGGCTGAAGCTGAGCAGGCCTAGACTGCTGAATAAGATCTGTACGTAACATCTGTAACAAATAAAATTATTCAGTAAGCTGTAAATTCAATATATGATGAATTACTTTATACATATACTCATATACATACATGCACTACATCTATTTTACAACTAAGCATGACCACCTCAACAATTTGCTGGTAGATTGGAAAACAATGTACACCTCCCTTTTAGACACTATCTACACTTTTCTTTTTATTCCTCATATTTAGCCGTTAGCCGTGCATACAATATGGAGAATAATAATATAACTAAATTGAATTGATAGTACAATTTCTTTCTACAATTTAAAATTTTACCTTAATTGTGTTCAGTGCAATCTCGGCAGCTTCCACATGTGCTTGTTGAATCGAGTAGCAAGTTCTGGTCATGAGGGGTCCAACCTTACGAGGAGTTGCCAATAATGGCAGTCCAACTTCTGGCAGATCAACAGAACATACCCAAAGTTCTGTGCCTGTAGGATCAATATACTTCTGGTAATCATATATTGGAGGCACCCACAAATATCTGAAAAAACAAGCAACAGTCTTAGCAGACTCCAAATTTTACTTTATATAATTTATATAAAAATTACCCAAATATACAATATATAGTAGAAGGTAATGTACATGTAAAAAATTACCTTTTGCACATTGCATCAAGCTTAGCTGGAGCCAATGTGTAATTATAATGTGGTGTAACATATGGATATCCAGATATCTTCGAATCCATTGGTGAACACCGTGAAGATTCTCCTGCACAAGCAGACCCAATGCCCTCGTCTTCTTTGGGAGAGTTTGCATATTCTTTCTTCTCCAAATGCTGTTTATAGAGTAAGAGCGTTTGAGAAAGGTCAAGACTGTTGTTAAACTTCGCATTGCCTCTGCTTAGCTTCTGTACCCTGTATAATTCTCTATCTACCGGCTTAGCCCATCTTATCTCAATATTGGTACCTTCGATATCAGCATTTTGTAATTTCGCCATAGCATGCTCAGCATGGTTCCGTTCGTAGAAATGTATAAACGCATAATCATATATTTTTTTAACTCGCTCGATTTTGCCATTTATAGTAGATTCAAAAATATTTTGTATCGATTCCGGGGTTGTGCTTATTTGAAAGTTACGTGCGTATAGAACTTTGACCTGCAAGTTCAAATTGTTTTATTTAGATATACGATCCACACAATGACTAATATTTACGTAGATTAAGATTACTCCAGAAAAAGTGTAACAATACACTCGATACAAAGACTGGCCGCAGGCACAATTGATACAGAGATGTTTATTATAATTAGTTCGCAATTGCTGTAAGACAAGATATAAAAATTAAAAACAAGAGTAGCAGAGCATTAAATTTCTTACCTTTTTCATTTGATCGTCGTCTATGTCTGGTTCCGGTTCAGCCCAGTCAACCATCACCTCTTGGTCCCATAGTTTTACGCATCCTGGTATTAAAGATCGGCGCGCCATGGCGGCCGCTCTGTGACAAGTAAACTCCACAAAAGCGAAACCTCTGTTAAGGTGTTTGTCGTAGCAGTTTTTATACAAAATCACGTCGACTATACCAGCCACTCGCTTAGACAGTTCCTCTAAGATTTCATCCTTGGTTTTAGTCTTCGGTATACCGCCCACGAAAAGACGACAGTTGTCGACGGATTTAACCACCCCTATTTGCCGCCGTGCTCTAATTTCAAAGCCGTTAAGTTCTTTCACTGCGGCAGATGCTTCGGACTTCGAGCAGTAAGTCAAGAAAGCGTATCCTCTGTTGGATCCGGAGAAGTCCATCATAAGCCTCATTTCGTATATTTTGCCGGCTTTCGAGAATATCGGGACCAGTTCATCTTCGAAGATTTCTCTAGGCAATTTGCCGATGAAAATTTCGCACCCTTTCGGTGGTGGCGGTCCAGTCCAGTCAGGAGGGGGTCCGAACTTCCTCTGCCCATTATGCTGAACAATCGGATATCCCGTCTTTTTCATTAGTTCTAATAACTTACGCGTCATCTCAGGCCCTTTTTCTACCATTTTTGAAAATCAACGAGACTCGTGCGCACGTTAAATCAACTGTTCGACGAAAGGACGGCGATACAAAGCGGTGGCTGCCTTTATATTGTGCCGACAAACATTCGCGGCGGCTGTGACGTCACATTTTAATTTGGCGGTACTTCGATACATTTACCATCTCTTTTTTAAAATAATAATAAATAAATTACAATTAGTAATAGAATTTAATATTTAGTCAATTAACATACGCAGACTATCGTATGTTGTAAATATTTCTAATTTTGAAATAATTAGAGATATCAAATAGGTTTATATCCTTAAAAAAAGAGTTGAAAAGAATAATCAGTAAGTGCTTGTAATTGTAAGAAAAATATATTAAGTATAAAATAGCGATTACATTAATTGATGTATTTGAAGGGAATTGTTTATTTACCAAATAACTAGTTATTTAATCATTTTATGCCATTTCAAGTCAAGTAATATTACAATCATTTTTGTACTTTTATATTGATATTTGTAATAAAGCAATAACGACAGACATTAACAATAGTATAGTCGTATTCAGACTTAGGGTTTCTTTTCATATGAAAAATATTTAATGAAAGTAAAAATTAAGTATGTATAAGTTGTTATTTCGAGCCTTTCAACACTTAGCAATAATATTAACTCATTATTATTTTACAAAACAGTAATATATTCACAATAAGCATTTAAACACATATTTAATTATTATTTTTGTATATAAACTTTTTACAATAAATAATTTAAGCCGATACAGTATGTGTTAGTTTTAAATACATTTATAGTTAACTGTAGTTAGATATAAAACTGTATTTGCATATATTCTTTTAGCTCATAATGAAATATTAAAGTCATTACATCGATTCGAAACACTTAAAAGTAATTTCTTTTAAATTCTATATAAAAAAATTCAAACTAGTGGTTACAAAGTTCTATGTGAGTTTACTTTTGTACCTCATAGATGGCAGTGTAAAATACAAAGTTAGCCTATAGGGTTAAAATTATTACATGTAGGTAGGTAGGGTTAAAATAATTACATGTAGTACCTTTTCAAATTTACTTGATATAATTTTAACAAAAAGTAATTCTATATGAAAAAAATGTACAATTAATTACGTGGCATAACCACTTTGCGGCTTGAAAGTGGAGTAGGAATTAGTGTAGGGCATTGATTTATTATGTTATGCTTTCACAGGATATCAGAGCAAAATAACCATTCAGTACCGCTGTGTTTAGTCTGGTTAGTAAAGGGAACCGACAAGTTACTGGCAACGAGACAATGTTAGGCCTCTGGAATGGCAAAGCGTCTTTCTTTTTATTCCTTGTGGATGGATGCAAGTTTGGGCTGCGGTGATGATTCATAACACTTTAAAGGACGTGCATATTATATTAGGTATAATTACTCGACCGTTAAAACATTTGTCCCAGGGTCGATTTCCAGCTGAAGTCAATAGGTGTACACCACAATGTGAATGTATATAAATAATGAAAATCGTGTCTATGCTGAATGACTACGTCGGAAATTATTAGGCAATTAATATATGCTGTGATTTAAATATATATATATATATATATATATATATATATATATATATATATATATACATTTGACGGCCGCCTAATTAGCGGCATAGTAGAGTACCGGCTATTGTGGTGTAGATGTCTTCATTTGATTCCCATTCGAGGAACATTTGTGTTTTATATTGTATTACGTTTTGTAGTTGTGGTGTTTCCTGCAGTTTAGCTATAAAAAATACGTACGAATAATTTTTTTTTTCAATAATACATTAAAGTGATAAAAATAAAGAAATAATTCGACAGTATTGTTAATTTTAATTCATTCACCAAAATTTCTGTGAAATTCATGTAAAAAAAGTTTCATAAGCCTGATATTTTAGGTGGTTTAGGGTATGGTCTGCGAGACTAAGTCGTAGGTTCGAATTCGTGATTTGTCTATGGTCGCGAACCATTTCTAACCAGCCAAGCATTTTAAGCTTTGTTCGACTGGTATATCATTTACCAGCGTATTTTTTTTTAAATATGTTTCTGTGTAGTAGGCATGAGGCGACAGAGCCACGAATTATGAACGATATATGAGTTATTGGCAACACTATATTCAGGCATCGAGATCCTTTTGAGTATACGTTCTCCCTGTGATAGCCTTGGCTTGCAAATCACAGTAAGGTTAGCATTACATGACAATAACCACGGTATGCAAAACATCAATGTTATGAACTCTGTGTGTGAAAGAGAAAAGAGAAAAGCTCCTTTTCCCACACACTTAATCTTTTCACTTTTCACTAATTATATAAATAAAAGCGGGATAGGTTGTTAATAAAACTGTTTCATTTTTGTACATATATCAGCTTCATAACCCAAATCCACTGCAGCAATGTGGCAAGATAGCTGGTATTTAGTTAAGCGGCATCTTAACTACACTTTGGCGGCACATAGAGTATATTGTTTATTGACTGAAGTCAAATGATTTTGGTGTCGTCATAATGTTTTGCGAAAATCTGGAGAACTTCACGCCCAATGTTGCATTAGTGAAACAATGATTCGGTTACTGACTCCAATATTAGCGCAGAGAACTGACTCGCACATTTCACATCTAAGTATCGGTCATCTATGGTTATTTATTGAAGAGTTGATAGGTAAGATTTTAGTTGATAGACCTGCAACTGATATGAATAAGAAAACGGTGAGACGGTAAATGTGATTCAAATATTCAACTTAATTGTTCAAATTGGGCGACTTTAAGAATAACGCCAAACCAACCATTTTGAGGAATTGCTTTGAATTAACTTATAATCAACAAATGAATTTATTATTATTAAGTATAAGTCGTAAGATTTTTAACATCTTTTTGAAATTATGTCTTGAAAATAGCCGACAAAATATGAATCTTATCGTTTTTTTTAATAGCAATAACAGTAACAAACAAGCACAGTTCACCTGATGGTAAGTGATTCCTGCGGCCCATGACATCTATATTCATCCTTGACAAGGAATCATAATGCAGATGCTTTGTCACCCCTGAGGACTGAGATGGAATACCTCGTCACCAGTAATAAAGGATCCCTGCACTCACCAGACGAAACACAGCAGCGTTAAGCTGCTATTTACGATGGTATTGTGAGGGCGTGGTCCTACCCTGGTCCAACTGACCCATTCATTCTGCTGCTAAAAACAAACTGCAGTGTAGCTCTACCTCTAACAAAGTAAAGTATAGGATCTAGGCTTTATTACTATTTAGTTCATATGTATGTATCTACCTTATCACATAATTTACGAGTTTTTTTTTTGCTTTTTGACTATTAACAACGCTATAACATTATTAATATTCCAGTTAACCACTCCAACTAAGCTGCAAATGCTTGGAGATGGTTCACAATAGTATAATGGTGGATTCGAACCTACGACCTTAAGTTTCGCAGACCGTACCCCAAACCATTAGGCTATTGACGCTTCAAAATTATTACATGATCGCATTTAACATTTTATAGTAAAAACTATCACGATTTAAACTATAAAGGTTTTTTTTAACAATCACCGGGTCAATCTCTGACACATCGTTTATGAGGAAGTATATAAGATTGGAATTCTTAGTGAATCAATGTTACTATTTCTTGCACATAGATGGCGCTTATATTACAGGTTATAGATATAGGAAAAATAAACTGGGATCAGATACAGAAGACACTGATAGATTATTAGGTTGGCCAGACGACGCTGATGTTGTACATATATATATATATGTAAACAGAAATAAACATACAATATTACATTTAATTTTTTTATTTTATTTAATTCTTTATTGATTATACTTACAAATACGCAATATTTCACAATTTACACTGCTCACACTGACTTACAAAACTAAATTATCACATCAATTCAATACATAGATCTCTTTTCTGAGATAATATCAGTAAATTTGAGCGTTTACGTGCGACAATAAAAATACATATTTACGCGAACGCTAACGATATATTAAAATAATGAAGTATAAGTGATAGATAGATTTATTTTTGATTAATGTTATCTCCTGAAAATAACTGACAAAATTTGGATAGGGTTATATAAGTGGAATAAAATCTTAGAAGATAAGGATAACATAAAAAGAAGAGCATTTAATATTTTCTGTCAATGACAATCAGGATTTAATAATGGGTTGTTTTAAAAATTTGACGTTATTAGTTTATGTAAGAAAACACTGGCTACATTTCTTAAATAAACATTGATTTTATAATGTATAGATAGATATCACAAAATATATAGGATTATATATATGTATAAATAAATAATTAATTATACAAATGTTTCACAATCTAAGTAAAAGTATATTATATTATATATAGAAGAAGATTTACAACTAATATACATTGCAAAATTCTGGTTTAATTATTAATACTCATTACAAAATCAAAGCATTACATGTATAACAATGTAAGGTAAAAAGTTATTAAGTAATGACGTTTTAATTTATTAACTTGATTAAAAAAAAGCATTTCATTGGACAACAAAGATAAAAATACGCAAATTGTATAAATAACTGCACACGATTAAAATTATGCTAACTACAATTTTAAAAATATTTTTACGAGTAAAACAAAGCTACTATTTCCAACACACTTGTTGTATGTTGTTCTATTCGTTTTATTTATTTTTTATTTATTAGGCGATAAAGGCTAATGTATATAATTGTTATTTGTGCAAATTATACAAGCTTTAAACAGGGTTTTTCTATAAAAAAATACAGTTTTGACCAGTGTTGCTATTGTTACAGTTGTGTTTTATGGCCAATAAACAAAGATAACTTTTTTTAAATATTATTATATTTTAAAATTGTGGTAACTTTATATTTAAATGTCAGATACTCCCAAATTATAGAGTATAAAGGCAAGTGTCTTTTTATATAAAGCATTCTCAATATGTACGAACTTACGACGCCTTACGGCTGTAACTAGAGGGTAAAATTTGAAGGAATGTGATACTACTAGAATTTTAATGGTTATATTTTATGGTTGTGCCACTGTGATCACTGCTACATACTATGATACAATATAAACGGTTATTCACGGTGCTTTAATAGCTAATATTAATTAAAGTTACCAATATTTTGTGCTGTTTCTCCCTTAGCTTCACTTCATCAGCAACAGTCAGTTTAAGGTCGTAGGCTCTAGCTCTACTAGCGCTATTCTGTCCATGTTTATTTTCGGTTGAAGATCCATATTAGATGCTCTTCATTACTTAAACTGTACAAAGCTATGGGATGGTTCACAATTAATTGGGTTATTTCATAATAATAGAGGCTATTTATGAACAAAATCTACAGCCTGCTAATGAGAACATGAAATTATCTTTCTGTTATTATACGACTTTGATAATTGCATTTTCTCCTTATCAATACCCTAATATATATTATATTAGGTAATAAGGTATTTGATAATAACGTCGTCGTAAATGTAAAATGATATATTAAATATTTTATATATTTCATTAAATATTTCAAGTCATATTAAATATTTCTACTATAAATTAGTGTTTAAGATATCAAAAAATTAGAATAATTATCGTGTATACTATTGTATTGTATGCAATCGTTACATTTTTTTAATTTTACTATGTATTCAGACGAATAATATATATATTTTTTTCATTATGAAATTTTTACTTTTCTTTATTATAATTATAACCATTATATTAATACCAATAAATCATTCCAGGTAAAAATATAATATTTAATTTCTTTAGTTATGGTGTAAAAAACGTAGTCATTTACTATATCTATGCCCTGTCGATCGTGTCAAATGTAATACTGTCAAAGCTTTAGGAATACATAATTTTATTGATTATCCCACAACTTCTGTTTTGTCAGTGATTTTCTATAGACAACGTTTACATGATTAGTTGATATTTTCACTACATTTCACTATGTTCCATGGCTTTATTGTCGTAACCCCTAGTTGTTGTGACGGAAGCGCCGTCTGTGTCGAAACTGGCATCACTGTCGTTCTCTATCACCCAAGCTTGCTTCTCACCGGAACAAAGCCAACCGTACACGATCGCACCAAGGAGGTAAATGGCACTCGATATGAAGAACACAATACGCCATTGCTCAGCGCTCTGGAAATATAAGGAAAAAACTAAAACAACAGCCTAAAATATTTTTTTTTTTTTCGAGCTGAAGGCCGCTGTTAGCCCGAGAGCTTTTACAGTTTCACCGGGTTGAGAGGTGACCGAGCGCTTATGGCACTCAGTGGAGACCTCTATATATAGGTAACCAGCACAAGGGCTCGGCTTGGACCGTTACCTTGTTTCGCGAGAGCGTCTGACTCGAGGGTGCCCGAGAGGGCCGAACCTCGGCTCGGTCAGTTGCTTCTGACAGAGGATTCTGTAAATTCGCTATTATTATTAGCTATCTGTACGACCACTTCGGAATGCGTGGGCGCTGGAGAAGAAGTGGCGAATATCCTTGTTTGCGACGCCCTCGCCGTAAAATATTGTATTGCAAGTGAAATGCATAAATTTTTACACCATTGATATCGTCAATATATATCCTATAATTTTAATAATAGACAAACTCAATTATATTGAAATTGTACATAGCTCAACATTTAAATTATATAATTTTTGCATTTTAACTGAAATATTTTTCATAAGTTAATTTACACATAATTGTCACTCAGATCTATTAACTACTAACACAACAATTATATTTCATCTGCTTGTCTCAATTCGCCGCTCTACTTATGGCACATTGTAGTTGCACGATTTTTTTTTAAATTCTTATGGAATCAATTTATCAGGCACTATAATATAACGCAATACTCCAATGCATCTGCATTATGATTAATAGGAATCACCTATCATCAGGTGAACTGTGATCTCATTTTCCAATGTCATTTATTATACAAAGATACATGAAAAGCTACCGTGGTTGCGTATACGTCCCATATATTACTATAATGAATAAAATGAACGATCTCACACTGTACCTCACGAAAAGTGATTCTTGCGGACCTTGAACTGCAATTGCAACTTGAAATTCATGTTTATTAAGGAATCATAATGCAGATCCGTTAACAAAGATGAAATGGCATGTCATCACCCATAATGAGGTCTCTATAACTTTTTTTTACGTTAGAGCATTGCTGTTGGTCCAGAGACCTTTACAGCTTCATCTAATTAGACTCGCGAGCGGGAGGCCCGCTGAGTAGGGAATCTCTACGAGAAGTCCTGTGTGACGGAGAGCTGACCAGTAATATACTCAAACGATAGAGTTCTAATAGAATAATAATCGTTTGCCATATTATACCTTATCTGTGACGATAGATCCAGCTAGTGGTGGACTTATAATGCCAGGTAATGTTGCAATTGTGTTGGATAGACCCATGAGTACACTAGCGTGCGGTGGGGCGATGTCCAAATGGTTGACGCTGAAAAAAAAAACTTCTTTTAATGTTGTCTAGATAGATGGATTAAACGAATTTAATATTTTCTTAATATTTACATTCGCCAATAGCCTTAGCAAAAATCCAGCACAAGAATTTAAAATTAGTTTGAGTGATTGACGGGAACGTAATAAACTAATTTTAATAACACTGCTAACTGTATTGTTAATAAAAATATAAAAACCTTATGTGTATTTAAATGACATAGCGCCTTTCATCAATTTAATAGCAAGAGTAGAACAAATAACCGTGATGAGACTTAGAGAAAACCCTGTCATCAAATGTATTTTTATATTAAACTCATTGTAGTTATAAGGATTGTTCGATAGATGGCGCTATCGTTAATTATTATGTTATGTGTATCGTTAAGTATCATATTTTAGATATGATTTCATTATAAAGATTAGTTCACACTGAGTGTCAGTTTGTCATTCTTAGTTTCATTAAACAAATTTCTTAATGAAGAATATAGTAGATATTTTGCTGCTCCTCGGGATTTCTTACCAGTTATTAATTAAATAAAGAATTTTTTTAAATTAATTAATTGATAAAATGATAAATTGATACATGCCACTGACGTTCACAAGGCAACATGCAGCTAAAACTAAAATAGAGAGTGATATGTATTTATATACATATTATAGATTAATGAATAGAAATATAAACATTAAAATCTTCTTATATTTATGTAAACTATAGTTTGCCATAAGGTTCCATCACTGAGGTTTATGTTGAGGTGAAACCACAATGCTGGGTGCAGTGATAACCGAGATTTTGAGATTACAGTTACGAAATACATGGCATATTTCTCGCAACTGGCAATACTAATTTATTTATGTTTTTTTTTTTTTTGTTTCATTTAAAAATCACAACAGCCTTATTCCTAAACTGTATTTATATTAAATAGTTTATTTAATTCATTATATCAAACTTCCTTAATAACCAATAATGTTTACGTAATATAATGAAATATTTACCTAAATCCGGACCAAGCGAACCCGCCCAAACCCACTGCAATGGTGAGAAAAATGATGCAGACGACTACGTTGCTTGAATACGCTGCGGCCACCATGAATATTGTCTGAAACGAAATATAGCGGGTTTACTGTTAAGTGGCAGTTCACGACTTCACAACATATATGACAATAACAATGTCTCAAATGTAAACCTTTGACCACTAAATTGGTTTTCTTTAAAATATAAAACGAATCTGCCTTTGCTGAATCGAAACTGAGCTAGCGTCAAATCAGCATCGGAAAATATTCGTTTCCAAAGCCTTGCTATTGTGTTTACTTAACATGGTAATGTTATTTTTTTTTAGTTTTTTTTTTGTGATCAAAAATAACTATTCTACGAGTGCGTTGTAGGCGACTATGGAAATTATCAGAATAACTTTTTCTATACTAATATTAAGCTGAAGAGTTGAATTTTTTTTAAATTTAAAACGCTACGACCAAACGCCGGGGGGAATTGTTCCTTTTGAGAGGTTCCGTTGCGTGTGCTACGTAAACGGTTAAACTTACGCAAAAATCATGTATGACGGAATTGCCTCCATTTAAAAGTTCTAATGGATTCTAGTGTATATATGTATGTATATTATGGAAGGCATGTATTTTGAGTAGTCAAAAAAGCTAAAAGCCGCGTAACGAAACCATAGTGCGATCCAGATACATTGCACAACGCCATCTACCAAGCTTATATGTAAACGTATTTATAATAGTTATTCCTAAAATTTATATCAGGTCCTTACATATGAAATTTAAAAAAGCATTTTATATGGAAAAAGTTATAAACGTTTGTTTTACGAAGTTATATCAATCGAAGTATGTATGTACCAATATTATCCCTTTCATTATTATTTAAGCGGTTTGGAATGCCTCAGCGATATTGACTTTTTTTCCTTGCATGAAATTGTCCAAATTCCAAAAAAAAATGGTAAACTGTTGGAGTAAGCTCCCCATATGGTGGGTGTCGGTGATATTCCAATCGCAGCTTTC
This sequence comes from Teinopalpus imperialis, assembly GCA_029286865.1. NCBI lineage: Eukaryota > Metazoa > Arthropoda > Insecta > Lepidoptera > Papilionidae > Teinopalpus > Teinopalpus imperialis. The sequence continues at coordinate 578,662 of JAGSMU010000026.1, read as the reverse complement.
CATCATGGTTTGCAATTGTTGACAATACAGATCTGTCGTAATCGTCTGGCCAGGTCTTAGGAAGCTGCTATATATGACACCAGTACTGGTCCACCAAACACTTGTGTTCCTTTTTCTGGGTCTACTTTAGCTTGGTACAGGATGTGGCCGGTTCTCCTGGGCTCAACCACTGTGATGAGCATTTCCGATTGTCGTACAGTATCCATTTTTCGTTACAAATAACGATATGATTCAAAATTCCCTCGTTATTGTGACGGTTGAGTAATGTAACACAGCGTTCAATGCGTGTTTGTTGGTGTCCATCACTCAATTCATTTCACCTATTTTTCGAGTTTTTTCGCCTTTCAATTTGTTTCAAGTTAAAGTAATCTCTCGAGCTGTTTCTGTAGCGCTAGTGCCACGGTGGAACTTATATTCATAAATAACGCGATGTTTCAAGTTTACCATTTAGTTAATGTCAAAAAAAAACAAATGGCGCGAAAACAATTGAATCACTAAATTCGAAACACAAATACAGAAGCCTAAATTTTAAATGCATTTGAATTTGGAATTCCTAACCTGACACCAGGTTATTTGAGATCAAAGTGGCCAGTTCAACACAACGCCAATTGCGAGTTTCAGACCAACCATCATACGAACAAGACCAGGCTGTATGGACTAAAGTCCTTTGTCTTTCCCATTAGGGATAAATTAATATCATCATCATCATCCACGCCAATTGTATATGTAAACACTTAATATAAGAAGCTTTCATATTGATTTTCATGATGATGTTTCTTCCTTCAGAAAGGACGAACTTCCCATATGAACTATCAACCTCTAATTCACCCTCTCAGGTGTGAAATTACGCCGATATACGTATACACATGCACCTATGGTGCATTTCTCTTTAAACAGAACCAGGTATATGAATTTTTGGTTTTACTGTTTACATTTCCATAGAACCGTTCATCTTATTTCATTTTCACGAATGAATAAATATCAAAATAAATTAAATATCTTATTTTACCCCTTTAGGGGTTAATTTTCCAAAAATCTAGGATCTATATCACTAGATTTATATCCCTACGTTTATTGTAGGCTTGATTGCCATCTGTTAGTTAATAAAGATTTACAAAAATTATATCACAAAATATGTGAACACATTTTGTAACCAAAGCCTATATTAAATCATTTTTCATGGCTTAATTAGTATATGTAAAGAAATCATACAAATGTCCACCTGTCCATATTTATCAGGTTAAAGTTTGAATTATAAAAAAATTCCACCTGCGATAAAAATGCACCGCAGTTGAAGATCTTCCTTATATTGGTACGAGACAAGGTGCCACGCCTCAACAGCCAGTCTGCCAAATGGCCAGCGAATTGTAGCACTATCGCCATGGCCAGATACGGTACCGCCGACAACCAGCCCGTCTGTGATGTCTCGAACTTGAATACGTCTGTAAATTGTAATCATTAATTTTTTTGTAAGATATCATTATTTTATTAATAATTATCATTATATTTGGAATATTCATTTGTAACTTTGCCTGGCTACTCAATAGCATAAATAAAATACTATAAAACTAAATAAATACAATATATTAACAATAAATATATAAGGACCATCCCAGACGAAAGTCCCTCGACATGGGGAGTTCAAACGGGTCGAGGTCAGGTCAGGTGGGTAATTATTATTACAAGTATAACCGTATATAATAATAAAACAGAGATAGAATAGAAATTAAAACATATTTAATAGATATAACAGGGCCTTCAGTCTATTCTGAGTCGGTAGAGCTCGCAGATGCTCCTCTGGTGTTGCGGATGTTCATGGGGGGCGGTGATCACTTACGATCAGGTAGGCTGCATGCTCGCTTGCCACTTATTCTATAAAAAAAATATGAGTCAAATAGGACATTTTCAACAGTCACGCTACAGTATATTTGCAGCTGCGGCATAAATGTATGGGCTCTCACAGAATATCAAGAATATCAGGCGTAACGCTGCTGCCTTTCGATTTGTGAGTGAAGAGCACATCACCTTTCTTCAGCGCATCAGCGACTCCTCTGGTGTTGCGAATGACCATGGGCGGCGGTGATCACTTCCCATCAGGTGAACTGCTTGCTGCAGTCGTAGTTCCTGACTATACCCAAAATCTTCAGGTGAACAGCGTGCTCGTACATCACGTCAACGGACGCGATGTTTAGTGGTCCAAGTAAATGACTGAAGAGACACGGTTCCCGGGTCGGATGGATATTACTAATCTAAGACCTGAAGAAGATTTGAATAGCTTCTACCAAACTTATTGCTAACGAATTACATTGCATTAGGGAAGAGTCATAAATGAATAATATCTATCTATAATCTAATATCTCTATAATTTTAGGTCGTTACATATGAAATTGACGTTTTGTCTAGCAATTCAAATATATTTCAAATTTAGGCTTGTGTATTTGTGTTTAGAATTTAGTGATTCATTTGTTTTAGCACCATTTATATGTAATAAAATATTAAGTATAATAATATATAAATATATATAATAAAAATAATAATATGTAATATAAATATCAGTGAATATAATATAACATATTTATCCATATCTATATCTACACACAACCGAACAGCGTCCGCCTTTCGATGGGTTTTTTTATGTTTTTTGGCTGAAAATCAGCGCTGTGTTACATCTTTGTAGCACAGCATATGCTTAGCCAACCCCTTTTCGGCACAAGGCTTTTTTTTTTCTAGATGTTAAATTTAATTTCTTTTGTTATTTTTCTGTTTTGATTTACATTTTTGTGCTTGTTTTGTTTTGTCCTCTTGTGTCGAATAAATGTTTATTCTATTCTATTCTATTTGTTTTTGCCATGACATCCTTCTGTTAACAAAATGGAAAACTTGAAATATCGCGTTATTTACGAATATGAGTTCCACCGTAGGGCACCAGGGCTGTTCCTACAGCTCGAAGGATTAAAGATGTGTGGTAGGAAGCTACCGTAAAATAAAGCACACTACGTTTTAGGATCCAACGTTTACGTTCTGGAGATTTTGACCTCCAAAACAAACCCCACGTACGGTCGGAGGCACAAGTTGACAATGATAATTAAAAGTGATCGTGGAAGCGGATCCATCGCAAAGAACGACAGAGTTAGCGACAGGCTTCGGTGTAAGTGACAAAAAAAATTAAATACACTTGAAACAAATTGGAAAAGCGAAAAAGCTCGAGGAATGGGTACGCATGAATTGAATGAAGCACATCAACAAACACGCATTGAAAGCTGCGTTAAATTACTCAACCGTCACAATAACGAGGGAATTGTGAATCGTATCGTTACTTGTGATGAAAATAGATGCTGTACGACAATCGGAAACGCTCATCAAAGAGGTTTAACCTAGGAGAACAGGCCAAATCCTGTCCAAAGCGAAAGTTGACTCAGAAAAAGTTATTGGTGAGTGTTTGGACCAGTGCTGGTGTCGTACACTACAGCTTCCTAAGATCTGGCCAGACGATTATGGTAGATCTGTATTGTCAACAATTGCAAAGCAATGATGGAAAAGCTCGCCGTTAAACAACCGAGAGTGGTCAATTGCTCTAGCCCACTGATGCTTCATGACAATGCTAGACCTCCATACTTCAGGACAGACGGTTCCTAAATTAGAGGAGCTGCGATTGGAATGTCTCCTGCACCCACCACATTCCCATGACCTCCAACAGATTACCACTTTTTTTGGAATTCGGATAATTACTTGCAAGGAAAACAATTCAATTCCGACGAGGTAGTCCAACTGTTTACATAGATTTTATTGATTCTAGCTATCAATTTTTTTTCAGCAATGGAATCAATGAACTACCTATACAATGGCGAATATAGGAAGAAAAGAATAGAAAAAAGAGAAGGAATAATGGTTCAAACTTCGATTGATGTATAATTTAAAAAAAAAAAGTTTTTTACTTTTCCATAATACGCCAACTTCATATGTAAGGATGTAATATATTCTTCCCGTTAATTGCATACGGTAACAAACCTAAGATACCGCCATGGTGGAAATTTGACAGGATGACATCACCTCGAGATACATGCATGACAGATGCAATTCTCGCCATTATCTACCAGGAAGACTTCATCGCGAGCATTCAATCGCAGTCCTTAAGGGTGACAACGCATCTGCATTATGATTCCTCATCAAGGATGAATGTAGATGTCTTGGACCGCAGGAATCACTTGCCATCAGGTGAACTGTGTGCTCGTTTGTTACTCTCAATGTAATGTAATAAAAAAAAAACCTCGCAATTGTTAAATATCTTGTCAGAATTGTTACATTCAGTTCAGTGCTCAATATGATGCCGAGGCTAATGCCAAGTAATGATTAATACCTTGCATGAATGTGGGCAGAAATGTCAGGAGCGTGTAAAATCCCCAGTTTTCACTGAAATGCGCCATGACTATCGCCCACACCGGACCCGAGGTCAACATAGCGCACCATGGATGACGAATCTTTGATCCTTCCACTGTCTGTGTTCCACGGGAGTCCTGGGATAGACGTAAACATCAGTAAACATGTAAACCACCAGGCTAGAGTATCTAAATCATGAGTGGAACAACAAACAAGCTGAACCATCTCTATTAAAACCATACAAAATATAAATACAAAGAGAAATAAATACTTATTTTAGATTGTAAAGTTACGGATGACAAGGCCTAACATTTTCATCCTCGCTAATGAATCAAAATGTAGATGCGTTGTCACTTTGGACTTGCATGGAATGCCATGCCTTGTCAAAAGTATAGGTCTCCGGTTAGGTTAGAAATTTATCTGTATGGGTAGATAAAAGTTATTTTGTTTATTAAATTTTTGGGATTACATAAAAGCTTCATGGGATAAAAGTTCAAAGAATCTTGCTTTGTATTGCAAGGTAACATTTTTTTTTCTGTATATTTTTATTACCTGTATATATTTGAGTTCGGCTGCAGTTATATGCGGATCTTTTTCAGGGGATTCTTTCACAACCAACCACCAGATCGTCGTCCACACTAGGCCTGTGATACCTGTAAAATTGCATCAATTAATTGTTTATTTATTATATATGTCCCTTAAATAAATAGTAGTAATAATAATAATAATTTTAGTTTACAAGGCATTACTGGCATTAGCCCATTGATTCGTTATAATTAAAACAGTGTAGGTTGGACCCCAATGCTTATTCAAGTGCTGATGTTTGAAATAAAACATAAAGTTGGAAGCGTGCGAAATATGATCGTCCTTTTTCTTTTCTGCACGCATCGTACCGTTTTTTCTTTTTTGTTGATTGAGATGAACTCAGTTTGACAATTGTTTACCACGTCACAAATACGACAAATCCTGCGCAAGTTTAGGATACTAGGGTATATATTAAATTATAACATTATTACTAGAAATAGAAAAAAATCACCATTTCTGTTCACGACAAAAAATTAAAATCAAGTATCATGTTATCATGTTGAAATTGAAATTAATTGAGTTTTAAAAGAATATTCAACACAATAAATGATTTTAATTTTTGGTTGTGTTTTTTATATCAGTCACCTAACATAAGTACAATTATAAATAAAGGTGTGAACGAGTGAACTGTGCGAACGCGCCAATTGAAATAATTTTATCAGCTATTCGGATGTGGGTGAAGAGAGTGGACGCATGAATGTTTACCTGGTACCCCCAGCCCAAAAACATGATACATGTTAAAATAAAATCTAACCAAAAACGTAGAATATTCCAGGCCAGCCGGTATAGTGGGCGAGAAGGGAGCAGATCGGCATAGAGACCACGGTGCCAGCATAGCTGCCGCTGAAGGCGAATGTGGCTAAGCGTGCTCGCTCCTCACTCGGCGCCCAGCGGGACCACACCGCGTGAATGCACGGGTAAGTAACCCCCTGTAAACACGACATGAGTTTATACTTTCTTAACGCTTGAATAAAAGTCATCTGAAAGATAAACAACGTGATAAAATGAGAAAAATCACAGATCATAGAATAACATATAATAATAAAACAGGCCATAAGAATGTCGAAGTTATCCGAAAGAAACATTTAGGTAGTATAGTTATACAAACACACAGACTGTTCACACAGTCGGCTCAGTTAATTTTCTAAATACACTCAACGTCAAAAAAAACTCAAGCGTCATTCTTGAGGCGTTTTTTTTGCTCACGAGTGTACAAATAATTCAAAATTGTAAGCATAATAATTTCGTTACGGTTTTAATTGAAACTGATATTTTCGGTTAGTAATAATAATAGTATAACGTAGTTTAATATTTTTATAAGTTATGCATTCTTTTTTTAAACTTTAGTCAATAAATTTGTATATTTTCCTTATCATCATCATCATTTCGGTTAGTAGTAATAATAGTATAACGTAGTTTAATATTTATATAAGTGAAGCGCTTTTTTTTAAAAATTTTAGGCAATGAATTTGTATATTTTTCTCATAATCATCATTTCGGTTAGTAGTAATAATAGAATAACGTAGTTTAATATTTTTATAAGTTATGCATTCTTTTTTTAAACTTTAGTCAATAAATTTGTATATTTTCCTCATCATCATCATCATTTCGGTTAGTAGTAATAATAATATAACGTAGTTTAATATTTTTATAAGTTAAGCAAACTTTTTTTCAAAATTTTAGGCAATAAATTTGTATATTTTCCTCATCATCATCATCATTTCGGTTAGTAGAAATAATTGTATAACGTAGTTTAATATTTTTATAAGTTAAGCGAACTTTTTTAAAAATTTTAGGCAATAAATTTGTATATTTTCCTCATCATCATCATCATTTCGGTTAGTAGAAATAATAGTATAACGTAATTTAATATTTTTATAAGTTAAGCGAACTTTTTTTACAATTTTAGGCAATAAATTTGTATATTTTCCTCATCATCATCATCATTTCGGTTAGTAATAATAATAGTATAACGTAGTTTAATATTTTTAAAAGTTAAGCGTTCTTTTTTAAAGTTTTAGGCAGTGAATTTGTATATTTTTCTCATCATCATCATTTCGGTTAGTGGTAATAATAGAATAACGTAGTTTAATATTTTTATAAGTTATGCATGCTTTTTTAAAATTTTAGGCAATGAATTTGTATATTTTCCATTATTTTTTCATCATCATCATCATGTCAGCCCATCACTAGTTCATTGTTGAATATTGACATTTCCAACAGATTGCCACATAGTATGTTTTAATTAATCGAAAACTTTTCTTCATTGATGTCATAGTTGATTTTAGAAGAGCTAAATTAAAGATACTCAACCTCGTGAATGACGCTTGAATTGTTTTTTTTGCTTACTAGTGTACATGTAGCACGAATTGTTCCACTTGACCGAGGTAGGGTGACGTCTTTCGGAATAACAGCATAAAATAGTAGTTTAGCGCTGGTGAGTTCCGTATGTTGAAAGAAAGAAACTGGAGACCTTATTTATTACTGACATATTATGATAGTATATTACATTCCATCTTAGTCTTTAGGGGTAACAACACATCTGCATTATCATGTATGTTGCATTATTATCGACGATAAATGTGGACATCATATAGTTGCGGCATAAATCTAGTAAAAAAAAGTGGATGAAAGCGGATGCCAGTGAAAGGCCAATGTCTTGAAGTGCAGTTAAATGTGCAATAAAATAAAAAACAAACCTCAAAAAGACCTTCGATGATTCTCACGGTGATTAAGAGTGCAGTGCTAGTGTGAGCCAGTGGTGGCGTAAACAGGGTAAGTAGAGACGTGGCTCCGATACCTATCGCGAATACCCTGTAAGGAATGTAATAAAAAAAATATGATAAAAAAGAAAAAAAAAGAAAAGCACCCTTTTTTTTGTAATTCTAACTTTATTGTTTAATATTAGGCAACGAGATATTTCACACATTTGGCCTTTATATTTAAGAATGTAGATAGGGGAGAGTGTGTATTGGCCTTTTAGTCCGTCTTTTCTTGTCGTATAAGGCGACTAAAAGAGTATTACGGGTTCGTGGGCAATCAAGGTTTAGAATCTCATCGTCTACGATAGCGAACCCTGGGAAAACGGCAACAAAGAGTGGATCCGAGTTGTCGTAGCACACCGATAGGGTGCTAGGGGAGGTGAGGCTTCCCTTAGGATGTGCTTTGGCTCAGTACAGAGGGCCACCGGTATGTAAGATCCCGGGCCCCGATCTCAATGCGGAGAGGGGACAGTGTATAATTTTTTTAATGGTAGAGCATGAACCGGTATCCGCGCCTCGAAAAGGCCAACGAACTCAGAGATTATGAGCGTAAAATAGCAGAATAACGCTACTGTGTTTTATCTGGTGAGTACAGTTTAATCTGTGAGTCCCTTATTGCAGGGAACGAGGCATTCTATCTTAGCCCCCAGAGGTGACAACGATAACAACAAACATGCAAGTGGATAATGATTCTTCATCATGGATTGCAGGAATTCATCTTTCAATATACACATCATATCAAACAGCAACTCATTTATTTGTATATATTCGCTGAAGGCATAAACCTTTTTGCCAGAGTCCTAAAGAATATATATCTGACGTGTCTATGGGCCTCAATAATTACTTACGATTAAAATAAGTTAAGTAACACCATGTATACATATTCCCACATCTAGACATAGGCCGCCACTGGGACCATAGTCCTCCATAGAATATAATATCTATGCTCTTTGCATGCTATTTTCATCTAGAACACAATGCACTCTGCTAGATGAAGCTCTGCTTGAGCGAGGAAAACCCATCCGAATATGAAAGATCCAAAACACTTTGGCTATCAATTAGCAGCTCTCGCGTGAAAATATCGCAGCTGCAGTAACCAACACCAGCATCAGTCAAGCTCGCCTTGATGAGGATTGCTTGCAAGAGTTTGGTGAAAAGGCTGATATTGATACCTTGCAATATTGTGTGTTCATTAATATCTTCAAAGGCTACAAAATGGGCCAATAAAATTAAGCAAGGTGGTATTTTAAAGAATGGAACGAACCTGTTACCTCCTATTTTAGCAGCGAGCCAGCCGCCGGGGAGTTGTGTGATCAGATAGCCGTAGAAGAATGAACTCAGCACCAGACCTTTCGTCTGAGAATTCCAGTCGAATTCTGGTATCTGTTAATATAGTTTAAGGTCAAATATCAGTAAAAAATGTGGCAGCTATTTTTTGTTGATACCGTAAAAGTTAGTGATGGTGTGAATTTGTATTATATTGTTTTTTTTAAGATTATATTATTTTATGGCATTAGGCTTGATCACCCAAGTACACTCAAGTCACGTTGGTTGGACCTATGATGGTATGGAATAATATATTATCATGCCGCCACGATTAATTACGATTTCAATCCAATCGTGAATAAGCCCCTTGAACACATGTCATTTAGTCTTTAATAGTTAGTGACATTTATATTATAAATCTTAAATTATCTAGACGAACTAAATACGATTTTCGTTGCATGTTGCAGTTTTTAATTATAAGTTAGTAAATGCTCGATGAAGAAAAACATAATGAGGAAAACTGCAGAAATAGTAAAGTAGATTGATAGGTTTGATATTATACCTACGTAAAAGGGCAGCATATCGTTGCTTTGTTTCGTTTGGTGATCCATAGATCAAAAAACTGAAAGCAAGGCATTTCATCTTGTGTGTGCACTTTTGCCAGTCTTATTTTATATTAAAAAAATATTGTCTGCACAAAAGCTACGTGGTTGAAAATATACCAAATCCACAAGACTGAAGGCCTGTGTCCAATATCGGCGAATATCGCCTGTAACTTAAGTTTTTATAGTCTCTAAAAACCGGCATAAATCCTAAAGGTTTAGGTTGCCTTTCCACTAGGGATGTGCGTGGCGAGGGATGTATGTGTAATACCCATTAATTGGACAGTTTGATTACCATAGCTTAGCTTATGTTAACTCTGGGGAAATGGGTACAATGAAGCTAAGTATACAAACACGGTTAAATGAGCGATGCACGCTATGAGCGCAAGGGACGCGACGCAACGGTTTGTAAATGGTGCTATACGAAGTACGGAACAGAGCTTTTAGTGAAAATAGACAGATTCCTAGCTAAGCCTTGCTCTCGCTCACCGCTTATCTGCCTAGCATATCCCTGGTGGAAAGGCAGCCTTATAATCTAATAAACAATTCCATTACCATAATCGTTCACATCTAGATTTTTTGATCCCATAATATGTGATAGCAAACATAATAAACTCGAAGGAGGCAGTTAAAACGACCGAACCCTTGTAGACTTTTAATATGCGTTAGAAAAGGCAAGAGCATATTTTATGACGCATCATTTTGAACGTACTATATTTAGCTTGTATATACTTGTATTAATCTATGAGTTTTGTGCACATGTAGTCGATAACATTATCTGTTCCTCAGCCAGGGTTGTCTGTTATTCTCCCGCTAGGGATTAAGACAACTTTTGCCAATCTTAATTTAAAGCGATAAAAAGTGTAAATACATTAATATAAGGAAGCTATATGCGGCGACAAACATTATTCGGCTTGAACGGGAAAGTATCGCGCCGGCACAGGATACCAGCTTGAAATAGCAAAACTAGTAGGGATCTGAAGACCCAGTTACTGATAAGCATTCCATCTCAGTTTGAGGGGTGCGAATGTGTATCTTGAATCTTAGTTGAGGATAGATGTAGATGATAAGGCACTGCAGTCATCCCATCAGGTGAACTGTGCGCTCATTTAACTTTAAATTTATAAATAAAAAATATACCAATTTTGTCAGTGCCTAGTGTCTAGTGCCGTTAATACTAGATATTATTATTATTAGTATATTATAGGACATAGTGCTATGTTAGGGTCTCTCGAAATTTATTCAAAACTAATGCCATAAGATTAGAGAAAGGTTCGCTCAAGACTCTTAGGGACACAGTGACTTATTTAGTCCCCATATCAGTCTTATTATACATTTTTATTAATTAAAATTAAATTCGGAAACTCGTTGTCAAAGACTTAGAGTGACTATTGAGTTACTGAATGTCAGTATTTGACAAATAAGCAACATGGATGTAAAATGCATTGTAATTACGCTGAGTATTTCATACTATACTCAGGTACTTAACCGAAATATTAACGTTTAAAAGTATGAACGATAACGTTTTGCAGCATACTAATTCATGTTCTATTAAAGGCAGTCATAAGGGCCAAACTTACGTATACTATAGTCCCATTCTCAAGTTCTGTTTCAACAGGTTCTGTCATAGCAACCACAGCGACTGACAGGTTAACACGGAGCGCATAGCAATTGAAGAAACCAAAAAATGCGAGAAGTGCCACCAGGAGTCTTCGCTTCTTCCAAAAGCGCCATGATGTCTGCTCCTTTGTCTTTTCTCTGTAAAAAAAATTTTCGTCATAAATAATCAATCATTCCCATTTTTGAAGTCTGTAAAAAAGTGATGTCTCAAGTATTGGTATTACGAGCCTAGGTACTTTAGATTACGTAGTACTTGTAGCCTTCTTCTACAAACAAAAACAGAGCACTTGTCACAATTTAAACTTCTTTGGTGAAATACACGGATAAAAATCATACAGGTTTTAAGGATTATATATTGAATAGAATATCGGGTAAATGGCCTCCACGGGTGTACTGGCACAAATGCAATCTTGTCGAAATTTTCTACGATCGTTTTGCATAAATATGGCTGAATTTCGTTGATACAGCGATCAATTTCCTCCTTCAATGACGTAGGAAATTGATGGGTGGCTGAATAAACATGTTGGTATAAAACTTAGAATTGCTTATCGACGGCACAGCTTGTTGTGCATCCGAATACAGTAAACAAAGAGAATGATAAAAAATGGAAAAAAAAACTTTTGTTCACGGTAGCATTGAAACTGAACTACACGTTCTGTGCGAATAATTTCGTAATATTCTATAACAAGTAAGACGCGAGGTTACCGGTTAAACAATTTCGCGAATTGCTGTATAGGCTGGTATTTATTACGTGGTTAATTATATCAGGGTGGCGTGAAGCGTGTCATTGCGAAACTAGGTCATACAGACGGACATTTGGACTCAAGCTTTGCACTTTGAATGCATATACGAAGTCCGTCTGATAGTAAGCTCATTGTCACCTATATGGCTGGTTTTTAATTGGATGATACTGATTTCGATTCCCATTTGTGAAACAATTGTTGTCGAAACTGGCGTATGTATAACTGGTCCTTGATTGTGCATCGGAACTTTGTTCAAATGTTGAATTGAAGTTGAAAAATGAACGCATCTCCGATCTGAATAACTCGATTATCAGTCAATTGTTTTACCAGTATTGGTTCACCCTTTTTAATGGCTTATCATACAAACGAATTGACTACCTTCTCCTTATTTGTAATTATAATTTGTGGTGGACAGTTTTCGCCTAAATTCAGTGTTAATATATACTAAGAAGTGTTTTGTTCCCAAAAGAATTAAGTGTTTGTTATTATTTGTATTGAAAGTACTAACGTTTTAAAATCAATTGCATACATAGATGGATTTAAAAGGACCTTCTATTTGGTTATATAAATATGAAAAAAAAACGCTGCATTTTCATCCTTTCCAGTCTTGGACATTTTACAAGACCTTAGTAAAATAAGGTACAGTGCATACATTGCATTGATTATATCGGGAATATCTGTGCAAAAACCAAACTTAAACTTACACACTTTCTACCTAGTAAGATAAGAGAGAATCTAGAAGATTCATCCAGGACAGTATGATCATTAAGATTACTAATATTTGTATAAAATCAAAATTTTCATCAATTACTATTTTACCCGCAGCTTCTTAACGCTTGCATATTCGTGAGCAAGTAAGACCTAAGCTATATAATTAAGAGAGTTGCATCTAAATCTGTCAAGTATTTTGGATGGCATTTATGTCGTCAATGTACAAATATGGCTCAGACGTCGATTTCAAGCAAATATAAACATATTCGAAATACTTTGGATGAGATTTAAATTAAAATTTATGGTAGCAGCTGAAAACCGCAAATTGGATGAATATTGAAACGTTAATTGCCGTGAAATTCCTTCGAAATATATGCTAGAATCTTGTCGAATAGCTCCTTTGGGGAAGTTTGGAGGAATTTGTTGTATATGTTACGGTTAACTAAATTAATCTTTTATTTTTATAAACTAATGGATATCGAACGAGCATAACACTACGTTATTGTTAGTAATTACTTTTAGTTAACAACAAAAATCTATATCGTAACACAATATAGGATGAAAGCTTGTGAGATACGTCAAGATTACGTTTCGACTATTCGATGTTTACTTAATCTCCTTTTACATTGGTAAAGCGTCGCTGCAGCTAGTTTCTAGTTGCAATATAGATAGTTCGACTTGACCCGGAAGGATCACGCCTTCAAAGTATCAGTGTGAAATAGTAGTATAACTATGCTGTGTTTGATGACCATGCGTCATGGTTCAATTATGGGTAAAGAGGTATTCGATCTAAGGCCTTATGGATGACAAAGCGTGTGCATCTTGAATCTTCTGTTGAGAATAGTCGTGGATTTTATTGGCCGCAGTCATAACTTAAAATCAGTTGAACTTAGTCGTTATCACTTCTCCTTTCCCACTAGTTTCCTCATTAATGATCTTTCAAGAACGTTTGGGGTTTTGGAGGAATAACAAAAATATTTTAATATTAAGCAGAATATCACGATGATTAGGGTTGCTTTGGCATTTATATAAGTAATGATTTCGGAGCAACCAGAGTCATTGGATATTCCTCAAAATATTTAGAGAAAACAGGTTGGCGAAATCGGCAAATTTTTATTACTATCGGTAGGTCACAGCTAAGGTAGAGATAGGGCTTATAGAGCCAAGATAAGACATTTTTCACAACACAATACGTTTTTTTCGTTAAATCTAATATTTTAAGGTAATCTGTTCTGTGTCTTTTTTAAATGAAATCTCGATAAACATACAATATTTATAAAGCTTGACTTTTACTATGGTGAAATAGTCTTTATCTTATTGCCCTCTTAACCAAATTTATTTAACGCGACGCATTTTCGTGATAAATAAATTTGGAAAAACAAAATGCCCTGTGTAACGTTAATTTTATAATGAGGGGCAGTTTATTACATATATGCTATAATTTAATTTGTATGCTTATATCCTAAAGGTATTTTTCAGTCATACAAGAATAACAATATTTCCTTACATCTTCGAACACGTGGTTTTTATAATTACGTAGAGAGTAACAAACGACACACACACAGTGCACCTGATGGTGAGTTGATGACATCTACATTCACCCTTGATAAGGAATCATAACGCAGATGCGTTATCATTCTTCTGTATTGAGATGGAATGCCTCATCACTATTAATAAAGATCTTCGGATCCCTACATTCACCAGAGAATCAACAGCAGCGTCATGCTGCTATTTTATGCTGCATTCTGTGAGGGCGTGATCCTACCCCGGTCGAGCTGATCTGTTTATGCTGCAGCTGGAAACAAACTGCCTGAACTACCACTGTAAGGTAGTGCTTTAATATATAAGTTAGTAAATAAATAAATATTGGCGAGGGTTGAACTTGCGTTATGTATGTATTTCTACTATCCGTCCTATGAAAATAAATAATGTATTTTTCAATTTTATATTTTAATAACGATACATTTTTATATCGATTCCTACATCGCACTTTATTAATTTCAGAATAAATTTCCTTCAGAGCCGTGGCAGGTCAGAGACCTTCATTTCACGGTACGCGAGCAAACCCGAGTTTGACATCCAACGCCCGCACCAATTAAATAGTTATTTGCAAGTTTAAGTAATAAACCAAGTGGTCGACGGTGAAGGAAACCCTGTGTAGACACTTATATGTCGAAGAAATAAACAAATGAAAGAACATTTCGGTCTAAGTATAAGGTCCCTCATTCTGCAGTGGAACATATATATAGTTATTTTTACGTTACTTTTTCTTCTGCTGACTGACAGTTGAGTTGATCGTTATGCAGGTGTATACCTAAAACGTAACTACAAACGGATTGGCTACAATTGTAAGGTAAAAAATAGCGACCTAAATACGGTAAAATCAGTGTAAAATTTTAGGACCATTATACGGTGGTCTTTTTTCTTTTTTTAACGAAACTAAGGGTACCAAACGACTACGGAGTTTACTTGATTTCAAGAAATTTATTGCGACACCTAGACACTCGCATCCATCTGAATAAAGATTCAAGATGCATAAACGTTGTCACCAATTGAGAATAGATGAAGACGAAATGCCTCGTACCAGTAATGGAGTCTCTGGTTCCCTACATTCACCACAAGAAACAACGCAGTATTATGTTGCTATTCTATGAAGACGTAACTCTTCTCCGGCCGACCTATTTAGAAATTTTAGAAACTGCACCGTGACAGTATCGTTTAAATGAAACACAAAACCGACTTGATTAAGATCGACTCAGAAACGCAGACATAAATTAGAAACGACCCCGTGAAATTTTAAAGAAGACATTATTGTGTTTTAACTAAACAATCTTACTAATCATATTTCAGTATTTTATAGATTACATAGATACGAAGAAGATTATGTTTCTTACTGGTAACATTAAACTGTCTATTCGATGAGTCTTACACTATTCTCTAAGGAGAAAGATACTGATACAATCACAAAAGTAAATATCGCAATAAATTTTTAGTTTCTGAGTAATACTTGGACAGCCATACATAAATACGTGTAAACATACATACAAGTGTAATTTGTCAGTAAGTTTTTTTTAGGTGAAATATTTTGATTTTTTTGGACTAATAGTGATAAATATGCACAGAGTTCACCTGATAGTAATAACTGGAGAAAATAAGCACCTATAATCGTCCTCAACAAAGACTCAAGATTGATTGAGAATGCATTTGTGACCCCGAGTACTGAGATGAATTGACACGCTATACATAATTGTATTGACAAACACGGTTACGGTTGGTAAATTTGGTAAGTTGGCCACTAAGATATGCGTTTTCAACTAAATTATCAAATAAATTAATAATCAAATAAATATGATGATGATATCTTCTGCGTTGCCAGATGACAGTTGAGCAGGATATATTATACTTGTGATAGAATTTACGCAAGACAGAGTCACGCACTCGTTGTGCCCCTCCCTAGTCCGATGCAGTGGGTATGTGATAAGATCAAGATCAGGTATAGTATCTAGGGCATGAAGAGAAAACGAACAATTTGTGACACACGAATATTGTTCCTCGTGTGGGAATTGAAACCAGGGACCGCAACGCAGCTGCACTTCTTCGATAACGATCCGGCCAAGGTTTAATGCCTCCTTAAGAGCTCGGATCGCCACTCGCCCCTTCTGTGGTCGTTGTTCTTCTTCGCCCATAGGGGTCAGATATGCAGCGGAGTTGCAATCCTAATCGAGCCAGCAGCGTCGTCGTATTCCTGACTCGCGGGGCCCTGCTCACGAGTCCGAACCGTTGAAGCTGTAGAAGCCTTTATGATTTAGGGTTTGACGTTTTATTGGGAGTTACGTTAGTCATAAGACATGACAGACTTAAATTTTTTTAAACAAAATTTTTTCAACAACATCCGTATAGTTTAATTTCATTAGTAAGGATTACAAACGGATACTGCTTGTGTGAGCTGGTCATTGAGACCAGTTAACTTATGTGCATTATTATTGATTATTTAAATACACTGTGTAAGTCACACACACAGCATTCATTACTTATGCGCATAAAAAGACACAGTAGAAATACACGTATAAATTATGCTACACGGGTGACATTAAAATAACAGTAAGAATAAATCCTTTTTCGAAATGAAATAGACTAGGCTATAGATTAATTTATACTCAGATGGATTACGGGTTAAAGTTAATAAGAAACAATGTTTAAGAGAAAATTCAAAAAGCGTGTCGTGGGAGCGTGGCGAATCGTCGAACGTTAAAACATTTATAAATATAAAACAGCGTTAACAAATTCCATATTCTTTTTTTGACATATATTAATTTTTTAATTAATAATAAAAAAGAAAAAACAGAAAAACTATTTAAAACACTCGTTTTGACAATGATCATTGTGTAAGTAATTAAATACTAATATCGTAATAACTTTAAAGGATTTAGACATATCTGATATTTCATATTTTTTGTATGTATTGCATTATTTTTAATTTGCATGATATGTGTAGATAATTTGAAATTAATATCTCGTATAATGGCAAATAAATAGTTATTATTAAACAAAAATACCTCTTTAGCGAGTACCCATTTGGGACATAGGGACATACTTAGAACTGCGTACATACTCCAAATTTTAAGTCTATTTTGAGACTATCAACACCCATTAGAAGAGCACGGTACAAGAAGTTAAACCATTATCACGTAATGATCATTATATATTACTTTAACGGCGCAGTAGGGACACGCCTCATATTACCCATAAAGTAAGCGCCCTTTTTGTAAGGGGCCATTAAACATTTGTTACTAGCATCTTAGTTCGTTGGGAGTAACTCCAAGATACGCTTCAATGGGACATTTTGCGTATATTATGTAAATACCGGGATGATGTAATGTTATGCTTTTGTTAGGAGTTATATCTTTAATTTAAATATAACTAGCTGCTTAGCCAGTCTTTGTATTTTTCGTATTCTATATAATTTGTGTAGAAAATACTTATACCAACCAGAAAAAGCCAAATGAACGCTTATGTGTTAAATTTATATACTCGAATCATTACAACATTGATCAAGCAAATTAAATAAATTTATTCGAACTCGAGTTTGAAGTTTGTACGCAAATCTAAGTTTGTACTCTGCAAAATTCAAGCTCGTTAAAGTTCGAATCCGCGATAGAATCTGTTGCCGTAAACCATCTCCTAACACAAGCATTTAAGCTTAGTTGGAATGATAAGCGATAAAGTTAGGAATGTAAGTTAATAGCATCCGTAGCATTATTTTTCTTAATTATACATACCAAGCTTAGGTAGCTTGGCTCTAACATAGACTGTTCTGTAGTTTCACAGTTTGATCGTTTAGGTGAATCTAGGATGATTTTTTTAATGTTTAAGTTTCTCTTTTGTTAGGAGCTGCATCAAATGGATCAACTCGACCGGTGAATTACGAAATCCTCATATCCTATGAGCAAGGTTGAATTTCGATTGTTATTAAATGAGTCGATTTACTGCCTGTCCATTGGTTTGCGACTTACGCTGACTAACCCTAATTCGATAAAAAATACATCACTACATTATTACTTTAATAATTTTTCGCTATATTTTACCGACTTCAAAAATAAAGTGAGTTCTCAAATATAATATGTTTTCACGTGTATGTTACTAAATATCTTCGGCAGTTACACAAGCATTCTATATTTTCTCATGACGATCTTGTTTTGCTCCATTTAACTGCTCTCTACCACGAGCAATCCGTTCATCACTCTCACCTAACTACTCGGATCAAATCTCGCTCCCACGACACGCTTTTTGAATTTTCTCTTTAAGATTGTTTCTTATTAATTTTAATCCCGTAATCCATCTGAGTATAAATTAATCTAAGGCTGCGTCTATTTCATTTCGAAAAAGGATTTATTCTTTCTGTTATTTTAAAGTCACCCGTATAGCATAATTTATACGTGTATTTCTACTGTGTCTTTTTATGCGCATGAGTAATGAATGCTGTGTGTGTGACTTACACAGTGTATTTAAACAATCAATAATAATGCACATAAGTTAACTGGTCTCAATGACCAGCTCACACAAGCAGTATCCGTTCGTAATCCTTACTAATGAAATTAAAATGAAGGCATGTTGTTGATAAAAGTTTGCATTAAAAAATTTAAGACATGACGGTCTTATGACTAACGTAACTCCCAATAAAACAGCTTCAATGGTTCGTACGCGCGAACAGGGAGCCCGCGAGGAAGGACTACGACGACGCTGCTGGCTCGATGGCGAATGCAACTCCGCTGCGTATATATATATATATATATTTATATATATATATATACATATATATATATATATATATATATACATATATTAATATATGTATATATATATTTATACATAAAAGTGTTATTTTCAGATGAAACAAAAATAAATATAGTAAATTCCGATGGAAAGCGCTATGTTAGACGTCCTGTAAACAATTTTTCCATTCTCGTACCGTCCACTTAACATATTTTTTAGCGAATAATAGTCGCTTCTCTCGGTGGTGCTTGGTAAGAAGCGGTACCTTTCGAGACATTCTTCCAAACAATTTAGCTTCCACTAATCTTCGGCGTATCAGTCTTGACGGGGTGTTTCTTGGGTCATCAGGCGAAAAAACTTCATTTTTAATCTGGTTGGAGCTTTTACTTTGGGCTTTTTTAGCAACACGAACGATTAGCGTATCTTTTATGGGAGAGGTTTTACTTGTCTGAGCCTTTCTAAGAACATTTTCAACAGGTCCATGTGTTTTATACTGATCAATTGCATTAAAAACTTTCTTGATCTTGAACAATTTAAATGCTCAGCTATTCTTCTGTACACCTACTTATGATCTATATGTAAATTAACAATTATTTTCCTAGTTGACGCGTCACAACTTTTATTTTTGCCCATTTTGAATAAAATAAAATCCAGATTAAATTTGAATAGCCGCCAAAATAATAGAAAAAGCCAAGAAAGAAATGTTATTCTCCAATTTAAAAAAAACGAGCTATGAATGCATTTTTAAAATGTTTCTAATTAGGCGTCCTAGCCAGTAACAGAAAATAAACTCCTACATGTGTAAGACTCATTTTGTAATTAAAAGTAAGAAATGTTTTATATTTTATGTATTTAATGAGTTTTTTATTTGAGTGTCTACATTATTGCATGATTATTAATTATTGAATCTGTATATTTTTTACGTTGAAGTTATACTTTCTTTATTCATAAGAAGTGTTTCTACTTACATGACCACCACTGTATATATTATTCTTTATTTGTATATTATTTTTTTAGTCTTTTCTTTTTATTAATTAGTTTATTGCTACGTCTATCACAATATTTCACCAAATCTTGGGTTGACTGGTACAGAATGCCTTTAGCATTAAGTCCGCCCTTTTTGAATCTTTAATATTGTTTACGATGATGCAATAATAATACACATGCTCCTATTTGACTCTGATAGTTTGTAAGGGCGTAGTCCTTCCCCAACTGTGGTTTTATCTTTGTTGGATATATATTATCTTCCAAGGAATTCAAACAAATCGATTGCTTGAGGATAGATATGTATTAATTTTTTACACAAATGATGTGAATTCTAGGAATAACTAAGTCGGGTTACTAGTTTATTATAAGAAAAGATACTTCTGTTTTATCGTCCCCTTAGGATTTAAGCCGTGTTTTATATCCGGATCCCTTGACCTTTCCTTAGCCGTTCTCCTTTGTTTTTGGCACCCCGATGATATAGTGAATGTAACGAGGTTATGATACACTATCAGATCGTACCTATTTTCTTTCGTTTGTTTCTCGAAAATAGTCATTAAAGTTTATTATACAAAAGATAAAATAACTCAACTATACCATTTAAGTATTTATATAGTATTTATATACTCTAGTACTTAATCCTAAACAACAAAAGAAGAGTGGTATTTTATTAATAAAATTGACATCTACGACTAGGAATCATAATGTAGATGCATTGTTACCCTTGAGGACTGAGATTGCATACGTCACTAGTAATAAAGGTCTCCGAATCCCTACACTCACCAGACAAAACATAGCAGCATTATGCTGCTATTTAATGTTGGTAATCTGTGAGGGGTTGGTCCTACCCCCGTCTAGCTGACCCATTCATTTTGCAGCTCGAAACAAACTGCAGCGTAGTTCTACCACTGTATAAAATATCCCAAAGTTCACCTGATGGTAAATGTTACTACGACCCATGACATCTACATAAATTCTCAACAAAGGTTCAGGATATAAATGACCCTTATCACCCCTGAGGACTGCGGTGGAATGCTTCGTTACCTATAATTGGGGCGCAGTTTCTCTATAGTAGTACCTAATACTACATAACTATAGAAGAGTGGTTGGTAGTACATATATGAAAAAAAGTAGGAAACATGTACAAGAAGAGCCTATAGCCTAATGAATTAGGGTACGGTCTGCGAAACTTCAGGTTCCCTCGAATCCACCATTCGAATATTGACGTAAACTATTTCGTAATATAAGAATTTTAGTTGGTGTGGTTAACCGAAATATTAGTAATGTTTCACTGCTTTCCTATTAAAAAAAAATTACATAAATATACTACTAACATAATTATAAATAGACAATTTGAATACATTTACGGAAATCGCACAACATAAAATTTAACAGAGTTTTATCGTTTGATGGTATTATTCAAGTTAATAATATAATTATCACACGTGTTGTGTTGCATAGGTAAAACGGTGAAATATCTTATCTATGTTTAATATACAAACAACAAAACATTAACCACACAATCACTATCGTTAAAATGAACACCCAAAACAAGAGACCAGAACAATTGAACATAGCAAACAAAGAATTACTCAAAACAATGGCTAGAATCGGAAGTGACAATCATTTATAAACAAGCCATTAGAAAATATATCGCTTCTCTGCCGTCTCTCCCCCAGAGGAGGTCGTTAAGTAAATCCCCGATGGTGCAATCAATTGTGCGATTATAAGATCCTTGTCAATGGTGTCGGACAACCTAATTAGGTTGTGACCCAATTACACTTTTAAATCTCACTTCCGCCTCATCCTTCAATTTAATCATTCAATCGGAAAATTCCATTATAAAGGAGTGAGGTGAGGAACGTTAATTATGAACGAAAAAGTGGTTATATTTTTATTAATCTTTTTGTGATGTCTTCTGGACGTCTAATTTTTTTTAATCTATCAAGTCATTTAGCTGTCTACAATCCCAATTAATGGTTGCTAGGTTTTTATCTAACCTGTATTTCGATTATTTATGGAGCGTTTCAGCGGCTATTGACAGCGATTTTCGCTTACTCTTAGGTAAACACAACTGTGTTCAATTGTTACCCTGGCTTCCATTAAATATTGTTTTATGAAACTAAAGAGGTACAAATTGCCACGGAGCTCACTTGATGGTGATCAAAACCCAATAAAGATTCTAAATCGTTGTCACTGGTAATTGAATCTCCGGATCCCTACACTCAACAATTTTAAAAGAAATTGCTCCTGAACAGGCTGGTTTTGTTAAAGGGAAGGGAACCCGGGAGCAAATTTTGACAGTTCGACAAATTATAGAGAAAGCCAGAGAATTCAACAAGCAACATATGCTTTGTGGACTTCTGTAAGACGTTCGGTTGTAAAACACCTGGTACATCCCCTGTGAAGACTTTATGAGGATGGCACAGCCTCAGTACGCGCAGATGACGTTCTAACCGATCACTTCCGCCGCAGCACCGGAGTCCGTCATTGATTTATTTTTTTCCTAATACTGTTCAATGTGTACACAGAACTTATAATGAGGATTATACTTGAAGACTGGACAGATGGCATCTCGATCGGTGGCTTGAAGATCTCCAACCTGCGATATGCAGACGATACCACTTTGTTCGCCACCAGTACCCAGCACATGGAAGAACTCCTCGGCAAAATGGTACGCGTTAGCCTAGAGTTCGGACTTAAGATAAACCGGAATAAAACTAAAATGATGATTGTCGACCGCATGAATAAAAATTCTACAGAAACTACACAAATTGCTAATTGTGATGTGATGCAATCATACATTTATCTGGGAGCCGTAATTACGAACAACAGTGGATGTATTGACGAAGTGAAGAGGCGTATAGAAATTTCGAAGACTGCAATGCAAAGTTAAGGAAAATGTGGAGGAATCGCGACATACATATATAGAACCACAAAAATCCGGCTAGTTCGGTCACTTGTATTCCCCATATTCTTGTACGTCGCAGAAACGTGGACACAGCGGGAAGTAGAGAAGACGAAAATAGACGCCCTAGAGATGTAGTGCTGGAGAAGTATGCTCGGAGTATCGTGGACTGAATTCCGTACCAACGAGTCTATAGTCTTCGAGAACTCGGCATCAAGCAACGTTTGTCATCTTTGGTACAGCCTCGTATCTTCATTTGTAAATGTGACCAAAATATCTTTTTTTGGTCACGTATGCCGCCGTGGGGAGGTGGCTATTGAGCGACTCGTGGTCCAGGGAAAGGTTAAGGGTACCGGGCCATGAGGAAGGTCGCCTATGAGGTGGACTGACCAGATAAAAACGGCAGTAAATGGCTCATCATCACTACATGAATGCACGAGGAAGGCGGCCATCAGAGAAGAGTGGCGAGGTGTTGTGAAGCTTGCCACCAACACCTGAAGTGATTACTACGACCACTCTTTCAAGAGTGATACCGACAAATAAGATGACACTCAACAATCAATCCACAGCTGCGTTGTGCTAATTTTCTTGTTGCCTGCCTGCTTTTTCTCCTTTCAAGCCGAGTTATTCATACTGCAGCTAGAAATGAGCTGTATCGTGTCTCTCCCATTGTAAAAAAATTATTAACCATTGTTATAGCAAAAATAGTTCTATTTTATGATTTTGATGGTGTTAGAGACAAGTCTGAACATAATTAAAATGTAAAATTACAATAGTTAAATATAAGATTAATTAATTTTTTATATTCGTAACATTTTTGTCCAACATTGTCGATGGGCGTTTTCTATATCTCTCTCTCTCTCTCTCTGGTTTTGGTGCTATAACCGAACAGAGGTGCATTTTCATTGCTTTACTTTAATAAAGTTAAACTTTATAATATTCTATTAGAATATTTTAATTTTGATTTTAACAGATGGGATAAGCTATATATGAGTATGATGTATGTTAAATTAAACATAGGTGACAAAAGAGCACACACCAAATGCAACCGATGTTATGATGATAGTTCATGCAGCTTCTGACATTTCATCCTGGATAAACAAATGTAATTCGGGTCAGATGTCTTGTTATCGAGTCCTTTCAATCTGTCAATTGAATACGTCGTCACCCAAGGTAAGGAAGGTCTTTTTTTTTTTTTTCGATCGTTTTCCCTTACCCAGACGGAGGAATGTATGCTACTATTTTAATTGGTATTCTGTAACATCGCTTCCCTTCCCTGGGTAAAGTCGACCATCTATATAAGAGCTAGTTTCTAGCTGCACCGTGGTCTCTACCACGTAAAACTCATAGCACTTTATCGCTGAATAACTCAATTGACTGAAAAAATGCAATGGTCTTTTTTTTATTAACAGTATAAGTTAGTAATCTAGATTGATGAAACATCTAAATATGTTGTAGACGTCAAGCTCCACGCAAGTAACAGTAAACGTGTCAGATACTTTGATTGATTATAGACGAGAATCGCCGTGTTCCTTTGTATCTTGTATCCTTTGAATAGATTTAAGTGTATTTGTACGAACCCTTCCATATTCAAGGCTGGACAGGTCGATGTTGGCATTACATTCTTACACGTAATGCAATGTAATTGGAAACTTACGGTAACTGGCATTTACCCACTATTAAATGTAACGTTAACGAGTTTTTTTTTTTATAGACAGCCAACAATGACAACAAATCTTTTTTAAAATAATAATACGTAAGTAATCAGTTATGGGGTAACAGTGGGTACTTAGGGTATGAAAGTATCAGTGGGAAAGTATCATATTTATATACAATATATGACTGAAAATATCGTTTGAAACGTGTCTATAGTCAATCTGATGTTGAGAGATCCATAAGATATTTAGAACAATTAATCGGAATGCCTTGACCTGGTCACCTCTGAGGACTAAGGTTGACAGCCCTATACTAGGCCTATTTTGCTATTACGTATTTTTCTGTTACAGCATGGAAGGTCCATGTTTGAGTCAACACATTCATGATACTCCACAGTTGACCTGATATCAAGTGATACCTACCGCCCATGACATCTACACTCATCTAGGACAAGGAATCATAATGTAGATGCGTTGTTACCCTTGAGAACTGAGATGGAATGTCTCGTCACCAGTAATAAAGGTCTCTGCACTCACCAGACGAAACACAGCGGCTTAACGCTGCTATTCTGTGAGGGCATGGTCCTACCCCGGTATAGCGGACCCATTCATTCTGCAGCAAACTGCAGTGTAGTGTAACTCTACCAAAGGTTATAAGTTGCAGCGTGGTTCACATAAAATATATATTTATTATTATATATTACATCTTTCAACTGCAGTGTCGCCTACGTAGTAGGTATTTATAAGTACGTATACACGTACTTATAAATCACAGCCTGGGCACACTACGTCATTAGCTAACGAAAGTTTAAGGGTCAAGACCTAAGTTTCCGAACTTCGACAATCGCAGTTATATCTAAAGATTTGCTAAGTAGCAGAGATTACTGCGACAATTAGGGTTACTTAATCCATTATATACTATCCTGTTCTTTCCCGTATATTTCAAAAGAGATAAATCAATGTGCGATCCCCTTATAATTTTGGAGTCAGTAATATTAATAACTATCTAATTGTCTTTATTAATCACTGCATAATCATAAACCAAAACCCTAAACTGTGTCAGTCTCGTTATTGGCTCTAATTGTAACTAGTTTAGTTTAAAAAAGGGTACATCGTACGCTCTTAAGCCATTTTGACATTCTCTACCAGTCAACTCTTTAGATAGAGAAACATTAAACATAGGTGGTGGCAACAATGAAGTATGCTAAATTTAATAAAATAAATAAACTTAATATAAGAATATTAATAAATAAAGTATGTTAAACAATATCATAAAAGACATAAAATATAAAACATAATAAAATGCACAATTCACAATACAAAGTTCGATAATGTTTTCCCTTGTGTCAATAGAAACTTTTAAAAATATTATTATCGGAAGCTCGTTTAATATCTCTTCTCGTTTAGTCTATTGAAAGGTTTTTGTTCATGTTTTCATCACAGATTGACTCATGAGCAAGGTGTACTATATAATTCATAATTATCAAGTATACACAATTATTACGTGATGTGGGGAGACGTGGTAGGTGTAGTGCATACACTGTAGAAGAAAAGAAAACAACTTATAACTATATTTGCTATTTATATATATATATTTATATATATATATATATATATATATATATGAAATAAAACTACAGGAAGATTTAGATGCAGTACCATGAATACGGGATATGTACATCCCATGCGGACACGAAAAACGATAATTTCTAATGCACAACTATTATTTCTCTACTCGGAATCGAACCCCGAACCTGCGATACAGCAGGCAGGTACTTTATTGAGTACGCCACGCGGCACCTTATAGTGACGAGAGTTATGTAATAAAAAAATATAAGAGGTCAAACACAAACAGTATGCACGACGGACGTAAGTGTTTCACTTTCAACGTCTAACTGACAGATTATACAGTGAATAAAGATTCAGTTTGAAATGTACCCATTTTTATAGGATATATAATACTTTTTCTTATCAAAATGTGTTTATTAGCATTTTTCATAATTTAGCAGTGGCATGAATGATTATTTTCGATGAGTGTGGGATTACGCTTTCCGGAATACCATCGTAAAAGCACTTCAACGCTACTGTATTTCGTCTGATAAAACATAGAAATTGAAGACCCCATTACTGATGATGAGGCATTCCATCATCACCATTGTAGAAACCAATGATATTCACGACAAAGTTTTGGGTGTGAAAATGATGTGTTGATTGAGCGCTACACATCTTTGTGTATATAATTATATAGATAGACACAAACATATGAGCCAGTGTTAAAGTAAAGTATAACTTTGTAAACATCACCGTAAGAGTAATTCCAACATACATAGGAATTACATACTAAAACTAACGCGTAACTTGAACTTATTAGAAATTCCTCAAGAGTTATTCCAGTGTCTTGTAAAGGCTCGCTGTCAGGATTGGCTGACCCAATTCTCTTTTTATTGTAGATTAGAACTGTCACTTATAAAAGCAGGATAAAAGGGCCTGGAATAGTAAGCCTCTTGAATGAAACTTTGGGAAAACGATAATACTCTAAAACATTCTCCGTGCTAATAAAATAGTTTTGTGTATAAAAAATATTCGAATCGTAACTCGTACATACGATAATTATAATCGATACTTTAAACGGCGCCTCGCTGCAGCTTGTTTCTGGCTACAGTATGAATGGGTCGGCTCGATCACGGAAGGACCAGGCCTCTCCAATTAGTATGTAATACCTTATAAATTTGTCGTGTTTCATATGGTGAGTGTATGCATCCACATAACCACTGGAGGCAACGCATTCCAAATCAGTTCTCTGGTTTAACAATCATCTAAAAATTAAAACATCTTGAATCTTTATTAAGATGGACGATTGTGTTTATGGACCGCGGTTTTCAAATAGCATCAGTTGAACTGTGTGTCATCCATAGTTTAATGAAAAAATAGGTAAGGTCGTTATAAGTAGTAAGGTAGTGTAAGTTTTGTGCCAGTGTTACGTACATAATAAATATTAGATAAAATTGTTTAAATAAAACTAAAAACAGATTTCATTCATATATGAACTAGATCTAAATATAGGCGAGTTCATGCATATTTATAATTCTTCTTTACTAGACTTCCGCTTTATGAAGGGTCAAATGTTGATCTGGCGCGAAATATTACCTCACCTTTGCAACCAAACTTGTTTACGGCAGCTTAACCCTTAGATTGAATGGACCGCCCAAAGTTAAGGTTCAACGAAGTTACAATTCTAAATAACTGACCGTGGTCGGTGTATTCCAGAGATATATCCGAATAAGAGTCCAGATACTAGTCTTCGGCAGATCTTTTATGTACAGTAGAAATCAAATTACGGAGAGAACCGACTTTTATTTTGTTTGTTGGCTGATATTGAACAAATTATCATTATTATTGTTACTTTTAAACAAATTACTGTGTTTGAAAAATTTTATTGTATCTCGACCACGGCAATATCTTCAGGTTATTGTCACACGACATAAACTTACACAAACGCAGAGGCATTCACTCGTAGTTTTTTTTATTACACTACAAGTAACAAACGAGCACAAAGTTCACCTGATGCCAAGTGATTATTGCCCATAACATCTGCAATTATCCTCGACAAGGGATCATAATGCAGATCCGTTGTCACCCTTGAGGACCGAGATTGAATGCCTCGTCAATAATAAAATTTTACGCTGGTATTTTGTGAGGGCGTGGTCCTACTCCAGACGAGATGACCCATTCATTCTGCAGCTAGAAACAAATTACTGTATAGCTAGTCCGATGTTAAGCATGTACAATAGCATCAGATCCAAGAGGATGATGCAGGAACACAGTTCTTAATGTTCATATATGCACTTTTAAGACGTAGGAGTACCGAGGATCTTCAATGATCCCTTTACGCTGCCACCATTTGATACGGGGACCCTTATTAAAAAAAAAACTTTATAGAAACGGGAATATTTATATTTAAATTAATAAAACGGAATAGATCAAAAATTTTGAGTGTCTTACTTGGACCGAGACTGGAGTTGTACTGAGATTAATTCCAATGAGACTGGATACAATAAGGATGCTGACATAGCCCCCTTCACACACAAGCGGGGTGCTTCAGCCCTATTGTATACAGATAATATATATAACAGAAAAGGTTCAGATGCTGCGTCAGGGATAAGGGACTACAGCTAACTTGTGATAAACAAATATTGTTCCTCGACTGGTAATTGACCCACGCAGCCTGGTACACCCCCTAACCACTTCACCACGCGACCGTCCATAATATATTGTTTCACGACTTATACTTTATTTAATAGTGGCAGGGAAGAATAATATTTGTTTGTAGACGGTTTAGAATAACAGGTTTACATTCTATGTCATTGAGAACACTCACCCGCAGCTATTCGTATACCGGTTACATTTGAACAAAAAGCACCTTCTTGCCTCACTGTTTCCTATTTCCGCATGCTTATACGTAATTAAATTTTTCATTTTCCAATAACGATTAAAGCGCATAATAGTCAATGCAACACAGGTACTATTGGATATTATCAATCAAGTGTCAACAACGTAAAAATGGTCTGTAATATAACGTCTTGGATTCGAATCGGCCATTTGACTATTGCTATGATTGTGCTGTGTATGTGTAGTTAACGAGAACGTATGTATAGTAGCACTCTGTAAAGGTCACTGGACCAACAGCATCACACAAACACGAAAAAAACACTAGCAGTTTTTTTTAAAAAATATAGTCCCATTACGGGTATATAATAATTATATCATATT
Organism: Teinopalpus imperialis; assembly: GCA_029286865.1. NCBI lineage: Eukaryota > Metazoa > Arthropoda > Insecta > Lepidoptera > Papilionidae > Teinopalpus > Teinopalpus imperialis. Next base: position 549,406 of record JAGSMU010000026.1, on the reverse strand, counting down.
TCTGACAATGCCCTCGAATATTCCTCTGGTTTTTGCTTGTAATACAGAGTTAGTAATAGTGTTAGTGCCTTAGTGTTTGATTATACAACACTGAGATATATTGACATAATCAAGTAAAAACCACAAGATGTTGGCACAATCGAAAACAAAACACAGAACACAAAGATAGATTTTATATAAACAAAACATATTTTAGTGTGTACACACAATTTATGTTTTTTTATTAATACATTGAGAGTAACAACCGAGCACACAGTTCACCTGATGGTGATTCCTGTGGCCCATGACATTTACATTCATCCTTGACAAGGAATCATAGTGCAGATGCGTTGTCACCCTTGAGGACTGAGATGTAAAATTTCGTCACCAGTACCGATGTGATGAGTTTGACCGGTGGTCGGTGGTCTTCGGATCCCTGCACCAGACGAAACACAGCAGCATTATGCTGTTATTATACGCTGGTATTCTGTGAGAGCACGGTCCTAACCCGGTCGAGTCCATTCATTCAGCAGCTAGAAATAAGCTGCAGTCTAGCTCTACCACTGTAGAAATATCTTACCTTTTTTCTCTGAGGTATATCGACTGCTGTGGTATCTATCTAGTTATTAACAGATGGCATTGGCATAACTGCGCAGATAATATTATAGTGCATTACTCTCATCTGTCACATGTCATTCGTCATCCCCTTCCATGGTTGGACGTGATACATGGGTAGTAATCGAATAATTGGATCGAAGGTAGGTTCAAATGCAATGTCCGATGCGTGGGATATACAACATACAGACCAACCAATTTGTGATACACAAACATGTTATGTTATTTGGCTGAGAATCGACCTCAGAATCCGCGACGCTGCTGTCGTGTGCTCTAACCACACCGCGACTTTTTTTTTTTCGGATCATTATTGCTGTTTTTTCTTTGACATCCTTTTGTTAACAAAATAGAAAATTTGAAATTTACGAATATAAATTTCACCGCACAGGCATAAGCGCTGCAGAAATAGCTGGAATGATTAAGGATGCGTATGGGGAAGCCTCCAAATTTTACCTGAGGTTGGTATTGAGAAGCTAGGGTACACATATATTGTAACGGTGATTATAATTTGTTGTTTAAAAAATGTAATATATCACCAGTACATGAAAAAGTAAAATTTTTATTGGCGTAGATGAATTCCAAACTTTAAGAACCTAAGACATCATAATGATTGTCTCAGAAATAAAAACTTTAAAATGTATGATGAGCCTATTGAAAGTAATTATTATGGGAAGAGAACAAAGAGGTATTTAGTGCCGAAAATATGTAATGAAATATTCTCTGAAAGTGAGTGTTTGAGTAAAAATATCTTTAAAAGAAAGCTAAAGACATTTTTAATAGATAACTAATAAGAACAGTGTTAATTTTATTTTTGTGTTTATTTATTATTTCTTTTTTTTGTTACTTTGCTGTGTTATGTTCAATTCATATACTATAATTAATGTTATTTTGTTCTATAATAAATAAAATATAACTAATGTGTAAGAGTGCTTTGTTTGTTTCGCCGATGAATTGTTTTCACAATTTGGCGATATTTGTTTGTAATATTTCGTTGTTCACTTTATAATATATAAAAAAAAAACAAAAATAAAATCCCTTATAACTTAGGTGTTGCGGTATTTAACATGTTCCGTGTATAATATATATTATAATATATACTGTTTGTTAATTGTAAGATGATGTGGTCGAACCAGTAGTCTACTCTAATTGTATTCAATCCCAAAACATAAATATTTAATAAAATAATCAACAATATATATAAATAAAAGTTTACTGAACATGCACATTCTTAAAGGAAAATAGCGAAATAGGCGCAGACTTAGTGATTTTTTTTAATCTCATCCGTCGAACGAATTGCGCAAACAAACAAACTCTCCAACTGTAATTTAATTACAATCCGTGCGATTTGGGGAGTACAGCGCGCGCAGAAGTCCAACGCAGCGACACTTTACAACTTCCTAACATAATTACGGGAAGAAATGAGGGTAGAAAGAAAAAAACATCATTCTGTTTATTACTTTCACTTTGATGACGTGACAGTGAAGTATTCGCAAAATTGAAGTTTTTATTCCTCTGTTGTGTCTATGCAATAATCTCGGATTGCAAAAAAAAAGTGGTTGTTTTAACGGAAATCTGTGTAAATTTTTTTATTTACATATCGAAAATAGGATTACAATTTAGCTAGTAAACGAGCATGCAGTTTATTTTATAGTAAGCGGTGACTCTAGGCCGTGACATCAACATCTGCGTCCAACAAAGATCAAGATGCATAAGCGTCGTTACCTCCTCAGGACCGAGTTGGAATGCCTCGTTATCTGTATTTAGGAACCCGGAGTATCCGGTTTTCTGTCTGAGTGCCACAACTAGCCGCAACGTAGCTCTATTACTCGTAAAAATAACTATCTTGTAGAACTTTCAATTTTAAAAAAGGAATACAATAATAATGGAGACGACAATAAATGCATATGGTAAGGTACTAATGTTTCAACTTCTACATTGAAAATAGCGTTTTTAATGAGACTTCATTCTTTTCACCGATTTCCGGGCGTCGTCATAATCTGAAATTTTGCAGACGTATAAGAACTTGTGTCACGCGCAGACGCACCGTCACGCAATTACTGTATAATCATTTTATGACTATGTGTGTCATTTTAGTTTTCATAAGAAGCAATTTTTTTTTAAATAAGAATTTAAAATTTTCTTTTAAATTATGTTCTAAATATACATACACCTGTCATTAATAAAATAAATGCTTCCAAGCAGAAAGCCTGGATACCTAGCCAAGTATTTATAAAAACATTGATCATAGGAAACGATGTGGTATGCTGCGGTTAATTTTATATTTTAAATGCATACTCCTTAGTCGAGTAGACTTATTAAAGCTACAGCCAGATTATAGCAGCAGCGTGGCTGTACAATGTGCAAATAAAATATTACCTAAACAGAAAGTTGGAATAGAGTACAATAGAAATATTCATCCATCTTATCTCTAGGTACGTGGGTAGAACTTGGTCATTAAGGGCACGTATTATTACTTAGAAAGGGCAGATTTTTCTTGTTGAATACGGGACATTACGATTTAATCGTTTATAACGCTAGGCAACTAAGGCAATTACTGTCCTCGGGATTCTAAAGCTTTTGTACAGATTAATAAAAAAAAATACAATGTGAGTTGTGGTGGGTTAAGCATCGCCATTTAACACCGGGCGGAAGTAAAGCACTAACTTTTTTTTTACTTCCAACTTGACTACTAACTCACCTAGTTGTAATTAGTTATGTACCCCTCTATGGTGGACGCCCAAGCTTAGTAAAAAGCCTATTCGCTTCCGTCTTGAAGTCACGCAAGTTATATTTGTACGGAAATACAGAGGCAGGCAAACTATTTCAATCCTTTACTTATTCGGAAGAACGAGGTAAACAGCTTCGTTCTTATACTAGGAATGTTTAGTAAAATTTACGATATTTTCCATTATATTATGCACGCAATAATAAATAATTCATATATCTTAACATGTAAATTGAATAAAACTAATTTTATGGATTTTATCGCGTTTTTATTTTTTTTAAAGATTCACAAATCGAGTGCTTGACAACACTCATCGTAACTATGGGTTTTTAAGTGCAACGTAACGTTATTTTTTTTTCCAATTGTAGTATTCGCGTAAATATAAGATATAATTTAAAGATGGAAATGTAACTATCCATACATTTCCATTTATAACCATCCAAATCATATTTTCTAACAGGGACCTAAGGTGTCATTACAGACTATCTTACATATAGATTAGCCCTTTCTATACACATATGTACGTAGTGAGATGTAGTAATACATACAGTCCGAATTCTCTTCTCACCTTAAAATTAATAAATATGAACGTGCTATTATATCAGCTGAAACAAAAGTTAACTTACAATATAGGTTATTTGACGCAGAAAAACCTGGATACCTAGCCAAGTATTTATAAAAACATTGATCATAGGAAACGATGTGGTATGCTGCGGTTAATTTTATATTTTAAATGCATACTCCTTAGTCGAGTAGACTTATTTAAGCTACAGCCAGATTATGGCAGCAGCGTGGCTGTACAATGTACAATTAAAATATTACCTAAACAAAAAGTTGGAATAGAGTACAATAGAAATATTCATCCATCTTATCTCTAGGTACGTGGGTAGAACTTTGTCATTAAGGGCACGTATTATTACTTAGAAAGGGCAGATTTTTCTTGTTGAATACGGAACATTACGATTGAATCGTTTATAACGCTAGGCAACTAAGGTAATTACTGTCCTCGGGATTCTAAAGCTTTTGTACAGATTAATAAAAAACCATACAATGTGAGTTGTGGTGGGTTAAGCATCGCCATTTAACACCGGGCGGAAGTAAAGCACTAACTTTTTTTTTACTTCCAACTTGACTACTAACTCACATAGTTGTAATTAGTTATGTACCCCTCTATGGTGGACGCCCAAGCTTAGTAAAAAGCCTATTCGCTTCCGTCTTGAAGTCACGCAAGTTATATTTGTACGGAAATACAGAGGCAGGCAAACTATTTCAATCCTTTACTTATTCGGAAGAACGAGGTAAACAGCTTCGTTCTTATACTAGGAATGTTTAGTAAAATTTACGATATTTTCCATTATATTATGCACGCAATAATAAATAATTCATATATCTTAACATGTAAATTGAATAAAACTAATTTTATGGATTTTATCGCGTTTTTATTTTTTTTAAAGATTCACAAATCGAGTGCTTGACAACACTCATCGTAACTATGGGTTTTTAAGTGCAACGTAACGTTATTTTTTTTTCCAATTGTAGTATTCGCGTAAATATAAGATATAATTTAAAGATGGAAATGTAACTATCCATACATTTCCATTTATAACCATCCAAATCATATTTTCTAACAGGGACCTAAGGTGTCATTACAGACTATCTTACATATAGATTAGCCCTTTCTATACACATATGTACGTAGCGAGATGTAGTAATACATACAGTCCGAATTCTCTTCTCACCTTAAAATTAATAAATATGAACGTGCTATTATATCAGCTGAAACAAAAGTTAACTTACAATATAGGTTATTTGACGCAGAATTCCTCCGGAAAAGAAACGTAAGTTAATATATACCAAATAAAAAGTGAGGACAATGAGCTAGCGAAACCTCGGTCACGTTTCCGGACGTATGAATAAACGTCCGTTAGATTGAATATTCCCATAATTCCCTTCGCCAAATAGCCTAACCAAATATGGGGTAAATTTAATAAAATATAATACCTTGGCTACTTTGTTAGTGTGTATGTTATAAATAAAGATAATTTTTTACGTTATTATTTTTAATTTATTACGTTAGAGTTACAAACGAGCACACAGTTCACCTGATGTTAAATGATTCCTACGGCCCGTGACATCTACATTCATCTTTGACAAGGACCCATAATGCAGATGCGTTGTCACCCTTGAGGAATGAGATGGAATGCCTCGTGACCAGTAATAAAGGTCTGCGGACCCCTTCCCTCACCAGACGAAACACAGCAGCGTTATGCTGCTAATTCACGCCGGTATTTTGTGAGGGCGTGGTCCTATCCCGGTCGAGCTGACCCTTTCATTCTGCAGTTAGAAACAAATTACAGTGTAGCTCTACCACTGTTTTATTGAAGTAGGGATGACAAACCAGTAAACTATTCCACTAGTAATAAGAGATCACTGAGGCCTATATAAGACTAAGTGCTAGATAAGGAATCAATATATTAATGCGTTAACACTTGGGAACTAAGATGGAACTAATCCTTACCGGCACCACTTTCTCCCATTCATCATACGACATAAATGCTAAGCTGTTATTTTACGCGGTATTCGAGTCGAGCTGACCCATTCATTCCTAAGCTCATGTTTACGAACGTAAAACGCAGTTTTAGATTTGACATTGACTATAAATGTTATTGTATTTTATGCCCACTATGTGTCGCGTTACGCTGTTCAAATTTTACCTTTCGTTTTAAATTGGCCGTCGCTTATAACAATCTTCTTTGGAATGAATCCTTACCGGTAAGGGTCACCGCTGTCTCGCGTCCACCATACGAAACAGAAATGCTAAGATGTTATTTTACGATTCGAGTCGAGCTGACCCATTTATGCCTAAGCTCATGTTTACGAACGTACAACGCAGTTTTAGATTTGACATTGACTATAAATGTCATTGTATTTTATGCCCACTATGTGTCGCGTTACGCTGTTCAAATTTTACCTTTCGTTTTAAATTGGCTGTCGCTTATAACAATCTTCCTTGGAATGAATCCTTACCGGTAAGGGTCACCGCTGTCTCGCGTCCACCATACGAAACAGAAATGCTAAGATGTTATTTTACGATTCGAGTCGAGCTGACCCTTTCATTCTGCAGTTAGAAACAAATTACAGTGTAGCTCTACCACTGTTTTATTGAAGTAGGGATGACAAACCAGTAAACTATTCCACTAGTAATAAGAGATCACTGAGGCCTATATAAGACTAAGTGCTAGATAAGGAATCAATATATTAATGCGTTAACACTTGGGAACTAAGATGGAACTAATCCTTACCGGCACCACTTTCTCCCATTCATCATACGACATAAATGCTAAGCTGTTATTTTACGCGGTATTCGAGTCGAGCCGACCCATTCATGTCTAAGCTCATACTTACTAACGTAAGTTTTTGGATTTGACATTGACTATAAATGTCATTGTATTTTATGCCCAATTATGTGTCGCGTTACGCTGTTCAAATTTTACCTTTCGTTTTAAATTGGCCGTCGCTTATAACAATCTTCCTTGGAAAGAATCCTTACCGGTAAAGGGTCACTGCTGTCTCGCGTCCACCATACGAAACAGAAATGCTAAGATGTTATTTTACGATTCGAGTCGAGCCGACCCATTTATGCCTAAGCTCATGTTTACGAACGTACAACGCAGTTTTTAGATTTGACATTGACTATAAATGTTATTGTATTTTATGCCCAATTATGTGTCGCGTTACGCTGTTCAAATTTTACCTTTCGTTTTAAATTGGCCGTCGCTTATAACAATCTTCCTTGGAATGAATCCTTACCGGTAAAGGGTCACCGCTGTCTCGCGTCCACCATACGAAACAGAAATGCTAAGATGTTATTTTACGATTCGAGACGAGCCGACCCATTCATGTCTAAGCTCATACTTACTAACGTACAACGTAGTTTTTGATTTGACATTGACTATAAATGTTATTGTATTTTATGCCCAATTATGTGTCGTTACCGTGTTCAAATTATACTTTCCGATTTAAATTGGCCGTCGCTTATAACAATCTTCCTTGGAATGAATCCTTACCGGTAAAGGGTCACCGCTGTCTCGCGTCCACCATACGAAACAGAAATGCTAAGATGTTATTTTACGATTCGAGACGAGCCGACCCATTCATTCCTAAGCTCATGTTTACGAACGTAAAACGCAGTTTTTAGATTTGACATTGACTATAAATGTTATTGTATTTTATGCCCAATTATGTGTCGTTACCGTGTTCAAATTATACCTTCCGATTTAAATTGGCCGTCGCTTATAACAATCTTCATTGAGTGTTTCCATTCTTTTTATTTGCGAGCAGTATGGTTTGATAGTGCTTACAACGTGGTATACCGCCTTAGTCCTCAGGAGTGATAACTCATGTGCATTTTGTATCTTTTCTCTCATCATTTCTTATCATGTGAACTGGGTGCTAGTTTCGCAGACCAGCGTTTGTCACGTGCTGCTAGTTGAGGCTAGTATGTGACGTGATCTAGCAGCACGTGAGTGAGGGCTCGGTCTTGCCCCAGTTGAGCGGACTTATTTATATTGCAGATAGAATCTAGTTGCAGAGTGTCTTTATCACTGTAAAATTTTATGAGATTAACGTATATAGATATAAAAACGCTGAATTTTTTCGTTTTAAACCATGTTATGCTGACGATCAGGGCTTTGCTGGTTAATATCTTTGAACGGTTATTAAGTGACTAATACAATCCTATAAGTGTAATCCTGTCGCTGGCTGCAATGGAAGACTCTAATTCAAAGATTTCTAATTGATCTCCGGGTTTGAGAGTGGCTTGCTTACCGATTAATTTTATTACCACTAGGGATATTATTCAGGTTGTTAGAATTTTGAACGTTTTTTAGGCGAGTGCTTTGTTTGTTGATGCTGTTCAAATATTTTATTCGGAATTTTGTGATACAAATCAATTAGTTTTCAGGTGATGTGGAGCTCTAAAAAAAAATCCTAGAGTAACTGTAATGAGTATTGAAAATATACAATGGCCTTGAAAATAACACTGTCCCGGGATACTCAAGCCATTAGTAACTTGATGGCAAAGTAATTGCCCGCGAGGATAGACGAGTTAATAATAGATCTTTCGACCGATATTGATAAATTGCCTCGAGATAAGGAAGACGCTTCAAATTGCAATATAAAAGCAAATCCTGAAAGCGAAAACAAACCTCGGTTGTTAATGAGAAAATTATTAAAATCGTGCTGGAGTTTTTTGATATTAATCACTTATTGGAGTATATACACAAACTTAAGACAGAATATAGTTATTTATTCCAAATGTCAATCTTATTTGGATACGTTACAATCAGCTAACGGACGAGGCTGTAGCAACTACTGGTGGAAGAAATCTGTTGTAGGATACAACCGAACCTAACTCTCAATGTCTAACGAAGGCAAGGCTGGCGCGAGGGTAGTATTGTTCGTACTTACTAACACGCGAACCCAGCATGATGTTTGGGTTAGTTTCCCAAGAAGCAAGCTTTGCTGGCCTTTGAAAAATTTTTCTATTTTATTATGAAATTAAGAATTAGAAACGTTTACAACAAACAGTTTACTTGATAATTAATGATGATCTCACACTCAGTAAAAAATCTAGATGCACGTGCGTAACCATCCCTGGGGACCTGATATGGAATGCAGAATCAGGTCGTCGGAAAAATACAATAAGCATACGAAATATACCAGCGCTATGCTACAGCGTGGTTCAATTACTGTTATAATATACAAGGTGACAGGAAATACGATACATACCTTCCTTGTAATTTCGATTACAACTTTACCTTTTTTTTATAGCTAGTGAACAAAGGAAGTAAATTCAGTAATTTGTACGCAACATTTCACATTTTTTTGGGAGTCTGTTTATTTACATATATTTTTTTCATAAAACGTGGTTTAAGTTAATGCTGCAAATTGAAAATAGCGGCATTTTATAGCTTATTTTGGTTTTGAATGTGTGTGTGGTTGTTTGCCTATCAGAAAATATCAAAATAATAATCAACATCCCATACTATTAGGGTACATTTTAACATGAAACTTGGAGTTTTTATTTAAAATTCTTAAGTCTTGAATAACTCAGAAATAACCAGGGTTCATAATTTCTGAGTTATTCTACATAACATAACCAAATTTGCTGTAAATATGTTCTACTATTACCCATTCCAAGGAATGAATCATATTTCCTGTAAACCTGTATACATGTATATGCATCTCAATAAGGGGAATTGTACTCTCTTTCTCTCTAACATGTAGTACTATAAATGTAGATTTGTTTGCTGCAGGACGCAAGTTTCTCTAAGTAACGTTCGAATCTTGTGGTGGGATGATTTCATTAAAAAGTTTGAGCGTACAGGGATAGATACAGCTTTTTCCCACATTTGGTTTCTAATATGCTTTATGTTAGTGGATAGCACTTGCTATGGATCGGTGCAGGTCCGCTTCGCGATAACAACTCTTTTTTTTTTTTACTTTTACTAACTTTTAAACCAAAGAATACAATGGTTATTTAGCAAGGCGGATTAAAAGGAAAATTTGGTTACAAATACTTCCTCAGATCAATTGAAACAATTTAATTTCAAATCCTCATTTATATATATATATATATATATATTTATATATATATTCATATATATATATTCCGGCCATAAGTTCTGTTGCAACTGAAAATGCTTTTTAATGACTTAACGTAATATTATTAAAATTTATACCTACATATTTATTAGTCTCAGCAAAAAAAAATTCTATTCGAAATGACCACCTTTGGCTTTTATACAGGCCTTTAATCTGTTTGGCCACGAATCTATGGATTTACGCACTGTTTCCAAGGGAAATTTCGCCACTGCTTGCTCCAAAGATTTTTTAAGAGACTCAATGTCGCCGTGTCGTTTAGAGCAGGCAATGTCCTTTAAAACTGACCATAATTTGAAATCAAAAGGGATGGGCTAGATGAGGGCCAGTCTTCAGCTCTTATAAAGTCCGCAACGTTGGTTTCAAGTCTGGCTTAAGTAGTTCGTGCCTTGTCACCAGGTCCTGCTCGAAAGTCCACGGTATATTTTAAAAAGTGTATTGCTGAGGGGTTTCATGATCACATGATCCAAGACTGTATCTTGATATACTTTGGCTGAGGTTTTCACTCTTTTTTCACAAAAATGTAGTTTTATGTCTCCTTGATAAGACACGCCCCACCAAACCATCACTGACGCAGGATGATGACCACGTTGTACCTTTCCGACCACTTGAACAGCTTCTTTAGAACTGTGAGTGTACACTTTATCACTTTGCTTATTGTTGTGTTCTTCAATCGTGAAAATTTTTTCATCGGTAAAGAGGATAAATCTGTGCCATTCACCTGCGTATCGCGACAGAAGGCGTTTTGATGGATCCACTCTCTTTAATTGTTAAGATCGATTTAGGACATGCCCTGTATATCAATGATAAGCACCGAGCTTCAGGTCTTGTTTTATAATACGCGACAGAGCCCTAGCTGGAATCTTCATATCTCGCGATAAGATTTTTTGCTTCCTAATGGGGTATCGACGAATTGTGGCTTTAACAGCGTTAACAGCCTTTGTAGTTCTAAAAGCACGCGGCCGCCCCGATCTTTTCTGGTCTTCGACAGAGGAAGTGTTGTTGTATCTGTTGATACTACGATATACGAGCATACGGCTGATACCAAGCTTTTGAAGTGTCTGGAATATTACTGACGGCTCCATACCCACTCCACTCCATTGTGCAAGGCGATCACTGCAATCCTATTTTCTTTAACACCCCATTCCATATTGTAATGAATGAATGATTACGAAAAAATGTGTGAAATTGCGCAAAATCGAAAGAAGTTTCTAAGAAAATAATATATGTTCCAAATTCAAAATAAATAAAAAGTTGAAAAGAGAAAAGTTTTTATTTATCAGTATTTATGGCCAGACTAGATATATATATATATATATATATATATATATATATATATATATATGTATATATATCTGTATATATATATATATAGAGTTCAGTTCTATTCTTAGGAAATATTTTGTATCCACGTTTGTTATTTTTATTTGATTGAATGTCCAAAAAATGGTTCTTTGAAGACCTGTATAAAGTGACACTTTATACTGGTCTTCAAAGAATCAAATTTTCCACCACTTTAGTTTTTCACTAAATATCACTTTCTCTATTTCACTCTTCCAACTTTTTTGTCGTAAACATTTTTTTTCTACCTAGAATGAGATGAAAGATCTGAGAGCATTTTTATATTTTATATTAGTAAGTAATTCAAGGTTTAATTACTCAGCGAACTATGAAGAATGCTAGGCACAGACGGCTATTTACTGATGCTAAACGAATAATTTTATAAATATTTTTTATATTATATAAAAATGTAGTTACTTTCTGTTAATATTAATTTCCTGTCTGCTAGGTTTTAATTATATTATAGTGGCATACAAATGGAAATTAAAAGCAAAATACCAAATGATGGCATTAAGGGATTTTTTGGGATAAAGCTGACAACTCTAAGAATTGCCGAAAGCTGCAGCAAGTGATGTTTAAAGACTGTGATGATCTGTTTACCTTAAAACGAAATATAGACGCGTGTCTGTATATAGGTATGTTACAATTCTAATGAACTCGAGCCAATTAGAGTATAAATATAAGTATCTATGCAATGTAATAAAATGAATGAAATTAAACTATATTAAAAATATTTATTTTTCGATGTAACATTTAAATTACAAACATTTCAGTATTTTATGAGATTCTATCAACGAGAGAAAAATAGCGACAGGAACTTATTTTTAGTCGCATTTTTGCCAAAAAGTAAGTGATCATTGTATTTTAATGAATTCATTAGTAGAAATAGGAATCATATAGCATGAATGAAGCAATTCGCATGCGCGTAGATCGTATAGGAATGTTCCTTTATTAGCGTTAGCGTTAGGTTTTTCGTTGAGTGTACAAAGTTTAGAAGTAATATATTTTATATATGTTTTTAACGGTGGAAATATCTTACATTTTACTGAACGTTCCTATTAGGACTAACGAACGAATCGTCCTTCCTAATGCGTATAAGATTGGAATAGTCTGCCCGCGTCTTCATTTCCGTACTAACATGACTTGATTGTCTTCAGGGAAAGAGTGAATAGGCTTTTTACTAAATTAGAGCGTATACCATAAAGAAATTCATTGCTACTTACGATTAGGTATAAACAGTAGTAAAGCCACGATGCAGGAGAAAGTAGGTACAAGAGAGGATCAGTAATAGAAATGTAAAAATCAATAATAGAATTGGTGAGTGAATCCGAAGAAACAAATCTAATATGTTAACAGTTTTCACTGCAGTAATCAAAACTTATTTGGATTCTTTATAAGAATATTAGTAGACAATGTCCCCAGATAACAAAGATAAGATAAACAATATATTATTAAGAGATTTATTACATTATAGAGATTACTATATTATTAAGATAAATTATGACTGCAAAATTGTAGATAAATACGAGCCAGTGTAGTTTTTTCTCGGAACTCTTTTACCATAGAGGTTGTTTACAATGACTTTAAGTTAATAGACCCTAGCTAGTAAAGTAACAACCTTTATATTTAAACCCAACTACTAGGCATAAGCCTCCTCCCTAGAGATGGTGTTGGTGTGTTCCGCATCGCAGTTCCACTGCGGATTGGCAAACTTCTTTGATTTTTTTAGACATACAGGTTTCCTTACTATGTTATCCTTCTACCAATGCGTACGTGATGTACGGTGAATCAACATCTAAAATAGCAAATAACAATTATTATTGGTGCCAGCACCGGGGATCTAGCTCGGTATGTTCGCGTACCGTGAAATTAAAATTGAGCGCTTAGACATTGATTGACAAGCTATCCGCGGCTTGGTTCTATATCTTATCTGTATTCCTTGCTAATGCCATAAGGGAATAAGCACGTTTGTATGTATATTATCTATAATATAGGTGACAAACGTGCACACAACTCATCTCATAGTAAGTGATGACCGTAGCCATCGACATCCATCTTCAATAAAGATTCAAGACGCACATGCATTGTCTCCCGAGAACATAGATGAAATGCCTCGTTACCTGTTATAGGGTTCCCGGTTCCCTACATTCATGAACCGTCCCATTCTTGCTGCAGTGTGGCTCTAGCACTAATAAAATGTCAGTCATGTAAAAAATTCAATGTGTTAAACTTCAACTAAGTAAATATTTACATTAGTGCTAATATATGGAGATGACGACATCACTTCTGTCGTTATTGATTTTAATTCACCTCAGACTGCGCCACGATGGCGACTAAATCTAAAATGTAACCATCATGTTAAACTGGAGTGATATACAAGATTAATGGCAAACTATTTACGATTGCCTGACCATAAAATAGAATTGAATGTCTTAATGACATTAGGAGCAATCGTAAAAGTCGATTATGCCTGAACATTGCTTGCTCATATATTAAATCATCATTTTAAACTGGAGTGAGATACAAGATTAATGGCAAATTATTCACGATTGTCTGACCATCAAATAGAATTGAATGTCTTAATGACATTAGGAGCAATCGTAAAAGTCGATTATGCCTGAACATTGCTTGCTCATATATTAAATCATCATTTTAAACTGGAGTGAGATACAAGATAACTGGCAAATTATTTACGATTGCCTAACCATAAAATAGAATTGAATGTCTTAATGACATTAGGAGCATTCGTAAAAGTCGATTATGGCTGAACATTGCTTGCTCATATATTAAATCATCATTTTAAACTGGAGTGATATACAAGATTAATGGCAAACTATTTACGATTGCCTGACCATAAAATAGAATTGAATGTCTTAATGACATTAGGAGCATTCGTAAAAGTCGATTATGCCTGAACATTGCTTGCTCATATATTAAATCATCATTTTAAACTGGAGTGAGATACAAGATAACTGGCAAATTATTTACGATTGCCTAACCATAAAATAGAATTGAATGTCTTAATGACATTAGGAGCATTCGTAAAAGTCGATTATGCCTGAACATTGCTTGCTCATATATTAAATCATCATTTTAAACTGGAGTGATATACAAGATTAATGGCAAATTATTCACGATTGTCTGACCATCAAATAGCATTGAATGTCTTAATGACATTAGGAGCATTCGTAAAAGTCGATTATGGCTGAACATTGCTTGCTCATATATTAAATCATCATTTTAAACTGGAGTGAGATACAAGATTAATGGCAAATTATTTACGATTGCCTGACCATAAAATAGCATTGAATGTCTTAATGACATTAGGAGCATTCGTAAAAGTCGATTATGCCTGAACATTGCTTGCTCATATATTAAAGTTGTTTAATGAACAAAATCACAAAAAAAAAAGTTATTGCATTATTATTACTAACACGACGCCCAAAAATTTATATTGTATATCTTTTAGCATATTAATAATTAATTGTAAATTAATAGCAATCTTTAATTTGACACTGTACATATCAAAATAACAGTATATCTGTACATCACTGTATTTTGTAATAATAAAGAATATGGAAATAAATATTTTCTGGTACTGTTTATACTTGGTGGAGCAATAAGATTGTGGGATGGGCAGTGGTTCCCCCACCGCCCCCCTTTGGCTACGGCTCTGAATACCTTACAAATTAATCTCGAACATAATGAACTTAAACATTATTTATGCCTGAAAAACAACTATTACAATATTACAAGATTTTTTTAAAATTTATCATCAACGATTCTTACATTATTACTTTGACAGTAAAATAAATACAACAGTCTCAAGACTAATTGCACCATCAATTAATAGGTAGCCAGAAATTGGTTATATTTTCATATATCATCTATGTATCATCTATTGAATCAGTTAAATACATGTGATGATAGTGGTAGAGCTACACTGCAGTTTGTTTCTAGCTGTAGAATGAATGGGTCAGCGTGACCGGAGGACCGTAGCACCACGCCCTCACAGAATACCAGAGTAAAATAGTAGCATATTACTGCTGTGTGTAGAGTTCAGGGTCCTTTATTACTGGTGACGAGGCATTCGATCTCAGTCCTCAAGGTTAACAACGCATCTGCATTATGATTCCCTGTCAAGGATGAATGTAGATGTCACGGGCTGTAGGAATCACTTGCCATCAAGTGAACTGTGAGCCCATTTGTTACTCTCACATTTTTATCCCAAACAGAACAGGTCCGGATTTGACAAAGAGCTGATTAGGTCTTAAACAGGTGACAGTAGTTGAGACGCCGGACAAAAATGTTGAAGAGTGATTTTTGGTATAATTCAAAGGTTCAAGGCTACGAGCGGTATATCGTTAGTCCACCCTTCTGACTATTAATAAACGTGAACTTGCTGTAAGAAAAAGAACTTCTTTAATTATTCAACCTACACCAATGCCAAGGTCAACTAGTTGATTTGAACTTTAGATATTCTTTTCCTATAATTACTCGTAATAGGCACTTGATCTATAAAACATTACGAAAACAGTGATACCTTGTAGATTGTTTTGCTATTCAAACGAATACAAAACCAGTGCCATTGGATACAAAGCGAATTCTGTATTTCTGAATTGCTGCTACACATCTATAATCATTTAGTTAAAAAAAATACCGCACATCTATCTCTTCTTCATCATGATCTCTACTTATGAGTCCGCTTCTGAACATTGGCCATTCATTTTTTTTTATTTTATAGAAAAATTTAAGCAAACGAGCGACGTGAACACCGAGGAACACAAGCTAAAAGGATGAGTGATCAAAGGTGGCCATTGGGTTCTCTTTTCAGTTTATTTAGAAACTGTCCAATGTATTCCACCATTTACATTTTGGTTTTCTACGTTGCCGTAGGTTTTCAATACGTTTAGGCACTTTGCAGATGGAGCAACTATTGCAGCAACTGATAAATAGCTGTTTACAAATATCTAAATCGAACTGCGCACACGCAGCGACTTTTGTTGCGAGTTCCGGTGATCGAGAACAGTTTTAAGTTGCTACAATCGATGACTAAGTTAGTTTGTCGTCGTCGACGCCGGCGACGTAATGAAGTGAGAAACAAGTGCTGTTCCTTCGATATACATCATTACTCTGTACGTCGTACGTAAATTGAGCAACTCAGCTATTAAAGTTGCTCACAGATTGCCATAAAATTGCGGCAACCATATACCGGGCTATGTTGTTGTAGCAACTGGCAACTATTTAAGGAAACTTTAAAAAAAATGATAGTTGCCTCAACTAAAGTTGCGCCATCTGCAAAGTGCTTAAGTCTTTACTTGTTATGGTCACCGCTAGTAGCCATTATCCAAATTCTTTACTGTATGTACATAAATGTAATTATCTAAATTCTTATAGTGTAGGTATATAAGATCGAAACGGATCGTATCTCGGTATGATGAAAAATAAATTTATATTTTAGAGAATATTTCGTTATACTCAGTCGATTACAGTTCGAAGGTAAGCCTCTGCGACTGGTACTTCTTGGAAGTCTGGCAAAATTGAGATTAAAAAAGTATTTAGGTTGATCTATTTATTTGAATATATGATCTCTTTTTATTGAAATTAAATGGATATGCTCATTTCGCATGAACTGTAATTTTCCAGAAAGGTTTCACTGTCAGGAAACCTAAGGCTTTGTCAATCCTCGTTTGAATTTTAATATTCATTTAAGTATAAAAATATGTAACTGTAATATGTATATTGGTAGTGAAATAAGAAAAAACAAATATGTAAAAAGCATCATATTAAATCAGTCCAAAACGAGATTTATAATCAAACCAGACATCGTTCACAAATTTAAATAACACATACAGATAAAGATCTGTAATTTTAATTAAATTAGGAAGAATAAATCTGATTTATTAAAATATTTATGAATAATAACTAGAGGTTTACAAAGGGGAGGCGGGTGGATCGCAACCCCACGTCTATCTCTTTTCCGTCGTATTCTAACTGCTTCAAATGCTTTAGAAAATAAATTTCATAAAATTTCAATTGAATAAAAATACATAGCATAGCAAATTATAAAGTATTTAATAATTAGACGTACGTTTTTCTAGAGAGTAAATCATTATGTCTCAATAACAAACATACTACAGTTAAAAAATGGTAATCTAAGGTCAAGAGTATAAGAAATATGTTCGCATTGCGCCAATGTTTAATATTTTACCAACATTAACGGCTACAAGACAGCACAATGCTGAGGAAATTAAGTTTCTTTTTAAAAAGATTAATGTGTTTTTGCATACGTAGTTGATTTTATTCCTGACAATTTTAATTTACCATATGTGGAACTATAATATCAATTTATACGAAGTGAACTTTATGC
Organism: Teinopalpus imperialis; assembly: GCA_029286865.1. Taxonomy (NCBI): domain Eukaryota; kingdom Metazoa; phylum Arthropoda; class Insecta; order Lepidoptera; family Papilionidae; genus Teinopalpus; species Teinopalpus imperialis. The sequence goes on along the minus strand of JAGSMU010000026.1, from coordinate 531,713 downwards.
AGCTTGTTTTAATCCTATAGTCAATTCATCCTCATAAGCAATAGGGTCCAATAAAGTTGTTTATCAAAAGGGATAGAATAAAACAAAAAAATCAATATTTTTCTTGCCGTCTGTGCAATGTTCCTTTAAATTCCGTCTGTTCTGTTAAAAATAATTCCTGAAACCTTTCAAAAATGATTTCACGTTAATGGACTTAATATGTATTCAAAGTATGCATTCCTTCAACGTCGAGCACGTAATTTAACTTATGAATAGGAGAGAGAAATTTATTTAGCGGTGGGCTGTCCTGTTAATATAGTGGCGGGTATGGCTTGGAAAGCAACGGAAACGATCGTGATTTTTAATGGGAATAGTCTACAGATCTATATCAGATCTAATAGATCTGCACCAGATCTAATAGATCTACACCAGATCTCATTTTGTAGTATGAAGTACACTTCATACTACAAAATGTTTCTACTCTTTATCACGAAAACTTCTCTTTGTCATGAAAAAAATGTCATTTAAGTTGTATGTCATGCAGCTATTTCATAGAGTATAAAATAATATTATTAATACGATAATAAGGGTGAGAAACCAGCATGTAGTTCAAATGACTTAATAATTTCTGCGGCACATGACACCCACGATCATTATCGACAATGCATATGCGTTATTACACTTCAAGGTGGAATGCCACCCGTAATAAGGTTTCTGGTTTCTTTCACGCAACACAACTCATACAAAATATTCGGTTACTGGTTTATGGTGGTATTCTATGAAAGCCTAAACCCTCACTGCCCAGTTCGCCCTATTCGTGCTTTTTTATTTTCATTTCTAGTTCATTTAAAAAAACTAGTCAATGTTTTTGCCGTTTCTTCTCGCTTCCGGTGGTCCTATCTACGTCTTGACCTACCTCTTGACGCTTCAAAAGTATTTTTTATAAACCTGAACTTGAATAAAGCTTCCTTTGATTTGATTTGATATAAAATAGCAGCATAACACTGCTATGTTTTGTACAGAAGCTGTGGGGATTCGAGGACTCAATTACAGGTGACGAGCCGTTCTATCTCAGTCTTTAAATGAATTCTTTGTTGAGGATGGATGTAGACCATAGGCCCCAGTTATCACTTGCCATCAGGTGACCGTTTCTCCATCCCCATAATATATAAAAAAGGCAGAAAGAACCTTGTCTACGAGAGTCTACTGGGTACGGGGAAAATAGAAAGGATAAATGTCAAATGTCAAATGTTACTATGACTTCTTACTGATCGACGTCCCGCGTCTGACGTAAAACCTGAGTGATAAGATTGAAGGAATGGTCGTAAGCGTTAGCTACACATGAAACAATTACAATATGTCATATAACTATATGATATATACACTCGTGAGCAATAAAATCAACTTAACCGCCGTGCACAAGGTTGATTGTCTTTAATAAAATAATTGAGCCCTGAATTATAATTTTGTTTTTGAATTATTAAAGCTATACATTTTGACTTCTAAAAAATGTAAACAAATTTTATCTTTTCCAAAAAACATATGTTATTGCTAATCACTATTTTTGCACCTGTTTACAATAGCGCTAATTAGGCGTTGTCATGCCCATTCAAAGGTCATTTACCTGACCTACCCTTATCAGTTAGTTGTTAAACGTCAACACTTATACATTATTATTAAACACAAACATTGATTAAAAGTGGACACATCCATCGATGAAGTGGCTCAAGCGGTTACCATATCGGAACAAGGTCAGAGTCAGCGAGAAGTGGCTGCGATGTGTAAAACATGAGCCAGTTTGCTGTGTCCATAGCATACCAGTAATACCAGGAGACTGGTAGCTTTAACCGAAGAAGTGGATTCGGCAGAAGAAGATGCACTTTGGAGAGGGCTAACAGATTGGTCGTCAATACTTCGCTCAGAAAACGGGCCCTCTCTGGTGTTCAAGTCCAACAGGGGCTCAGAGAAACGCGAGGAGTGGCTGTTAGCGGCTGAACAGTCAGAAGAAGTCTAAAGGTGGCTCCAAAAAGGCCGGCTATTGGTCTTAAGGTACCCCCGCTCATCGAGCAACCCAACTACGTTTCGCAAGAGAACACGTGTACTAGACGGACGAACGTAGAGCTCTTTTTTCTTCTCAAATGAAAGCAGAGTGTGTCTCCATGGCAGCGATAGAGGACAACGAGTCTACAGAAGACGGGGAGAGCGAATCGCCCAGTGCTGCTAATAAATGAAAATGTGGCATTTGGAGGAGGTTCTTCGATGGTGTAGGCATTTTAATGGAGGCAAAATCCGAGTTGGTTTACATGGAAAATAGCGGAGATTTGGAGGTATGACGGCGTACCGATATATCTTTATTTATTTATTTATTTACTCTTTATTGCATTACAACAAAGTTCAAAGTTCACAAAGGGCGGACTTATTGCCAAAAGCATTCTCTACCATCTTCTCTACCTACAGTCTATTCAAAGTGTGGTGAGATATGTGTATGATAGGTGTAGCAATAAACTAAATCTAAAAATAACTAATAAACGCAAATAATAATACATACACATATATATATATATATATATATATATATATATATATATATATATATATATATAATAAATTTCAATAAACAATAAAACCGGTAAAGTGAGCTAGAATACAGATCTTGTTATTAAACGAAGATCGAAGATCGAAGAATATGAATGAAGGATATAAGGTTATCATGGGGATCCTTACGCAGGCTTTGTCTTGGAAAACTCTATGCTACTACAAGATAATACCCGTCCACATACTGCAGCTTCTGGTCGGCGGTACCTGCAGTAGGTCGAAACTGAATGTATAGAGTGGACAGCACGTAGTTCGGACTTAAATCCTATTGAGCATTTATGGGACGAGCTTAAAAGTTCGGGCTTAAAATTCGTCAGCTACGAAACCGGAGCTTCAAACCGCACTCGCTGAATGACTGGGATGGCGTTTCTCAAGAAACAGTGGAAAATCTTATCCAGTCTATGAAGAACTGATTAGGAGCTGTAGTATTAGAGCCAGGGGGGATAATACTAAATATTGAATTGTTTTTTATTATTTAATTTATGATTGTTCTGTCTTTTTGTTTGTATTTTCTTTAGAGTGAATGTTTCTTTATTTTAGAGTTTGAGAAGATTTTTATATAAATATTTTAAAACCTTCTCCTTTAGTCTACTATAGTCGAAAAAAAACCCTGAGCAACCGAGAACGAAAAGAACCAATAACTTATGCATCATAGTTTTTTCCTTCGGCTGTGAATCAATCCAAGTACTCAAGACTTTAACAGTGTCGCTCTCATGTGTTAATAAATGAAAATATGAAAATATGCTATGAAGCAATAACCATATTGTACAGCAACGCTACCAATGAAAGAAATACTTAATGTCCACGATATGAACTTAGTCAAACTTTTTATATAATTTTTGATTGCAATTGTTGTAACTTGATGATATTCTAATATTTATAACATGGAATATGTAATGTAATTAATTTCCGGAGTATGCCTTGAAAAAATAAAACTAAAAAAAATCAGTTCACCGTTCGTCTTTTCTTGAAATTTAAAAAAAAAGCAAAAAGTTAAGTGTATCGTGAACATATACAACTGCTTTATTTCATAGATAGCATTGTTTTCACGATTAAGCGATAATAATTAAGTTTTATAAGGAAATATTTTTTGTTAAGTTTCGAAAAAAAAAATGTTAAAAGTGTGTAGAGAATATATTTACACAATTACAGTCAAATTTACGAGTATCAATCCAAAGACATATGATGATATATGTACTAATATTTATATAAATAGTATTGCTTAATTTTTTTGAAAAACCAAATGGAACCAACAATAAATACCTGAACTGGTGGACTAAATACATGAGGTGGTGTTTTTAAGTGGCAGAGCTACGCTGCAGTTTGTCTCTAACTGCACAATGTATGGGTCAGCTCGACTAGGGCTGGACCACACCTTCACTGGATACCAGCGTAAAATTGTAGAATAACGCTGCTATTTCGTCTGGTGAGTGTACGGTTCCGGAGACCCTTATTACTGGTGACGGGTCATTCCTAGCGTGACATCACATCTGCATTACGATTCCTTGTCAAGGATGAATGTAGATGTCACGTGCCGCAGGAATCACTATATGTATGTTACTATCAATGTAATAAAAAAAAATGTCGACGATGAATTGGAATTAAAGGTGACTGAACACAAATCTATGGATTTTATTGCTATCTGTTTGATTTTTTATAGAAGAAAACTACTAAGTGGATTGTAACTAGATAGCAGCAAAGCGCTGATGTTTTTCGTACTACGGGTGACGATCGCGCACATACTGCAAATAATGGTATTTTTTTTAAAATTTAAATTGAGAGTAACAAACATGCACACATATCACATCATGGTAAGTGATACCTGCGGCCCATGACATCTACATTCCTCCTCGACGAAGAATCATACTGCATATTTTCGTATGTCATCAGTCCATTACCAGATATAAAGGTCTCCGGATCCCTACACTCACTAGACGAAACACAGCAGCATTGTGCTGCTATTCTACGCTGGTATTCTGTGAGGGCGTGGTCCTACTACAATCGAGCTGACCCATTCATTCCTCAGCTGGAAACAAACAACTGCAGTGTAGCCCTACCACTGTTAAGTTATGGCTGCTACCAATAAAACTACACCCAAAGTTTCTGAGATGGAAAGCCTCGTTACCAGTCTGGTTCTCCGGATCCCTACACTCGCCAGATGGAGCACAACAGCTTGATGCTGCTATTCAACGTTGGTATTCTATTATAACAACCTACAGAGCGGGCCCCATTAACGGTAGGGATACCATCTTACGACTCTGGAGGTAACAACGCACGTTGAATCCATTAAATGTATTTCGAACTGTGCCTGTATGTCATCCCTATTATAATTTAAAAAAAAAAAGATTATAATATATTACTACGATAATGGATCGTAGAGCGACAACATCAGATAAAACTTGTATTTATATTATTAGTAAGATCATAATCTATAAAAGTTTACTTATATTTTATTACGGATGACGGACAAATTTCATTTACCTGCAATAGATGTCTATATATTTAATGTACAAAAAATGTAAATAGGTACGTAACAGTAGGTGGAATCGTAGTCAAGTATTAGCTTATGAGTATTAAAAAAACAAGATGGCAAGTTCTTATGTTAAAATTAGTGTTTCTTTGTATTCTATAGTAAAATACACGGTACAATGATTTACCATTTTTTGGATAACAAGTTTATATTTGCATATTATAATATTTCCGAGTGAATCACAATCATAATCTAGCTATCTCTTAATATATAATATCTTTACACTAGAGCGAGAACAGAGTTTTCACACACGTGGCTTGAACGTTGGGTAATTTCTAACAATACTAAGGCATATACATGTCTTTAAATACTAACCTCTCTGTGGAGTTATAGAACATAGCCGCTTGACGTTTCAAATCATCGGCCACTGTGTTGTCCTCCGTCATTTTATAAGCACAATCACAATTCTACACTACGGGTCACTGTTCCGCGATTTAAATCTAATACAGTCCCACAAAGAGAATTCAATCTTAAGATGCGTACACTAAAGTTGATTTTGGAATGAAAGTTGTTAAATAAGCTAGATATTCCGAGGCCGGCAAATCGGTGTATGACGCCCGCGCCTCTCACTCGCCGCAATCGACTGATCACCCACTCACGCGACCAAACCCCCACAGGCCCCCACTAGGCATGCATGTTGACATTGTAACCGGCGACACGTGAAAACGTAAACGTTTCGTGGGAAGTACAACAATGGGAACACAGCTTAATGTTACTGTTAGACGACCTCGGTGTTGCCTGTTGGTAATATACATTCGTAATAACACGAGGGTTCAATCGCATTGGTTCGTTGGCGGAAATACATCGGAAACTAGCTGTGGATACAATAGTAATTTTCAAAACATACCAAGGACAAGTCATTTTTTTTTAAATACTAAAAAGCCAGTGCTCGATCACAATCAAACCTGTTTTTGAGTGGCGGTGTATTAATTAATGGTAAAGAGCGCTACATTAGTATATTACTACTATTATAAAGGCTTGGATGCACGAAATTTATTTATTTATTTAAAAAATATTGTACGACCTTATAACTAAGTCACAATGGACGGTTTTGATACTAATTAGCATTTTTTACCAGACAACCCAAGAGATAACGTTAATTTAAATCAGGTGCTTAACAAACATAATACAGTTATTTAGAAATAAGAAATCTACATAATTATACACAAATACATAAATAAATAAATATAGACATTATATATACATATAATATATAACGAAAGAGAAAGGAAATAATTACATAAATGTTATGTTGAAAGCTTCGAGAAGGTAACTACGAACTAGCTTTATGAAAATTAATTTATTAACTTTCCTATATATTTTCTCTAAGAGCTTTAGAGGTGAGTAAACTGAACTGTAAAAAAAATAAGAAAGCTGGAATGAGAGGAAATTCTGTAAATAGGTAATTTTTCTTTTAATTTTGCTCCCAATTCATCGGATATTTCGTTTGTAATTTTATTTAAATTTTATTTATGGCGTCGTCAGGTGCTAATTAAAAATATCTGCACTTGAGACAATGCTTAAAAATATTAAATGATGGGAAGAAATAGTGTTAAAAAAGTGTTGAAAAAAAGAAATAATGTTTTTTTTTCTTTTATACAGGCGTTTAGTATTTTTATTAAAGTGGCCCTCAGTATTTTTCCCTAACCATGACTTCTATTTCTGTTAGGTATATTTTCTATTCATATTTCTATCAAAAGGGTCGAAATTATATTTCGAATCGTTTAATCGTTCGTAATATGAATATGAATATAAATTAGTCTCAAACTTTCAAATGTTATGTCTTAAAACAATAAATTACCATGTTCGTGGGATTCGAGTATGTAACTTTATAGAATGTACAATTTAAAGCAAATTTCTTGCTTTTTAATTTGTTAATTAGTAAAAAGTACTTGTGCAATCCACAAACCTCTTGCGAAAATATGATCTTATAAATAATATTTTCGCAATAATAATCAAGGTGGCTTCGTAAGATTTTAAAGGACATGGGCCACTCTCTATACATTGCACGGCCCACTAAACGAAGTTCAAGGACAGTAATGAAATTAAGTTTAAATAACAGACTATATATCCCTTTTATTATAAACAAATTAAAATCAATATTGTTCATGGGGATAAAGAGATATTTAAAAAATAAGAAGAATTTTAGGTTATATCATATGATTTTGCTGTCAATGCACTGACACTATAACATCATCATCAGCTTAAATATTATTTATATTACTATACTTTATGACACATACCTAATTCAATAAACGCCAAGACTTTGATGACAAATTTTATAATAAGTATGTAAAAATAAAATGATTTTTCTATAGATATTTCATTTATGTCTTTGAGAGCACGAGTATCTGGGCCGAAAATGGCCTTTATACAATTTGTATAGTAACTAATCCAAACTTATTACTTTACTTACTTTATACTAGAAAAGCGTAGCCTAACGGTTTAGGGTACGGTCTGCGAAACTTAAGGGCGTATGTTCGAATCCACCATTCGACTATTGACGTGAACCGTCTCCTAGCACAACCATTTTCAGCTTTATTAGGGTGGTTAACCGGAATATTAGTTATGCTAATATAGAGGTCTCGACTGAGCGCCATAAGCGCTCGGTCACCTCTCAACTTGGCGAAACTGTAAAAGCCCTCGGGCTAAAAGTGGCCATCAGCCCGAAAAATAAAGCAATGCAAATATTCTTTTGAAAAAAAAAAGATATTCTATTTAGGTCTACCGTATACTATATTACTATATAACATAGCGGTTTTTTAAAAAAAAACTACTCGAAATGCTACAAATCAAAGCCCAAATAAATATCAGGCATGTAGGTAATACATGTAAATATAAAAAAGTCTACGTTAAAAGTGGAGGAAAAGTAATTAATAAAATTTTAGAACTCTGTTTGGAAGCCGGGTAACATAATTACATATTATATTGAAATCCTTGATTTTTTAACAATAACGAAATGGCGTCTCCCGCCGCCATAATTTTTTTTTATTGACGTCACCGTTCCTATTTTATAATACTTGAACTCAATCACAAAAAATGTAACGGTACCTTAATATAAAAAGAGGTTTTCTGCCATTAGGATGTTAGGACTAAAAATTCCACATTGATACGCCCATAAAACACAACCTTGTGAAAATAACGAGCCTCTTATTTCAAAATCTAACTATAATCGATTTGTTTATGTTGTGGGATTGTAAGGTAATTTTTTAATCCGTCGTAACTCGTTCAATTACACGATTGTTTCGGTTCGCATGTAAGACCACGTGGAGTTATACGCGTTGTCGGAACGAACAGCAAACCTTGACTAAGGTAATTCAACATCGCTGCGATAACAATTCATTGCTTACATGTATATTGAGAGATAACGTCGAATGTGCAACTGTGTTTTTTTGTGTGGGCTTTTTTGTTTTCATGAGTCTTACCATAATTGTGCAGTATAAAACAAAATCCTCCAAGTGCGTCTGTATGAATGTGCTTATCTAAATAAATACCAAATGCATTATGTTGGGGTTCTCTACATAATATTGTTTAGTTTTTTTGATTAATTCTTAGGTAACATTTATATATTTAAATCATAAATTTAAGAGCTTAGCTTTTGCCGGTAGTCATTTCAATGTTGGGACTAAGTTATACGTTACCAACGGGGTCAGAGGTGCTGAACGTGACCGGCCACTAGATACGGCGGTTAGCTGAGGAATATATTGAATAATGAGTCCCCGACAACGCAGCGGCCCGACTACCAGGATGTAATGTAAATATCTTAAGACGTTCATGCGTAATAGCGAGTAAATGCCACCTTCAAAAAAGTATTCCCTTAGTGTCAGCAGTGACATTATTACTGGCAAGCGGGTGAAGAAATGGATTCTGGCAAAGCTCTGTGTGGGAAATTACGAAGCGGGAAAAGTCTGGCTCCTGAAGTGCGGTATGGAAAGTATGAGGGAAACGGCCATACTATTACATACATACATACTATTCTAGAGTTATGAAGACCGATTTATTACACATATTATTAGATGTAGACAATTGTGATCAAATATACCCGAATTAAGAAAGAAGTATGAGGTTTGTCTTCAATATAAAGCGTTTCATTACAGTGCGTTCATCGTTGAAGATTTCAAAGTATTAAAAGAATTGGTAGGATAGATCAAGGTCGCTAAAACACAGTAAAATAAACAAATACTAAAATGTGTCCCGAAGTTATAGCTCTTAAGAAGTCTCTTTGGAAAGTGGTATAGATACGCTTTATCTAATTTCGATCTGCAGCATAAATGGAAGACCACAGCTTCAGAGAATACAAAAGTGAAGTAGAAGCATAAAGTTACTATGTTTCGTATGGTGACTATAGGGATCCGGAGACCCAAATACTAGTAACGAGGGATTCGATCTCAGACCTCAAGGATGACAACGGATATGTATGTTGATTTTTTGGGGGTAGACGTTGTTGTTTTTTTACTTAAGGCCACTTAAGATCAAGTAAACTGTGACTCGTATGTAACTCTTACTTGCAGACAAAAATCCGTACATAACTCGTTCAGTTGCGACTTATGCAAAGCCTCGGTAACTTTAGTGTTTCGATATATTTGAACCTTAATTAAATTACCTAAAATATCAATCGCGTTCCATCAACTGCTTAAATATATTTTTATGATAGTTACAAACGGACAGATAATTCACTGATGATTACTGCGGTCAATGATGCGGATACATTCATTCTATGTAAGGAATCATACTATAGATGCGTTGTCACCCCTGAAGACAAAGGATGCCTGATCAACAGTGATAACGTTTGTTTTATTTTTCCAGACGAAATACTTTAAACACTATGTTATGCTGGCATAAAACTACTGTTCTATGCTGGTCGAGCAAACTTATTAGTGATGCCGCTAATTTATAACAGCGGCGTAACTACCACACAATCGTTGAAAGCCAATAGTATTATAACAACGTTAAAGACAGTCCCGATTGTCGAAAATTTCTTAACGATATACTTGGTCAATTCGTTTGCCTTAATTTATTATTAGCTAAATAAAACGGAAACTACATATCAACGCTTTTAGCGTACGTTGGTATACCTATATTAGTTTGTTGTTTATTTATTGATTCCATGGGTCCAGAGCATGTACATATATTCCCAGAACACTAGTTCGTGGTGCAGAATTTAGCCAAGAGTATTAGAGCAATAAAATCATAGATAATTGGGGTTAATAAATACTCTCTCTAACTAATATGCGTTTGATTATCAGCTGAGGATACAATAATTATTCACAAATAGTTAGACATGTCTGGGCGTGTTGTATTTATGTCCCGTACGCTTGACACTGTATCTGAAGGTCAATTACCTAGGGGTCACCTTCGACCACAATTGCAACTTCCACTCGCACATCAAAGTTGCGAGAAACAAGGCCGCGTTCGTTATGAACAAACTCGACCCGCTCATCTACGCTAACAGTAAAATGTACCCAAGGCCAATAATGGCCTACGCCAGCGTCCAAGGAGTCCCCGTTAGAGTTAAATCACTTCAGAGGATTCAAATAAGATGTATTCGAATAGCGACCGAAGCAGCATGATATCAGCGCGCTATCGATCTAAACAGTGACTGGCACCATCTCACTATTCCTTAACACTTTCAAAATTTCTCAATGCGCTTTTTGAAAATCCAACCCGCTAGTGGTGAACGCAGCCACCTAAGAGCCGGACACCAATCAGATGTCGAATAGGATTCGCAGACCGCGTCACGTCCTCGACGACCCCATCTTCATGGGGAGCTGAGCACCAGTCCGATCACAACGGACACGGGATCATCACACAGAAACATCACGCTGCCCTCACCTCCGAGCGCAGGGTAATCGTCACGGCAACACCGCGCGCACAAGATACACTCGTTCCAGGGCGGTTCTCTCCGACCCCAGCTCCCGAAAACAGGTGACGTCCGTCAGAGGCTTGGTATACTTAACCTCGAAAGGCAAATAGATATCACAATCCTCTGTGGAGAATTCTCTGATAGATAGAACTTCGGTGCTAAAGACAGTTGCGCAGACACACTCGAATAGCGAGCACTTTATTGTAAGTAAGGAACTCCAACATAACTAGCTCAGGATCTGGATCAGGATTCCGGATCAGCGAGCCTTGAATCCAATGAAACTGTAAGAACCTAACTGTGCCAGTGTTTGTACGAATGTTTACAGCACTATAATATATCCTGCGCAGATGAAATTTATTGATTTCACCTAGATAATAAGACAGCGTCTATGTAGAATTTTCGCGGCTGAGCTTGAGAGAGGACTGGAACAAAATCCGACAAGCATTTCCACTGTATTGGCGGACTATTCAAATTTTCGAAATATATTTTTCTTATTAATATCTCGAGCAAGTAGATTTTCTCACTACGTTTATCTTTACCTCCGAATAAGTGATAATTACTTATGTTATTATAATCTGTAATTTGGAACTTTCTTTAACAATTATTATAGATATTGGCATTGTGGTAGAAATAATTATGACTGGTCATGGTGAGAAAAAGAGGTATAAATTTATATTAAATATAAATAACATATTTATGTTTAATAAAATTATTAACAGGTTATTGTCCTGCATCCCCAATTTATTTTAAACCCGTGTACCAGATCCATTCAAGAAATTTGGCGTCTACTTTTTAAATGGATATAAAGCCAGTGCTCGCACGTCTTCAATCTCATCTGGTATCAAGGGGATGTAGACATATGCAAGTTTTCTTTTGATAAACTGGCTCAGGCAAACGCTTCCGATCCTTCGCTGTTCGCAATAAAAACGTCGTCCGAATGCACATTCTTCCGAACGGAATGTTCGCAACGAGAGCATGGAAACCCCTTGCGTCTTGGTTTCCGATGATGACAAGGGGATGGGATAATCATGTTATTTATCTCCTCTACACACTCTCAAAATGTACAGTGTACGTTATAATTAATATGAATGAATTTGAATTATTGAAGTGACAGGAGACATGAACGGACATATTCTCACTAAAGGAGTACGAAGCGTACATACTAAGTACCCAAAAACAAACAATGTCTTAGTAATAGTGTTTAAAGTTTTTTAGTTCTGTCTAGTATTTAGTTGCCGCATTAATGGGTCGCCATGCCCGGAGAAGGATCACGCCGTCACAGATTCAATAGCTGCTGAAAGTCGCTGTGTTTTGCATGGTGAGTTTAGCCTATTTACAATGTATCAGGTTTTACATTTCAGTCCTCAAAAGTGATTATATATGTTACATGTTGAATCTTTGTATATGTTGCAGTCTTCACTTACCATTAGGTTAACTGTTTGCTTTATTGTCGCCACTTGTTTCATATAAAAACTTTAGATTCCGGTTCCAAAAACCAAGCCAGGCCTCATGATTCTGAATCCACATACTCTGGCCAAACGCAGGTGCTTTGCGTTTTGGCCAGAGTCAAACATATTTTATCTGTTTATCAAAGAATCAACAAAAGTAGTCTTGTGCTGTACTAACAATGATAATAATATGTCCGCTATGTTTACTGGTAAGTAATCCTATGTATGTTTGGCTTTTAAACAAGTTGTGTTTAATCAACGGTTTCCAGTGACTAATGTTTTGAAATATTTATCACATTTACATACGTAGCATGAATACTCTCGCCAATATTATCTTACTCGGTAGGCAAAACTAAAAGACGTTATAATCGTTTATATTTCAAAAATCAAAAATCGTATATATTTTACTTTATTAATAGTTACAAAATGCCCAGAATGAGAAAGAACGCACAAATTATATCTCTCTCTTTCTTCGTCTATCGATATAAGTACGAAATTAACATTTCTTTTTTTTTTTATTACATTGACAATAATAATCGAGCACACAGTTCAAGGAATCATAATGCAAATGCGTTCTTAACCTTGAGGACTGAGATGGAATGCCTCATCACGTCGCCTCGTAATAAATGTCCGGATCCCTACATTCACCAGACGAAACATAGAAGCATTATGCTGTTATTTTACGCTGGTATTCTGTGAAGGCGTTGTCCTATCCCGGTAGAGCTGAACCATTAATTCTGCATCTAGAAACAAACTTCAGTGTAGCTCTACCACTGTAATAATAAAATCCCTATATATTCCGAAATACCTTTTATTTTTCATAAAAAGGAATTCTTACGATAATCCTTTGGCTGTTTTTTGAAAAGTTATATAATAATAATCCGGCCCTGGCCGGCTTTTTTCGGAGGTGGTTTTTTATAATATCATAGGAAGAAAGAAAATGTTTATTGGTACCGCATATAAAAAAAGAAAGGACAGTACGAACATATTTATTTTTTGGTGAAAATAATTAGTGTTCACTTTATTACTGCCACTGTCGCTATTAATATTCGTTTATAATTAAACAAACAATGTAAGGGTTCTCAAAGTAATAAAAAATAGACTAGATATATTGCACTTCCGCTTATATCGTCTTTACATACGTACATATGTACTAGTAATTTGGCTAAACATCCAAAATTTTCAGTTTTTTTTTATAGTAATCTAAATTTATTTAATTTATATCAGAATTGTATATGAAATATTGAACTTATTTTACTATATAAATGTTCTATGAAGTTAGTACAGATGGATAATTATTATTATTAAATCACATGTTATTTTTTGATTTGATTGTCTGATTACAGAGCACAACTGCAGTGTTCGAGGTGTGCAATATATATACTTTTAATATTTGAAAAATAACCGAAGCTAGCACATAAACACAAACAACAAGGATTGTAGATGCACATTTGTTGTCACTCCTGAGAACTAAATTAGAATGCCTTGTCTCCTAGATAGAGGGTCTTTGATTCCGTACACTCACCATATTAGTATTCTATGAGGCTGTAGTCATTTCCAGAATGAGTCAAGCCATTCATGCCATAGCTCACAACAAGCTGTAGGGTGGCTTAAACCTGTGGAAAATAGATCATTCAACATTGAATAATTTATGTATTTATATTTTGTGTAAGCATAAATAGCCTAATGCATTGAAATATGGCCTGGAAGAATTAACATCCTTAGCGAATCTTAGCTTTGAATCTTCCATATGATTAATGTTCTGAATCATGTTCTAGCTAGCACAAGTATTTAAGCTTAATTGGGAGTCTACCTTGCATCATTTGAAAGTAAATTATAGTGGCAGGGATTTATTATATACATAACATCCAGTAAATTTGAAGCATTTCAAACCTCTTTAAGATGAAGTCTATAATAGCAATAAAACAAAGGCTATATTTTAATGTACACATTAAATGGGGTTAATGGGATACATTTAACATATACATTAAAATATAGCCTTTGTTTACAGCTGAATGAAAAAGATCTGAGGGCTGAAGCCCAAAGTGAATGGTGAATGATATAAATGCTTTTTCTTATATTATAAATAAATATATTTTTAAGTTTACACCTTTATTTTAGGTTTAGGTATCGTAATATAGCAAAATTAATGTTGCTGGTTTCTAGTACTCATACATATACATATTGTTATTTAATATTCAGAGAATCATGAAAGGATATGAAGCATTTATGAAGCACAAGTGTCCCTGTGTTTATGAGAATGTTTATGAGACTGTACATAATATCAGAAAAATATTGGCATAGTTAAAATCAACTGAGATTACACTAAAAGAATGATTCATAGTTTAATTTTTGAAAGCATTTAATAGAATTATCATAGAAATATATTTATTTTGTGTTATATTGAGTATCATAGTTTTTGAGTTGTAAAAACAAAGAGTAATATTTTCAATATATAATTAAAATTAAAAATCTCTTCTTTATAAGGGAACCTAGAAACTGAAATCTTAGATGTCTTTACAAACTATTAATATTGTTTAAGCACTTTGTTTTCATTAGTATATCATCAGCAAAACAAATTGTAAAATTCTAATAAAGGTTATATTCAAAGTGGAAAATAAATTCATTGTTAGCCAACAGCCTGTTTGCCAAATTACTGTATATGAATTATAAGTATGATAAAAATAGAACATACTACACAAAAATCATAAAAATATATATAAATTATAGTGATAAATATCTAATCCTAGGGCAATCTAATCTCACTCCTAGGTGAATCTATTCACTGAAGTCGGACACATACGTTAAGTATTGTACACTGCCGCCGAAAAGGTTGCTATTAAAAATATTTTCATATCTATTTGAAACAATAAGCTTTGTTAATTAGTTTGAAACAACGTTTTAGTGCTTATGGTACATTTTAATATTTATTCATAGTGGTGAGGTATTTTAAGGTTTACTAAATTCATTGAAAATTACTTACCCTGTTTCTGATCGTAATGGAGTATAATTATAACTATAATGTTGAGTTTTATTCATTATTTATGTTTTCATATATTTAGCCATTTATAATTAACTATTTAATATAATAGAATCATTCATTATTTTGTGTAAACAAAATTAAACAATGTAAACATTTACGATGATGTTATTAATTTATCCCTAATGGGAAAGACAAAGGACTTTAGTCCATACAGCCAGGTCTTGTTCGTATGATGGTTGGTCTGAAACTTGTAAACATTTACGATGATGATATTAATTTATCCCTAATGGGAAAGGCAAAGGACTTTAGTCCATATAGCCAGATCTTGTTCGTATGATGGTTGGTCTGAAACTCCTTGTAAACATTTACACTTCCATTGACACTTGACACATGTTTTTTTCCTCCGTAATAGGAAAAGCACAGGGCTAAAATCTTTACAGCCAAGTTTTTTGTGTTTCACTTTTTTCTGATCCATGATTCTCTTCAATAATAGTATGTTTCTCTTTAAATCTTTTCTTACTTTTTACTCAATTTGAGGGTTTGTTGCCTATTCTAAAGTATCAAAGTAAATATTCCCGTTTTAGTAATGTAGGACTTTCTTTGGAGAAATTTGTGCACCTTGAATTCTGTAGTATACTTTTTGGCAAAAGAATCTGGGCTGTTCAATATGTGAATGATGGAGTAACTGATCGTGTAATTTTTTAATTGTCGAATATGCTGTGTGATTCTACCAACATAAGGAATAATAACTATATTAGTATTATTAATTAGAAAGAACTGTTAATGGGGTAGTTAGGTTTGTCAACAATAATTGGCAGAATGCTGCTAACGCTGTTTCGTAGGCGCTGCATTTTGGAGGTGAACTTTAGCGTACGATAGCGTAGGCGTGTGTGGCCCTACAAACATTCCGGACTACTTGCAGCGTCACGGCAGTCCTAAAAACTTTGTGAAAGCGTTATTGTATGATACTCGCAGGAAATTTCTGGCCCGGTCCAATTATACCAACTACAGGCCGCTCGAGTAAAAGGACTGGCAGATCGCTCTTTGTAGACTTACTTTAATGTCTGCAGTGCATCGAGCAAACCTGTGTGCAAGCATATTGTTCTTCACCACCATTGCGCTGCGTCTCCTCATAATTCGTCATAATTTTTAAATTTAGCCCACTATTTTAATCTGTCCACCCCAGTATGTCTGAACAGTGTTTCAGGAGCACACTGTTCAGACATACAGGCGGTACTTTTGGGCCTAAAAATAGTGTATCTCACACTCCGTGGAGTAATATTTTTAGTCGAGTATCCCTGCACATGCCTCTTAGGTGGATATACAGCGATGTCAACTGTGTTATGTCATATAACAAAAGTATCAACTCATACATATAGGCACTGATTTGTTGGCGCCTTTCTTAATTACAAGTAAATATGAGTAATAAAATCGGTGGAAGGTTTGGACATAGTAACAGTGACATGAGTTACCGAATACCAACAATTTGTACGTTACCCAAATTATGGTTTTGGTTGCAGAATGACTTCCAATCTGCAACTTAATAATCAATTATAAAAACCATGTAATTTAGTAGAACACGTTACTAAAAACATTCAAAAATATTTTTTTTATTCATTTTAAGCTTCTACAAGCTTCATATTTGTAATAGGTGGTTCAAACTTCTAACTAAGTAGGTAGATACAATTGGAAATAATAACTTACAAAAACCATACCTGTTTGGTAACATGTATCCACGTTCTCCTTAATGTAATATTTGTACCGCGGTTATTTTACATTTCGTAGAGCTTTGAATTAAGATTTATGTAGGTTTCGTTTTATTCGTAAAACCAACCGGCGTTGTCTACGCAACTTGTCTCTGTTTATTATGTCGAGCATATTCTTTGAAATTGGTTGATCATTATGTAGATGGCTACGTAAGGTAAATAGAGTTAATCACGGGCGGCGGTTAGTTGTTCTTGAGTTTATTACCATGATGATGTCGAAACATGTGTCTTTGTAATGTGGGTTTATGTGGTGTTTTTATTGGTGGATCTCGGTGATGCGGTAAGAAAATTAAGCTTAGGGTAATTGTAAAGGCTTTTCTAAAGACTTAATCCATTTTTGTTTTTGTAATTTATTAGTAACGGTGATGTCACATCATTTACAGAACTATTTAGCAACCGCAAAGCCTGAATCTCGATGAAAATATCCTAACAAATTCATATATATACAGAAAGCTCCTAGACATATATCGGCCCATTGAATGCACCTCAAGCCTCGTTTCCATTCAATTATTGTATTCCATTCAAATATTTTGTCTAAAGAATCACACTCTCTTGACGATATATAAAATAATTCTATTATAAGTAAATTTAAGTTATATTGCGAGTGGGATTCATACAAAAGTAATTTCTTAACTTAAACTCAAAGGAATTCGGCTTTTCATTTAAGTACAAGAAGCTAAAATTGATTGCTGTCGGACTGATGTTGATAACTGCTATCGGTTGCGGTGAGGTCTCATTATTCATGTCGAAAGTTAATTTACAAGTAGCTATGCCAAAGTAATAATATAACTGAGTAGTGGTTAAAAACAATATCCCTTTGTTATATCCTTGTTAAAGCTATTATATTATAGAGGTAGTGAACGTTTTTTGCTCTTCTAACTCTTGAACTCCGAAACGTAGGGTGGCTTTATAGCTGTATAATGTGTACAAATGTTAGTAAATGTGGATCCGAAAAACACAAACCCATGACTCTTCCAGTCGACTTAGAGCCAAATACACCTACATTTTGCAGAGAGTGCGACGTTCTAGGTACAAGGCAGTTAATATAAATGCAAAGGAAATAAATATTAAGGATAATATTAGGTCCTTACATATGAAATTAGCGTATTATATTGAAAAAATAAAAAACTAAATTATACATTTAGTTAATCGAAGTAATCGAATGGTACCTCATTTTTATCTATGCACTATTTGATGAAAAAAAAATTGCGCGCGAGAATCAATAAAATCTTCGAAAGCGGTTTGGACTGCCTCATCGGAATTGAATTTTTTCGTTCACAAGAAATTGTCCAAATTCCGAAAAAAATGGTAATCAAGGTCCGAAGAGTATGGTGGGTATCGGAGACATTCCAATCGCAGCTATTCTTATTTAACCACCGTCTCTCGTGAAGTATGGGCTCTAGTATTGTTATGAAGCAGCAGTGGGCTAGAGTAATTGACCGGTCTCGGTTGTTTAACGGCTAGCTTAGCCATCATGGTTTGCAATTGTTAATAATACAGATCTGCCGTAATCGTCTGTCCAGATCTAAGAAGCTGTAGTGTATGACACCACTACTGGTCCACCAAACACTCATCAGTAACTTTTCTGAGTCAAATTTCACTTGGAACAGGATTCGCCCGGTTCTCCTGGGCCATCAACCATTGTAATGAGCGGTTTAGATTGTCGTACAGTATCCATTTTTCAACACAAGTAACGATACGATTCAAAATTCCCTCGTTATTGTGACGGTTGGGTGATGTAAAGCAGCACTCGATGCGTGTTTTTTAATGTGCTTCACTCAATTCATGTGGTACCCATTGCGTTTCCAATTTGTTTCAAGTGAATTAAAATTGTCTTGTCACTCACACCAATGACTGCCGCTAACTCTAACGTTATTTGGATCCTCTTCCACGACCACCTTTAATTATTTAATGTCAACTTGGGTTTCCGGCCATCTCCAGAACGAAAACGTTGGAACCAAAAACGTACCGTGCTTTCTTTGAAACGTAAAAGCTTTTCCCACATCATTAATCCTTCGAGCTGTTTCTGCTGGTGCCACGGTGGAACTCATATTCGTAAATAACGCGATATTTCAATTTTGTTAAAGGGATGTCAAAAGAAAAACAAATGGCACGGAAACAAATGAATCACTGAATTCGAAACACAAATACACAGGACTAAATTTGAAATACATTTGAATTTGGAATTCCTTACCAAACGCCAGATTCTTTGTGAAGCTTCAGATCAAAGTGGCCAGTTCGACAAAACGCTAATTTTATATGTTTATTATTTTTAGTGGTATAGCTACGCTGCAGTTTCTTTCTAGCTGCAGAATTAATAGGTCGGCACAATAGGGGTTGTGCCACTCTCTCCCAGAATACCAGCGTAAAATACCAGCATAATGCTGTTGTGTTTCGTCTGGTTAGTGTAGTGATCCGCTCACCTTTATTACACGTGACGAGGCATTCCATCTCAATCCTCAAGGGAGACAACGCATCTGCATTATGATTCCTTGTCAAGAATGAATGTCATTGGCCGCAGGAATCACATACCGTCAGGTGACCAGTGAGCTCGTTTGTTGCTCTTAACCTAATAAAAAAAAATGGTAAGGACCTAATATTATATATTATTAATGTTTTCAGATAGTAAGATAGTTAGGACGTCTGACTAACGATAGACCACGTTTAAGGATGAGAGCTAAAAAACATTGCAAATTTAAGAAATAAAATATTGTTTTTATTTATTTATTTTTTGTTTTTATTTATTCCTTATTTGTCTGTCTGTTCAATTGTTAAACAAACATAACTAAAAGATTTGTAGAATTATCCTAAGCGTGCATTGTTTTACTTTTGTTATGATAAACAAGTAGACCATTAAGCTCCACCAACAACAACAATCGTTGTTATTGTCTGGGTAAAAAAAAACCAAATAAATAATTTGAATATATTTTATTTAAAACACATCCCTTTCAACATATTTCATTGACACACCAGTGACCTACTTTTTCAGTTGCGTGATAAAATAAAAAGAAATTGCGTCTTATGTTTTTTTTCCGGTTTCATTAGCATATTTTTGCGAACTCTTTATATATAAAAAAAAAATCTAAAACATAAAGGAGGGTTATTTTTAATGATGCTGGAATATTTTGATTGATATAATATGGATATTAGCTTCTTCGCTGTTGATGAATAAAAAAAAAATTATATTCTTCAAAAAATTACGTATGAATTTAACAATTATTTTCTTGATATGCAACCTCGTTAGTGTCTTGTGTTGTTCTGATCCTGGTCCATCCATCTAATCTTATCTTTGTGTTATTAAAATCCAGGAATTCATAACACTTTATATTGCTAAAAACATTAAAATAACCTTATTCGATTCTATTACTGACGAACTCAGTCCAGCTTCGGCATCAGCATCTTTATGCTTAATCTAGGATGAATCAAACGTTCATCACATGGGTTGCGTAGATCATTAAGTACTGTACTCTTTTTTGATATACTTTCTACCATATATAAAAGCAATAAGTTCTTACATGTGTGGGGGGGGGGAGGATATGCTATTGCGGTATACCAGATACGAAAGCTTGCTTAAAAATATAATTTCTATTAATGTCTTATTTATTACATTTATGTACTCTTAAAATTAAAAAAGTTTTCTCTTGCACCTACAATATATTCTCTGCTCAACCCAAAGGAAGGCAGGTAGAGAATGCCTTTTGTCATTAACTCCGCTTTATTGTAAGTTTTATTTTTGCAAATAATGAATAAATAAATGTGTAAACACTCGAAATACTGAAACACAATTGGTACAAATCCACGTCTGTTAACACAGTCAGGTTTGGGCATGCCAAGATACTCGGTTATTATTACTAAAATGTTATGTAGTACACATGCGTTGATGTTATATCGTATTTAATTTCAATATTGTTACTCTTTAATAAAATGATATTTTACAGTTACGTGGTAATAGCATTAAATTACGAGAAAAATTCGTCTACTACTGAAGTCGTTCTTTCAAGCATAGGCGATTCAAGGAAAAGAATGTAATCTCGATGTGGGAAAAGTAACAAACTTCCCGCAGAATTCCAAATTTCTGAACCGCAAACTAATCCGGTATAAGTAATGAAAGGGTCACGAAATAATGAAAGTTATTTTCTGATATTATAGTAAAGGACTCACTCTTGTAATGGTATTTTGAGAATTCATTTTAAATATGTATAATCTTTCGTTGAAAACGAAAACTTTTGTTTTATTTTTCTATTATCCATGAGTACTGTGTATTTATTGGATATATTTTTTTAATATTGACGATATGTACAAGAGAATTACTTTTTTTTAAACTTTATAAAAAGTAATAGTATGGTGAGGAACAATTAAAATCTTAGTGCAAATACTACTTTAAATTGATTTTTAGAATTTAATTTAGTTTCGACTTTTTGGTATGGGTATTAAAAATAAGACTTTAAAAGGCGCGAAACAGGGTAATGGTCCAAGCCGAAAATCCATCTTGGGAGCCCTTGTGCTGGTTGCCCACTAATAGAGGTCTCGACTGAGCACCATAAGCGCTCAGTCACATCTCAACTCGGCCACTGTTTGCAGTCTGAAACAGAAACTTTAAAAGGGTCTTTAATTATATCTTACAATTCAAACCCATTACCAATTCCTTATTCTGGATCCACATCCAATAATAAATGCTAAAACAACTAAAATTTTATTTCTGTTAAAAAATTAAAGTGATTTTCATCCATCAATCCATTCAGTCCATCCTCCAGTAAATATCCAAATATAGATCAATATTACTTATTTTTTGTATGGAAAAGGAAATAAGGATAATGTATAAGGAATATTTCTTTACAAATGACATACTTGAGTCTTTATCGGCTGTGTCGAACTAAACACAACAATGATTTATTACTTGCAATGAGCAATCTTCCGTTATATTATATCTTTTATAAGAAATATCTCAACAAACAGTATAAAGAACATTCAAGTAATGTGTCAGATGGAGTTACTATTTAAAGTCGTTTGAGGTGAAATTGTTGTTATTTACTTTAGTGATTTAACGATAGATAATAACAGGATTTAAAGAGGATATAACCTAACTGTTCAGCACTTTGAAATGCTCTTCTTTACTCCACTGATGAACATATGCATCTCTAACAAACTGCCACGAACCAGGACCCTGCACCACTTGCAAACATCGACTTCCCGCAGACTTGAATAGGTTGTCCATCTGGTAGGGGTCTATCTTTCAATCGCCAATACGATTTTGGCACTCGAAAGTCTGTTTTGGACACGCAGTATAGATAGTAGGCATAAGTTTCTTTCTTAATCTCTTAAGCAAAAAGAAAAAGATATGTTCCCGGTAAGGTAATAATAGACGTTTTAATTTGCTTTTAGAAATGTTAGTCATAAATTAATTTTGATTTTAACCAATCGACTGAGATTTGATTGATGGTATCAGAGACCCAGAGACTGGTATTAACGCCTCCCATTGTAATCATCAAGGAATCAGAGCTAAGGAAAGTGGTATAAGGACTTTTGTACTTATAAATTATTCGTGGAAGTTCATCCTCTTTACTGTTTGTGTTCGATATTTTGTACTACCTCACTTCTGTAAAAGTTTTGAAAGATCCTGAATCTTAGAACAGTGTAAGTTTAATCAAAATCTGTTTAATACATTAAAATATACGCACTCTTAATTGGTACCTGTAAGCTTTTGTTCTAAGCCTGAGTAATGTAACCTTTAAGCTTTACTTTAATACTAAAAAATGTTTCAACGAAACAAAAAGCTCACTTAATTAAAGTTGACGTACATTTAAAAAACGAAAAGATGTCGTGCTTAAAGCTTCATTTTATTAAAAAAAAACAATATCACTAGAAACCTCTTTTATTTTACGTTTGAATTATTCTACTTTAAACTCAGTTAAAACTCGATTTACATAACTGAATCAAAATCCAAAGCTGACTTTATCTTAAATGGGAATTTAATGCCACAGTGTGATTCATTTATTTTCAAGTTCTAAAATATATATTTAAAAAGTAAAGTAAGCAAGCTATCTAGCAATACATCACGTACAAAATGTGAGCAAAAAAAATGACTCAAACGCGATGAACGAGGTTGAATGTCTTTAAATAATTAACTGAGCCCTGAATTATAATCTTTTTAAATTATTAAAGCTGTAGGTTTTTGCTTCTAAATAATGTAAACAAGTGTTATCTTTTCAAAGAATACGATCCCAAAAAACATGTTATTGCTAATCACCATTTTTGCACCTGTTCATAATAGTTCACCCTACCGGAACAAGGCCAGAGTCAGCGAGAAGTGGCTCGTTTGTTAAACATGAGCCTATCTGCTGTACTCAGAGTTTACCAGTGATACTAGGAGGCTGGTGTTTTTAACCGAAGAAGGCAGATGAAAGTGCACATCAGAGAGAGATGACCGACTCATCGTCAGTACTTAGCTCAGAAGTCGGGCTCAGTCTGGCGTTCAAGTCGAACAGGAGCACAGATAATTCAAGGAGTGGCAGTTAGACAGACAGAAGAAGACTAATATAAATAGTGTCTAAATTGAGAAATAAAATATATAATAAAATTGAAAATAAATAGTGTCTAAATTGACTCCAAAAAGGCCGGCCTAGAAACTAGCCCTTAGTCGAACCCGGCTCATCGAGTATCCCGACTACGTGTTGCAAGAGAACACGCGAACTGGATGGTCGATCAGTGGAGCTCTGTTATTTTCTCAGATTAATGTAGAGCGAGTCTCCATAGCTGCTCCATGGCAGCGGTAGACGATAACAAGTCTATAGAAGACCTGGAGAGCGATTTGCCCAGTGCCGCATAAGTGAAAATATTGCATTTGGAGTAGGATTCTGTATAGTGTGAGCGAGCATTTCAACGGAGGCAAAAACCGAGTTTATTTTCATCGAAACTAGTGGCATATTTTTAGTGGTTTGACGGCGTAACGATATATTGAAGATATTAGAGGATCATGGGGATCCATACGCAGGCTTTATCTTAGAAAACTTTGTGGTAATGCAGGATAATACCCGTCACTCCCACATACTGCAGCTTCTAGTCGATGGTACCTGCAGGAGGTCTAAACTGAAAGTAATGTGGACTTGAATATTATTTAGCATTTATGGGACGAGCTTAATAATTTGGTCTAGAAATCCTACGTCAGCTACGAGACCGGAGCTTCAAGCCGCACTCGCTGAAAAATGGCATGGCGTTTCTTAAGAAACAGTGGATTGAAATGAAATTTTCTGCCACCTACAAATACTCTGTGGAAACATCTGTCTACAGCGGTGTTTCGGAACCGATAAGACTTAGGGACCTTCAGGAAAGAAAAAGAGATTACACCTTTCTTCTCTTCCACCACCTTCTGGTCTGCGACTTCTCGGGTGTTTCCGAGCGGCAGTGATCACAAACCATCACGGTTTGCCACAGCTTTGCCATCTATTCTATAAAAAAGTTCAAAAAGTATCGTAATAAAAATAATTATTAATAGCTCGCTTAATAGCATCGTTCGAGCTATTTATGCTAAAGACGTACCGTGTCTTTGTTGTGTGTAATATTGTGTTGATTTTGTGGTGTGAAATGTATTCGTTTTTTACTATGCTTATTTTATGGTTTAAGTCAAACCTTCAATTATGAAAACAATTCCTGAAAAGATATTGCTTTTTATATGAACCTAACGTGACGTCAACATCCATTGTCAACATTGCTTACTAAATATCCGCTTATCTCGTCCTTAAAATAACAGGAATAAAGATAAAAGAAGTACTTAATTTTATTTTATATCCATTCAGCGGTTGTGGTACCTTATTTATATGTCAGAAATATTCCTCTAATCTACTTTGTATAATATTATAAAGGAGAAATTGTGTTTATTTATTAGTGTAGATGCTTGAGTGCAAGCGTGGAATGCATAATTCTCTAGCCTTATATAGGAGGTGTTTTGGCAATTAAATAGAACATTGAAGATCTAGCGCCAGCTACGGTTGTCGAGGTTATCAGCTATTGAGCTGCGCAATATCGCATCATTATCGTCATGTTGACGTTTGTACTTGTAATATTTTTTTTAAAGCGAATTTGAATTTCTTTAACTTTAATATTTCTGAATCTGTTGAATCTGTTGGTTTACCTGTTTATTTTTTCGTACCTCGTTAATTTTAGCTATTTTTATTTATGTGTGTCTAAAGAAGACCAAACTTTGTGACCACTTTTATAATACCAGCATAAAATACAGCAGTAAAATAATAGCTTAGTGCAAAAAAAGAAAAAAAAAGAAAAAAGAAGAATACCTTAGTACTGGTGACGAGACATTCCAAATTAGTCCTTGCGTATCATTATGATTTAGTGTAACAACAAGGGGGTAGTGTATGTGGGTGCTACATATATAACGCATCGTCGGCCGTAGAAATAAATTACTTTTAGGTAAATGGCGATGTCATTTAAAATAAATAAGTATCGATGTACAAATGAGATTCACTCAAAGTTACAACGATTACACAAACGAGTACAAAGTTTGTACGATTCTACGGTTTAAACCATCAGACGTTGTCGAAAAGTTCAAGTACAGAAGGCGAATTAGAACAATTATCCTCCCAAAACATAAAAGTATTTTAAAAGAAATTGTTCCGGAACATTCAATAATCTGATATTAATTACTTAAGGAAGTAATAAATACGCTTATGCTGTACAGAAGTTTGTGAAGGATTCATTGTTTCACGTGCTCTGTGTTGATATAAAATATACTAGATGATTAACCGGCGAGTCTCACAATAAATTGATATTTATGTTTCTCTCTCTTATACCCCCCCTCCCACACCATCTATACTATGGTCTTACAGCATCTTGACTAATATTAGTTATACCCACGATTTTTGTATGTAAATATTATTTAGGCTATTTTTAGCTCAGCAGAGTAGGTCATGGCATTTACGTAGCATACACACTGTAAATAACAATCTTATATAATAATCATAAGTCTAAGACAAATTATTCCCATAAAATATCTGTGGTTCAGATTTATTTTTTGACTATAGTAGATTAAAGTGTGAAGGTTTTAGATTTAAAATGATATATTTATATTAATAAATTCTTTTTTATTAATAAAAAAATATTACTTAATCTCTAATATAGGGAAATATTCACTCTATAGAAAATACAGACAAATAGACAAAACAATCATAAATTAAATAACAAAAGATAATTCGACATTAAGCGTAACCCTCCCCTCTCTAATTACAGCTTCTAATCGGTTCTTCATAGACTGGATAAATTTTTATTTATGCAGCACTGGGCGAAACGCTGTCAAGGATTTCTGTAGATTTGTTGTCGTCTATCGGGGAACAAGGCTTCTCTGTTCTTCCATCTAGTTCACGAGTTCTCTTGCAAAACGTAGTTGGCCTGCTCGATGAGCTGGGGTCAACTTAGGGCCAATAGGTGTGTTAAAGCTACCAGTCTCCTCGTATCGCCGGTAAACTCTGGATACAACAGACTGGCTCGTGTTAAACACTTGGTGTGTGATTAGCAATAACAATATGTTTTTGGATCGTATTCTTTGAAAAGATAACATTTGTTTACATTATTTAAATAAAGATACAG
The DNA here is from genome assembly GCA_029286865.1 of Teinopalpus imperialis. Taxonomy (NCBI): domain Eukaryota; kingdom Metazoa; phylum Arthropoda; class Insecta; order Lepidoptera; family Papilionidae; genus Teinopalpus; species Teinopalpus imperialis. The sequence goes on along the minus strand of JAGSMU010000026.1, from coordinate 504,955 downwards.
CTTTAATAATTCAAAAATAAAAATTGTAATTCAGGGCTCAGTTATTTTTTTTATACACATTCAACCTCGTGCATGACGCTTGAGTCGATTTTTTTGCTCACGAGTGTAGATGTAACGTGGCTCTTTCACTGTTAAAACTGTGTGCGAGATGTCTTAACTCTTTCCTGTCATCTTGCGTCTGGCGATACATCAACTATAGCACTTCGCTAATATGATAACCAAAATATGTTTTGTCACCACACAACAAAACTTGTTTGTTTGTTTCGCACAAGAGACGTTTCTCTAATGGGATATTAAAATAAATGTCTTATTATATATTGAGTATCGAAAAAGAAATCGGGTCAAGCGCCGAGACCATCAAGTGTTATTTTCTAATATTGCTTTATATTTCTAAAATCACAATTATTATAATGGTTCCAATGGCACTCAGCTGGTTATAATAATATTTTTTGTATATAAATAAAGCTTCTCTATTTTTTCACTAAACGAAATTAGGGATTGTTACTTTTAAGTTAAATATGTACTCGTAGGGTAAAGGCGTAATTTCTTTATATGTTATCCTTATCTGTACGCAATACTTATTTAGAAACTAGGCAGTTAATGCCTATTATTACGATAAAGTACGCAGAACCTAAATTTGATTCATCTTTTGTGGGAATTTTTGTCAAAAAGCGGTGCGAGTTGGCAGCGGTACATCAAAGATGCAGAGCGGTGAGTATGAGCAAATCAGCCTATAAATAATAGTTTTTGCTAGCGCGTTCATTCACATACTTATTTCCTGCAACGATAGAGTTCTGAGAATGATAGAGCATAATCCGCCACACGTTTCGGCCACGGATTATATACTCTTCGAAACATTTTTTCAACTTATTTCTTAGACATGCAGGTCGGTGCAGCATTTATAATTGCAATTAAAATTTTTATTGCTGCCGGCACCGGGAATCTAACTCGGTTTGGTCGCGTACCGTGAATGAAAAGCTGAGCGTTTACACACTGACCTACCACGGCTCTTTTCATATTACTGACTGACTGTTGAATAACGAAAAATTACTTCAAACATCACAATGCAAAAAATAAATCTCAAAATTACATCCTTAATGATAGTTTTTATTAGCAGCGTCTGTGTGCATACTAAGCGGATATTTGCGTATTATTTTACAAGGCTAATGGGGATGTCCACGAGATTAGAGTTCTTGTTACAGTAACGGTTACACCCTATAAGTTGTGATTTATATGAATTATGAGGTAGAATTTTTTAATTTAGGTCGACGAAGAACGTAACTCAAGAAGGCTATTGCCTAAAGATATTAGGCAGGAATTTGATAAAATTAGATTCGTCTCTTTACTAAAGGAATACTAATATCATTATTTGTCATATCTTAAAATATATGTTAGTAATGTAAGACAGCGTAAATTTTTACGAGTAAAGTTGAGTGAAATTTCGATTTTATCACCCTCAAATTGTGCGAATGGTGTATAGAAATATTTTAGGCCTGGAACATAGAATGTGAAAATCATAAACATCCATACGCCATTGTCGAAAATTATTCTAACTGAAAATTATCGAGGCTTGCGTCCAGGAACAGAACGAACAACAAAATCTCCAAAAAGTACGTTTTAACATTAAAACAAAACATTTGTTTGTAACTAAGATTATGTTCAACCATGCAAATGAAACAAACATCTCAGTAGCAGAGAATTAAAAAACATTTACAAAGGGCGTAACCTCCGGACGTTTTGTGTTATACAACTGTGGACTTTACGCTTAGCATAATATATACTAGTCTTTTACTTGTTTTTATAATGTAATTAAAAACTATAATAAGATATATAATCTGGCGTTTGGTTAGGACTTCCAAATTCAAATGTATTTAAAAGTTTGTGTATTTGTTTCGCCATTTGTTTTTCTTTGAAATTCATCTGTTAAAAAAATGGAAAACTTGAAATATCGCGTTATTTTAGATTATGATTTCCACCGTGGCAACAGCGCTGAATAAACAGCTCTAAGGATTCATAATGTGTATGTGGAAGCTACTGTAAAAGAAAGCATGGTACTTTTTACGTCCCAAGTTGACAATGAAGAAAGTGACAAAACGATTTTAATTCACTTGAAACGAATTGGAAAAGCAAAAAAGCTAGAGAAATGGGTACCCCAAGAATTGAGTGAAGCACACCAAGAAACACGCACATTAAAGAGGAATTTGGAATTGTATCATTACTTGTGATCATTTTTCATCACAAGTTATGTTGTCGGAAATGCTCATCACAGCAGTCGAACCCAGGAGAAGCGGCCAAATCCTGTCCCAAGCGAAAGTTGGCTCAGAAAAAGGAAAAACTGGTGAGTGTTTGGTGGACCTGTGCTGCTTCCTAACCACTACAGCTTCCTAAGATCTGGTCAGACGATTACGGAGATCTGTATTGTCAACAATTGAAAATCATGATGGAAAAGCTAGCCATTAAACAACCGAGACTGGTCAGTTGTAATGGCCCACTGCTGCTTCATGACAACGCTCGACTCCATACATCACGACAGATGGTCGCTAAATAAGAGGACCTGCGATTGGAATGTATCCGACACCCACCGTACTCCATGGATTTTGCTCTAACAGATTACCTATATTTTCCTCATATGGACAATTTCTTGCAAGGAAAAAAATTCAATTCCAACGAGGTAGTCCAAACCGCTATCAAAGATTTTATTGATTCCCGCTCCAAAATTTTCTCAGCAATGGAATCAATGAACCACCTATAAAAATGGTGAAAGTACGTATATAGTAATGGCACATACTTCGATTGATTAAATATATAATTTCTTAAACAAATAGTTTTTTTAACTTTTTATATATAATACGCTTACTTCATATGTAAGAATAATTCATATCTAATATGTATCTCTTTGGTTCTTTCAAAATCACTTCATTAAATAAATTGTACGACTTTTGACGTTATTCAAAATGCGAAGTAAAGGAGAATGTAAAAATAATAATAATAGGCATTCTTATTTTTACATTTTATCTCTACCTTCTATCTATACATTTTTTTTGGAAGAAAGCCTACTATTTCTTCAGCCCAAAAATCATTACATGTCGAAAACGGCATTGTATGTATATAGTCATGTAACATGCATTGAAATGTTTCGAAATGTTTTGAAAATTTGACGAAAATAGCAGCTTGGTGGTTGTTGAAATAAAACGGAAATCTTATTAACGCTAACGAGTAAGTCCATTTTAGTTTTTATATACGCTTTATCTAGGCATCCTGCTTACAATTGGGTGAGCTGTGTGCTTGTCATGTTGTGGTTTATGTAATATGATACAATTTACCTGAATACGATATTAGAAGACTAATTGAATTATTTCAAAGTGTTTCAATACATCCATAGATTAAGAACAAAATCATTAGATACTAAATAGTTAAAGCCTAAATAATACAGTTTTTAAAAAAATATTTCATTATTGATATTGTAATCCCCTTGTCAGGCTTACGCCGCTCTCTCGTTCTTCTTTGTTGTGACTTTAGATTTGCTTTGAAGGCAAGCGACTTAGTATGGCCAGCGAAAAAACTCCTTTGACATAAATAGGACACGTCTCATATTTTTTTTTATAAAACTTATATTTATTTCCTTAATATAAATATTAAATACACAAAGAGCTGTATTTGGAGTTTTAGTTAAAAATGTAAGTAAAATCCTTACATTTTACACGGAAAATCTTAATTGAATTTAAATAGACTTGTAACCTTTGTCTTGATATTCGATCGAAGGGTCAAATACATAATAAAGGTTTAACAGCAACCTTTTATGAAAATCATTGTGAACGCTGAGGTTGCCAAAATGCCATTAGTACCGATTGCGACGATTACTCGACAAGAATTTGATATATATATGTATATAATAATTATTTGTATCAAACACATTTTGAGTTTCTAAGTACGACTACAGTGAACTGTGCGCTTTTTATAAGCAGCCTGTGACAGATTTTTTTATATAGTATACGTGGCAAACGAGCAAGCAGCCCACCTGATCGTAAGTGATCACCGCCGCCCATGAACATCCGCAATACCAGAGGAGTCGCAAATGGGTTGCCAGCCTTTAAGAGGTATAGGCTCTTTTCTTGAAGGTCCCTAAGTCGTATCAGTTCTAACCATTGGGATGATGAGGATGAAATTTTGAATTCTGTCGTGATGTACGATGTTGAAACTCAGCAGCTTAAATTAATCCGAACAACTACTCAGAACACTTCCTTCATGGTAAATTCGGTAAAAAAATACAATATCATTTCGCAACGACAGTGAATCAAGCCGAAAGTAAAGTACCTGGTCTTCAACGAATCGAGCCGCTTTCCATTGAATGCGGTCAAACGGAAGAAGCTGGTACTGGAGTACCCCAGTCAGTCTAGGGATGAGAACAATATTCCATGTGAGGTCGAACATGCGCTTTGTAAAGTTGCACACAGTGGGCCGACATAAAATATTGTTTCTCTCTATTAAGCACGCCTAGATTTTTAGAGGCCAATTTGGCCTTAACCACCAAGTGGCCGCGGAACTGAATGTCACTCGATATATCAACTTCAAGTATTCCTATACTAGCTGAGGTAGCTAAGGGAGTGTTTTCAAAATAAGAAGATGCGACAAAGGGATTCCTTATAGCAGTAAACGCGCAAACTTGCGTCTTCGTGGTGCTAATTGGACTAGATTTTGTTAGCCCCAATCTGAGACTTTGTTTTTTTGTTTGCACCATCGACTACTGCCTTGGTGCTACGGTTCGAGAGAAAACTGGTGACCCACTTGCATAATTCTTCGGGAAGCCCATAGGAAGGAAGCGTCGAAAGAAGCATTTTGTACCAAACCCTGTCCGAGAGCCTTTGCTATGTCCAGACTAACCGCCAAAGCCTCTCTCTTGGACTCGAACAGCTGAGCGGTCGCTAATCAGCTCGTGTCCTTCTACGTAACTCATAAGCTGGCAGTTTACAATGGATTCCATTATTTTCGAGAACAAGGGCGTAATAGCAATAGGCCTGTAGTTGGACGGATCTGAGCGATCCTCTTTTTTAGGGATCGGGTGCACCAAAGCTGTCCAGCTGTCCCAAAGCTGCTTCCAGGAGTACGGAACTACGCTAAAAGAGTAGGAGATCCTCCAAAAAAGACGCTTAAGAACCGGTACCAACTCTGGAGCACACGTTCTCTGTATAATTGGAGGGATACACATAAATCTGTAAGTAGTCTGAGGCTGCTATATCCCGCAAATATTCCTTAAGGGTGTGTTCTATCTCCGGTCGAGCTAATAAATTTCTACCCTAGAACTGTTTAAAAATTTATAACTTTTACTTTTACACTACTTTAAAATGTGTGATGTAGGAGTGTTTAAAAATCTAATATTTGACAGAATCAAGTGTATTATATTAATATAACGATTCACATTGTAAAATTATTTTTTTTAAACTTATTTGCACTTTTTTATTTTATAAATGTGCTTCATTGATGAGCCGTTGAACAAACTTTAGAGTAATTTTTGGGAACCGCGGAAATCAATTTCGTTAATCGTTTAACTTCCGAGAAAATCGCTTACGAAGTATTATGGGACAAATTTTTCGTTAATGATTAAACTTTTATAAAGTTTCATATTATTGATAGGTAATATTGATATATGAGGACCTCAGGTGCACGGGTCCTTGAAAATTTTGGTCAAAACAATGCGTGAATGTCTAATGATCACATGTTCTGTTGTCATCATATATACATCATTTTCACCATAAATCGTTTATATTTTAATTAACGTTCTATGCTGTTAATATTACGTCGGTAGAGACATCACAATTACGAAACAGCTCGTTTATAAGTGGTTAAAAGACATTCCGGCGTAAGCCTCAGGGTTGATAACGCGATCCGCGACAGCGGGATCCGGAGACCCTTATTACTGGTGAAGAGGCATCGTAGTCCTCAGGGTTGATAATGCATCATTATGATTACTTACGACCACGCCCTGACAGGATACCAACGAAAATAGCAGCATAGTGTTGGTGAGGGATCCGGAGACCCTTGTTACTGGTGACGAGGCATTCCATCGTAGTCCTCAATGTTTTCAACGCATGTGCATTATGATTCCTTATCGAGGATAATGGTGGGTGTCATGGGCCGAAGGAATAACTTACCAACATGTGAACTGTATGCTAATTTGTCACCTTCAACACAATAATAAAAAAGTTTTTTTATTGTATTTCTCCTTTATTGAAAGGATTTGTATTGACAATTGAGCCTTGATTCAATATCGAGGATAAATGCCAATGGGCTGCAAGAATCATTTACTGTCGGTTGAATTGTATTATATGTATCATATATAATAAAATTCTTTCTTTCTTACAAGGATTGGTAGAAAGCTCAGTTTGTGTAGTATTCCAAAACATACAAAATGTTAAATCTTTGTAGTAATAATTGAAAAGGAAGGCAATTAAACTATACAAAGATATCGTTTAATTTTTGTAACATTCCAAAGAATAAAAAATATAAAACTTGTACTATTAATTGAAAGGAAAGGCTGTCTAAGAAGATAAGTGTAATAATTAAAAATATTGTTTTAAAGCTGTTGCTCACAGGTTTTCTAAAGGGAGGGTGACGATGACATTTCTATTATGGGCGTATTAAATTTTAATTATAAACTCCCATTACTGTTTTAATAGATCAGACAGTAATACCTATTGAAGTTGTAATGATACAGCTATTGGCTTTTGTAGTGTTGTTTAAAGTTTGGTATGATAAATTAACGTCGGATGTGCGTAATGTAAAAACTTATAAATTTTAAATATTTATAATGTGCCTTTTTATAAAATTATAATATCGATTATACGATTAAATAATAATATAAATTAAATATTCAATTGAATGGCTAATGTTTACCCATCGACGCTTCCTTTAATTATATTAATAAGCAAGTCAATAAAAAGTTCGATCGAGATTAAATTAAGAATGGCTAAAATGTGTTAACGTGTTATTTTCTTATAATTTACAAATTAAGGCTGTTCACGTCCCGTAAGATCAAAAACAGATGCCCGAAAACTGATCCACCAGGGCACTCGATAGTATTTTATTATTGTCGAAATTATCTATTTTCGTAAACCAATTGCTAATATTTGGCAGTTCGTACTTTTGCAGGATAATATATAACATATATAAAATGCCCACCAAATCTACTGTAGACTCGTAAATCCTGTTTTTATATATATTGGAATACCCAAGAGTGGTCAAAATGACATTTATCAGGTAAAACGTAAAAATAACACCAAAATATATTTAGTAAGAACATGTAGAAAGTTGGATAACAACACTATAAAATGTCCTGTGCAGATCACTTCTGCGAAGTATTAGAATTCTTCATAGTCGAAAGGGGGCAGAAGCAAATAAAAATTTCCTTTTTATATTAATAAGTCCAAAATTGGGTGTCTTTGAAATCCCCTCTGTACCTCCGCGGTACTTGAATGCTATTTTTTTTGTTTCTTTGTTTGTCGTTCCATTGTTATCTTAGCTTTTATTCCATAGGGAGGTAAGGAAGATGGTACTTGCATTATGTATGTTGTACGCCCTAGGTGTACCTCCATGATTACGATAAAGTGACATGATGAGAAACAAGAACTTCCGGATTACTAGTGAAAATAATTAATATAGTGTATTGAAATATGAAACACATTTTTAGAAAATTTTTACTGTAAGCTCTAGTATAAAAAAGTGAAATGCAACTAGTCCGGCAAGAAACTCAAAGTGTCCATCAGATAATCTTTTATTCATCTGGTCTCATAAGTCTTAAAGTATTTCAACATTATTATATACTTGAGCATTCGATGTAATAGAATGTACAAAATTAATTTGAAAATATATTTGTTAGCATCAAAATCGTGGCTGATCGGAAATTACACGCCTGGGAAGTTATGATATCTTTTCAGATATTTACGAGTACATGATTACTCAAAATAAGCTTTATTTTCTGCTTCTTAATTCAATCAGATTCCAATCGATACTAACGTAAAATAAACGAAATTTCGTGAATTTCAAAAATTTTGTAGTAATATATATGTATCAGTTGTTTAGCAAAAAATTTTTGTATTTAAGACTATAATAAAACGATGAGAACTGTAATAATTTCATGGTTTTATTGATTTAAACTCCATTTTTTGTACATATTGTGTTAACAATATTATATAAAACTTAATTCATTCATGGGTCACTGACTTAACTCGTTGCTAGCATTAAGATCACCGGTCCTATCTCTCAGTGAGGTCATCAATTTAATACATCGCTGTTCCTTTCTGACATTTTCTGTCGTATTTTTCATCATTCTCTTAGAGGATTTTTTTTATGGAGATAAGACATAATAAGAAGATTTACTTAAGATAAAGGACGAATCAATGATTAAAATATACTGCAAATAACAAGATAAAGTGTGGAGTAAAATCAAATGATTATTTTAATTTAAAAAATAATAAATAATAAACCGGAATAACGAGGGGCAATAGATAGTATGGGTAAGTCCAGGGAATGGGCAAGTTTCCTGAAGGTCATCACAAAGTTAGCTATAAATCGATTGCAAAATATATACCGAATTTACAAATAAACAATCAGACACACAAGAAAGCTTGTTAATAAAATTGTAGTAAAGTAAAATTATCAAAATATAAATGAAAATATATTTATTAATAAAGAAATTGTTTACATATTACATTTTTCGTCTACTTAATTCCCGACGTTAGCAAGTGCTTTACGGTATTCGTGGTCATGGGAGGACTGAGATGTTTGACGTAGTAATGATGACGTCACTAACTGGTCCGATCAACACAGAAGGAACTTACTGAACTAAATTATAGATATACTGAAACTAGATTATACAGTGGTATGTATGTTCGTTCTGTGATTTATTTTAATCATAGTGGTAGAGTTACGCTGCAGTTTCCAGCGGTAGTATTAATGTGTCAGCGGTCAACGGGGTAGGAACACGTCCTCACAGAATACCAGCGTGAAATAGCAGCATAATGCTGCTGCGTTTCGTCTGGTGAGTGTAGGGGACAGCGATGTTTATTGAGATATGATCATTGTTTGATTTGTTGTCTTTTTCGCTTACTACCTGAAACATTATTCTGATATCCTCTCGTGTAATAAGCATATCATACGATGGTATACTGTGAGAGTTTTGTACTTTCCTAGCAGATGTGTGTGTGTAAAGTCAATCAATCCTTAGAGTAGTAACGTGGGAGACTATGATTTAATACAATCAATAGAAAGTAGGCCACGAAATGCTGCTCATATCAAAAGATTATAGTATTTTTTGATTTTTCATTACACAGGCTAATTTTCTTCGGTCGACTTTTCAGAAGGGTTCTAAAGATATTTACGTTTTACTTACTTACAAAATGTGCTTTTGTATAATGTTTATAATATTAGTAATATACTTGCTTAATTTATTGGCAAATTATTGCTCATAAAAACAGTAGCTTCTTATACATGAAAAATGTTATAAACATGATTTGAATATTTTATTATTAACTTTCTTAGTATTATTAAAAATCTTAGTATTGTGAAGAATTAGGAGATTTAAACCCTTACTGTACTAATAGAGAAGCATTTTCAATTTAGAATTTGACTTAGGTTTTGCCATAGGTTTTAATGTCAAGAGTTTAAAGGGTCTATAATTATACCGAATCCTTTACCTAATCCGTATTGTGTGTTTGTAATGGGTTTGGGTGTAGAAAGCATTAATACAGATTTGGTTTTTTAGAGCGAAAATTTATATCAAAGTTTATATACTTTGTACCCTTTCGCTACCATTGTATTAATTAACGTTGTAATTTTAGAGTTTCTACTCTAAAATTATAAAGTTAATCGCTTTTTAGAAAGTTGTGGGGATTTGTGTAATTTGAATGTCCAGTACAGAACTGTCTGCTCGTTTTCTAGAAATAATTCCATAAGGAAACAAAGCGATAACCAAACCACCGATGAAGAACAAAGATTACGCTAGATCTCATTAACGCCAAATCTAAATTAGTTTGGCGATTAACAAGAAATTATTTAAGGGGTGTGAAAGATTACATTGTTGATTAACCTTGACTTTATATGAGTAATGGAAGTTAGCTGTAAACTCATACGTCTAATGAAGTGTTGAATGTTATTGTAACTATAGTGTAATATATGAATACGAATGTTTGTTTCATTATTTATAATTTTAACGGATTAAAAGTTGTAGCCAGGATATAGGAGCTAAGAGTTTGAAACTGAGCTAACTTCTATCAATGAGCTTTTTTTCCATTAGGATTAGTACGTAAAAATTAAACCTTTTTTTTAATACATTAGGTACCAAACAAGCAAGCAGCTCACTTGGTAGTAAGTGATGACCATCTCCCATGGACATTTGAAACACCAGTGGAGAGAACACTATACATGCAATTATTTTCAAATTGTAAAAGTAATTTCACCTTAAACTAAAATCCTTAATATCGTATATGATATATAACTTAACAATATTGAAACCACGGTACTGTTAGGTGCAACATAAACGCCCTCACAGAATACCAGCATGAAATAGCTACAGAAAGTTGATGTATTGTATATTGAGTGTAGGGATCCTTTGACCCAATGACGAGTTGGAATGCCTTGTTACCTAGGCATTGCATCTCAGTCTTCAAGGGTAATAATGCATGTGCATCTTCAGTTCAGGAGGGTAGGTATAGATGTCATGGGCATTATTTTTTTATTACATTGTGAGTAACAAAGAAAACAAGGTTCACCTGACGGCAAGTAATTCCTGCGGCCCATTATTCTAAATTCATCCTTGATAAGGAATCAAAATGCAGATGCATTATCACCCTTGAAGATTGAGATGGAATGGCTCGTCACCAGTAATAAAGGTCCCCGGATTCCTAGACTCACCAAACGAAACACAGCAGCGTTATGCTACTATTACACGCTGGTATTCTACGAGGGCCTGGTCATACCCCGGTCGAGCAGACCCATGCATAATGCAGCTAGAAACTAACTGCAGTGTAAAATTCAACACATTACACAATGTTGTTTAAAAATCTCTGTACCGTGTAGGTGTACTTACGCACTTGTAAGTAGGTGTACAGTGTATTTTTTATATGGTATGTAATAAAAATATCTAATTTCGGATCCTAAAAGCTCAAGTAGCAATATGATTGGCTATCGCTTTTTATACCATTTGGAGTTAACTATATGAGTGCTTTTATATCTACTTTTTTTTAATATGGTACCAATTTCAGGAATCAGAAAGATTCTCAAGAATTATGGTTCATGTTAGAATGTATAAATAGGATGTAAATGTAGGTTTTTTATATATACATCCTGTATATATAAAAAATTACAATATTAAATTTCTCTATACAATCCTGTAATACTGATTTATTCACTTGATCTTGACTTCCTGTCCTCCGTGTCATGTGTTTGACCTGTGGTTTATTTTAGCTTTCAAAGCAGTTTGTATTGGATAAATACTTGTTCGAACGTAGATCAGTGATTGAGTTGACAGGTGAATTGTACTTATAATGACTGTTTTCCATCACGATGTCTTTCTGGCTCTCTTTTGGCCGAATTAATTTAATTAAATTTTAATTAATATTTGATCATGAGCTGGAAAACGTTTCCACATATAAGCATATGTTAAAGACGAGCTTTTAAGCTTAGGTTTTTATGAAAATTATAAAGAAAATAATCTCGAGTTATATTGAAAAATAAAATACGAAAATCTTGTAACAAATGTCAATTTAAATAATAATAATATATAATATTAGTTATATATAGTGTTAAAAATACTATATTAAATATATATTTCTATTTAGGCTTCTAATATTTTTAGACCTACACTTCGTATAACGTCGTAGTTGACAACATAGCATCAAAAAAGTATTACTAGTATTTCTAATTATAAGGACAATTTAAGAACGATGTGGGACTGAAATATGCGATATGAAAGTGAAAGGAAAAATAATATGAATAGGAGTACGTGTTGCCATTATTAACCGTGAACGGTGATGTTCGATAAGTGTGAAAGATCAGAGACACTAATACGTAAAAAATAAGGTATGAAATTTTCTGCACGATTAAATCCGTACATAATATCTGTACGTTATACGGACTGTCAGAAGCAATCGAGTGAATAAACAAAGCTTGCTAAGCAGTTTTTTTTTTATTTTTATGTAATAATCACTATTTCTGTTTGTTTTAAGATTTTTTTTGTCGTTGTTTTTTTTTCTTTAGCTCTTATGGACAATGTGAAGATTTTTAATCACTTTGTTATGTTACATACACAATCGATACCAATACAATTTTAAAATATTTTACGAATTTCAGAACATTATATATGAATTTAAATTATATAAGTATATATGATAATAGTATGATAGTAACAATCGTATTGCTATACTGCAGTTTGTTGCGGAATGAATGGATCAGCTCGATCTGGGTAGGACCACGCCCTCACAGAATACCAGCGTAAAATAACAGCATAACGCTGCTGTGTTTCATCTGGTGAGTGTAGGGATCCGGAAACCTTTATTACTAGCGAGGAGGCATTCAAGGGCGACAACGCATCGGCATTATGATTCCTTATCAAGGATGAATGTAGATGTCATGGGCTACAGATATCACTTACCATCAGGTGAACTGTGTGCTCGCTTGTTCCTCTCAATGTAATAAAAATTAAAAAAATGTATCCATAATTAGGTTGGCCAAACTACGGGGGTAAGCTAGATATCACATAACAAGTGTATACACAATAGGCAATGAACAAGAGACACCACTGATAAGCTGACAGATAATATCCGGCCAAAAACGACCATCACGATATCTACTCGTTCCACTATTATGACAACGTAATCATAAATTATAAAAGTTCAGGGTGAGTATTATTTTATAAAGTTCCGAAATTGAATACTTATAATCGTCATGATAGGTATTTAGAGCCACACTATAGTTGTGAACTAGGGCACGAATAGATTTACACCACAGCTTTTACACAATACCAGCGTAAAGTACCAGCTTGCAAAAGCTTACGAAGTGGGAAATACTGAAAACACGCTTATTGGTTACAAGGTAATCTTTCTATTGGTCAGAAGCTACAACGCATTACTAAGATTATTTATCGTTGATGATTTAAGTGTGCATTCTATATATGAGCATATATACATGAGCATATATACATGAGCAAATATACATGAGCATATATACATGAGCCTTAGTATTATTTACTTATCAGCGAAGTGAACTGTGTGCTTGCTTGTCACGTATGTTAACAAAAAGTTTAGGTAACTAATTATATTACGTGAGTTTTCTTTCATGTACCATTATTTTGTATTGTAAAGAAACATTTCATCTAAATAATGGGTGAGTTTTCTTATTTCTTATACGTTTATATATACTTAACAGGAGTCATAGAATTTCCCATACAGACAATACTTGGTGTTATAACCAGCCTGTCAGATGCTATGTTTAAGAAACTTGAACAAATAAATGAAAAACACTTACGCTTATATATATAAATATTCTTTTATTTATATATATTATATATCTATATATATATATATATATATATATATATATATATATATATATATATATATATATATATATATAAAAGAATATGCATGAAAGAAGAGAACAACGAAGGTGTGCCCACGTGTATATGTGAATACTTACGGTACTATAATATATGTATATGTCCTGCACAGTTGATGTCTTTTGGTAAAAAAAAACAGAAAATATTACCGACTCAAATCAAATATTAGTCATAAAAAATATAGCAATATCTTTGTGATGGATTTTGACAAAGATATCATTTTCTTATGCCATGCCGTAAGTCCTTTATCGTATGCAGAGTCTTTAACATGAACGACAAAACACGGCGTTATTAAAATATTCCGTGTCGCTGTCCCTGAATACAAACCTTCCTCTGATCTTTTCGAGTATACGTTACATTGGATTGGTGAAGGGAGGACGAAATAAAGAATGAGAAATACTTACTAAATGTATCTCGTATTTTTTCTTGATCTTCTGTGTTATTGAACATTGATAATAAAGAGTCACATGCTAATTGAGGTGACTGAGCGCTTACGGCACTCAGTCGACACCTCTATATATGGGTAACCAGCACAAGGGCTCACGAAAGAAATCAAAATCAATAGAATTTGTTTTATATCATTATCGATATAATATCATTTGGAAAAAAAAGTAGGCTTACAAACAGTAATAATGTGCGTATTTACACTACCTTTCTCCAACGGTTACATCAATTCTCTATGAAGAATTCTTAATGATAAAATTTTATTATGAATCAAACTTTTCATTGTCGTTTAAGTCGAATCTTTAACGTGAACAACATATTATTTCCTGACCTTAGACTGTAGTTTACTAGAGCAATTCTACGCTGACAAAGCCACGGATAAAACTAAGCTTGCAATAATTCAAGGACGTGGAGTAAGGCAGCTTATGAAATGGAAACATGAGGACGAAAAGGATGAAACTATGAATAATTTAAAAGCAGATTCAGTTCCTTATCTACTACACGTAAGAAATCTATTTGTTTCATTTTTACTGATTACCTTTTTGATTTAATCCAATAAATCAATGATGATTTTGACTCTCTTTATTAACCACATGCTTTTTTATTTCATTGTTCATTCTCCTTTAACTTACAGATGATGTTATTCTGGTTGATATTTATTGCTACGTTAGTTTTTAACTGAAACCGATATTATCCGAGGTCATCTATCGACTTTCATGACATCTGATAACAACCGCCACCTAATGATGTATATAGTACAACGGCGCATATGCAAATAAAAATACTAACATTAAACACTCCAGCTTCACTTAAAAGCTCCTAACGCAGAAGGTCTATTGGTACATATGTCGGGAACTACGAAAATAAGCTCTGCACATGGTAAAAGAAATTATTAAGCTATTGACGTTTTTAGCGTGCACTTCTACTTCACTTCAACCGTTATTCACCCATCCGCTAGTCTAATTTACTGCATGTTAAATAATATCTGAGGTAATTTCAGGTACAGTATTAAGAACATGGGATAGTGTACGTATAATGTATAATTTATATTTTAAAGATTGTTTGACAACAAATTTAGTGTTGCATATCTTATCACTGAAGCAAATCTCACATGAAAGTGGTCGAGGTTCACTTTGTGTTCTTTTATTAATACGAAAACTTCCCACTTAGAATTAACATTACCTTGCCGCTCAGAAACAATAATGGTTATTGGATCTTGTTATTGTGTTATGTTGCGATTTGTTTATCTCCAAGGAATTCCCAATTTTTTTCGTATAACATTTTGCACTAGCATGGTTCTGTTGTCTTGTTCAGCAGTGGACTAGTGATGGGCTGAGATGATGATGTTGATGATGATGGTGATGAAGAGTCTGTTCTTATATGTTTTTCATTAAAATCTATCATCTTTTTATATCTTGATGTAGTTGATGTACGCAAGTTGAAGTCATATTTAGAGTGCAAACTTTCCAATTATTCTATTTGACGAACTTACGTAATATTATATGTAACATATTTGATTATCATTTATTTCCTTCAATTTAATTATATATCTGTTAGATCTTTATTTGATAAGATGATAAAGCGTTTCCCTTTGAATTAGCCTGTGAGTAATTCCTTTTAAAATACCTTGTTTGCCGCATACAGAACTAACAGGATGCTAACCGTGAGAACAAAGTGCATCTAAGTTATTCATAGAAATCCACTCGTACTCATCCGGAGAACATTTGTCTTACTTACTTTTAAATTGATGGTACGTAGTAATCTGAGTTCGGCCCCCCGTGCCGGTGACAATGGAATTGATAATTGTAGTTCAGCGCCGATTTACTTTAGTTAACCTACTGGGCTGTTTGAAAAATAAAAAAAATATAATGAATTGCTGATGAAATATGAATACCGCGTCATCAATGGGAAAGTCGAGATTATATCAGCTTTTGTAACAATTGGTATTTAATTAAAACGCACTCTAACACTTATAAACTTTATGTTTATAATAAAAAATTTGAAGTTGCGTAGTAAACAAATCAAATAAGTGAACATTTATTAATTTATTCAAATTTAACGCTACTTGGTTGCAATCAATTTACTCGAAAATTATTCCAATTATGCTTTGAAATAAAATAACATTGAACAAGAAATATTTTTTTTAATGTTTTGAGTGTAATAAACGAGCACATAATTCATTATGATATTTGATTCCTGGGGCTTATGACACCCACATTCTCGATAATGAATCATAACGTAAATGCGTAGTCACCGTTGTGTTGAGTCTAAGATGGAATGTCTCGTTACCAGTAACGATGTGATCCTTCGACACCTTTTGCTTATACTGCGTTACGAATTATGCGTAAACTGAAGTACAGTAGTTGTAAAAATCTTCAGTTAAAATCTTTCGTCATACATACATGCATACACTCATAATCTTTTTTTTTTTGTTGAAGATATAATAATAGGAAAATAACTGATTACAAAATTGGTCCTTTTTGAATACAATTCACATTAAAATAGGATCCGCAGTAATTAACCATTAAAAACTTTTGTTACGGCTGCGGACAAGAAATTAATCGTGCTATTGAACGCAGAGTTAATTACTTGCTAATATTGTGTTGATTATTAAATGTAATAATGGATCGTAAAAACAACTACGCAATCGTAGTGACGTAGCGGTTAGTGTTCCTGGCTACTGTGGCGTGTATCCTGGATTCTATTATCAGCTAAAGAACAATATCTAAGCTTCCAGTGCATATCATGCATATCATAATCATGCATATAAAGAGAAAACGAGGAAGTGCCTCAGTGTTTGTGCAAATCGAAAGTCATTGGGTAATAATTATATGATATCACCGTGGCAGAAATTAATCATCATTTAATGAAACAAATTTATAAATTTATTCTCAGTTTATCTGTTTTCCAGGCTCTGAGGTTCAAAATGTCCCACGCTAACGTTTGTAATCGGCGTATGGATTTAGTTCACCCCTGTCACGTATCAGTAAGTTGCTTGGTTTTTAAAAATCGATGTGATGTGACTGAATCGACATGAATTAAAAGCAAACGGACACTGAGTTACCGTAAACTAAATTCGATCCCCGTGCCAATAAAATTTTAATTGCAATTTTAAGCGTCGATTTATCACGTGATCGGTGGTGAAAGAAAGCATCTTTATGATACTTGATAGGTCTAAGAAATAAATCAAAAGATATTTCGACGACATTTGAAGTTGGGCAAATCGCATGTAGCCGACTGTGATTCCAACACTACGTCTCCAGAGAGGAAGCCCACATTAGATCGGACATATAATATATAATTAAAAACTTGACGGTAGTACGGGTTAATTATGACATCAAAACGTCAAACATCCCGGTGTCCCATGAGCTTGAGTGGTAAGGCATCCGAAACGTTGAGTTTTGAGAGAAAAAGTTTAAAATTAACGCGATAAAACGCTAGACAAGTTTAAGACCCGGCGTCAAAAATCATTACCTTGTAATCACTGACCATAGTCACAATATAATTTATATGTCTATTATATTTATTTATTTTGTATATATTAGTGTACTTTTTTTTATTATTTAACAATATATTGGTTTAGCTTATTTAGGTATTAGTTTATTATTATATACACATACCCTCTGTCCTTTAACTCAATTATTCCTAAGTCTAAAAGATGTCTGGAAGAGATCGCTCTTTAGCGATAAGACCGCCTTGTTGTATCGTACTTAGAAATATATTTTGTGGTGTACAATAAAGTATATATAATAATAATCATAATCAAATTAGTTTAATTCAATCTCTTTATCTTGGTGGTATGTAGTGTACAAATAGTTTCAATATTTTCAAAGAAGATTAAATTGTTACATGGGTCTATAACAGCACTACAATTGTGCTGTTAATAACTTCATAGAACTAAGTAAAGTTGTATTAAAGAGAAAATTTAAAGGCTGATTTAAATAACCATTTGGACTGGACGGAAGGGTAATGTACAAGGAAAGTAATAGACCATATACAATTAAGCATACAACTGCTTAATTAAGCATACAAAAGCTTATCGACATGGATAACGGAGTCGGACACGTGCACGTAGATATAGCGGCGTTCATTTGTCTTTAAAAAAAATTATCATTTTTCCATAGACATCTATGAAAGTTGTAGTTGACAACACTGCACCAAAAAGTGCTACGAGTATTATTTATTTTACAATGCAGTTACAGTTAAAGCTCGAAATGGTCATAGAAAATTGTGTCATTAACGAGTTCATGACGTGAGAAATAATTTTAAAAGTACACGGTGCCATTGTTGATGAATAAATAAGATGAACATTTTTATTACGTAAACAGTCGCAAGCGAGTATATAGTTCACTTGATAATAAAACAGCCTTGCGTCTCATAACACCATCATCTTCGATGAGCAATAATGCTGACGCTGATCACGCTTGAGGATTAAGGTCCAATGAAATATTACTAGTAATAGCGTCTTCAGGTTTTCGCTAAGTAGGTTAAGTCAGAGCCATTTAAAGCTACGGAGGAATAAATTGCTGGGCTTGGTTCAATGAGTAATGAAAGTTTTTGATCATATCGTTTCTAAATCCACTGGCCGCGACGAAAATAATTATATTTCATTGACCTTGAATCTAAATTCTATTTAAATTTTTTGACTTAAATACCGATAAAAATAAAAGTCTATACGTACGATTTATAAGTGAATTTAATTATATAGTATGGAAAAGTATTTATAAAGCATGTATTAAGAATTGAAAGGAACCTACAAAGGGACCCATTGTTTTCATATTGTAAATATATAAATATATGTACTTCGATGTAGGACGTTTCATTGTAAACCCTCCGAAAGACTGGCATTAACTTTCTTACGTAAGATTATATAACTGTATAATGAAGAATGCTTTAATTAAAATAAATGTTACCACATAAAGGTATTAAACAATTATTTAGATTAAGTGAGTCTGAAGCTACAGAATTCTGTGTGTGTGAAGGAACTAAATCCCGTACACGTTAATACGTACGTTACACGTAAATAACAATAAAATGTTTTTTTTATTACAGACTGTAATAGAATGGCGACTACATTGTAATTGTAAGCAGTGAGTGACGGTATTTCAGGTTTTTGTTGTTATTACACGATTATTTTTTTATGAGTTTTTCTTTTAATTTCAATCGTGTCTTGAATTATATCTCAAAGCATTCGATCTCAGTCCTCACATGTGACAACCCAGGTGTATCTACAATTTATTTTGCACACACTCTGAATGAAACTTTATCAGTCGGCATTCTACTTGACCAGACGAGTTGATCTATTCGTTGGTCTTTAACTGTAGCGTGGTTGTAGGTTTTGACACAAAGAGACCAAAATATTTACAAATATTCGACGTCGCAACTTTTGAACACGATAACCATACCCCTGAACTTGTACAATCTGCGATTTCGATGTCGTAAATCGGGGACAACCGGGAATCGGGGCGATCCCTTTTGACCGGAAAGTCCCTGGCGGTTTGTTCAATAGAGGGTATCATAGAATTTATCTTGATGTTCTCTTGTAAGTTTCTTACATATAATTTGTTGTACGTAGGATCATATTGCTAATAATTTTTAAAAGGTATTCTCACTAATTGCTATACTTACCTACATGTATATTTCGATCTCAGCATTTCGATGATATGTCGCTATGAAATATATCTCAGATTTTGAATGTTGAGTTTCGAAATACAAATGAAAATTGGTCCAGAGTCTATAGTGTTAATTAGTGGTTGTGACGTACAGCGAATACTCCTAATGATATTTTAGTGTTTTACTTAAACCTTATTATATCTAAAATTCATAATTAGAATTTAATTAATAATCATATTAATTTCACGTTTTAAACAATAATTTCACTTTATTAGTTTGTAATCTTTTAATTAATTTTGTATAAAGCGGGTGAGGACGCGCCATTGTGGCGGTATTTTTCGTACAAGTAATTCCTTGCACAACGTTGGGCTGTATGAATAAAAAATCATTCCACTAGACCCACAAGTGTTAACAATAGCTAACAAATAAATACTTAAAAATGTCTAAATTGTATATCTGAACGCCGTATACCTTTTTTTTTGGACGGCGTTGTCAATTACGACCGCTATAAGACGTTTGCATATATCTTTTTTTTTCTCTTTGTAATTACATGGCGAGTAATAAACGAGCACACAGGTCACCTGATGGTTTTATATAACTATTTTAAATTATTATATCTATAGTAAAACCGTAAACTACTTTTTGTCTGTACGTTTCTACACACTAATCTCCAGAATGTCCTAACCTTTTTGGATAAAGTCAGTGATTTATTGAGATAAGTCATTTAAATATATTGAGAAATTAAAAAGATATGACAGTTTTAAAGTGTGCGTGGATGATGTTTACGCATATGAAATCATAGGTACGGCAAGTTCTCGTAGAAGCTAATTAACTACACAATGAACATTATATTAGATACTAATGTACTCCGAATGGCTCCAATAACACGATTAATTTTCTTGTCTGCAGCCAAAACAAAAGTTTCCAGTACCTGGTTAATTAATGCGGACCCTATTCGAATGCGAATTGTATACAAAAAGGTCCAAGTTTATAATTACCTTTACTTTTATTCTTATTGTTATCCCTTCAGCATCATTTTAGTTATATTAAAACCATAGATTACATAGCCATTTTTGCAAAGAGGCAGAGCTACACTGCAGTTTGTTTCTAACTGCGGAATGAATAGGTCAGCTCGACTGGGGTAGGACCACGCCCTCAGAGAATACCGGCGTGAAATAGCAGCATAACGCTGCTGTGTTTCGTCTGGTTAGTGATGGGATCCGGAGACCTTTAATACTGGTGACTAGGCATTCCATGAATGTAGATGTCATGGGCCGCAGGAATCTCTTAACATCAGGTGTGGTCGTTTGCAACTCTCAATGTAGTACTAAAAACTAGCAGGTTAAATTATTTCTTAATCAAACTACCTGGCTGGCCCGTAATTACCAGTTTTCACTTAAATTGTATAGCAATATTTCTATCTTCATTGACCACATGATTATTTTATTTTCTTTTTTTACTACATTGAGAGTAACAAACAAGCACACAATCCACACGATGGCAAATAATTCTTGCGGCCCATGACATCTACATACATCTTTGACAAGGAATCATAATGCAGATGCGTTGTCTCCCTTCAGGACTGAGATGGAATGCCTCGTCACCGTACTGGTCGATTTAGTAAGTAGCCTAGACCGCGAACTAACCATTGTGTAGGCCGCTAGAAGAGACATCGTCGCTCACGCCGGCGAGTCCGGTGAAGTGTAATACTTTAATTGTGTACGTCGTGTTGAAAGTCATGTGTGTAGTAGTGTGAAATGCATAGTAGCGTGTCCGCGAGCGGACTGAACCTAGGTACTTATTGATATAAAAACCTAGTATCATGACGGGTGCAACGCCGTTTGTTTTATTTCTTTGAGTTACGAGGCTAAGTTACCATAAATTAATAATATATGTAAGTAAGTTATCGTGTAGTATAGTATATATATATATATATATATATATATATATATATATATATAGTATAGTTATCCTTGCTATCATGTATCTATTTAATTTCAAAACATATTTTGAAATTAAATCTGACCTCTGACATAAAAGCAGTTACCGCACTTTCTTAAATAAAACTATGCTAAAATATTTCATAAAGAGAAATATAAGGAAAGACAAATTATTCTCCGGATGTCTACGGGATTTCCATGAATAAATAAGATGCACTTTATCCGGGCGCGACGACATCCTGTTCGTTGTATATGAGGAAGTGGTGTCAACTGTAGTTGTTTAACTGGACATTTTTATCTTTATGTTTCGCACGTTGCATTTATATATGTTATGGGTGAGAGAGACATGTTCAATTAAAAACGTATAATGAGCATATATAAATGTAATATAACGCTCACTCTCTTCTTTTCTCTCTTTATTTATTGTACAATTTTGTCACGTCTTATCTTACCTTTCCTGTATAATATTTGAGTCCTATAAGGATCGTACTCTATGGTTGTATGTGGGAGTCGATAACTTTTATCGATAGGTAGTTATATTTTAAGGGCGCATCTAATATCTCTGGTATACCTTTCTCTTTTTTTTTTTAGCGTGGGGTAATGCCTGCGCATACCCGCCCTCTAGGGAGCGAGGACCACCTTTTTTACCCACTGTTTTCATGTTGATACTTTTTAAGGGTATGGACCCTGCCCTCACCAAACGACTGGACTCCCCACCAGCCATTCACCCCCTCGGCACTGGAGACCTTGGGATTGGGGTTATTTTTTAGCGAGGCTTTCTTCCTCGTGGCCCGGACATATTGATAGTTCCATTTGATAGCCCTTCATGTGAAAGGCGTGACCATGACTACTCAAGCTACTGAAGTTTGCATCAATATAAATGAAATACTACATTTGCGAGTACGTGTGATGCATTCTCTAATGTTATTTATTAAAACCCTATCTATGAAAGGTGAATTGTTAAAGATCACCAGGATAGTATTTTAATGAGGGCGACGAAGGGCTCGACATCTATATTCAACCTCGACAAGGAATCATATTGCACATGCGCTTCTACCTCTGAGGACTAAGATGGAATGCCTCGTCACCAGTGAAATGTGTCAGATGATGTCAGCTTTTGACTCAATCATTAGTAACTATATTATCAACATCATCACGAACTGCTCCTACTTCCACTAACTACTAAAATTTACGGTGAATCTTTTGTTCTCTTTATTTCTTCTTAAGTCTGTTAGGTTATTTAAAATATTCTAGCGCGCCTTTTTAGTTTGCAAATTTAGTGTAATTAGTTTTAAGCCAAAAGATAAATTGTAGGAAGCCAGAGCAGAAGCTGAGGTCACAATCTTTTTCAAAATCTTGTTCTATTGATTAAGTATGCTACATATGTTACCGTATGCCCTAGTAATCATAAAAGAAGATAAAAGTTTTGATGTAAGCATACAATGGATAAGCGAAGGTGTGTAATATATTCGTATCTTCTAAGTAACCTATATCGAAATGCTAAAAGTTAACCTCTAGATAAACTATAAAAGAGAATTACTTATTCAGGCTCAGTTTGATCATTAGGGGTAGATTAAAAAAATATAAATTTGCTTAGACCAATGAAAGAAGAAATAAAAGCGCCAACAATATTGAAGCCTGAAAAACGATGGAAACTTTCCAGTTGTGTTTAATACTATTGGCCAGAGTATGATAGTACTCAATTGGATAGATGAAGTAAAGAAAAAAGAGTTTACTCATCTTTAGTTATAAAATGGGCTAAGGCAATTAAAAGCTAAGAACTGTTAATTACCATAGAAAATGCTCTCATTATGAAATTACTTTTGAAAATATGCTCGAGGAAATATACTACATCCCAGAGGACGTTAAACAATAAATCTTTCTTAACTCTTTTTACAGCACAAGCCGTTTCTTTAAGTAAGTAATATCAGATAACTAAATGACCAGAATTATTTCTTTAAAAGTACGTTTCTACGAGTACTTCACGGTTTCTACGTACTTTACAAATCTGTTACGTTTTCTTACTTTTGTGAAATCCATCCTCGATTAGAAGTCAAGATGAACATGGGTTGAAAACTGATAAGAATATATCCTATATATACTTCTCAGTTTATATTACTTTATAAATATATCTTTAACATTAAGGTAATTGAGGTATAAGTTCTCTTATTACTTAAAAACGTTTTTATAAGCGTTCTTTGCCTTAATTCTTATAAACTTTCTTTCACTTACTTCTTAGAAACGATGGTCATGGTCGGTAGTACATTGTGAAAAGATTACCAAGTGGAGCGAACCCAAACCTGTATATACAACTGCCTGCAATTAGTAGTAATGTGGTTGTACCATGTATACATTTTAAAGTGTAATTATTTTTTATATTTACGCGAATAATCCGTATGAAATTAAACCTACCTTACTGAATTTATTATTTAAATGTACTTTATTTGCACAAGTACATTGTACCCAAACAGGGTACAAAAAGTTAATCCCAAATGGCATGACTAGCCTGCTTTAGGGTTGAACAGTGAATTTATTATATTTAAACTTTCATTTATTATTTTTTCAATTTTAACTTTTTTTAAAAAAAATTATCCTCTATATGGTAAAGAGGAGGTGTTTAACGTCTTCATGTCATAGTGAACTCGGACTACCGTCTGCTTCAAATTATTAATTTTTGATCCGAACTACGTGGACGGGTACACATGATCTCGTATATAGCATCTCGAGGTCTTGCAGTGTTATGTATGATTTGGGATTTAATTGTTTTTAAGTTATTCAAGTTAATTTACTATCTCAGATGGAGTATAGGCCATTCCCAACCATTGGACTGTCATGGGATGATATAAATAAAACTTTTGTATTCATGAATAAGGCATACAACTGGTACCGAATTATAACACGTTGACGAACATCTTCATGAATAGATTTTTAGCAATTGAGTTGTTTCTTGTAATGTAGAGAGTGCTTTGATAATGCCATGTTTCATATGGCGAGTGAAAGAAAGCTGTGAGGCCCCCTATGAGTAACCGGACTTGCGTCCTAGAGTAACATATTAAACTGGTATGCGGCTATTTCGGTGTTGGTTTCTTCTTAAAACTAAAGCGTTGTTCAAATAGCGATGATAAAGATGTGTTATTTATAATCATTCTTTCATCATTTTAATGAACTGGTTCAAATTTGCTGTCTTTATTGTCTATTATTATCTTTTCACTGTTTATTTTTCACAATATTTTCAAACAATGTCCCTTTATGGCTTATATAACTTATTACAAGAAAACGCGATAGAAACACAATGTTTCCCATAAAATACATAGATATATAGAATTATTATTGCTATAAAAAACAAATTCTCGGGCAAACTCTTTCCGTTCATGGACCCTCATCAATAAAATTATTATTAGGCACTCAATTTTAGTTCTCAGAGATGTTTGCATGTGTTTGATGATATTAAAAAAGAATTATGTGAGATCACAAAATTGAACAAGATAAATAAAAAGAAGTCGAGCTAGGTCTCTATTGATTGATTGCAGGGATGATTTTCAAATAATGGCTAATGAGGTAGATGTGTCCATTAATGGAAAACAGAATCAAGTGTATTGATTAATTAAAAAAAATACACAATTGCATCGGACGTCATAATACTTAGAGAACACAACAATTTACAAAGTTACAACATACTCTTCGGATCTGTCATATGTGCTTTTAATGTAGAACTATAGACATCTTGATTTTTTTAATTAAAATTGATATAGATGTATTGTTTCACTTAAATTAAATTGCACTTCATTGAAATCGTTTGTTACCAATCTCGTTGGTTGGTCTTTACAGTACAAAATAAGCTTTCGATAGTATTTATAAATCAATAATATGATCTTTTTCTATCCACCAAAATAGTTCGTCGAACAGAGCGCATTTCTCTATTGAGCGTATTGAAATAATTGTCATGTTTTTTTTTATTTCATTAAGAGTAAGAAACGAGCAACACATTTCACCTGATGTTTAGTGATTCCTATGACATTACTACACTCATAGACAAGGAATCATAATGCAGATGCGTTGTCACCCTTGAGGATTGTGATGGAATGCCTCGTCTCCAGTAATAAACGTCTGTGCAGTGACCAGATAAAACGCAGCAACATTAAGCTGCTATTTTGCTGGTATTCTGTGAGGGCGTGCTCCTGCCCCGGTCGAGCTCACCCATTCATTCTGCAGCTAAAACAAACTCCAGTGCAGTTTTACCACTGTAGAAAAATCCACTTGTTATCTATGGAGTATCGAAGACAAAATTGGGTCACGATTTTAATATGGCCTGACCAAATTACGGATTTACTAAACACTAAACGATTGTATTGAGTTTAGATCAAGTAATAATTTCAACATAATGTTTTAATAACTTTGTAGATTGTAAAAAAAAATTTGGGGGAATATATGATTGAATGAATGATGCTTATCTTCAAATGCTTACTCTATCTGAAAGCAACGGTGCATTCTCCTGTTTAAGGCAAATCCCCTGCGCTGACGCAAATGCTGACAATGTTACTATAATGTATTTTGCGTGGTTGATGTAATCTAGTAGCAACTATTTTTTTTTATTAATATATAATATTTAACTTAACGGTATATAAATCCATAAGGGCTACGGTCACGCTCTCATAAATCCAGTCCTCCTCTAGCCCTCAAAATATATATATATATATATATATATATAGTAAAATTACGCTTTATATAAAAGTGTATTCAACAAAATTATGATCTATTTGCTCACATTTAAATTGGCTAATTCTGGTGAAGTAAAAATAAAAGTTGCTACCGTATATTTTATTAATACGAGATCCATTCGAGTGAATACAATAGAGTCCCCCAAGCAAGTATTAGATATCATGACAGCAAAAGTTATAAACTATTTTAAAAAAGTCACTAACTAAAAAAAAAATCAGATTTCAATGTACCATAACTAAGAACATAATAGGCAAAATACCTATCCAAAAACAAAACATTATAAACAATTTAGACAGTAAAGATAAAGCAAAGATAAATGTTGTATGAATAAGATACAAACATTAATAGTAATATTGTATAACTACGAAATAAACAAACCATTGTCGATTATTTTAAAACTAATAAAACGTAAAATTATTATGACAACCGAAAGTTCAAGCATTTATGAATATAACATAACTAATGCAATAACAGGAAAAATTATTTTGCAAAAAAGAAAATGAAAACATTATACAGTAAAAAGTAAGACAAAGACATATAGTACAGAATTAATATACACAATAATTTATAACTAAGTAATAAAAAATCTGCTGACCACTTTGCTAGAATATTTAAAGCTATTAAAATAACAGTTAAAATTGCATTGACAACAAAAGTGAGAATATTTTTAAATTAAAAAGAAAATAGATATAAATATTGCATGTGAAATATAATGTAGGTTTAAAATTATTTTGCAATATAAAACAATAAAGAACCTTATAAAATGTAAAAAAAACAAAGATATATAATGATGCACAATATTGAATAACTAAGAAATTATGAAACTGCTAAGAAACTACTTAAAAGGTAATAATACAGTAGTAAAATTATTTTGTACTGAAAAAAAAATAATAATAATTTAACACCGAACTGTAAAAATAAAAAAATGTGAAATATAGCTAAGATACACAACATTGTTTAACTATGAAGTCAATAAGCGAAATTATTGTGACATTAAAAATATGTATAAAAACAAACTTTAAGTTTGACTAGCACTAGTTGCCTTCCCTGACGTCTTAGGGAACTTTGTAACTAGCCTAGCAAGCTCCTCCTCCGTCGTGATCCTTTGGTTGGTGCCATCAGATGTACGGATGACTATCACGCCGTCCCGCGTCCAAACAGACCGCATACCAAAATGAAGGCGAGATTTCCCAAAAACAGTTTGCCTTGCTCGTGTCAGAAATTCCTTAAGCGATACTGATGAACCCTTCAGCTTGGTCTTACACTTCCAAACAACTGATTTAATGTCGACACTGATAAACCGCACTAGGATGGGTCGCTGCCGTTGTTTGCTGGGTGAGCCAAGTCTGTGACATATTTTAATACATTGTTGGGTGATATCAGTAAGCCCCAACTTGTTATGGAAGACCTTTAAAATTATTTGGGTGCATTCCTCGCCCTCCTGCTCAGGCAAGCCAGACACAACAAGGGCCTTTCTGCGATTCCTCATTCTGCTGTCATCGACTTGTTTGGCACACTCCCTGATTTGCTGTCGAAGAAGACTGAGGATGCCGAAAAATTATCTCTAAAGGTCCGGAGCTCTTCACCAATTTTGCCACGGTATCCTTTGATGATCCAGCATTAGTTATTTGAGCTTGAAGGTCATCGAATCTCTTAGACATACTTTCCTCAAGCTTGTGCTGAATCGAGATTACCTCCGATAAATTAGGCATTGTAGTGCACGAGATAAATATTGTCAACAGATGTAGTGCAGTGCAATGATAAACTGGCAGGTGGTGCAAATATACACAAACTTAATTACATTCAATGAATTGTTACTGTAATTTAACACTAGTTACACTTTACACACTGAATTTAAACATAAAATTTGCCAAAAAAACTAATTTATTTTAATATAAATACAATGAGCTGTTTAAAAAGACGTCAACATTTTTTGCCACCTATTGTATATTTTATTAATACGAGATCCATTCGAGTGAATACAATAGAGTCCCCCAAGCAAGTATTAGATATCACGTCAGCAAAAGGTTCGAATTTATAATTAGCTACACTTTCAGGGTATAGAAATGTAGCCAATTATAAATTCAATCCTTTGATTCCATTACAAGCTGTATTATAGAATTAGATTGAGGTGCGATAATTGCTTTTGTGGTAAGGAAGCTTTCGTTAATTATTTACGCACTTTATCAGGTATTGTATTATATAATAATAATATATATTGTATATATTTGTTTCTTTATATGTTTATAGTTTTTTATTTATTTATTCTATTGACCAAAAAAACCCCCATAAGAATAATAATAATGTTTATTGCATTTTCTCACAAATTAAGATTAGTAAATATAGTACAGTATAGATTTATATTTGGCCGACTGTGAGCACTTTTTGATAGAGTACATTAGTAGGAAAAATGGTAAAAAGTAAAAGTTAAAATCGCACTTTACGCTCGCTCTAAGATAAGCAGATTGTTTTTCGGGCCCCACCCTATATCGTTACGCAATATGATATTAAAGATTGGCAAAGAGCAAAATAAGTACTAATAATTGTAATAGCTAAGTGTCTAAGATTTTTGTATATGTATACTGATTTACGAATTCTGCATGACATTAGACTTAAGTGGGTTTAAAAATTATGTTTTTTATCGGTAATTACACCTAGATATTTCATTTCATCGACTTTTTGAATATTTGTACAAGAACATTGAGTATTTAAGAAGTTTTGGCATTCATGAATTTTTAAGTAATTATTAGATTTATGAGACGAATTGGAAAAAAAATTAAATTAAATGTTATGTTCTTAGTTTTGGTAACATTTAGTGACAATACTTTATGTCTAAGTTCTCCCATTTCTGTTCAGTTCTAAATTACATAAATTGTTTATGTACATTAGGAACAGGGTTGGCCTTGGATACTGCCTTGCAGCACGCTATGAGAAATGGGCAGATCGCCACTAGTGAAGTTATCAACTTTTACACATTGAAAACGTTCACTAAAATAACTTTTGAAAAATTGAATTCTGTCCCTCTAATACCAAAGTTATATAGCTTATGTAACAAAAGTGGAATAGAGACCTTGTCAAATGCCTTCGCTAAATCGATAAAAATTGTTTATGATTCTTTATCATGGATTGATGTGGGCGTCTTAGGCCACAGGAATAACTTACCTTCACTGAACTGTGAGCTCGTTTGTCAACCCTAATATAATATTATTTTAAACTAAGCTATACCCTTTTCTATTAATAGAAATTATAAAAAAAATTCGCCTTGTTTATGTAAGATTAGCGTTCATTGGTGGTGGTGCCGATCTGAGGTTCCTCACGTTACCGTGAAAACAACAGCAACTGCGCGTACGCTACTTTGCTTGTAAGATAAACGTGTGTTTTATAATAATACATATTAATAAAAACCGAATAGCGGAAGTAGGCCACTATTCCATAATAGCCAATCAAGCATTATCCCGAATCCGGTCAATCCGGGCCTGCATACGTAATATACGTACTTTTGGATATTCTCTAAAACAAACATAACATCAAATTTATTTTAATATACTAACACAAACATTTATGTATCTTCAAAGGGTGACTATTTTACTTAAATTCACAAAATTCAAAGTTTTTTATTAAAAAAAAACACACCACTGTCAAGGGCCTATTTCTACAATTAAAAGACCAATATAATAAAAAAAGAAAAATAAATCCTATTATTATTTGTGGTATTCCAAGTGAAATTTGATACCATTAAAATATAATTAACTTAAAAAGGGGTGTTTTATTTAGTTATGTCAATAATTTATTTATCATAATAAATACCTTTCTCTAGCTTACTAGATTGTTCGAAGCAAGAGGCGACACGCTATTATTGAAAGCTTGAATAAACTGTGTTCACCAAGATCTCATGGCATCTTCTCGCCAAGTTTGTCAAAATAATACACGTGTATATTTTTCGGGACCTATTGAAATCTGGTCCATTTCGACCACGACGATATCAGTATACGTCGTTCTGCACTCAATAAAATTCGGTCCTTATAATTCGTAGGATATCATTAAATCTTAATTAGGTCATGAATACAACAAGACTTCCTCAATAAAGAGTACAAGCAAAAGGTATGTAAAGGTAAGGAAACCCCAAGAATAAAATATTAAAAAGGTGTTGTTTCCTATTGCGGAATAACTAATCTCTCTCTCTTCTAAATTATTTTGAACTTAACTAAGCTATATTTCTTCGTTATTATGTAGCCTTTTTAAGATCTAATTAAAAAAAATGTTACTGCTCGGTGCGTATTGGCTTAAACTATGTACATATGTCATGTGCGGGTTTATTAGCTACAGTTTTTTTGTGACACTGGGAGACCCACACTGCATCTAGTTTCTGCTAGTTCTTATCAAGAAGGACGAGAAATATCTATATATGATAGCATGACTTTGCGGCGTTTTGCGTTTCATGTTACACAAATAATATATATATATATTAAATATATATATATATATAGATATATATATATATATAGATATATATATATATATATATATATCTATATATATATATACTTATACTTGTAGCGAGGCTTTACATCTCCGTCTTCAAAGATAAATATTAACTAATTATATAAACAATATGTCAACTTTATTATTTAAATTCGGTTCCTTAAATAAAATGTATGATAGATAATAACATTTTTATTCCTACTCTAAATTAAATATTTTTATAACTTTGGTTTGTGATTACCTCTGGGATCGCGGGCAACTGGTAACTTTTGCGTCTCCAGAGGGTTGTGCTGTAATAAAATATAAAAAGGCGAATATTTCGCTTCGTTAATCCCTAACACTATCTTCGTAGATTTCATAGGGTAAATGTAAGCAAATGATGATATTAGTAAGACTTAGACGTAATACAATGTGATATATAAACTGTTGGCTGTTGTGATATTTAAATATTTACTATATATGAAAAGTATGTTATTTACTGAAATTTTATGTGCACACGAAATTTTGGCACAATTGTTGAAATATTGCAAGACAACTACGCTGTTATGGCCAAGTTCAGCGATGACCCGAAAATCATCCAGTCAAAGCCTTAAACATGCCAACGACAACGCGGAGATGCAACCTGCCACTTGGTTGACGACGGTCCGAAAGACGATCTTATTGAGATAGACCTTGACGAAGACTCCGCAAGAAATGGAACGCTGATCTCAAATAATGGGGCATAGGAAGAAGAAGTATATAGTAAAGTATATGAAATATTGAAGATTGTCTTAGACATAACTATTTTGTAACAAATATTAAATCTCAACATTTAATAAATTTCAAGAGCATCAAGTCGTGGTGACATTTTATTATAATTTAGAGGTCGCAGACTTAAGGATGCTTTACGTATTTAACGAGTTGTGCACGCGATTTAATCGAGCAAAAATTTACTTAGTTACGTGCACGCGACTCACTTTATAATAACATTTAATTTATAAAGCGATCGGATGAAACAAATAATAAATGTACCCGGCAAGCCTATTATATATTGGTTCCCCCATTGTGGAGAATAGACACACAACTGTGTGTTTACAATTTTTTTCTAATATAAGTGTACTATTTAAATATGATATGACGTATTTTAATCCTCATGAAGTATTCTTTATACAATCTCACTGCATTCTAACCATCGATCTTATAATGGTAGCATTAGGGAATGTAAGTGTAATATAGTCCAATATAGGCAAGGCAATATAGGCAGGGCAGACGACATAGAAATGCGGTGGTGCATTGAAGCTTAGCCATGTTTTTTATAAACAGGAAAATTGAAATAAGCAAAATTTTTTCTCATTTCTGAAGCATGCTCTTATTCTTCAGAAATACAAATCCGTACTGATCAAAAAGTGAAAGCACAAAGCATCACGAACAAAATGTTGAAGCCAAAAAATATGCACTTACCAATCCGAGATATTGGGTCGCGTTGAATACATATTGGCAATTTTTTATCGTGTATGTTCCGCGTATAATATTTTATTATTTGCGATGTTTCTTAAGTCAACCTATCGGCCTGACTGAATTTGTGTTTGAGTATTGAAAGCGCTTTCTTTTTTAATTATTAAATAGGCTATAGTAATAGGAGATGTAAAAATAGAGTACAATACTCCCATAAGGTTTTAGCTTGCAGATGTTACGAATTCTAAAAATGTGCTTGAATAAATATGCTTTATTTCAACTCAGAGCACGTCTAGCAATAAATCCTCCTCAAACTTCACTACGGCATTAGCTGTATTTATTACTTCCTTAAGTAACTAATATCAGATTTCTGCAAAATTGTTTTATTTTAAACTACTTTTCCTCTTTGTGGTTATAATTTTTCTAGTTTTTTTATGACATTAGTGGTAAAAAACGAGTACGCTGATGATATGTGACGGCTAATGTCATCCACATTCATTCTACATTAGGAATAATTATGTAGATGTGTTGTTACTTTCGAGGACTAAAATGGAATGCCCTGACACGTCCTGTACTAAGGTTTTCGGATACTGCACACCATCAGAAGCACTAAATTACGCTCAAGGGTTACAGTTTGTTTCTAAACACAGAATTAATACGTCAGCTCAACCGCGGTAGGACAGAGCCCTCACAGAATACCAGCGTAAAATAGCAGCATAAAGCTGCTGTGTCTCCTCTGGTGAGTGTAAGGATCCAGAGACCTTTATTACCGGTGACGAGGCTTTCCGTCAGAGCCCTCAAGGGTGACATCTGCATTATAATTCCATGTCAAAGATGAATGTAGATGTCATGGGCCGCAGGAATCACTTACCATCAGGTGAACTGTGTGCTCGTTTGTCAGTGTAAAAAAAAAATGAATAAACTAAATTACGCACAACTAATATTTTACGCTATCATACCGGAAATTATGGTCCTACCGCGTTGAACGTATTGGTGCAAATTTTTTTTTCGTGCTGGTTGCCGCTGTTAGCCTGAGCGTTTATGGCGCTCAGTTGAGACCTCTATTAGTTGACAACCAGCACAAGGGCAGCACAAGACTTGGCTTGGACCGTTACCTTGTTCAGTGAGAGCGTCTGATTCGTTGTTGCTAAAGTTATTTAACAACTTAGGCGTGTCATGCAATATTCGGCCTTTAGGTTTATAACTTAGGAGCTCAATACAATAAATGACCCCAGCACATGTATCTCCTGTGCATACTGTACTTAATGTTAGTTTGCTTACGATACTTGACATATTCTGCGTTATTTATGTCATCTGCTAATAATCGGTAAGTTGGCTCCAATACGGAAGGTGAGTGTAGAGGATTGCATCCAGTATCCAGCTGCGATGATAGTTTTGATAGATAGACTGCTAGATCGTTAGTCCAAAGTCCGATTATTTTTGATGGATTGTGATAATGAGGTTTTTTATACTTCGAGTTACAAAAAATACTTGTTAATATTTGTATGTATAAAAAGCAAATGTAGGAACGAATCCACAACCCAATTAGTAAGTAGCACGAGGTATTCATTTCGCATGTACGGGTAGATAGATTCCAGAGAGAATATCGCTTAAATACCGAGTAATTTCTTCTTTGAGCTGAACAGTGCTATCGTGGATGATATCCACATTCGTATTAACTTTTACCAGCTTGTTATAGAGAGAACATGTTCTTACTAAAGGCCAAGGTTTGTTTTTTTTAGAGGAGTGAACCTTTCGGTTATTAGTTTGCGGTATTAAATATGTCAAACTTTCAAGTAGATGGCAACATTGGAGTGAATTATGGAGGAGTTTGTGAAGTAAACAAAGATCCAAAGTAACTCTCCTATTACTCAGAGAAGTCATCCCAAAGTGAGTAATCTCTTAATAATTTCACTAGGTCATGCTGCACATATTATCTCAATGAAGACAAATTTTCTCTTCCTTCCTCCCTTTAATTCGGCGGGTAACATAAAATGTTTATTAGTTCATGCATATTACAAGACATCCTCAATTAAGAGTACAAGGAAAAAGGTTGACATGAGAAAATTCAAGAAGGTTAATATACTTGTAATTTTTTTTCTTTCTCTGGAAATTTTAATTACTTTATTCTTTTAAATAATCTTTTTCTGAACCGAAGTCTATCTCTTTGTTATGATGCCGTCTTTTCTAAGGGTAAAGAGTTTAATTAAAAATAATAATCACGCATGTATGACGTGGTCTACTTTGCCACTCCTGCTTTTATATATTATCTTAGTTATAATATATTATTTTATCACAAAATTTAATGATATATTTATTAGAAAGATATATTGTAGTTCTTATATTTTTTATTATTTGTACCACCCAAAGGCTTAACTGGGAGATAATGCCTTAGGCATTAAGTCCGCCTGTGTTCAATGTTTGTGCAAAAAGTTTAATAAATAAAATTAAAATTTATATGTGTCATTGATAAATTTGAATACTAGGATATTGAAGATTTTAATTTAACGTAATTCTCCAGAAATTCTTTAGTGACAGTGACAGATATAAAAATATAGTATACGACGCTAAAGTTGTAAGTATTATTAGGAATATCATATTACATAGTCACGTATCACTTTTAATACTATATTAGACCACATTTATAGCTGTTTATTTTATGACATTACGTGCTGACTCCAGTGGTTCAATTTTTTTTATTAACATTGCTGCTTTAATAAATCTTTTATAAAGTTTTTCTGTTGTGCATGTTCCATGTTTGAGATTTAAAGCTAATGTATTATAAATAACAAGATAAAGAAATTTGAAATGTATAGAAATAATGTTAACGAATATTTTAAATAGGAACATGTTAAACGTTTCTTCCATGTTCTATTATACATTGCATCATATTAATAGAATCACTTTTGAATCACAGGAAACTGTCCAAGAAATAAAAAAATTTAGACATATGAAGTCCACCAATCTTGCAATAAAGCCACGTCGGGATGTCATTGATTCCTGTGGACTTTAATACCCATCCATCGAAATCAAATATTCGAAATACCAATGCGTTCTTACTACAATTAACTATCTTCAACTACTTCGACTATCTAGTTTTTATTGATAGAATTACGCACTATACGAAGCACACCAACATTAAACGTCAGTTGAACGAAATTCGGTAAAAGTGAGATTCCAAACAGAACCGAATGTAGTAACATTTAATGTCATGTATGTAGTAACTATTCATGGATAGTTACTACAACCAATATTAATATAATACAATCAATTTTCAGACGCAGCGTATCTCAAG
This sequence comes from Teinopalpus imperialis, assembly GCA_029286865.1. Lineage (NCBI taxonomy): Eukaryota > Metazoa > Arthropoda > Insecta > Lepidoptera > Papilionidae > Teinopalpus > Teinopalpus imperialis. Next base: position 469,422 of record JAGSMU010000026.1, on the reverse strand, counting down.
CACCTAAAATATTGTGTTTATAAAACGTGTAATTGTCTTGAATAGTTAATTGAAGTCTAAATTCATTAATTTAATTTAAGTTAAGAATGAGTTTTTGTATTTTATATGTAAAAAGTTGCTGTAAAATATTTTTGGTAGTACTGTTTGTATCTGGTTACTGGTGTAGTAGTTGAAGAGCTAGGGGTTGACCTCGAAACAGTTTTGACCCATTTGAAAATTTCTGGATGTACAAAAAAGCACGATATTTGGGTGTCACAAGACTTCACTAAAAGTAACCTAATGAATCGTGTACTTATTTGCGATTATCTATTGAAACGTAATGAAACCGAACCGTTTTTGAAGAGATTGATGACGGGTGATAAAATACGTAAAGATCATGGTCAAAAGGCAGTTAAGTTTCAAAGACTATAGCGAAACCTGAATTAACTCGCAATAAGGTGACGTTGTGTGTGAATTGATTGAAAGTGTGATTGGAAGGGCATTGTTCATTATAAACTCTACTGTCTACAATTGATGAGACTCAAGCATGAAATAGAGAAAAAACGGCCGGAATCGATCAACAGAAAGGGTGTGGTTTTTTATGATAACGCCAGACCACTCATATATTTAGCCACTCAGCAAATATTGAGAGAGCTGAGTTGGGAAGTGTTAATAGATCCACCATATAGCTCTGACCTTTCACCCTCAGATTTTCACCTGTTTCGCTCTCTTTGGAATTCATTTGGTAGTGTTATGTAAATATCAAGACATGGCTGTCAAAACTACTTGTTGCAGTTTGACAGTTTTTTGATCAGAAGTCCTAAAATTTCTACAGCAATGGGATTATGTGACATAACCTACAAAATGGTAACAAGTTTCGAATAAAATGGCGCATATACATTGAAATAAAATGTAAATAAACTATGTTACAAATATTCTTAATTTGAATATTAGATTCGAAAAAACTTTTGCTCCTTTTATTATATATTGGATCTTAATTCATCTTATTATATCTAAGAAAAAATAATTAAAAAAAAATACTAAAGATTAAACATGACTTTTCGAGCATTGCTTGTGAAGTATTGAAGGAATATAAAGTAATATAAAAGACAAAGTTAGAAATATTTTATTCAGTTTGGGGTCGTGAAAACTTTTACGAAAGCCTCTAATCTTCTGGAAAATATAGTTAGACCACTACAGTCAGACTGGCAAGAAACGATAGAATAATCGTTCGTTCTCTTTAACAAAAAAAACGGATGTAAGAAGTGACTAGCAGTTGCTTGACTTTAGCCTTTTTAAGGGACAAAGATTGGACAGCATGAAACAAATAAAGATCCCAAAATTGTCAGATTACAAGTATAACACTTTAGACTTTTTATTTTACGAATATCTTTGAAACTTCATATATTCAACTAAAATTATTTAGAAGGGTAGAGCCATGAATGAATTGATTTGATCAAGGGAAGTCCACTATTTCACAGAACAACAGCGTAAAAGCTCCCGTGTTTTGTATGAAGAGGGCAGGGATCCGGAGACTTTTTATATTAGTATTGGAAGGAAATCGTATAAAAATATGTGGTACTATCCCTTGGTGGATACCCTCGGTGTATTGGGAAGGGTTGGAGGCGACGAATTCTATCTCAGTTCTAAGGGGTGACCACGCATGTACAAGATCACTTTGATTCTTCGTCGAGGATGGATGTAGGTGTCGTATATAGTTATTTCACTGGTATGTTTATGTATATGTAGCCTTTATATCATAAAATAATACGTTGTTTAAATTTAAATCATATTTCAGTCTTGCTCATAAATTAAATCACCTTTCTCTTTAAATGATCCAAATTACAGGAGTTAACTCACCCATTTTAGAAATAATATCATTTCGAAGATACCGCTCAAAACATTGAACACTGATGTCAAGAGCGTCGCAAGACTTGCACTTAACGTCAAATTTATTTACATTTTGGTCCCTTGGGAAATTTAGTTAGGTTGTTATTACGTGATTCAATTCAACGGTATAAAACTTTTAGCGCAACTTTATGAAGCGAAAAAAGAGTGAATCGATTTGTCTGTCTCATTATTAAAAATCATATTTACTTTGTATTATAATGTCTTCCTGGACCATCGACGACGGTGATATCTCTTGGTTATTGTTGGATAACTTGAATTATTCAGAATATGTTATAGTGATTTAAGTATTTGCACAAAGGACTAGTACAAAAGCATTCATAATAAGATAGGAGAACGATGCCAATGCAGTGGAATATGTCTACAATATTCCCTTTTTGCGAATCGAATCCAGTTTTGGGTTCAATACATTTTGGTACTTTAACTACTACGGCACGGCGCCGGCGACCCACCCTAAAAAAGGTTGGCATGAACTCCTAAACTTAAAACAAATTGGTCTTGGAATCGATGTCCAGTCTTAGAAGCAGTCTTAATAAAACACAAATGGTTGATATTTGGATTTGCATATGTGATATATATGTTCTGCTGATAATCGTACTTACAGGCCAGGTTTTATAGCCCCAAGGTCACGCAGTCGCTTAATGAGCATAGGTTCATTAAATTTAAAAGGTCGATTCCACTGACTACACACACTGTAAGTAATACCCGAAGACGTCGACTTCCTATAACTTCGGAAACTTAAACCCACTTAATGATACTAAAGTGGCGATGTTTCCAATTTATTATACCACTGGCTTACTAACTGGTTTCTACTTACGCCTCTACTTTATAAGATTTCCAATTATATATCCCATAACAATTATATATAATTATATGACCCATCCTTGTGTGTATGCGTAGGCATTTCCCCATTGTAAAAAAAGGCTAAATTAAAAATCTGAAAAATCAATAATATTTCCTTGTAAAAACGTTAAACATTTTTGTTTGCCAATAAAAATAAGCAACAGTAACTTATTTTGGCACTACACTAAAGAGTCATTTGCTGTTATGGTCAGTACTGAGACTAAAAGTGTAATACCGCGTTGCCAGTTATTAAGGTTACGCATTGCTTTCATTAACTCATCTATTCTTCGCCGCTATTTTATGACAGTAAGTTCGTCTATCGGATTAGCCGACCCATTAATAAAAAGTTAGGGGAATGAGAGATGTTCGAGAAATTACTTTGCAAGCTAACTTTTAGCCATCATCAATATCATAATATAATATAATAATAGTAACCATATCATATAGTTATATATGTTCGGTTGTTATTATTGATATATAAATATATAGGTATATTTATACATTTTTTATACATATATATATATATATATATATATATATATATATATATATAAATATATATACATCTATAATAAGAAGCGGATTAATGACGGCTTCCTAGTAAGTATTGTGATGTGTACTATGTACGTATATAATTCTATGGAATTGAACTTCTTTTTCCTTGGTATATTTAAAAATAATCGTATGATTAGAGCCAATAAATCACACTTAGATAAACTATTATTCACAATGAAATGCATTTATTATGTTTTTATGATATTAAGTGGGGTCGGCTAGCAGACAGTTGACATATCTTAAAATTGAGATGAAATACCACGTTACCAGTTATCGGGTCCACGGATCCAAACACATGATATACATACGAATTAGCAGAGCTATGCTAATGCTCTGTTAAAATATGTGTTGCAAATGATCACTTATCATCAAATGAAATGTTATCTTTCACTTAATGATAAGTGATTCCAGCGATCCATTTATCCATATAACTGTCTTATATCTCTATCACGTATTTACGTTTTTAGTTTTTTTTATAGAATAGGTGGCAAATGAACAAGCAGCCCACTGATGATAGGTGATTACCGCCGCCCATGGATATCCGCAAAACCAGTGGAGTTGCAGAGGTGCTGCCTGCTGGCCTTTGAGTTATAAGTTGAATAAATATTTAATACTCGACGCTCAACGCAATAATCACGAGACTACAGATCTTGCTTAAGACTAAAGCCACGATGGAATTAGCCCCTTTGAAATACCAGCTCAATATTTCTAGGTAGGTAGGATCGTACATCATTTAGTATACTATGTATCAACGAAATTAAATATTGTTATTAATAACGTAATGAAATTTAAATTTCATTTGAGAAAATTCAGGTTCCTACAACTCTGTATCTTCAATTTAATAATTATGTTTTTCCATGACTCAATAATTCTAATTGTTAAAAGAAGAATTGCACAGGTAAGTGAAGAAGACGGTCTGATATAAGAGTAAGAACAAATAAAATATTGAAATGAAGTCATTCTCAGAGCACTATAACAAACTCGAAAAGACTGACAAATACAAAATATTTTATAAATAAAAAACTCATTATTATCTGCATATATGAACCAAAGACAGCACGAAGAAGAATCCACAGACACCACAAAAAAATATGTTTTTATTATCGCACAGATAATTAAATGCACTTCATTGACATTATAGCTTTGGTCACGCAATTGACAAATAAGTCAAACCAGCGCCAAATAGAGTAACGCCCGGCTACCGGCGTGTTAAGTGCGTATACGAAAATAGATTGAATGATTCAGACTGTTCAAAACGATTACGGTACCCTGTAATTGCGTACGTACATTTCTCGTGCTTATGTAGCTTACAACCAGTGACTTAACTATATTGTAGACAAGGAGTTTTATTTTTTTTTGGTAATAAATTCACCAATTACATTCTATAAGTTACTTGGTGTTTTCTAATTTGTTTTTTAAAATAAATAAATTTATTTTAATCGAATAAATTAACAACAATTGTTTTTTAAAATGAAAAAACTCGAATAACAAATTTGCCCACAAATATTATTCTCATTCATTCATGCAATGATTATAATTCTTGACCACTGCTTGGGTTTCATTCGATTCGATATTTGTGTATCATTAATTACTGAGTTCCGTATATGGATGCGTTGTATATTGTTCCATTTCTTTGATAACTACCTTACTTCTATCTTATTTCACATTCGATTAGTGAGTGAAAATTATTTATAATGCGTTTCCCATCACTAGCCGTGTGACGCATGACTCATTAAGCTAGAGTAATTAATGTTAGACATTCCTAAATTGTATTAACAAGGACTCGAGTAGTTAGTGTTACAAATTCTCTATATTCAGAAGACTCTTGCTGCTTTACTCAGTTATCCACTAAAATTGAAATTACTGAAAAACATTCGGAAAACAATATAGTACTCATGGGTTATTTCAATGCTCAAGTCGGTGCTAGATTAGATGGTGAAGAACATATAATAGGGAAATGCGGAAATGGCAAAAGAAGCAAGAGAAACGGAGAGAAGTTAGTAGAATTCCTAGGTGAGGCATTCAACGGTCAGTAGTTGCCGAGAACGGTCGACCGGGGCCCCCCCACGACCAACCCGAGCGAGCCACCTAGCGCACCTATTGTTCCGAGAACTATTCATCGAGCAATATTTATTGCTGGTGTTATTGTAATCGAAATTTAGTTTCCTAGAAAGTGTATTGTAAAGCCACCTGGGTGGTTACACTGGTGGATACCTTGTGGTTTTAACTAAGCTAGTGTAGGGCTAGACACGTAAGCCCGCGGTTCGACGCAAACTTGGCCTTGGGTAGTGCCCTAGCCAAGATTGACCAACCCGCTGGTCTTATAACAGTCCCACGCGTAGTTTTAGTTAGCTCTAAGTACACACCCAAGTGCACAAATAAGATTTGCACTTGGACGTTCTAGGGCTACACATCTAGGTACTCATCCTCCCAGCCTATACCCGGCAGGGAGGGAAGTAGGCTATTCACTCCGATGGTGATAATCTACAACACAGCATTATCCAAAGACACCTTCCCGAACGGCTGGAAGGAAGCCGACGTCATAGGGATTCTCAAGCTCTTGAAACACCCAACCAATCCATCAGCCTATCGACGCATAATCCTACTCAAAGTCTTGGGTAAGATATATGAAAGGCTCATCCTTGCCCGCCTAAAGGACTTCATCCTGTCCCGAGGGCTACCAATCAATGAGCAGTTCGGGTTTCGAACCCAACACTCATGCACACATCAAGTGCACCGCATCACGGAGCACATTCTCAATAATTTTTTTCAGGGCTACCAAACTGGGGCACTTTTCCTCGTCGTGACGAAAGTTTTCGACAAGGTCTGGCACAACGGGCTCATATACAAACTATATGAGTTCGGTGTGCCAGATCGACTCGTATTTATCATACGAGATTTTCTCCGAAATCGAACCTTTCGTTACCGCGTCGAGGGAACGCGTTCTGTGGTTCACCCCATTTGTGCCGGAGTACCACAAGGCTCCGTCCTAGGTCCTATTTTATACACACTACACCAACGACATACCGCGCACTCGCGGTGTAGAGCTAGCCCTTTTCGCCGATGACACCGGCCTCTACGTGTCTGGATTCAAACCAGACGCTATTTGTAAACGCCTCCAATCTGCAGCCAACACCTTAGGGAAATTGTTTCGGAAATGGAGGATCGAGGTTAACCCCACCAAAAGTGCAGCCATGTACTTCTCTCGGCGCAACAAAACGCCACATCTCCCAACTATAGAGTTATTTGATCGTCCAATCCCCTGGGAAAAGACAGTCAAATACTTAGGCGTCACATTAGATGAAAGACTCATCTTCGGTCCGCATATCAACCGCGTACGGAATCGAGCAGCGTTCGCCCTAGGTCGTTTGCACCCGTTACTCAATAAAAATAGTAAAATGTCCCTGCGTAATAAAATAACACTATACAAAGCGTGCGTTCGACCCATAATGACATATGCAAGCCCCGTTTTTGTGCATGCCTCCCCGTGTCATATTCACCGGCTTCAGGTTATACAAAATCGTTTCATGCGCAAGGCCACCGGTGCGCCGTGGTTCTTGCGTAATGAAAACCTACACATAGATCTTGAGCTGCCGACCATAGCTCAGTACCTGAAGCAGGTATCTCGCCTATATTTCGACTCTGCCGTCACACACCAAAACCCGTTGATTGTGAGTACTGCCACTTACAATCCCATCGCGCATCATAGATTCACCCGCGTCCGAAGGAGACCGAGGCACGCCCTCGACGACCCCGACGACGCGACCACCAGGGCCCAAGCTCTTCATAAAACACTACACACGTACATTGCACCCTCATACCACCCCCGCCGACGGCGAGGGCGTCGCAAACAAGGTAATTCGCGATACCACCATGTCACAGGCCGGTTCTCTCCAGTCAATACAGTTAGAAGCGTCGCTGGAGTTTCTTGCGCTACTTCTTCTCCAGCGCCCACGCATTCCGAAGTGGTGGTACATATAGCCAATAATAATAATAGAGATATTAATGTAGATAATTCTTAGTCAGAAGCAACGAGCGAGCCGAGGTTCGGCCCTCTCGGGTACCCTCGAGTCAGTCGCTCGCGCGGAACAGGGCAACGGTCCAAGCCGAGGCTCCCTCTCGGGAGCCCTTGTGCTGGTTAACTAATAGAGGTCTCGACTGAGCGGCATAAGCACTCGGTCACCTCTCAACCCGGCGAAACTGTAAAAGCCCTCGGGCTAACAGCGGCCATCAGCCCTGCGAATGGCTGGAAAAAGTATTGGGTATTGAAAGAAATCATGAAAAGCAAGGAACTGACTATGAAGATAAAGAAAAAGACGTTTGAGACGTTTGCTTCTCTGGTATCTTCCATGTAATGCAGGTAGCATTACATGGAAGATACCAGAGAAGCATGGAAAGAAGCATTCTAGGTTTGAAGCTAATAGACAAAGTTACAAGTAAAGACATCAGGCGCAAAACAAGATTAACATACATCCAACGCATGAACCAACTCAAATGGCAGTGGATGGATCATATGCTCAGCTGCAAGACGGAAAAGTGGAGTAATCTGGTGACAGTATGGAACCTAAGGACAACACAAGGAGCCGCGGTTGTAAAGCAATAATATGGGAGGATGACCTAAAAATGACCTTAGGACCAATTTGGATGACAGTAGCGGCAGACAGAAAACAATGGAGAGAGCAAGAGGAGGTCTTTGCCCTAAGGCAAACCGATTTAAGAGATATTTTATAATATAAAAGCAGCTTAAATTTTTTTTTTAAATTACTTTTATATAGTTTTATTTTATTTAAAAATTCCATTTAAGACACAAAGTGTAATATTTCGGTAATAAAGGCTTTATTATATTATAATTTCAGTGTCGCATCATTTCTGTGGTCCTATATATTCAATATCCGAATACTGAAAAGATGTTGAAACATTCGAAAAATTGTAACAAGAAAATATATAAGCATCAGATCGTCGGGAGCTGATTTCCCAAATGGGAAGCTACGCAATTGCACTTATCGTGGATCTATTTCCGTCGTACTTCCAAGTTCTGCTAGTGTATTTCAGATCAAGATATTGTAAGTGTAATCCAGACCAATTGAAGCATTGCTCACTAAGTATTAAGCACTTTGTTTGAGATTTAGTTCGAGACTAAATTTCTTACGATTTTGGTTGTAAAAACAATTAATTTTGAAGGAATTAAAATAATTGTGTTAAGCACATATTATTTTTTATTTATTAAAAAATAACAGCTTAACAATATATAACACTACAATAGATATTTTATTATGTAAGGGTTATTAATCATTCAAATTGGCATATTTTTTAATGGAATATTTATAAGTAGAATATAAATTTATATTTTTTAAACAAAAATTTTGAAAACTTATTATCATCTTAATTCATCTTTTTTGATTACCTCATTCATGAAAATCAGTCTTCACCATAAAATACCATAAAACAAGATCCAGATTCATCTGCTGATTTTGTCTTAACATCATAGGTTCCTTCACATCTAGGATATCAATAGAGGTAAAGTCACATTGCGGTATATATAGTCATACAAAAGAATACATAAAACATTGGTTCCCAAAGTAAGCCAGGCTTGTATCTTGAGAGCCAGACTTGCATCTTTACATTATAAATTTTAAATAAATAGTTTGATGTTACTTTAAGCGTTGAAAAACTATATACAACTCCAACCTGTATAATAAGAAGTTTCGAAATTAGATTAAATTCAGCTTTCCACCGCTTACAGAGACTAGGCTTATATGTAAAAGGCGTGTCTATGATTGCGTGAGTGTGTGATTCTGCTGTTTTTGTGGGCACTAGTACCAATGATGCTTACTAGTCGAAGATTATATTTTATTTTGCCTACAATGAAAAATGAAAGATTTAGCAGACAATTTTTTAGGCTTTTTTACATGTAACATATGCGAGTTTACTTACAGTTTTTATTTACGTTGTTGTAGATGATTTTTATGGAAATATATTGGAGAGCGTCTGGCAAGGAGAGACGTAACTCAGAGGCACGGGATATGAAAGAGCCCCTTTGAGATAAGTGAAGGGTAGTCAGGTCTACTTTTTAGGCTTTTATGTATTTTTAGTGCAACCTTGAAGATAAACAACTGTCTTATGCGAAGTATTGGGAAATCTTTATACAAAGAGTCGGTTGGATACCGAAAATACTTTTTCAGGATTACTTCAATTACTGCTCTTTCGATGAAATAGCTTTTGCCAGTTCCTCCCAAGCTATGATGCCGTATTATAGGATAGATTGGCAGACGACATGAAAATTTGATCATAGTTTCATACAGTCTGCCAATCTATTTTTATCATCTTTTAACAGCCTGGTAACTTCTTCATTACTCAAACATGTGGTTAGTACGACAAGTTTTTGTCAATTGTGCAGCCTAAATATTTAAGGGAATGTGAGCGTTCTATGGACGGACGGTACATGTACAGTTTAAACGAGTACCGCATGTCTGGTTTTTTTATTTTTTTATAGAAGAGGTGTCAAATTGCTCGTTTGCAGCTCAGCAGCTCACCTGACGGTAAGTGATTACCACCGCCCATAGACACCCGCGATACCAAAGGAGTCGCAGATGCACTGCCGGCCAATAAGAAAGATGTAGTCTCTTTTCTTGAAGGTCCCTAAGTCGTATCGGTTCGGAAATACCGCTAGCTACAGCTGAATCTACAGAGTAGTTGCGGGTGGCAGAAACTCCAACACCCTACATAATTCAGGTATGTGGAATTTGAGTATTGTGTTCTGTGGTGGTCTGGTTACTATGTTTTAAAAAAGGGTTTTGTTTTTTTAAAGTTTAGAGTTAATAGGTTTCAATCAAAAGCATCAGCTACCACTAGGTAGTTCTTCCTCCACAAGACGATACACTGTTTTCTAGGTTTTAGCGAGAAATATGATTGCTGTACCATCTGTTTCAGATATTAGTTTGTCAGTGAAAAGGGTGAGAGTATGTCGTTAACGTAGAGGTTAAAAAGAGAATATCCGAGTACACTGCCCTTAGGTACTCCAAACTTGAGATGGAGGCTTCCAATTGAGTACTTTCCCACTTTTACAAATTGCCTTCAATTTGACAGGTAGCTATGGAACCAATTAAGTGGAACTCCTCTGATGCCAGCCACTTCAAGCTTTTTTAAGAGAAGTGGAATCGATACGGTATCGAATGCTTTAGTCAAGTCCAAGAAAATACCTAGAGAATTGTCTCCCTTTTCTATACAGAAAGATATGAAGCTATTTACGGTTACAGCTTTTCTGATTATAGGAAAAATAATAAGATGATTATGTGATTGATTAAGTGATTGTATTTTTTTGTGAATTTGCTTAAACGTGACTTGACAACTTTTTCAAGAAATTTAGAAAAAATACTAAGAACCGCAATTGGTGGGTAATATAATTATATGGAGTATCTCTTGCCCTACTCTTACGTATTGGACTAGCGGCTGACACTTTCCAACAGTCTGGGAAGGTTCCGGTCTTAAGACTCAAATTAAAAAGGTAAGTAAGTGGCTTTAGTACAGGATTTTATTTTTTTGTTTAAGGAGGATTGATTTTTTTTTCAGGATGCTATAGTTTATTAGTTGTCATATAAGCCTCTTATATTTTACTTTCATCAGTTGGAACAAAGAAAAAGGAAAAGCAAGGGATCGAATGCATAAACAATATTTATATTAATTTTAAAAGTTGTTTATTCATTTTGTTGAAACGAAATTATTACAAAAAGATTGAACACTCCTTATTAAAGGATAATGCAAAAACTTCTAAAAGAACGAAAGTAAGACGTTGTGATTTGTTCCAGTATCTTAATAAGTTTAATAAAGTCCCCATGAATAAAACTGTAAAAAGAATTATAAAACTTTACTCATTTCAGCTGTGATCATTAACTAAATGCAATCTAATTGAGCGTGAACTAAACGTCTTTTTAAGGGAGGAATTGTTTAACTTTTGGGGTAATAATTGTAAAATAAGACGGCTAAGTACGATTAAATAATCTCGTTTCAACTTCTTTTTTTTAACAGCTGAGATAAGAAGGTACCGCCTTGTTAATTTAACTCATTCACGACGTGGTGGTCGTGAGTTCTAATCTTAATTGGTTGGTATAATTAAGTTTCGTGTTTATCGTTACAGACTTAATAAAAATAGATATTAGACAAAATAAAATCATTAGGTTTGGGAACTGAAAAAATCTATTTCACTTTTCTCCGATTGAGATAAAACTTGATTGCCAAATTTTTGAATATTTGGAACGTATTAAAAATAAAAAAAATATATACATGAAATCTTTATCTTCTTAACCGTCCGCCGAACTCTTTGTAATTACGCTTAAATAACCGTGTAGTCATTTTTACTTATTTTAAATTATTTATAGAAATTCCTTCGAACTGTTTAATTTAGGTATAATTTAGTTTGTTTTGTAACATTTTACATTAGATGCAAAATTCATATTTTTCTTATTATATAACATGATACTGAGTTTAATTTAACTTTATAAATTAGTATGCTTGTGGGGATATAAACTAGTGGGGCTTGATATATAACGGACGGTTTTTTAACTATACAGAAGAAAGTTTAACAGTGGTAGGGCCATGATGCAGTTTGTTTATAGCTTCAACATAAATGGGTTGGTTCGACCGGGGAAGGACCAGAATTCACAGAATACTGGCGTTAAACAACAGAATAATGATGCCTTTCGTTTAGTGAGTGTAGGAATGTAAAGACCCGACAGGCATTCCATTCCAATCCTCAGGGGTTACAACCAAGTGATAGGGGTTATGGGATACAATCCTCATTTACCATCAGGTGAACTGGGTGCCCATCTGATATTATAAAAAAACAAGGCGTAGAGGATTAATATTATCATAAAGAGTGATTGATCGTTGACAGTGTGTTGAAACCTACATATCAAAGAAATAAATGTAAAAAATATTTGAACACGTAATAATACCGACTTTTAAGGTTCAGGTGTTGTAATTCATTGAGCTACTGAATCGTTTGAGTTATTATTTTGCAATATAGATTTATTTAAAACTAACACGAGTGTGCTGTTTTATTTAGTTTGTAACTTATCTTTTAGAATTGTACATAATAACAGATGACAATCTGAGAAAAAATAAATAAATAATGTACATGATTAAACTTAATTTTTTTTAATTTATATATAAATAAGATGAAAGATTTCCAATAATTTCCACACTTCTACTTATAATCACGGACGTATAGCGGAATTGAACGAGTACTCATTTTGGGGTTAAAGTTAGATACATAGAGATATTTTTTATTTTCAAGTGAATCATGAGTTATATTAAACGAATGAAGAAATGCTAACTTATGTCCGTCTGTAACCGCTTACTTTTTTATACCAATTACGTAAACTTATAAGTCCAGGAGAAGCGAGCCGTGGTGGAGTGCTAGGTAACATATTTTAAAGTAAGTGGTACTGTATCCTCACGCTGAAACCGGCAAGCAATCATATACATGCAGCCCCTGTATACACAATCCAGGGATATTGAAGTTTTAGCCACAATTGATTACCTGACCATTTAGTCTGGGAGATCTTACATTTTCTACCGCCAATCATATTGGTGAACCTTACGTAATGTATGTGTGTTGCTTTAGTTCCTGCAAGTCATCACAGCTTACAAGGTTATGAGCAATGTATGCAAATTGCGCTTTATGTTTCATCAAGCTATCTTCTAAATAAGCCCTCGGTTCTCCTACATATGCTTAATAGCATTTCTCGCCAAGTCAACAAATCTTCATCTGCATTCGCCGTGGACAAATAAATACCTCTCCTGCTGTCTCCGAGTAATTATCATACAGTATTCGATATACCTTCTGAAAATAATAAGAAATAAAACGAAATACTAAGCCGACATTGCATACGATAATCATATTTCGTGTCACAAAGTGCAGAGGTGGAAATTGGGTGTCACAGGTGAGAACTAATGGCTTCTGGGTGGAATGTTTACCTCGTGTTTGAGATTAACTCTCTACATTTTCCTTTGACTAAAAGATTTTGTTGAAGTGTTGTATAAGATATAGTTTTCAAATGTCAAATGTGTAGAGGATAAGCTTAGTTTACAAATGATTTTCGTAAAAATCATAAATAAAATTAAATATTGGGTTAAACAGAAAAAGGGGTTAAAAGATTGTTTTTTACACAAATGAGAGTAACAAACGAGCACAGTTCACCTGATGGTAAGTTCCTGCGGCCCAAGACATCTGACATCTACATTCATCCTTGACAAGGAATCAATCATAATGCAGATTCGTTGTCGCCCGCTGTTTGCTAGTCCTGTTCTTACACCCTCTTTCGAGAGGTGGCCTGTACTTATCGATTTACTATACTTATATAGGCTACCACAATTTTGTTAACTTATTTTGCGCTCAATTTTACAACACAGAAACAGGTGACAGCTAGAAATAATCGCAGTCTGCAGTACAAAGTAATAAATACTGGTGGCATGCAAAATGCACTAGAACAAAATCTTTTATGTTGCTTTGTTCATAGAGCATTTACATCGTTTCGCAATTTCACCAATAAAATATTGACATTTTATGTATTTATTTTAGTCTGACGGTAGAGGAGCAAAAGAACCACAAGAAGTTTGCATTTCTAGACATAGTGGTGTAAACTGTTATGACTATAGTTTATTAATTACTAAGGTTACTAATTTTGTGGAAAATCATAAGTTTAATTACTAATTTACAAATATATAATATATAAATTTTGTGAAAAATTAAAAGAAATTAAAAAAAAGAAAGGAAAAAATTTAAGACATAAATTAATTTAAAACATTTTAGTTTTGTCTCATCGGCATGCAGTGCTTGTAAAAATATATTTGCTTTTTGCAAGTTTCTGATACAAAGTTTGCCGTCTGAAGCGAAGAAGTCCCTTTTTAATCAACTAGAATCATTCCATATCGTTAGAATGCGCACGCATTGTCCCCTCAGAAGGAGATTCAGTGCTCATTAGGGTAGAACCAAATTTTATTGGATCTACTCTTGTTTTCAATCAACATATGAAACATTTCAGTACTAAGCTTCTCAGACTTGTATTCTATGATGTTCTATAAAATCTTATGTAATCAAATCTAAATAAATAACTTATTATTATATAATAGAACTAAATAAAATGTATTTGAAATTTGAGTTGACTTTATAAAGTTCAGTCAATCAATGAAAACTTCTGTAGTTAAGGTCATTCGTTTATTAACTAACACTGGAAGGGATTTTTAGGGACATTTTGTTTTTGTTTTACATTTTTTTTTCAAAGAAAGGTGTAAACGAGTAAGTGATCACCGCTCCCCGTGGACATAATAATATTTTCAATCTCAAAACTTCGCATAAAGAATATGATATCTAATGATTATTCTATATTTCTCATACAAATTGTAAAGTATTGATTTGATGAGACTGTTCAACTTAGTTCAAATAGAAATCTCGCATTCTCATCAATAATAATTACATATGTATATACAAATGTTTGTATATAAAAAGTCCTTTAGGCAGTGACAACTGAACTGAATTTTAATAACTATCTATCTTATAACATTTCGGAACGAAAAGGGAAGGAGGGTAATAAAATATTAAATGCAATAGGCTGGAGAAAGTATATCAAGTTATGTTTTTTCATTCCCAGGAACAAAACTTAGACAAAGGTATGTTTTCTAAATATCCATACGAATTTCGAACAGAATGTTTACGTAATATTACTTAAAATATATTCTATGCTTAATGAATCTATCTAATACAGTAAAGGGAGTTTGTAATTAAAATATTTCAAAGGCTTATTGCATTGCTATTGTAATATAATCTCTTTGTAAAGAGAATATACCACATTTAAATTTTGTTTCGTGTGTAATTAAGATTTCGGTTTTCTTGTATCAAGATGTTGGGATTTATATTTTTGTGCGAAATTTTAAAAAGTATATGTATTTACGTAGCATTTAAAAAAGATTAACATCCATTATTCTGTTTTAAAAGATCATGGCTTCATAAATGTCAATATTAAAAGCTTACGGAGAATTATAGGGCGTTGCTTGCAGTAGTAAAAACTTGCTACCTACTGCATATTCTTGATTTTATAATATTCATCACCATCATCAGAGACATGGTAGCTTCGTGCCCTGACAGCCGCTTTTGATAACATGTGGCCGCGAGGAAACGTTCAATCCCCGATGCCAACACCAAAGAAATTGTTAGTTGCAATTGTTTTCAATCAATACATATTTAATTTATTTGCCCCGTGGTCGGCGATGTATGAAAACATCGTGATTGGCAGGAAACCGGTGTTTTTGAAAAATCCGTTTTATTTATTTATTTCTTAGACACACAGGTTTCCTCACTAGACATGAGACTTATAACGATATAGAGGAATGTATATAGGCTTTTGGTTTATTTATTTATTTGTTTTACCGCAATTAAAACTCCTTATGTAAGGAGTTATTTAATTAGGTTACCGTAGTACTTTATTATCTTATTTGTTGATTCTGTTTCATTTAATGTACATTTAGGGGTGTGAAACTGAAAATTTTACAAACTATATTTACTAACAGCCATTTGACGTAGTGGTCAGAGTGACTAGAGTCGCTGGCCTTTGGTTTGATTTTAAGATTATAGTAAATGGTTCCGTGTTTAACCGTTGTCGTCACTTGCTTTTGTAAAATGCTGCGGTGATCTAATAGTACTGTTATTTTATTTATTTATACTTTATTTGCACAAATAAAACAAAAATTGTAGAAAACGGTGGGCTTAATGCCAAAATGTATTCTATACCAGCCTAATCTTCTTTTAGTTTGAGCAGAGAATATATAATTTACTTGTTGTTGCCCGTAGATTTTGCATGCATAGACATATGTATGTAAATTAAAATAAGGCTCGTAGTTTAAGTAGTAAAAAAAAGGTAAAAGCCGCGTAACTGAACCATAGATCTTTTTCTAATCTTTATTAAGAAGTTTTCATATCGAATTTCATGTTTATTCCTTCGAAAGTGTCGACTTCCCATATCAACCCCTAATTCACTCTCTTAGGGGTAAATTTTTGAATACCGCGATATAAGTATATATTTATTTCTAAACAGAAGCAGGTATATGAAATTTCATGTATCTTACTTTGAAAATGACGAAGCCCCATACAACAGTTCATCCCTTATTTTACAAATTGAAATTTTCAAAGTGCCAAAATTTCAAGTTTGTAGCCCCAGCACTTTAGTCTCTGCGTTGATGAATTAGTCAGTCAGGACAAGTAATTATATACGTATAAATAGTAAACAAGACTCAGAGTTGCTGGTATGTCAAATTAAAAACTGCATACAATATATAATACAACATTATATACAATATAATAGAAATTGAACATAATGGGCGACCGCATAGGAGCTTCCTATGATTATGGAAAATATTGGTTGCACTTTATCTTTATAAAGAACTCAACGTTGTTCTATTTCTGACCGTTTTATACTTCTGCTAGTAATATAGTTTGATCAAATGTGTTTTAAACTACTGTAACATAAACCGTAATTTATCGAAGAAAGCTCGTCTCTGTTTTGATCTAAACGTTAAACAAATTCATTTATCAATTTGGTAGTGCCTTTGTTTTATCAGGGCATTGCCCCAACCCCATACGCCTGCACTGAGAGCATTTGCAAATTTCTCATATAAATCACGTTTATTATGTCTGTAGGGTAACCATGAAACATGCTCATCATCAATACTAAAAGTTATTTTAAAAGTAAATAGTGTGTTAGAACGGTGGTCTCATTATATAGGAGGCTTGCTTGCAACAACGTATTTCCATTATACAAAATCTTATAATATTCGTAGAAAAAAAGGCATTCTTGTTTGCGCTTACTACGCCAACAGACTCACCCCTTATTACGTTTGAAAATTTTACTCAGGATATTATCTTTTCAGAGTAGTACAAAAGATGTGAGAAATTATTAATAATTAGAGTACTTCCTCTCAATGGACCATGGCGTTTAAGTTGAGACCGCGGTATGGGGAATACACACTAAAAATGGGAAATTCCCAAATCCGCACGAGACTTGCGTGACGCACTATGATTCAATACGTTTTCTATGAGAAGCTGCTATTTATTTATGAGTGGTTATCTTGCGCCTATTTAATCCTCATTTTATTACACATTCTATAAGTTATTAACCTTTGATCACTTTCAATGATTTCCTTCTTTATGCCTGCAATTTTTAATTCTGTCTTTTATAGGAAGAACGTGTAAAGAAAAAGAATTAAAGACTAAATATACTATGACGCTCAATTGTTGGATGTATTGTCGATACAGGATACATACAAATATTCCAAACCGGTAGTAACAATTTGTTATACAAATATTTTGTTAAACTATCATTCGAATCAGGTATTCAATTAAAATAGGGCTTGATCTAGAAATAAATTTTATCGTGAGAGAACAAAATGGAGAAAATAAATATTTTTATATGGTAACCCTAGTTGTAAGTGCTTTCACCTTCCGTAGATGAAATACAGAACATTCGCTTTGTTTATAACGGCGAAGTACCGGAAAGGTGTAACATAACATTATATTTGTAGGAGCACCTCAAGTGTTTACAAGAGTCTATAGTTATCCAATGCTACGTTTTCAAACTTAAATTACATATATCATATTTATTAAGTAAAGGTTTGTAAACGAAAGGTTTTTAAGAGATTAGAAATCAGTAAGTTTCCTATCTATAGAAATATCTGCAAGTTGCTCCAGCAACTTACTTGTATAAAAATAGCTCAATATCAGAGATTTCTCAGTCAGTACCAGTAATTTTAGATGCATTAAAACGGAAAGTAAAAAAGTAGGAGCAACACAGACATCAATTAATCACCACCACCTATGGACAATTTTTATATATTTTTTACGGCAGTTATTAATTTCATCTTTGTATTTACCCCTCCAACCACGCTTTAGCTTAAAACTAGCTGTGGCATTTATGCATCGATTTGTTTATATTATCGGCCTGGAAATATAAAACTTCTAATCTTGCTGTTATGTAAGGCGATTATCTCAAAGAATGATTTTATAATATCTTACTGCTACCACATCCGATCGGAAATATAGCTTCTGTATTCGTGTACGCTCCGCCTTCTCTTTCCTTATCCCTACTCAGGCAGATACGATAACAACGAATTGATTTCGATACAACTAAAACTAACAATTTAATAACCTTTGTTAGGTTAGGATGAAAATCATATGCACGAATTGTTTAGTAGGCATTCAAATCGCCGTAAGCATGTTGCAGTGTTTTTATAGGCAGGTAACGTAAACATAATTTCTGGATTGCCTTAGAAGTGCCCCAGGAACTTCGTTTATTTTGACCTATTTAATGTAACGTACCTTGTTCTGACATATGTAACGTAACTTGTGAGGCATTTACTACTAGATATTGAAGCGTCAATAATCAATTAACGAATGAAATTTGCAAAACATTAAAAAAAATTGATTCACAATTTTTCTTTATAAAGACCTTTAATTCTGCCTGGCTATTGATGGGTAGTAATTTTAGCTGATATGGCACTGCGCTAACAAAAACCTTTGCCTAGCGTGGGCAGTATTAATACGATATTAGAGGTCATAAATAAGCACACTTGTTATCCTGTATTAATACATGATAAGAAATAATAATAAATATACGTTTACCCCTGAAGTCTGGGATGGAATGTCTTGTGATCAGTAATAAGGTTAGTTAATCAGATTTGTGCAACGCAATTCATTGGTATTTGGGTCTAGGTGTAATGTATGTGCACTTACATTAAACTGGGAAACGGAATAGAGAAGGGGACGATGAGTGAATGCCTCTATGTTTGCGTGCCTACGGCACTTTAAAATGTTCTATTATCTGATAATAACCAGAAGACATTGACGTGATTGAAAATGACCACACAGACATCATTATCATAATTGTGGCGTGAAGAAATATCATATAACAATTTAGTGCTGCTACATCTCATATGGTCGGTGAAGAGAACTGAAAACCTAATTACTGGTATGGAGACATTCCATCCTCGTTCTCAGGGATCTACAGTCTACGTTTGGATTTTTGTTCGACGGTATGTGTAAGTAACATGGGCCACAAATTTTAAATATATAAAATATCTATATCCTGCAACGAATGGGTCAGCTAGACCGGGGTATGACCACGACCTCACAGAATACCAATGTAAAATACCAACATAATGTTGCGGTGTTTCGTCTGGTGAGTGTAGGGATACGGAGACCTTCATTACTGGTGACGAGACATTCCATCTCAGTTCTCAAGGGTGACATCGCATCTGCATTATGATTCCTTCTTAAGGAAGAACGTAGATGTCAATGGACGCAGGAATCACTTACGATCAGGTGAACTGTGTGCTCGTTTGTTTCTCTCAATGTATTTAAAAAAAAATACCAACAGACACATCAATTTTTCGTAAACCTTATAGGTCGTCATTCCATCTAGTCATACTTCACAATCATGTTCAATACTCGATGTAATGACATGAGGGATTAGCAATATATTTAAAGCAACGTCATACAAATATTTTAAGGCAAATATTTTTTGTAACTACGATATAAATGAAACCATATCATCATCATTACATCATGATCATTACATACTAATGTGAAACTGTCTACACAATGACATATAATGACTACATAATTCTAACGAATTAAACACTACACATCTAATTGTAATAATTGACGTTAAGTTAGTTAACTAAAATTTGAAATTGGTAAAATTATATAGCATCGTGTGCTTGTGGATTCGTGTACGGAACCTTCTTACATTTGCATTTATTATGTTTGTTGTATAAGGGTTATTGTATCATTGAATTGAAACAATGTTTATATGTTAGAAATTAGCTGCATCTGTAATACGAATGTGCTGGAGTAGAATAAAACTATCATGCTTTTACAGAATACCAGTAATATATAGAATAACAATAAAATAGTAGTTTGGTGTTGGTTTGTCTGGTAAATTGAAAGAAACCAAAGATATTATTACCGGTGTTGAGACATTTAATATTCGGTATTAAGGGTGATTAAGTATCTGCACTATGATACTATCCGAGATGTGACAAAGTGTAAAGTATTAAAGGGCACTGAACTGTAATATACTCTGGTTTATTCAGCACTTTTGAATATTACCTCGATTCAGGCTGTTTTTTCTATATATAATATTGGAATGGAATGTGCTGAAAATGTTTTACATAGCACTTTATCAAATTAATAAAGCTCAAGAAAAGGTCAGCTAGACTGTGATGTACATAATAATAATATTAATTTATTAATTTTAGCGACAGAATAATTGCAAAATCATGTTCATTAAAAACAATTAAAAGCTGAAGAAAAATACTTTTACCTAAATAAAAAATAAAAACAAAAAATTATAGTTAAATGTAGCCTGCTGTTCGCCAAATAAAGAAAAGTATCTCCACTTAGGTACTGTTGTGACTTAGGGTATAAACTATAATAATAAAAAAAGTAAAAAAAGAAAATAATAAAAAAATCCTACAGAAAAAAAAAATTACACATTAAAATTTTCATTATGTTGTTGACAAGATAAAGTGATTGTGTATTTAACAGGTTACTAAAAAATAACAGAAACAATAGAAAAAGAAAACTAAGTATATATAAACATATGAGTTTGTATTTGAGTTGTGTTTCGTATGGTAAGTATGGGGATTCTCATGCGTGACAACACATGCATATGCAACTTAAACTTTTTTTAATTAAGAATGGATGTAGACGTTATGGGTAGTAGTTATCAATTACCATCACGTGAACTGTTGTTGCCGTTATATATTGTCGGTCGAACAGTGTGCTCGTTGGTCACGCGTAATTACATAAAAAGTGTCCATCTGTTCCTCTTTAAACGCGGCATAATTTTTGAGTGAGTTGCGAAGAATATACTATACTACAGAACAGTAATAATATACGTGTAACACGAGATTATCCTGGAAGCGATAACTTTTAAAATTGTTGCAGAGAACCTGTAGTTTGTTTCTAGATGTGATACGAACGAACGAAGCAGTATATTGATTATGCATTTTTGTGACATTCCATATCGTCGTTCTATTGCTAAAAAGTATATAAATAAACAAGTAAATAGTCAAGTGAAACTTAATCTATACCGCTTTAAGATTAGTGTAATAATTGTAACCGACAAGTTATATCGAGTGTGTAATTGAAACTTAGAAGGCACTCCAGTATTATATCCGTAAATAATAATCTATAAATGAAAGAAGTATTACAAAATATAACACTACGACATCTATACATTTATGTATTTGAATCAACTTGCTTTAAAATCAGCTGAAAACCTGATCTTGCGGAAGGTCAAAAACAATCTACCTAAATACGTCTATTGCCTTTTCACCATGCTAAAGTTTCGTACCTGCAACGATTTCTAGAAGGCAGAGATCAAAAGGAAATCGCACGGGGCCATGTCGGTACTGTAGAAGGGATGAAGTAGGATTCATACACTTGGCTTAAAAAGTTCACGGTTCTTGCTGCCGTATACTAAAGCTTAATCTTTTTGATAAATTATACAACATATCCAACTCCTTGATTGACTGGCACATAGGTCCATGAAGGCATATGGCAAATTGTGTTATATCATAAGATAATAACCTTCTAGTGTTTGTTTCATCTTCTCGTGCAATTACGGCTATAGCCCAACTACACAATTTTTTGTTTACGCTTCAACTGCAAACTTTTTTATGGGGCAAATTGTCTTTTATTCAAAGATCCATTCTATCAACTTCTGTTTAATAAACGGGTCGTAGCTGTATATCCAAAATTGATTGAAAGTCCTATTATAGATTGAAGAACTACTACTACTATATTGAAGAAAGTACTATGAGAGAATTTTACCATTACGATGCAATCATAGGATGGTTTCGCACTTAAAGATGGTCATGTACAATGATGCAACTGCCCGTGATTGAATCTTCATCGACCTTCTGTAATGACTCCGTATGCGGACGTGCTAGTCTAGGGTCATCTTTAAGGTCGCTCCTATTACGTTTAAACTCACGAAACTAATAAATGACGAAGTCTGATCATCAAAAGCGCTAATTAAATTTTAACGTTTATGTGTTAGTCCCCGTTTAAAAGCCTAACACAACATAGCATGAATTGTTTTAGCGTTACGTGTATCGTAGCGATTCTAACGTGTCAGAATTTTTAGTTTAGTTTAACAATTAACTAAAAAATTAAAATTAGTCAAGGAGTTTGTAATACAAAGTTCCTTCAATTGATGATTAAAGTAATACAACACATTTATCGACTACCCTAGTTACTAACACTGTTAATACTAGCGGCAAGTACTCGTATATCGTAATTACCAACTTCTCGCTTAAGCAAGTCCTAATCGTAGTAGATTTATCAATATTAGACAAAGAACTCGCTGTTTAAAGTTCCTTTAATTACTTTTGTAACATTCGCAATGTCCTCCCACTTCCCGCTTCTATTGTGTTTGCTTTGAGACACGAACACCGATCTTCTAGGTAATTACAAAGGTTACACGATTCTAGTTAGACACCAGTGAAGGATAAGTCTGATTAAAATTGAAATTTTATTAATAAACTGGGCCAAGAAATATGACTTTAATAAGGTGTAGTGAAAGTAACAGCAAATATATATAATAAAAATTCCATTGCTAAGTATGGGCTGCCTCTGTAGAGAGGACTTTGCAGCATAGTCCACTACGGATTGGTGCATGACACATTTTTTTTGTTATTGGGAGTTACGAACGAGTACACAGTTCAACTCATGGTATGTGATTCCTGCGGCACATCTACATTCTTCCTTGACGAGGAACCATAATGTAGATGCGTTGTCACCTTTGAGGACTGAAATGCCTCGTCATCAGTAATAAAGGTCTCCGGATGTCTATACTCATCAGATGAAACACTAACTAACTAACACTTTACTGCTAATTTATTCTGGTATTCAGTGAGGGTGAGCTCCTACCCCGGTCGAGCAGACCCATTCATTCTTCAGCTAGAAACAAGTTGTAGTGTAGCTCTTTAACTATAAAACACACGACTTTGATTTTTTTTTATTTATAACTCATACGTGGAGGTTTCCTCCACCTCATATTCCATACCCTGAATCTCATCTGAAACTTATTACGCTATTAATAAGTAATGCCATAATGCTTGCTTAATATATCCTGCCCAGTAGATGTTATCGGTTAATTACGAGAAAATGTCACTGTGTCATCACTGAGGAGGATATCAGATCAGATTAATGGCAGACATTCCATCTTAGGGTCAGCCCAGAACGACGGACTAGCGTCGAAGCGATCTACATTCGTAACAATTAAAATTAAACCTAAATTACGTTGAGATACCATTGAAATTGGTACAGTGAAATAAAATCATGTAGCTATGAACCTTCGAGTGTGAATTTATTTCACTATACCAATTTAACTCATTTACGGAAATAAATAAACTTGATTTTAAATTGTTATACCTCAACTTCTTTTGTCTTTGCTGAACCTTATTCTTTAGAATAAAAACATCTATAAGTTGGGGTGATAATGCTTTTTTATCATCAGATTGTATAAAAAACGATATTAATACTGCAAGTACATATGTCCTTTATATTTTATTTTTTATATTTGTAGAAGGAAATACTGTTAATTATATTTTATTTATTATATCGGCAGAAGGAAGAGGCGGCGAGATCAGCATATTCACGTGCTTCGAGCTGTTAATTGAAAATCCAATTAGTTTTATATGCTAATGACGGTTTCGGCGTATTGCTTCACCTCGAGTTTTGTTTAAAGAAAATTGTCTGTCAATTTGCAACAACAGGTTTTGACTACATATATTCCGTTAAAATTTGCAAAATTCACGATACGCGTGTCTTTATTTATATAACAATATCTTTTAAATAATTAATTTTAAATAATAATAATCATTTTTATAATAAGAAAATATGAACAATTTTTTTTGAGTAACATTTTGTGAAATAATACTATGGATACTGCCAGTGGAGTCCTTGTATCCTCACCTTACGATACACAGTAGCTTTATGCTCCTATTTCATGCTGCTAATTTCAGAGGGGTATGGTCGAACAAACCCGTTACACCTAGTAAGTAGACGCAGCATGGCTGTACTACGTAAAATGTGTGCAACATATGACCTTAAAGACAGAACACAAAAATAAAATTTTATAACCTACGGCATATACGCTCATTCAAAGAAAACTCAACCGTACATTCATAACATTTTGAAAACCTACGTTAAAACCTGAAAACCCGTAAAGTCATAACATTTTGAAAACGTAGGTTCAATTGTCGACTATTGGTCCTTAAAAGACGATCAAATCGGAGTGCAAAACGTAGGCGGTCTGGCTTCTAATACTGGCGAAGCGGGATCGCTTCTTGTTCTTTTCATTTCCACACCAAACTCCGCTGTGGCCGCTCGCGAACCACGCCGCCCCTGACTCCATTCGCGATCGCGAAATTTTGAATAAAAACAATGACAGAAAACTATAAGATGCCTAAAAGCGACATAACTTAAATAGTAGTTTCGGTTCTCGTCGGTTTTTGATGACATAAAAGTTTCTCGAGTGATAAGAATGTGGCAATTATCTTAGACTAATGATAATGAACTAACGACGTACGTTTTACCTTCGCCTAAATTTTATTCAAGGAGATAAATCATCAGAGATACTCAGAATTGTAAGTAATAATATAAGTATGTCTATGTATCGTAATTCAACTGATTATTAATTAACAATTTACTTCTCGAACTCCTTGATCTATACAGCTGTTTAATTACGTGACAAAAGTCCTTATCTGTGAAGGATTAATTGCAGCAATATGTGATTTTTTCGTATACAATAAACAACATATGATGGTTTTTGCCATTAAAAGGCATTGCGGTACTTTGATTTTATTGTTTTGATTCTCGTATTAAATTATTTCGTATATGCTTATCTGGTATCAAATTTATACTGTTTAAAGCGATGTACATACATGTGGCAGGATTCTTTATTTGGTTACGAACGATGTTTAAACAATATTTTCGTAAATGAGAGAGTAGTACTTTATTTTCCTTTAAGAAATGAATGACCGTGAATATTTCCATGAATTAATATAAATTGATATTTTTTTATTACTTTATTAAACACTTTAAAAAATAAAGGTCAAATTAAACATAATTATAATAAAAGGATGCATAAAGTATTATAATATATTAAAAAAAGTAAAAATCGGGTCGTAATATTATATCAAAATAAAATTCAATGATTTAAAAAATATTGATGCTTATTCAATATATTTTATTACCTAAAATGTTATTAAATAAATAATATCAGTACAAATTTGGGGTAGCTGAAGGAATCTAGTGGTTTAGGTATCCCCTGGTAAATATTTGCGTATAATATTATAATGGCGTCGTAATATATCAAATTTAAATTCATTAATTTCATTTAAAAAAAAAACGATCTTTATTCAATACACTTTAGTAACAAAACCATATCAAACACGTAAATAAATAAAAAAAGATCAGTGCAAATTTGGTGTAGCCGATGGAATCAAGTGGTTTATAAAGATATGGTAAATATTAGGGAGGTTTTACATCCAACAGTGCCGATGATGGTGTTTGATACCATAGCCGATTTTGACCACAGCTATATTTTCTGGTAATCACCAGATGATAATCACTGCGCAGAATATCCAGGCCCTACAGCCAATATTTGTGATGCGCTAATATAGTTTTTCAGCTGGGAATCGAAATAAGGACTCGCACAGATTGTCCCTAACCATTAAATTAGGCTGCGATTACGGTGTTAGTAGAGGTACGATAATGATAAATCAATAAATAACTTATATATTAATATAGTATTACTTATACTAACTTAAAATATTTTAAAGCATTCGTATTTTGATTCGTATTATTTATATATTATGAGTTAAAGTTCAGCTCTTAGTGCTATAGTGACCATAAGATTAGATATATAAGGGTGACAACGCATCTACTTTATTATGAATCCTTGTCAAGGACGAATGTAGATTTCATGGGACGCAGGAATCACTTACCATCAAGTGAACTGTGTCCTCGTCCAGATGCGTTATAAAGTACAACTAAAGTGGAAAGGCTAATTACTAAAAATAAGATCAACGTATTATTTCACTCACCATAAGAAACAACAGTGCTAAAAGTTGGTAGGTATTCTTTGAAAGCGTGCTTGGTTCTAGGTTTTAGTTGCGCCTCTTACCATATTTTATTCTCTTGCATGGATCACCCAGTCATACTTCTTAGCAATAGTGGAACTACGATGTAGCTAATTTATATCTATAGCATGAATCACTCAACTCCACCGGGGAAGGACCGGGCCTTACAGAACACCAACTTGTAATTATATTAACCTGATGTTTGTTTATTGATAAATGTAGTGAACTGAAGAGAGGCACAGGCAACAAAACATTCCATCTCAGTCCTAAGGAATAACAACGAATCTCTATAGCGAAGTTTCGTTAAGGGATGTAGGTATTTGTGGCAGCAGTCATCACTTACCATCAGGTGGTTGCTCGTTGGTCACTCCAAGTTACATAAAAAATATGAATAAACTCATAAGAGCTAATTGAATTTAACATCGGTAGAGCTCCACCGGGGTAGGACCACGCCCCCATATATATATATATATATATATATATATAAATATATATATATATACATATATATATATATCTATATACATATATATATATATATACATATAAAGCATACAAGCGTATAATAGCAGCATAATGTTGATGTGTTTTGTCTGGTGCGTGGTGCGGCATCCGGAGACCTTTATTACTGGTGACTAGGCATTCCATCTCAGTCCTTAAGAGTGACAACGCATCTGCATTATGATTCCTTGTCAAGGATGAATGTAGATGGCATGACAAAAAGACAAAGAAGGAATGTTTTAACATTTTGAATTAATAAATCCAACACATTATCCTAGAACCTCAAAGAAAACTTAAATAGAAAGTATTCTTTCTTTCTCTTTAAGTTTTCTTTTACATATTCTATTGCCGAATATAAGAGTTAATTTTACGATAAAGTGTTTAAGCACGCTAGTGACAGCTTTTATATAGCTTAATAAGATCTATATTACTATAACCAATTTGTTGGCTGCCAACTAAACCTATTTTATAAGCATTTATCTTAACATTATTCCTTACTATGTTTGATGTAATATATTTTTTGTAGAAAAGTAGGTAAACAAGCAAACAACCAACCTGGTGATAAGTGATCACCTCTTCTCGTGAACATCCGCAACATTGGAGGAGTCGTAAATATACACTGATAATCAAACTAAAGAGAAAACTTAGAATCTTTACATATAATTGCGGTTAATTTATTAATTGTAAGGTTAGAAATAAAAAGTGAGAAAAGCCGTAATCGTTATGCGATATACCACTGTGGTGCCAATTTAGCGATGGAAAGGCTACAGCTATAAAAATTTTTACTTTCATCTTTTAACCTATCTAAAGAGATATCAATTTCAGTGAGCTATATATAGTGCTCTCCTATAATACCAACTAACTAACTGCCCTAACCTAACCTAATCTTGCCGTGTTTCGTATGATGAGTGTAGACTCGAGGGACCTAATTACAAATAATTAGGCATTGCATTTCATCTTCAGTATCATCGGAATGCTAAATGTTAGTTCAGTTATTTGATTAAATCCCTTATTTGTATTAGTGACCTAAATTTAAATCAAATCTGAATCTTAACTAAACCTAGCCTAAACCTAACCTAAACTAAACCTAAACCTAATCCTAATCGTTAGATTTAACTAACCTAACTTTACTAAAACAGTTAAGGGATTTGAATAATTTTCCTTCCACATATATATATATATATATATTTAATATATATATATATATATATATATATATATATATATATATATATATATATATATATATATATCTTACTACTTTGTTTCACTGATTCTTGATGACCATGTCAAAATGACTTGAAAGACTAAGATATATATATCTACTAATTGGATCTTTGCTTTTCCTCGCACACTAAAACTTAATTTTACAAATCACTTATCACAGACAAGATTGCCCCTTCAAATGTGTTTAACGTCTGATAATACAATTAACTAAAGGTTTAGTTTCGTCAAACTCAGGGATTAAAGTAAACAAGTCATTTATCACGAGCTGTCAATAGTCCCATCCTTTAATATAAGTTTTCATCAACTTCCATTTCATTACCTTTTTAATTAGTTATTGCGAAAACATTTAATAATGGCATTATTTTTACATCATTATCGCAGGCCATAATTAGTCCTACTATTGAACCTTATGCGGTGCGGTTGATTGCCACAAAACATATTTTCTTATATTATATATAATATCTTAGCGAACACGTACTTTGCCTGATGGTAAGTGATCACTGCGGGGCATGACATCAAAGATTCAAGATGTAAAGATCTTACACGAAACACAGCCGCATTTTGCTGCTATTTCATGCCCTTTCTATTTCCGACGAACCAGAACCAGAACCAGAAAAAAATATTTTCAAAAAATGTGTTAAAAGTTTTGTTTAGAAAGTTGTCGCGGCTATATCAACAACTGAAACAAGATTGCGTGATACAGAAACCAAGTGTGTTTGTTCTAGTGTGACGAATTAGGTTATTTCGATTCATATTGACTAGATGATATGTTAGAGAGAGGAAAATCAAAATATTTAAGAGGAGAATATTTATGTTGTTGTTTGAATGTTGGTAAAATCAATGACCACTGAGATTCATAAACAGAGCATTATGTATAGAGCTGACAAGGTAATAAAAACACTTAGCGTAAGTGTAATGAATTTATGCATGATATGCTAAGAGGAAAAGAGAAAAATAATGTTTTATGCCCTTGTCTACGTATGCGATATTTCGTCCTGTTACATAGACGACAATTCAAATTTGCATGCTGCTTCATCAATAGCCTGTCAGGTTTGGATTAAGTATATTTGGCTTAGCTTATCTAGCTTCGAATGACGTTGATGTTGTTTCCCGTTTTGGCATTTAGAGCTTCATTTGTTACTAGGTTCTATGTGTCTAGAGGACGAGGGGTAGTGTAGCAGTTGCGATGCACATGCGATTAACAATGCTGTCTGGTGCGTATAAGATATTAGCTTGGCTTGCTGCCGTTGGAATTCACAAAGTCAGCTTCAGCTTTGGGGTCTTCGAGAACGCGACACGATGTCATAGTCGTTGGGTGTTAATCCAGTTCGTGGGTTGCCGCATTTACCACAAGCGAGTTTTGATGTAAGAAAGCGCTATATAAAACGCGGAGTGAATATTAGTGTGCATTCATCAATCAACCAACTATGGTTAATTTCAACAATTTGAAAGAAAATACTAGTACATTTTAATTCTATGTGATGAAACTTGTTCTTACGATAAAATTGTGTAAAGATATTAATAATATGTTAAATTTTTAAACTATATGTTATCATGACAAACCTATTTAATAATTCACTGTATTTAATTGTCATGAAATCGGGTTAAAAATAAAACAAAAATTGTCATAAAATATTTTGTTATACTGCCAGGTACACAAATGTAAATTGTAACTACTTATGTGTCGGTTAAGTTAATCATAGACGTTTGGCATTGAGAACGTATAGTTTTTATTGCAATTTAAATACTTTGACCAAAGTGTGGTGCAAATACACCTTACGTTTTTTATCTTGCAAAAAATACTGTAACATACTAAGCTCTGCTCTAAATTTTAGAGTATTCTACTAAAAAATTCAGAATTCTATTTTCCTCATTGCTCTGTAACTCTCCTCTCTCCCCAACTATATTTTAGCATGAAATTTTTGTCAATAAACAATAAATTAAATATTTAACAGTGGTAGAGCTACACTGAAGTTTGTTTCTAACTGTAAAATGAATGGATCAACTCCGCCGTGAAAGGACCAAGACCTCATAGAATACCGCCGTGAAATAGCAGCATAATGCTCCTGTGTTTCGTCTCGTGGGTGTAGGGATCCAGAGACCTTTATTACTGGTGACGAGACATTCCATCTTTGTCCTCAAGGGTAACAATGTAACTGCATTATGATTGCTTGTCAAGGATGAATGTAATAAAAAAATAAAAAAAAAATTGTGTCAATACATTGATGGGATAAATATATTTATAAATAAAAAATTCAAATGTAAAATTATGAATTCTAAAAAAAAGAAGAATAGTCCAGTTTTTTTTATAAAATATATATTTAAATTTGTATTTTCATCAGTGTCTATCTTTAAACACCTATTATAAAATTTCGAATATATCAAGCTTTGAATGCGTTTATAAGGATAATGAAATTTAATGGTCAAACGTGCGTTTAAATGACGTTACCTTCCTATTTACGTTCATGTAATATAAAATTAAGAAGTTTCGTAATATTACGGGCAAAGTAATATGCAAGTAATAATTGATCGAAAAACACTTTTTTTTATAAAATTAAGAGTAATACAGTTCAACCGGATAGTAAGTGATTTCTGCGGTCCATAACACTCAAATTCATTCTCCATTACGATCGAAGACGAAACACAGCAGCATTATGCCACTATTTTACGCTGTGGGAGCAGGATCCTTCCCCATTCATGCCACAGTCATAAATAAGTGTGGCTCTATCTCGTTTGGGCAGACAAGAAGACTATCTACTACTACTAACTAATATGTTCTCTCGCGCATGTGTCAGCTTCTATGTGATTGTGTGTATGTGTTCGTATAAATTTATGTGTAGGTTTGTATGTATATATATTATAAAAAGTAGAAGTAATCTACTATTTATAACAAATACATAATTTTTTACATATATCAATGAGTATTTTACGATTAGAATATACAAAATATTAAAATAAATATATTCTGATAATAAAATAACCAGCTCACGGACCCCTCAGTTCCGTGAGCCATGTGTCCGATGAAGCTGTAGGAGCCGCATAGGCTAACAGCATCAACATCAACAGAATCTGGAGAGAGGGAAAATAGATATTTTATTGTATTAAAAATATCTCTGAAAGAAATACGAGCTCTATCTTTACGGATAACCCGTTTATGAGGAATTTTCCCATTTTCCCATAACAGTGTTGTGATATATGACATAGTATTTATCTAGGAACTACCCATATTGTATATTATCTAAGGAAGTAACTGAAGTAGCCGAGCCTAGTAGTGTCATGACATCAGTCAACTGGCTAACTTTCTTAACTGCATAGAGAGCCGAACTGAGCCTTCCCGCAAGAAATGACAAACAATGGTTTTGCTGGAGTTTTAATTTGGTCTGTGATATTGATTGACACAATAATTTTGACAATTGCTACAATGAATTAAGTTAAAGATATGAAGATAAATATCATTGTGTAGGAAACTCGATCCAAGTAATTTTCATTGAAACTTTGAATGAGCTAATAACATCATTGCTTGAGGCATCCTTATCAAAACTTTGATAATATTAATTTCATAAGTTGTTAAGAAAGATAAATTGTACCGTTTGCGTTGAATGAACGTTGAAAAATAGTTTTGGCTTGTTCAATAACTGTTCTACTTGTACTTTAATAATTGGATCACAATATCAAATGGTGGTAAATCCACAATTCGATTATTTTCGAGAACCATATCTTTTTAAGCATCTCTGAGGATTGTCAAGAAGCTTAATATACGTGAGGGAATTCCTTATGCAAATATGAACTCGCGGGGGCAAGAACGGGCTCTGTCGGCACTGTCTTAAAGCCCACGCCATCTTCGAGCATACAGCAGGACCATAGGGACGTGGGGAGTACCGTCTGAGGTAATCAATTCCTCCTCTCCTTTTTAGCTTCCAAGGAATACCGGAAAACGTCAGATGAACTGTGAGTTCGTTTGTCACCTTTAATATCATTTAAAAAAAACCTACGTCAACTTGGGTCTTGTATTTCATAGCTTTCAAAACTTTAGAAAATATTTGAGTGGTACCTAAACCGACGAATAGGATTAACAATTAGCTTGTGCCTAGCAGCGGGAAAGTATATTTAGTATATGCCGTTACTTCAAATACGCGATGAAGGGAATGACGATGGTTGGAACGACGTTTGGATGAAATTACACTCATGAAGCCGTAGATCGGGATTAGTGGTGTTATTTGGGAATTAATTATATCCTGGAATAAGACCTACGAATGGCCGAAAGATGATAATGATAATAAAATGTATGGTTAAACTGACTAATACAGGCAAAAGCGTTTTGTTCTGAATAGGAAATGTCAGTGAGAGATTAATGGCGCAGCATAAATTCATTTAACAATATATACGCGGAGACATGGATTGTTCTGACTGCTTATTTACGAACCATTGAATAAGATAACGAGAAGGGCCAACGGCAGTAAGTTCTGCGGGAAACATTGTTTATAAACAAATTTGCCGATACAATGCATTTTGAGATGACTTCCATAAAACTAACATTTATTAGTCATTCATATCCGTATACAAAACACTTGTAAATAAGGTA
Source organism: Teinopalpus imperialis (assembly GCA_029286865.1). Taxonomy (NCBI): domain Eukaryota; kingdom Metazoa; phylum Arthropoda; class Insecta; order Lepidoptera; family Papilionidae; genus Teinopalpus; species Teinopalpus imperialis. Next base: position 436,625 of record JAGSMU010000026.1, on the reverse strand, counting down.
TCAGATGAAAACACACAGATAAAAATCTGAAAAATATTTCTTAAGTCTAAAATATTTATAGTCTTAGTGCTAATTGTTAATTATCCAACTTAAGTGAATTTTTATGCGTAATAATATTGTAAAAAAAAGGAATAAATACTATATACTTACTATATACTATATACTATATATATACAATATATACTATATATATACTATATACACGGATTAAGTCGCGTTCTTTTATTATAATTAGATTAGAATTTTCAAGCAATCTTTTAAAAATGAAGTCAACGTGTCTACGATAGTTATTATCCTATCTGTTATGGGCAGATAAAAGCTTGAATTACCAACCTTGGGTATTTCAAGCTTTCAGAAGCCCATAAACATATATAGGAGATGACTTGCTATACCAGTGATGGCTGGGCCCTTTCATGACCATCATTGAGCATGCAAGTCCTATTGTTATCATTTTTTAGTTGACATCATTACCATGAGGCCTAAATTATAACTTTACTACGTAGACATGGACTTCATAAGACAAACACATTTTAATTTGTATATATAATTGAAATCCAAAAAAGTTGATATCGTGATTTAGGGATCTAATCTTACCTAATCGATTAACGATAATATTTAAATAATTGCCAATTAAACATTATAATTAATGCTTGTTTGCTACCGCAAATAAAAAAAGTTATTTAAATGTTAAGCCTTGCTGATTGATTTGGCTTTAAAATTCAGCAATTTTACATTTAATACTCACGAGCTTATGGATACGACTTCATTTGAAGTTTTCAGTTTATATAACAAACAATACATTGATAAATTGTACATACATCATTCCGGACGAATAATATATCCTTCGGTGAAAACCCGAACAAAATCTGTTCAAAAGTTTCTGAGATGAGAACGCGAATGGACGTGGCGTACTCGAATGTAGTGATTTAACATATGTCTTATGAATATGTGAATAGTTCACTTTTTCAAGTAGTAAAGGTTTTCTGCAATCATTTGATAAACTGATTGGATTGATCAAGTATTTTAGTAAAATCCCCTGAACAAGAATCAATTTTTATTTCTAGTGATTTCCTATTCCAATTTTATTACTTGCATATTTTTTTTAAAAAAATTTATTAAAGATTTTTGCCGTGCATAGACTATTACAGTTTGACTTGCAAGAAATTAATGACGTTATAGACTATGAAATATAAAGTAGATACATAAAAGTTCCAAATGATTAGTTACGTAGTAAAATATACATACACAATACAATATCCATTGTTTATACAATATATATTGGCCTCAAACTACAGCGTATATATTCCACCATAGGCCTTCTTTCTACATATCGTATTAAGGCGTAGTGCTAAACGCCGTTCCACTCCCCTTCCTTAAAAAAATATTTCTCAGACATCCAAGTTTATTATGATGTTTTTCTTCCCCGCCTATCTATATAGTTATAAGTTAGCACTTAAAATTGCATAACACATTCATTACTGCTATCATTCGGGATTGAAACCAGATTTCTCGTGTGTCATGAAATTAATTATGCATCTCAGGAACCATGGTTTTCGTTATTAGAGAAGTAACGAAATTTTATTAAAAAGATTAATTGTATTTAAATAACAGTTACAAATGCATAACATTATTGTTCAATAAACACTATTCTACAGTCTACGAGATAAGGAATACAAGAATTAATTACTTTAAATAAATAGTTCAAGCCGTGTTTCTGTTAATTACAAAGATAATAACGTTGCGTTTCGAATTGCGTAAATAACTGTTTGCCAGAATTGCCCCTACTTTGTTCGTATCCCTTCGTAATTACTTAAAGACATTAAAGGTTTTGTTTTTTTATGGTCTTGACAAAAATACACGAGATATATCTAGTATTTTTTGTTGCTGAAGCTAGTTTGTATTTGTAACATAAGTAGGATCAACCTGATAAAGATCTTGTTTTCACACAAATCATTATTCCAGGGTTTAATTAAGTCTGCATATAAATTGAAGTCGGATTAAAATATATAATTGTTTATGTTATGGTCGACTCAACCGGGGCAGACGTTGCCCTCGCAGAATACCTGCTGCGTTTCGTATAGTGAATGTAAATAGAGATCCGGGTACCGAATTGCAAGTAACTAGGCATTACATCTTAGAATTTAGCTATCAGAACGCATGTGCATGTAAAATTTTTGCCGACGTTGAATTAAGTTCTCATAAGCCCCATTTATCACTTACTATCAGGTGAACTTCGTTTACTCCCCTAAGTTTATAAAAAATCAAGAGGGTGAATACTGCATACCATCTGATATAATGGTACAGTACCGGCTGTACTCGATGGCGCTTTCCGTCAATATTCAATGAGATTTTGGTTCGGCATAATTCAGATGGAGTTTCTGCCATTGTTCGCTAGAGGCTCGTCTGTTAGCTCCAGGGGACATTATATGGTCTCACCAGTCAATCTCAATTGGAAAATAGGAAAAACGTTCGTAGGTATTCCCAGATGTATTATTCTATATTGACTATTAAGAGTGAGTGCTGCGTCGTGGGTCTTCGGTTCGATCCCCAGCCGAGTAAAGATAGGAAATAAACTTTTATTAATTTTATTTAAAATTAAGACCATTTGTAATTTTAACGTAGACCTTACATTTTAGTTTCTACTCAAAATTTGAGTAACGTTTCAATATTCATCCGTTAATGCCATAAAAGTATAGGTATTAAATATAAGTTTATTTTTGTATTGAAAAATTTATTTTCTCTTCATTGTTGTGCTTTTGTTATAGGACGAACAAGCATATCAGAATAAAGGGCCTTTGTATGTGAGTACGAAACGAAGAAGGTTTTTGTACTTATTCAGTGTACAATAAAAATGGATACGGTAGGTTTGCAGCCTTGTGATAGCGGCATACCATTTTCAAGTGAATACATTCATAATTGATTAATGATCAGGTGGGCAATATTTTTTAAAAATATGGTCGTGTAAATTTGGGTAGATTAGGGCATATTGTAATATGATTCAAGACCGCCATAAGAATTTGTGGGTCAGTGGGTATAGCTATACCTTTGTTTTGGAAGTTCAAAAGATACCTTGTCTCCTGGGGGAAAATTGGATTATGTGGGATTTTCTCGATGCGTTGGGAGTGGCTCTGGGATTTCCTACGGAACGCACCGGTGCCCTACTGCACTGAGCTTGAGCATATTCTAGGATAACAAGTCAGGCCAGGCGTCGATCGACGTCCGCATGACCTAGTAGTTAGAGTACCATGCTGCTGCTTCATAGGTCCTCGGTTTGAATCTCAGACGAGAAACAATATTTTTGAGACGACACTTGAGTGATTCTGTGTTTGCGCATAATACTTATGACACTAGAACATGGTCATCACCAGAAGGATATTTATGTCATATCCCACCCAGGGAAAGCATCGTCTAATCCACCGTCTAAGAACCCTCCTCGTGTTCATTTTAGGGCACGATGAAGGGTCCGAGCCTGATTGACTAAACGAATACCCGAAACACTATGGGTTGCTAGTGTATTTTATCAGCGTATCCTCATTACCTATAAGTATTAATTCAAATATTGGTTTTATCTGTCTTCGAATATATAATAAATTAAACGGAAATGATATTAAAATTATTTAATAAAGAAATAATGTACAAATTTGACGTGGACTTTTGTTTAAAGCGCCTGCCATTATAAATCTGCTAAAACGATATCCATGTTACTTTCTTCCGCCTGTGATGAGACGATGTACATTTTACATTTATTTGCTTTTAAGTATGTCTTAAATTTGAACAGATTATAATTATATTTATTAAAGAAATACATCATTTATTTTTTAATGAAACAAGTTGTTGTTAACAAAATAATTGTAGGTAAAAAAAAATATTCACCATTCCGTAGATTATTGGAAATCAATGTTTAATTTTGCTTACTAATTAGTTTCTCTTTACTTAGTTTTTACAGTGAATCTGTATCTTGATTTATGGCTGACGACAATTGTAGGTATATATGGATCTATACGTACACTAAAGGCCACTGTAAATAGCGGATTAGAATGACTGTGTTTCATTAGGTGAGTAAAGAAAATCGATCTCCCAATAATTAAATCGTAAGGACAAGAAATCTAAGACAATAATAATAATAATTTTATTGATTTCTCTGATAAATAAAGGTTAATAAATATAATAAAGTCAACATTTTAAAGTTACAAAACAACAGTTCTGAGAGACTGGTATCTGACGTTATCTATATGATAGACTACCCGCATCTCATCTTAAAGAGTAGTTTTCGTTTATACAGTAAATAGAATAATGTAAAAAGAATAAATTAAAATGTTTTTTTTACAAGTATGTGCGATAAATACTTCACGTGAACCATCAGGTTATAGTTATCGACTACCAAATCAATAACTTCAACTGATAAACCATTCTCATTTCCTGACAATTGGGATGCCTTGTTTCCAGTAACTGCTGGGTATCCGGTTCCCTACATTTACAATACGATGTTGCTATTTTATGCCAGTGTTCTATAAGGGAGTGGTCCTCCCCGGTCAAGCCGTACCATTTATGCTGCAGCTTCATTCTATCAAACTGCAGCATAAACCGATTGGTGGTAAAGCCGACAGTTGGCTCTACCACCGATCATTTATATTCAATTTAGTATGCTTTATAGCAGCATAAAAATAAGAATAATAACAAAATATACATAATTAATTAAGAAAATATGTCTCATTATTTACTGAAATACTTTTCTAATACAAAAATAACACAAACGTCTTTTTGTTACTCACATTTCTCCTGCTCTATAATATGCTTTCTCTATGTATTTTTACCAAATTTACTATGGTGAGTGTTCTGAGGTGTTGTTCAGATTAATTCCACCCGCTGAGTTCAAACATCGTACATCACGACAGAATACAAAGTTTCATTCTCATCATATCTATGGTTGGCAATCTACCACTGTGCTGTACATGAAATTCTGTGGGTTCAGCTGTCGCCTGTAGTATTTTCGAACTGATACGAGTTAGGGACCTTCAAGAAGTGCCTACACGTTTCTTAAAGGCCGGCTGTGCATCTGCGACTCCTCTGGTGATGCGAATGTTTATGCGCGGCGGTGATCACTCATCATAAGGTGAGATGCTTGTCTGCCATCTATTATATAAAAATATGCAAAAGTAAGAGGATGTTAGAGCATAGTCTACCACGTGGCTGCACTGTGGATTGGAAGACTTCAAGTGTCATTGAAATGTTTTTTTTTATATTTTTCAAACATGCAAGTTTCCTCATGACGTTTCCCTTCATCTTTAACACATGGTAAATCAACAGTTAAAATTGCCATTAACAATTTCACTGTGATCGAACTCAATATGTTGACGAGTTATAGGCCAGCTTTTAGAAACTGAGCTACCACGGCTATTATAAATGTCTGTTACTACAATTTATTCTAAGTTAGTATTTTAGGGCCTACACCTTAATTTTTTTTAAAAAAATTTAAAGCTCATAAAATATATGTGCATAGTGTATAGTATATATATATGTATATATATATATATATATATATACATATATATAATATATATAGTGATACAAAATATGTATAGTTCAATAAAGGTAAGCTTTTAAAAATGGCTTTGGATCGGCAAACAGCTGAGTTATTTACGGAGGTTGAAGATTTCCCTTAAATTGAATTTATTGGTAAACACAACGATGAGGTTGTAAATTTTCGCTCGTCTTTTCGAATCAAGGGTGAAATCCTTGACTTTACTCGGTCGTGACTTGGCAATTTAAATATCTAAATTAAGTTTTGTTACAGCTAGGATGAGTACTACTTTCTTGACGGTTACAAGTAGACTGCAAATCATATGTAGTTGTGCAAAATAGGAATAAGGATTATCATTTACTTATCAGAATGCTTTTAAAAGCTACAAAAACACTATATTAGGAAAAACAGGTTTAGGTTTATACTAAGCTTTCTGCACAGCGAAAGTATTCCTTTGTTAGCTAGAATGTGCTACCTGCTTCTTTATCCAGTCCCAATGAAAAATAAAGTAAATGGATTCAAGAATATTGGTACGCTGTAGGGCTGGGTGGTTTTAAAAGCCTCTGTTACTCCTCCTAAGCAGACAAGGGTATTCAACGTTCATGATTGTGCGTGTATTCTAGTTAGAATACTTAGGATTATTCGAATTAGAAGACTAAATTTACAATACACACAATAACACACGTAAACTTGGGAAAACATATTTGTACACCAATTTCTCGGCGTAGCGTTCACAATATTTCAAGCTTTATTTTCTTTATCGCCGATCCAAGGGACGAATCTAGGCTGCGACCGGGTAAGATTGTGTAGTTATATTGTATATTTTTGCCAAATACCAAGTACCCAAGAGAAATGTAGTACATTCAGTTTTACTCGTAATCTTGTTGGTGCTACAAGATTCGGTCTAGTTAATATACACGAGATTTGTAATAATTTTACATTGAGAAGCTTTCAATTATTTCTTCTATTTTTATCTTCGTTGATTTTTTTGATAGTATTCTTTTTATGTTATTAAGGTTGACAAAAAAGCACATGGCTTACTTCTTTCTGACGGTGTTCTTAGAATAATAATAGATTAAAGACAAAAAGCAAGAAAGATCTTGGGCCGCCTGGATAGTATCCACTCCCCGTCTTCTCCGTATCATTCTCCATGATGTTATACCGGATACTTGTAGAATAGATCGGATGTATTATTTTAAAAAAAACATTTGGACCTAAAAATAATATCCAAGCCAAGATCCAAGACTTGGGGATGACAAACCTCATGAGCTTATGCTTTATGCTTATGACGCATGCGTCACCCCCGAATACTAAGATGGAACGTCTTATGAATCTGGGTGTCCGGATACCGGACACACGCCATAAGAAACACTGTTGTATGATGCTGCTATTATACGCTTATATTCATATTTTTTTTCAGCATATATTACGCTACTTAATAAAGGTTATCTTAATAAAGCGCCAATATAAAATAACATAGTTAAAACTTTTGGCTACACTTTTGAGGCGTATTGAGTAAAGTGCCTATACTTCCATCTAATGATGTCTTTTAAAATCAGAGATTTGGGTTCATATTGTTCAGATAGATTTTAAGCCACCAATCAGTTAACTGAGATTAGTCCTCCTGGCAGTCTGCGAATTGGTGAGACTATATACTCAAATAAAAAACTCATTAAATGCATAAAATGTAAAACATGTCTTATTTTAATTACAAAATGAGTCTTACACATGTAGGAGTTTATTTTCTGTTAGTGGCCGCTTGGACGCCTAATTAGAAACTTTTTAAAAAAGCATCCATAGCTCGTTCTTTTTAAATTAGAGAATAACATTTCTTTCTTGGCTTTTTCTATTATTTTGGCAACAATTCAAAATTTTAATCTGAATTTTATTTTGTTCAAAATAGGCAAAAATAAAAGTTGTGACGCGTCAACTAGGCAAATAATTGTGTATTTACATATAGATCATAAGTGGGCGTACAGAAGAATAGAGCATTTAAATTGTTCTGTTAAGAAAGTTTTCAATGCAATTGGTCATTATAAAACACATGGAACTGTTGAAAATGTTCTTAGAAAGGCTCGGACAAGAAAAACCCTTCCCAGAGAAGATACGCTAATCGTTCGTTTTGCTAAGAAAGACGCAAGTAAAGGTTCCAACCAGATTAAAAATGAAGTTTTTTCGCCCGATGACCCGAGAAACATCTCATCAAGACTGATACGCCGATGATTTGTGGAAGCTAAATTGTTTGGAAAAATCTCTAGAAAGGTACCGCTTCTTACCAAGCAACACCGAGAGAAATGATTATTATTCGCTAAAAATTATATTATTTGGACGGTACGAGAATGGAAAAAAGTGTTATTTTCAGATGAAACAAAAATAAATATGGTAAAATCTGATGAAAGCGCCATGTTAGACGTTCTATAAATAATGCTTTTAATTATAAATACACAATGAGTATAGTCCAGCACGGTGGCGGTAACATTAAAATTTGGGGGTGTTTTCCCGGATGTGGAGTTGGAACCGTTCGAAAGATTGAAGGAACAATGGATCAATGGCAATACAAAAATATCTTAGAGCACACTATGATTCCCTCTCTCTCGGGCTCGGACTATGATTTGCCGGTAACCTGGATATTTCAGCATGACAATGCCCCTAAACACACGGCCAATAGCGTCAAATGTTTCCTTACCGAACAGCGTATATCCGTTTTAGACTGGCCAGCAAATTATTTAAACAACAGCAATATTTAAACCCATTAGAAAATCTCTGGTATATTGTCAAAAAGAAAGTCTCAAACAAACGTAAACCAGTCAAAACGAACTATATAAAGCATTTGTTGAAGCATGGAATTCAATCCCCCTAGAAAAATGTATGCCACGTCGCAGTGCTGTTATTGAAAATAAGGGATACGCCACTAAATATTAATTAAAACTATTGGTAGGCTGTGGATAGAAGCTATTTCTTAAATAACAATACTTATTACTAATACTTAAAAAAATATAGTTTTTTATACTTTTTTGTTGTTGTTTCTAATTAGTTGGCCATTATTGTTCATACCTTAAAACTGATTTAAATGTTTGCTCGTAATGTAATATGAACACTGCATTTGTGTATTGGGATTTATATTGGTTTTCTAATAAATGATAAATCGTTGAAAATATTGTTGTCCTATTTATTGTTTAATTTCAAAATAAAACGATTACGGTGAAGTATCTTACATAATGTCAAGGACCGTTGGTAGTGTTTCTAATTATACGAACACCACTGTATATGGTTTATGGTTAGCTTATGGTTTAGCTACTATAAACTACGTAAAATAATTAATAAACTAGTTAATATAAATCTCAATAATATTCAAAACTTAAAGACAAGAAAAGGTCAGGAGTCAAGCTATGTTGTAAGAAATTTAATTAAAAAACTTATTATATCAAATAAAATAAAAGTTAATAAACATGTAAAATACACAACAGAAACAGACTAAATCAATTGCTTCTTTTATCGGTTTTATATAATATTATTCAGTCTGTAATGTATCATAAATTATGTAGCGTTTTGTACTTTTAAAATTCGTCATATCAACAAAAGACCCCGGTTTTTGTCGTCGAATATCATTATTTAACCTCTCTAAATCTGACTCGCATTTCATTATGGAACACGTATTCTCCCATTACAAAGGTAAGGCGTAAGAATAATGTTATCATACTCCGTGAATGACCCCATTACCTTCAGAAAGGCAGTTGATCATTGTAATCTACCTTGTGACTTAGACAAGTTTGCTACATTTCTATATCTTTATTTGCATATTTATAAGAATTATTGAATATTTCGCAGTTTTATAATCATACATATTATTAATTATATGTGTATCATTATAGAAAACTATTCAGTGACCGATCCACTCTGCAATATGGTGCAACATGTGATCTCAAATACGGAAGGATCAGGTCCTCACAGGATACCAACGTGTAATATCAAGATAGCGCAGCTGTATTTCGTATGGTGAGTGTACATAGTCCATGGGTCCAATTACAGGTAACGATGTATTCTATCTCAGACATCAGGGATATCAACGGCTGTGCATCTTCATGTAGATGTCATGTCCTGCACTCATCATTTATCATCAGACGTTAAAACAGTACGAAATTGTAACGTAAAAGTCGTTAGAAGCTTTATAATTAAATATTACGTTATGCACATTTTATATTATTTTGTTTTCTTGATTTCGTATAAGTCAATATCCAGTAGCTTAGTAATATTAATAATATTATATATATATATTTCTTAACACAAACATTAATTAAATGACGAGTAATGTATGGAAAAAAATAAAATTGATACAATTGCTCTCACATAAGTGTTTGTGAGAGCTTGAGCTTGTACTAGGTTTCACCTGTATCATAAGTTAACAGGCTCCGCCTCAAACATATTATGTACGAATATATCATGAGAAAACATGAGTGGTAAAAAGAGGGTACTGAACTGAAATAAAAAAATATTCTATCTAATGAAAAAAAAATTTAAGACAATATGGATTTATTATTATTAGTAATTGATATGAGAATGATTTATAATTATTATTAGTAATTGATATGAGAATGATTTATAATTATTATTAGTAATTGATATGAGAATGATTTATAATTATTATTAGTAATTGATATGAGAATGATTTATAATTATTATTAGTAATTGATATGAGAATGATTTATAATTATTATTAGTAATTGATATGAGAATGATTTATAATTATTATTAGTAATTGATATGAGAATGATTTATAATTATTATTAGTAATTGATATGAGAATGATTTATAATTATTATTAGTAATTGATATGAGAATGATTTATAATTATTATTAGTAATTGATATGAGAATGATTTATAATTATTATTAGTAATTGGCGCGTGTTTATGAATGTGTTTGTTGTGTATTAGCGTATATATGTACATATGAATATTAGCCTCGCGTTTTAGAATTAGAAATTTAAGAAATAGGTTACATTAGAGCTTTAGTTTCGTCATAATTAAGATTTTGTAACTACGAAGTCGTTATTTTTTTACATTTATAAAAAGTTAAATGACCGAAAAGTATATTATTAAATTTATTATTCAAATATAGACCCAAATAGCAGACAAAACTATGATTAAAATTAGTTCTAAAAATAAACGGATATGTAACACGTTGCTTACGTTTCTGCATGTTTTGTGAGTATGTCGTAATGGTATGTTGTTTTAAAGCAGTACGAAGTATAAAAAATTGTTTGTCTGTAGAAAAGTTCTTTATAGAACTATACAGTTAGATAGTGAGTCGAGGTTTCGAGGGGCCCTCGGATCGTATTATCATCCCCCTCTGTTGTCGTGGACGTTCTTCGTCCACAGGGGTCGGGGTGCAGCGGTGGTGCAGCAGCAGTCTTCGCGCCAGCTTCGCAGCATCGTCGTTGTCTCCCTACTCAGCGGCCCTCCCGCTCGCGAGTCTAATTAGATAAAGCTGTAGAGGCCTCTGGACCAACAGCATATTATTGTATTAAAGACTTAAAAGGTTTACCGACTCTTTTTGTTAAAATCAAACTGAGAAAGTAGTATTCTACAAGTGTGTAAATGAGTAACTTTCAAAATAAATAAAAAATGCTCTAGGAAATGATTATAAAATTGCCATTATTCTTTCCTTCTATAATTAAACAAAACCAGTGGACGAAATCCGCTGTGAAAAAAAGCGAAAGTCTACAAGTGATATATGCCAGAGATTATAACAATGCTATAACGTAGCTTTTCCGTAGTTACGTAGCACGTAGCCCGTAGTAACTATTCACAATAATCCTTGAAGTCTAAGCAAATTACTGTAAAAAAATGTTTATTATAAACAAGGGCAGCAGATGATGAGACATTCCATCTAAGCTCTCGGGCCTAACATCCTACGTCCTGCCTATAAAGAATTACCAGCGTATAATATCAGGTTATTGCTGCTATGTTCTGGTGCGTAAAAGAAACCCGGAGCCGGTAAGCTGGAATTCTGGTATTCGGGTATCTCACATCATTTTTTTACCTATTAAAAAAGTACGCCTACGTACTTTTTTAATAGGTAAAAAAATGTCCTTAATCTATTTCACTTGCTGGAATGCGGCTGATGACATCCCCATCAAAAATTAATGATCTTTATTCATTGTACTTTCTGAGAACTATGACTACAACCACCCATTCCGGGTTGCTAAGTATAATTCTTAATAAAAAAAAATGAGAATTTGTATGAAACTTCATATTTCTTCTTAAAATTGACTTCTTCGTGAAAATCCACAAACATTCTTGGTGAATGGTGAACCGACCCTTAATATATTCGTATCCATGTTTATTCCTTTCTACTCTTAAGATCTAAAACACTGTATTGGCATAATTAAAAAGTAGCAGGGCCGTACCGACTTTGATTCATAACAAATAAACTTAGCCACATAAAATCTTATTTTAATTATGAAGGCAATAAAATCTTAATTCTTTTTTATTTGTCAAGGACATCTGTATAAAATTACTTTTGCAGACATGTGCACCGTCATATCTTAATCTTATAATTTTATAAACTGTGGTAAGTTCATTAAACTTGTCAAAATCATCCTTCCCCACTATTCGGTCGGGATAATTGGTTTAATGAACCAACGTTGTATTTTGTGAGATTTACCTTATTAGACTTCATTAGGGTTCCGCATATCCGATAAATAAACCTTATGGGATTACTCTTGTGTCCGCCCGCTTCCCGAATCTGTTCCTAGTATATACAAGAGATCTAATAACAGAGGCACAGCGTAAATAAACAAGTTGTGTAGGGGTTAATTTTTAAGGACAAATTAAAAAATTAAGCAATCATCATTAGATTATCATACATTATTCTAAATAAAGTAGTAAACATATACATATATGAGATCGCCGACATTAAATTTTTCTATTCGGTCAGAAATTAGACTTCATGATAAGTAAGTAAGGGTTGTAAACTCTTTTGTGGCGTAATCTTAAACAAATTTAACATATCGTATCGTATGTAATGAACAGAAATTAATTTAATTTTTACTGCAGTTTGTTTTGAATTAGGAACTATAATTATATTAGTTAAGAAAATAAACAAGCACATAGCTTGCTGTATTTTTAACAAAATCCTGTTTGATAAAGATTTAAATTGCAGTTGCGTTGTCAATATCAAGGTTTAAGGAGGAATGTCTCTGATTATCATTGCTCACAAAATGAAACACAGTAGAGTTAAAGTGCCATTTTACTCTGGTATTCTATGAAAGGAAAGACTTTTGTGGTGTTTTACATGTTCGGTATTTTACATTGTATCGCTGCGTAATCCCTTATAAAATGATATATGTAACAATTTCGCATATGAATTTTTTTTATTAATAACGACCGACCTGAATCATACCAAAAAAAGCCATGATTTATTAGTGCTATAAAAGTTGTCACTTGATTCGGAATTGTATAATCATTGGAATATATCAATGGAATAAGAGGTTGCGCCTTTTAATTTCGAATATATGTTGATTTATTGACATATCCTTGTAAACATGTGGTAGCTTTTTCCGTAATACTGACATTTAAAATAAAAGTTTTTACTATGCCTCATTCGTTTAAAATAAAAAGTTGACATCGTCCCCAATGCAGATATTGGTGAACATGTGTAATTATGTTTGCTTAAACTTATGCTCGCTTCACTTATAATTCGTATGTTTAACATTTCGTATGAGGACACTTTATGTACATTGATCATAACCATTTATTCATTAACGTTATAATTTTCCAATATATTTGTTCCATTTTTTGAAAAATAATTTGCATACTTTGTACGAATTTGACACTCGCAGGTACATGTCAGGTAGCCGACGGACCGCGGAAGTATACCTTTGGCTAGCAGACGTGTCACTGAAGCTAACGCTATATGTCCGTCTATATATAGGTATGCCGTAGTCTATACTGCCGTGTCGATTTTAACTGCAAATACTATATACATAAATAAAAAACATATTTTATTGAACAAGATATTATTTAAACTCCAAAAATTCACCTAATGATTTCTTTATTTGTAATCGGTATAAATCGGTAGATTTAGGTGCACCTTAATAAAACATAAACTGACGTTTTATGCTACAATCCTAAATATTCAAACTTATTTCACTTCTTTGACTTTTGGATAGGTACAATTTATTTAACGGGTTTTGTTAAAATGGGCTTTGTTACATTTGATCCTTTTAATTTCTGTGATATATTAGATTAATTGAAAAGGACCGAGTGGACAATTATTTCACAAATTAATGAATTCAGGTTATTAATTATTATTTTTAATATTTTATCTTCTTCTGCAATTCAATTTAAGGCTAAATGAATGGACGACGACTTGTAATAAATATATACACATACCTAGTCCGGCCATAAGTTCTGTTAGAAATGAAAATGCAATCCTTTAATCTGTTTAGTCACGATTCTATGGATTTACGCACTGTTTCCAAGGAAAATTTCGCCACTGCTAGCTCCAAAGATTTTTTAAGAGACTCAATGTCACCGTGTCGTTTAGAGCAGGCCATGTCCTCTAAAACTGACCATAATTTGAAGTCTAAAGGGTTGAGGTCTGGGCTAGATGAGGGCCAGTCTTCAGCTCTTATAAAGTCCAGAAAGTTGGTTTCAAGCCAGGCTTGGGTAGTTCGTGCCTTGTGACCAGGTGCAGAGTCCGGCTGGAAAGTCCACGGTATATTTTAAAAAGTATATTGCTGAGAGGTTTTTCATCGGTAAAGAGGATATTTCTGTTCCTTTCACCTGCGTATCGCGACAAAAGGCGTTTTGATCGATCCACTCACACACTTAATTGTAAAGATTGGTTTAGGCCATATCCTGCATATCGACGATAAGCACCGAGCTTCAGGTCTTGTTTTATAATACGCGACAGAGTCCTAGCGGGAATCTTCATTTCTTGCGATAAGATAATGCAGCAAAAATGCTGCATTATTTCATCACATGATTTGATCACTGCAATCCTATTTCCTTTAATACCCCATTCCATATTGTTATTTGATAATGAACACGAAAAAATATGTGAAATGGCGCAAAAACTAAAGAAATCTATGTCAAAAGGCTCTAAAGCGCTCAAAAAATATTTTTGTGGCACTTGACATATTTGGGTAATTTAGGGAAGGTTTTTTTGTCATACAGACAAAGATTAAACTATTTTAAAATAGCCTCACTCGTGGATCGAAGACACATGCGCGAGCTGACATTCCTCTATAAACTCGTAAATGGCATTATTGACACTCTTGACCTTCTCTCCTCCCTAGCTTTGTCTATACTATGGCAGTTACCTAGACCTTCTCGATTCCAATTAATAAGATGTAGCGTAAGTAGATCGAACTTAGGTAAAAATGCGCCTCTAAATAGAATGATTAAAGAATTATGCAAAGCATATGTGTGGTACTCTAAACTAAAACTAACTTGGACTTGGACTTTTCCAATTGTATTGATCTCTTTCTTCAAAGCATTTGCACGTTTAAAAAGTCCTTAACCTATAACTATTAAGTTTTGTTTTAGTTTTTTTAGTTGTTTGTATGCTGTCCTCACCTTTAATTGCGATGGCATTAACTACGAAACTATTCCATTGTATTTGTATTTTCTGATTGTAAAAATGTTCATTCACACCAACACAGTGTTCAATAAATAAATAAATAAAATACGTGTTCCAAATTCAATATATATATATATATATATATATATATATATATATATATATATATTACAGATTATATACTACAGATTGGTGGAAAGAGTTTTAAGTCAGCTGGTCACAATTGATCCTTGTTTCTACCAATCGGTGCGAAATGAGCCCATTGACGAGGAGCGGGGCAATCAGGATTAATCGTCTTACAACAGGGCACTCAAATATATACATAGATCCACCACCAGGTCAGATATATATATATATATAAGTTATATGTTGTATATGGTTATGACATTGTATATGCAGGAATAGGTGAGGTGACTGCGCTGATATAAATAAAAATCTTTCTTGACAATAGAATCGTTCCTGTGGACGCATTTTGTAGTTATGGAAATTTATGAGGAATATACTTTTGTTATAAAACGGATGGTCTGTTTTCATGTAAGCAATTCAAATATAAATGCAAAATGGGCAATAAAAACAAAGCTCTACAGTGAATGGCGAGAAGTTCTCACACACACTAGTATTATTTAAGATATATAGAGCACCAGGTAAAAAGTGAATATTGCCTGCTATTTATTTATTTATTTTAATAGTGGTAGAGTCACGCTGTACCTTATTTCTCGTAGCAGCATGAATAGGTTTGATCGAAAGCGGTTGGACTGCGCCCTTACATAATACCATCCTGAAATAGAAAAATTCTATCTCAGTCCTCAGGGGTGAAGCATTGGAATATTAAATCCTTGCTTAGGATGGAGATAGCCGTAGATGTTATAAGTCGAACTTATTAGGTTTCAGCGGGACTCCCGCTCGCGAGTATTTTAAGATAAAGCTGTAGAGGTCCCAGCACTACCAGTATCACACATACACAAAAAAGAATTAAGTAGGTGTGTTCTAATTTGTAATCCCAAATAAAAAATCACTGTCAAGGGGAGAGAGTTACTTTACTTAAAGTTATTTGTTTGAGTATATATAAAAAAATTGCGTCTGTGTTTTCATATAAATAGATCAAAGCCAAACTTTACGGTCTGCATATTTGCTGCACGTAGTATGTCAAAGTAAATATGCTGTATGAACAAAGGCGATTTTTGAAGTGCAATCCAAAAAGTAGTCTTTGCTCATGCACATGGAAATCGAAAACTTTGTCTTGAAGATGAAAAATAAAGATCTTCAAATTGGAATAAAAAAGTATGTTGTATTTTCATGGTATGCAGTATCGACTTATTTATATCCTGCACGATGTTTTATATACAGTGGTGGTCATATAATTATAAACACTTCTTATGTATAAAGAAAGTATAACTTCAACGTACAAATGTTCGTAAAAAATATACACATTCAATAAATAATCATGCAATAATATAACCAGTCAAATAAAAAACTCATTAAATGCATAAAATATAAAACATATCTTACTTTTAATTACAAAATGAGTCTTACACATGTAGGAGTTTATTTTTTGTTACTAGCCGCTTGGACGCCTAATTAGAAACATTTTTAAAAATCATCCATTGCTCGTGCTTTTTGAAATTAGCGAATAACATTTCTTTCTTGGTTTTTCTATTATTTTAGGGCAATTCAAAATTTTGGAATTTTATTTTGTTCAAAATGGGCAAAAATAAAAGTTGTGGTGTGTCAACTTGGCAAATAATTGTTAATTTACATATAGATCATAAGTGGGCGTACAGAAGAATAGCTGAGCATTTAAATTATTCTGTTAAGAAAGTTTTTAATTAAATAGATCATTATAATACACATGAAACTGTTGAAAATGTTCTTAGAAAGGCTCGGCCAAGAGAAACATCTCCCAGAGAATACACGAATATATATACGCTATACGTTCGTGTTGCTAAAAAAGACCCAAGTAAAGGCTCCAACCAGATTAAAAATGAAGTTTTTTCGCCTGATGACCCGAGAAACAACTCGTAAAGACTGATAGTGAGATTAGTGGAAGATAAATTGTTTGGAAGAATCTCGAAAGGTACCGCTTCTTACCAAGCAACACCGACAGAAGCGATTATAATTCGCTAAAAAATATTTTAATTGGACGGTACAAGAATGGAATGGAATTGTTTACAGGACGTCTAACATAGAGCTTTCCATCGGAATTTACCATATTTTTTTTCATTTTTGTAAAATAACACTTTTATATATAGTACTATATATATATATGTATATGTATATATATATATATATATATATATATATATATATATATATATATATACATATATTAAGTAAAAGTTGACAACTTTTAAACTTGTCATTGACAGATTACTCGAATCGACTCGAGCTCGGTTTGTCAAGTATGGTACTACCAAACTTTAAACAGACATAAAAAATAAGCATAACGTGGCAAGATTCTTTATTTACGACTAAAACTGGAACCGCGACTCAGTTCTCTGATATTATAATCACTTGGCCATCATGTTATTAGTTTATGGTTAAATATGAATCATTGGATGCCAATTTTGCAAAAAATTGGATTAATCCATCTCCATAAATATAAAAATTCATAATAATGAGCACATCATAATAACCCTTTAACTCGTATATACATTAGGCGTTTAAGAGGAAATCGGAATTTTATTGCAAGTTGATAAATAAGCGGCAATACCAAATTCGGATTGCTTATACTATAGAAACCCAGGCAACGGCACGCTGCAGCTTGACCGTGGTGACCGTAGGACCACACAGAATACCATGCTGGTATTCGATTACGATTCGAGCCGAGCTTTCATACCTACTTAAGAGGGTCCCTCGGATCGCTGCTCGCCCCCTCTGTCAACGTTGACGTTCTGCGTGCACAAGAGTCGGTGGTGCAGCGGAGTTGCAGTTGTCATTGAGCCAGCAGCGTCGTCATACTCCTTACTAGCCGGCCCCCTGCTCTCGAGTCCGTTTTGTTGAACCTGTAAAGGCATTGCGGACTTAACGCCGTAAGGCATTCTCTACCAGTCAATCCATGGCGTGGAGAGACATTGCGGTAGGTGTAGTGCCTACATTGGAAATAAGAAAACGTAAATATATATATGTATATACAAATATATATATATATATATATAAATATATATATATATATATATATTGTTGAGGATGACTATATGACATGGGCCGCAGTCAACACTAATCCTCAGGTGAACTGTGTCCGTTTGACATCCCTGATATTATGTATATAAATAAAAAAGCAGAATCACGTAAAATCAGTACAGAAACTAAAATGTCTCAGCCATAATATGGGACTACGGCATAGGTTCGCCTTATCGCTTAAGTGTAGCAAGAACATTTATGAGTTTTCTTGTGGCCGTGAACCTTGCGCGAACTCTAATGTCAATTACTTCAATATTGGTATAACAATATTATAGTTTAAGTAGCACGGGCAAGAACATGATATAATAATTGATGATAAAATAGTCTTACGTAAAAAATAATTACCAGACCAATAACGTAAAAAACCATTAATAATTTAATATTAGGCTTAATAAGGTAAATTTACTCTCGCGCCCATAATTCCTTCATCAACATAAGATGTAATTTAGTAGTAGTGGTCGTATAACTAAGACTCTTTCCACTAATGGAGGTCCAGCGCTCAAGGAAACGAAGTCGTTGGCCCGCAACTTATTGTTAAGCTTAAGTGCAGAAAATAAGAATACATTTGGCAGCGGGAGGCACGTAAATCTGTTATAAGATCCTAAGCTAATGAATTTATTAGCTTAATTTGCTTAAGACTACGAGCAATATTGATACTCCGACCCGCGGCGTATTTAATAATTACGCATGAACAATTAGCCTTTATCAATTATTATATCATTATCATTGTCAATAATTTGAAATTCTTTCTTTGGGGTCTTGTAATTGTGTCTCAGAATATCAACACTTAGCATTTTCAAAATAGAAGAACAACTTACTGTTCATTACATAGTGTAAATATGTTACAATGACCTGTTCTTCCTTGAGGTTATATATATATAAATATATATATATATATATATATATATACCTAGTCCGGCCATAAGTTCTGTTACAAATAAAAATGCTTTTTTTTTTTTTATGAAGTAATGTAATATTATTAAAATATATACCTACATATTTATTCGCATTAGTCGCAGCAAAAAATAAAAAAATATTCTATTCGAAATGGCCACCTTTGTATTTTATACAGGCCTCTTAATCTGTTTGGCCACGAATCTATGGATTTACGCAGTTTCCAAGGGAAATTTCACCACTGCTTGCTCCAAAGATTTTTTAAGAGACTCAATGTCACTGTGCCGTTTAGAGCAGGCCATGTCCTCTAAAACTGACCATAATTTGAAACCTAAAGGGTTGAATCTGGGCTAAATGAGGGCCAGACTTCAGCTCTTATAAAGTCCGGAACGCTGGTTTCAAGCCAGGCTTAGTAGTTCGTGCCTTGTGAGCAGGTCCAGAATCCTGCTGGAAAGTCCATAGTATATTTTTAAAAAGTGTATTGCTGAGAGGTTTCTCAACATGATCCAAGACTGTATCTTGATACACTTTGGCTGAATTTTTCACTTCTTTTTACAAAAATGTAGTTTTGTGTCTCCTTGATAAGACACGCCCCACCAAACCATCACTGACGCAGGATGATGACCACGTTATACCTTTTCGACCACTTGAGCAGCTTCGTTAGAACTGTGAGCGTACACTTTATCATTTTGCTTATTGTAGTGTTCTTCAATCTTGATTTTTTTTAATCGGTAAAGGGGTACCTGCGTATCGCGACAGAAGGCGTATTGCTCGATCCATTCTCTTTAATTATAAAGATTGATTTAGAGCATATCGATGATAAGCACCGAGCTTCAGGTCTTGTTTTATAATACGCGACAGAGCCCTAGCGGGAATTTTCATTTCTCTCGATAAGATTTTTTGGTGGGGACTAATGGGGACGTTCGACGAATTCTGGCTTTAACAGCATTAACAGACTTTGTAGTTCTAATACACGCGGCCGCCCCGATCTTTTCTGGTCTTGGACATAGGAAGTGTTGTTGTATCTGTTGATAGTACGATATACGAACATACGTGTACGCCTACTTTTGAAGTGTCTGGAATATGACCGACGGCTCCATACCCACTTTGTGCAAGGCGATCACTGCAATCATATTTTCTTTAACACCCCATTGTAATTTGATAATGAACACGGAAAAATATGTGAAATGGCGCAAAATCGAAATAAGTTTATAAAATAATATACGTGTTCCAAATTCAAAATAATTAAAAAGTTGAATAAAAGAATAGTTATATATATATACTCTGTTGGTGGAAGGTTATCATCGTAGTAACAATAACACATATGTCATTTATTTTTGCAATTAACTTAAAAGAAAGCGTACTAAGTTGATTTTACTTTATGGACAAGGTCTTTTTCTTCATTGTCTTTTTTTAGTTTTACACCTACTTCATTTCAGTTCTGCATTATCCTAAAGTTAACAGGTATAGTGTAAGGTATTAAGTACGTTTACCTACACAACACAGTCTAGAAACGAGACTGTACGACGCTGCCGGACTTCAAACGCTTTTGAAATATTTTTAAAAATATATTAGATACTCTTCTATGCATCAGCACTTAACTGATATTGTATTTGATTTGTTAATGTACTGTGAAATTTAAGGCGAGCGCCAGGACTTTGACCTTCGCGTACCGCCTTAGGTTGTGATAATCCACTAATTTTCTAACACTTTTCTAAAGTTGTATAAAAAAAAGTAATTTCTAGGACATTAGGGTTTATTAAAGTACTCAAATGTGAAATAATCTCTAATGTTATAACAACTTTCAACAGTTAACACTGTCAGTTGAAAATTCCTACTGTTATATCACATGTCGGAGTTGTAGTAAAATGAACAGATGTGACTTTAACATAGACCGATTGTACTCTCCATAATTCATCATGAGGTGATATATTATCAACATCAACATTTCAGCCCATTAAACAAAGTATGCTTAGCTTATATAGTTGATGTTTCAATACTAATAAATAAAAATGAACACTTTAAAATTATCACTGTTTACTCATAAAAATACGTTACCAACGAAAAAATGTTTAGAATCTTCACATGGCATTTTGAACTTTAAAAAAGGCAAAATGTATTAATGTAAAATGTACAAAAAGTACAGTACACATTATCTTATTATCTTTATCAACTTTAGTCCGTCGAAATATGAGACAAAGCCGTCTGTTCTATATAACAATATAATATGTACGTAATTTAACGTGATGCTCCTCTGTAGACTGATTGATTATAATTAAATGAAAAAAACCTAATTTAGTCGTAAAAAATTTACATTTCGTTTGCTTAAGGTCTTTACTTTGCCTCAATTTAGTAATTAGTTTACTTTGAATGGAGAAGAAATGGCGAAAGAATTCCCGTAGGTATGCTCGCGTTTTAATATTATTTAATACTTATCTCCTACATATCTCCTTGGTACAGTCAAATACTGCACATATCATGAACTTTTGCTATATATTCTAGAAAAAACTACTAAATTATACACTGAGAAAACTTATCTTAACCTTAGAAGACTTCACGTGATATTCCGTCTCTACAAATACATTGTTTTGAAATATTGTTCTTTGGGCAAACTGATATATCTACGAAGTTTATTATCACGGTATATAGCCTATCGTCAACATTGTAACATGTTTATTAGATTATTAAAGTATTGATCTTTTATATTTAAGTATTACTAAGATTAATAAAGTTTCACTTTTTATGATTTTATAATGTAAAGATTATCTAAATAATTTCGATCTATTAAAATAGATCGAAGTTGGCTGTAACTTTTGGTTGTTTTATATTTACGATTGTAAAAATATTTTAATCTTTGGATATGCAAGAAGCGTCGCACTCTAAGCATCAAGGAGATCCGCTGCCTAGCAAAATACTCGTATCTCATTAACAGATATTAGTAATACCTTTGCACTAGATACTTCAACCTTTTGCGACATATTGTAATGTATAGGGTACACAACTAGCATATCATTGCAAGTTGAATATAAATGTTCATATTCTATTCTATTCTATTCTATTCTATTCAATAGTAAATGAATGCATGAACATAATTTAATCTCCACTTAATGACACCAAAAGTTATTTGTTGCCAGCGTCCCTATTTTGCATAAGAACGAGGTTGCTCTTTATAGGCGAAGTGCTGGTAGAAATTGTCGTTTTTTGCATTATAATATGGACATTAAGAAATTAAGCTAAATAATGACCACAGCACAGAATCAAGGCAAATTTATGTAAAGTATTTTATTGATTAAAATGAATTTATTTTGTTAATTTTTAATATCAATCAAACTTTTGAACAATATGGAAATTTGATTCATACAAGTAATTGTTACCTGTTGCGCTAAGAAATAAATTATATATAAAAATATAAATGTAATACTGGTAGTATATATGTGTATATAAATGTATAGAATTTATAAATATGCACTAATGGATTTTATAGTTAACATTACAGTAAACGTAAATAAATTAATTAAAAATGTAATGACGGAAATAAAAAAATAACCTAACAGAAAAGAAAAAGAAACTTTCTTTGTTTATCTATGTGAGATGATGATATATGATTAATACATATTGCACATGCATACAAAATACAATACGATATTAATATATAAGCTTTTAAATTTTAGAGCGTGACACAATTTAATATTTTAAATATTTTACACTTCTTTAGTGGTTTTGTTTTGGTAGTTAATAGATTGAAACTTCACAGTCGAGTTTGAGTACATTTCCATATGTAACGTTTAGTGAAACGTCTCTAACGCAAATAGGGTTGAAAATATGTACTTGGCTGGAGAGAGAAAAGGAGAGAAATATGCTGGACTTTCGCGTAAAATATTTTGAAAGTCATGTGTGCACCAAATTCCCCAATATTTTTTTTTCTCTTTCCTTTTTTTTACTATAGTATTACTTTCCAATAGAAGTGATGATGTACACATCGATTTGAATGTCAATGTACTTTCTTTATTTTTTTCTGATAATCAATTTAATCAGTGAAACAATAACGTTATAGAGCAGTTTGTGTGACACATTTAGAATTAAAAATTATTCATTATTTAGTCAGTTTACTTAGGTACAAAAGTTTTAAATTGATTCTATAGTGCTTTTTCAAAAACACGTGTTCTTGGGTCGGTTGTCAGCTGAGAAATTCATTAAAGTGTCCTTTTAGAACGTCGTTAATAACATGTTTTTAATAACACATTGTCGGCCGAACCTTTCAGTTTTAAAATATGAACAGGTTGTCTTTTAGTATCATGCTAACGTGAATGTTATAATTTTGTAACGGAAACTACAAATAAACATGTAAAATTTCATAACGGTTTTTCCCATATTTATTATTTATTACGTAGAATGTGTGTTGTTTTAAAATGTTAAGTATCTTACGTTTGACATTAACAGCTACAACATACAGGCTAAAATATTATATCACTTGAGAAACAAAACAGTAATACATTTCGATTAAAGTTTCCTGTGAAAAAAAGCGAAAGTCTACAAGTGATATATGCCAGAGATTATAACAATGCTATAACGTAGCTTTTCCGTAGTTACGTAGCACGTAGCCCGTAGTAACTATTCACAATAATCCTTGAAGTCTAAGCAAATTACTGTAAAAAAATGTTTATTATAAACAAGGGCAGCAGATGATGAGACATTCCATCTAAGCTCTCGGGCCTAACATCCTACGTCCTGCCTATAAAGAATTACCAGCGTATAATATCAGGTTATTGCTGCTATGTTCTGGTGCGTAAAAGAAACCCGGAGCCGGTAAGCTGGAATTCTGGTATTCGGGTATCTCACATCATTTTTTACCTATTAAAAGTACGCCTACGTACTTTTTAATAGGTAAAAAATGTCCTTAATCTATTTCACTTGCTGGAATGCGGCTGATGACATCCCCATCAAAATTAATGATCTTTATTCATTGTACTTTCTGAGAACTATGACTACAACCACCCATTCCGGGTTGCTAAGTATAATTCTTAATAAAAAAATGAGAATTTGTATGAAACTTCATATTTCTTCTTAAAATTGACTTCTTCGTGAAAATCCACAAACATTCTTGGTGAATGGTGAACCGACCCTTAATATATTCGTATCCATGTTTATTCCTTTCTACTCTTAAGATCTAAAACACTGTATTGGCATAATTAAAAAGTAGCAGGGCCGTACCGACTTTGATTCATAACAAATAAACTTAGCCACATAAAATCTTATTTTAATTATGAAGGCAATAAAATCTTAATTCTTTTTTATTTGTCAAGGACATCTGTATAAAATTACTTTTGCAGACATGTGCACCGTCATATCTTAATCTTATAATTTTATAAACTGTGGTAAGTTCATTAAACTTGTCAAAATCATCGCTTCCCCACTATTCGGTCGGGATAATTGGTTTAATGAACCAACGTTGTATTTTGTGAGATTTACCTTATTAGACTTCATTAGGGTTCCGCATATCCGATAAATAAACCTTATGGGATTACTCTTGTGTCCGCCCGCTTCCCGAATCTGTTCCTAGTATATACAAGAGATCTAATAACAGAGGCACAGCGTAAATAAACAAGTTGTGTAGGGGTTAATTTTTAAGGACAAATTAAAAAATTAAGCAATCATCATTAGATTATCATACATTATTCTAAATAAAGTAGTAAACATATACATATATGAGATCGCCGACATTAAATTTTTCTATTCGGTCAGAAATTAGACTTCATGATAAGTAAGTAAGGGGTTGTAAACTCTTTTTGTGGCGTAATCTTAAACAAATTTAACATATCGTATCGTATGTAATGAACAGAAATTAATTTAATTTTTACTGCAGTTTGTTTTGAATTAGGAACTATAATTATATTAGTTAAGAAAATAAACAAGCACATAGCTTGCTGTATTTTTAACAAAATCCTGTTTGATAAAGATTTAAATTGCAGTTGCGTTGTCAATATCAAGGTTTAAGGAGGAATGTCTCTGATTATCATTGCTCACAAAATGAAACACAGTAGAGTTAAAGTGCCATTTTACTCTGGTATTCTATGAAAGGAAAGACTTTTGTGGTGTTTTACATGTTCGGTATTTTACATTGTATCGCTGCGTAATCCCTTATAAAATGATATATGTAACAATTTCGCATATGAATTTTTTATTAATAACGACCGACCTGAATCATACCAAAAAGCCATGATTTATTAGTGCTATAAAAGTTGTCACTTGATTCGGAATTGTATAATCATTGGAATATATCAATGGAATAAGAGGTTGCGCCTTTTAATTTCGAATATATGTTGATTTATTGACATATCCTTGTAAACATGTGGTAGCTTTTTCCGTAATACTGACATTTAAAATAAAAGTTTTTACTATGCCTCATTCGTTTAAAATAAAAAGTTGACATCGTCCCCAATGCAGATATTGGTGAACATGTGTAATTATGTTTGCTTAAACTTATGCTCGCTTCACTTATAATTCGTATGTTTAACATTTCGTATGAGGACACTTTATGTACATTGATCATAACCATTTATTCATTAACGTTATAATTTTCCAATATATTTGTTCCATTTTTTGAAAAATAATTTGCATACTTTGTACGAATTTGACACTCGCAGGTACATGTCAGGTAGCCGACGGACCGCGGAAGTATACCTTTGGCTAGCAGACGTGTCACTGAAGCTAACGCTATATGTCCGTCTATATATAGGTATGCCGTAGTCTATACTGCCGTGTCGATTTTAACTGCAAATACTATATACATAAATAAAAAACATATTTTATTGAACAAGATATTATTTAAACTCCAAAAATTCACCTAATGATTTCTTTATTTGTAATCGGTATAAATCGGTAGATTTAGGTGCACCTTAATAAAACATAAACTGACGTTTTATGCTACAATCCTAAATATTCAAACTTATTTCACTTCTTTGACTTTTGGATAGGTACAATTTATTTAACGGGTTTTGTTAAAATGGGCTTTGTTACATTTGATCCTTTTAATTTCTGTGATATATTAGATTAATTGAAAAGGACCGAGTGGACAATTATTTCACAAATTAATGAATTCAGGTTATTAATTATTATTTTTAATATTTTATCTTCTTCTGCAATTCAATTTAAGGCTAAATGAATGGACGACGACTTGTAATAAATATATACACATACCTAGTCCGGCCATAAGTTCTGTTAGAAATGAAAATGCAATCCTTTAATCTGTTTAGTCACGATTCTATGGATTTACGCACTGTTTCCAAGGAAAATTTCGCCACTGCTAGCTCCAAAGATTTTTTAAGAGACTCAATGTCACCGTGTCGTTTAGAGCAGGCCATGTCCTCTAAAACTGACCATAATTTGAAGTCTAAAGGGTTGAGGTCTGGGCTAGATGAGGGCCAGTCTTCAGCTCTTATAAAGTCCAGAAAGTTGGTTTCAAGCCAGGCTTGGGTAGTTCGTGCCTTGTGACCAGGTGCAGAGTCCGGCTGGAAAGTCCACGGTATATTTTTAAAAAGTATATTGCTGAGAGGTTTTTTCATCGGTAAAGAGGATATTTCTGTTCCTTTCACCTGCGTATCGCGACAAAAGGCGTTTTGATCGATCCACTCACACACTTAATTGTAAAGATTGGTTTAGGCCATATCCTGCATATCGACGATAAGCACTGAGCTTCAGGTCTTGTTTTATAATACGCGACAGAGTCCTAGCGGGAATCTTCATTTCTTGCGATAAGATAATGCAGCAAAAATGCTGCATTATTTCATCACATGATTTGATCACTGCAATCCTATTTCCTTTAATACCCCATTCCATATTGTTATTTGATAATGAACACGAAAAAATATGTGAAATGGCGCAAAAACTAAAGAAATCTATGTCAAAAGGCTCTAAAGCGCTCAAAAAATATTTTTGTGGCACTTGACATATTTGGGTAATTTAGGGAAGGTTTTTTTGTCATACAGACAAAGATTAAACTATTTTAAAATAGCCTCACTCGTGGATCGAAGACACATGCGCGAGCTGACATTCCTCTATAAACTCGTAAATGGCATTATTGACACTCTTGACCTTCTCTCCTCCCTAGCTTTGTCTATACTATGGCAGTTACCTAGACCTTCTCGATTCCAATTAATAAGATGTAGCGTAAGTAGATCGAACTTAGGTAAAAATGCGCCTCTAAATAGAATGATTAAAGAATTATGCAAAGCATATGTGTGGTACTCTAAACTAAAACTAACTTGGACTTGGACTTTTCCAATTGTATTGATCTCTTTCTTCAAAGCATTTGCACGTTTAAAAAGTCTTTAACCTATAACTATTAAGTTTTTGTTTTAGTTTTTTTTAGTTGTTTGTATGCTGTCCTCACCTTTAATTGCGATGGCATTAACTACGAAACTATTCCATTGTATTTGTATTTTCTGATTGTAAAAATGTTCATTCACACCAACACAGTGTTCAATAAATAAATAAATAAAATACGTGTTCCAAATTCAATATATATATATATATATATATATATATATATATATATATTACAGATTATATACTACAGATTGGTGGAAAGAGTTTTAAGTCAGCTGGTCACAATTGATCCTTGTTTCTACCAATCGGTGCGAAATGAGCCCATTGACGAGGGCAGGGCAATCAGGATTAATCGTCTTACAACAGGGCACTCAAATATATACATAGATCCACCACCAGGTCAGATATATATATATATATAAGTTATATGTTGTATATGGTTATGACATTGTATATGCAGGAATAGGTGAGGTGACTGCGCTGATATAAATAAAAATCTTTCTTGACAATAGAATCGTTCCTGTGGACGCATTTTGTAGTTATGGAAATTTATGAGGAATATACTTTTGTTATAAAACGGATGGTCTGTTTTCATGTAAGCAATTCCAAATATAAATGCAAAAATGGGCAATAAAAACAAAGCTCTACAGTGAATGGCGAGAAGTTCTCACACACACTAGTATTATTTAAGATATATAGAGCACCAGGTAAAAAGTGAATATTGCCTGCTATTTATTTATTTATTTTAATAGTGGTAGAGTCACGCTGTACCTTATTTCTCGTAGCAGCATGAATAGGTTTGATCGAAAGCGGTTGGACTGCGCCCTTACATAATACCATCCTGAAATAGAAAAATTCTATCTCAGTCCTCAGGGGTGAAGCATTGGAATATTAAATCCTTGCTTAGGATGGAGATAGCCGTAGATGTTATAAGTCGAACTTATTAGGTTTCAGCGGGACTCCCGCTCGCGAGTATTTTAAGATAAAGCTGTAGAGGTCCCAGCACTACCAGTATCACACATACACAAAAAAGAATTAAGTAGGTGTGTTCTAATTTGTAATCCCAAATAAAAAATCACTGTCAAGGGGAGAGAGTTACTTTACTTAAAGTTATTTGTTTGAGTATATATAAAAAAATTGCGTCTGTGTTTTCATATAAATAGATCAAAGCCAAACTTTACGGTCTGCATATTTGCTGCACGTAGTATGTCAAAGTAAATATGCTGTATGAACAAAGGCGATTTTTGAAGTGCAATCCAAAAAGTAGTCTTTGCTCATGCACATGGAAATCGAAAACTTTGTCTTGAAGATGAAAAATAAAGATCTTCAAATTGGAATAAAAAAGTATGTTGTATTTTCATGGTATGCAGTATCGACTTATTTATATCCTGCACGATGTTTTATATACAGTGGTGGTCATATAATTATAAACACTTCTTATGTATAAAGAAAGTATAACTTCAACGTACAAATGTTCGTAAAAAATATACACATTCAATAAATAATCATGCAATAATATAACCAGTCAAATAAAAAACTCATTAAATGCATAAAATATAAAACATATCTTACTTTTAATTACAAAATGAGTCTTACACATGTAGGAGTTTATTTTTTGTTACTAGCCGCTTGGACGCCTAATTAGAAACATTTTTAAAAATCATCCATTGCTCGTGCTTTTTTTGAAATTAGCGAATAACATTTCTTTCTTGGTTTTTTCTATTATTTTAGGGGCAATTCAAAATTTTGGAATTTTATTTTGTTCAAAATGGGCAAAAATAAAAGTTGTGGTGTGTCAACTTGGCAAATAATTGTTAATTTACATATAGATCATAAGTGGGCGTACAGAAGAATAGCTGAGCATTTAAATTATTCTGTTAAGAAAGTTTTTAATTAAATAGATCATTATAATACACATGAAACTGTTGAAAATGTTCTTAGAAAGGCTCGGCCAAGAGAAACATCTCCCAGAGAATACACGAATATATATACGCTATACGTTCGTGTTGCTAAAAAAGACCCAAGTAAAGGCTCCAACCAGATTAAAAATGAAGTTTTTTCGCCTGATGACCCGAGAAACAACTCGTAAAGACTGATAGTGAGATTAGTGGAAGATAAATTGTTTGGAAGAATCTCGAAAGGTACCGCTTCTTACCAAGCAACACCGACGATACTATATGATACAGACTACGCGCTAGAAAAAAGCAATAATAATAATAGAAGTCACTTTAGAAGTCACGATAGGTAACAGCTATGTTTGACCCACCTCAAGCTATCAAACTTACAACCAACACAAGTCAGGAATAACGGATGGCATCTAAGATACGCGATGGAGTCGCACTCTAAGCATCAAGGAGATCCGCTGCCTAGCAAAATACTCGTATCTCATTAACAGATATTAGTAATACCTTTGCACTAGATACTTCAACC
Source organism: Teinopalpus imperialis (assembly GCA_029286865.1). Taxonomy (NCBI): domain Eukaryota; kingdom Metazoa; phylum Arthropoda; class Insecta; order Lepidoptera; family Papilionidae; genus Teinopalpus; species Teinopalpus imperialis. Next base: position 406,688 of record JAGSMU010000026.1, on the reverse strand, counting down.
TTTTGCGACATATTGTAATGTATAGGGTACACAACTAGCATATCATTGCAAGTTGAATATAAATGTTCATATTCTATTCTATTCTATTCTATTCTATTCAATAGTAAATGAATGCATGAACATAATTTAATCTCCACTTAATGACACCAAAAGTTATTTGTTGCCAGCGTCCCTATTTTGCATAAGAACGAGGTTGCTCTTTATAGGCGAAGTGCTGGTAGAAATTGTCGTTTTTTGCATTATAATATGGACATTAAGAAATTAAGCTAAATAATGACCACAGCACAGAATCAAGGCAAATTTATGTAAAGTATTTTATTGATTAAAATGAATTTATTTTGTTAATTTTAATATCAATCAAACTTTTGAACAATATGGAAATTTGATTCATACAAGTAATTGTTACCTGTTGCGCTAAGAAATAAATTATATATAAAAATATAAATGTAATACTGGTAGTATATATGTGTATATAAATGTATAGAATTTATAAATATGCACTAATGGATTTTATAGTTAACATTACAGTAAACGTAAATAAATTAATTAAAAATGTAATGACGGAAATAAAAAAATAACCTAACAGAAAAGAAAAAGAAACTTTCTTTGTTTATCTATGTGAGATGATGATATATGATTAATACATATTGCACATGCATACAAAATACAATACGATATTAATATATAAGCTTTTTAAATTTTAGAGCGTGACACAATTTAATATTTTAAATATTTTACACTTCTTTAGTGGTTTTGTTTTGGTAGTTAATAGATTGAAACTTCACAGTCGAGTTTGAGTACATTTCCATATGTAACGTTTAGTGAAACGTCTCTAACGCAAATAGGGTTGAAAATATGTACTTGGCTGGAGAGAGAAAAGGAGAGAAATATGCTGGACTTTCGCGTAAAATATTTTGAAAGTCATGTGTGCACCAAATTCCCCAATATTTTTTTTTCTCTTTCCTTTTTTTTACTATAGTATTACTTTCCAATAGAAGTGATGATGTACACATCGATTTGAATGTCAATGTACTTTCTTTATTTTTTTCTGATAATCAATTTAATCAGTGAAACAATAACGTTATAGAGCAGTTTGTGTGACACATTTAGAATTAAAAATTATTCATTATTTAGTCAGTTTACTTAGGTACAAAAGTTTTAAATTGATTCTATAGTGCTTTTTCAAAAACACGTGTTCTTGGGTCGGTTGTCAGCTGAGAAATTCATTAAAGTGTCCTTTTAGAACGTCGTTAATAACATGTTTTTAATAACACATTGTCGGCCGAACCTGTCTAATTAGATAAAGCTGTAGAGGCCTCTGGACCAACAGCATATTATTGTATTAAAGACTTAAAAGGTTTACCGACTCTTTTTGTTAAAATCAAACTGAGAAAGTAGTATTCTACAAGTGTGTAAATGAGTAACTTTCAAAATAAATAAAAAATGCTCTAGGAAATGATTATAAAATTGCCATTATTCTTTCCTTCTATAATTAAACAAAACCAGTGGACGAAATCCGCTGTGAAAAAAAGCGAAAGTCTACAAGTGATATATGCCAGAGATTATAACAATGCTATAACGTAGCTTTTCCGTAGTTACGTAGCACGTAGCCCGTAGTAACTATTCACAATAATCCTTGAAGTCTAAGCAAATTACTGTAAAAAAATGTTTATTATAAACAAGGGCAGCAGATGATGAGACATTCCATCTAAGCTCTCGGGCCTAACATCCTACGTCCTGCCTATAAAGAATTACCAGCGTATAATATCAGGTTATTGCTGCTATGTTCTGGTGCGTAAAAGAAACCCGGAGCCGGTAAGCTGGAATTCTGGTATTCGGGTATCTCACATCATTTTTTTACCTATTAAAAAAGTACGCCTACGTACTTTTTTAATAGGTAAAAAAATGTCCTTAATCTATTTCACTTGCTGGAATGCGGCTGATGACATCCCCATCAAAAATTAATGATCTTTATTCATTGTACTTTCTGAGAACTATGACTACAACCACCCATTCCGGGTTGCTAAGTATAATTCTTAATAAAAAAAAATGAGAATTTGTATGAAACTTCATATTTCTTCTTAAAAATTGACTTCTTCGTGAAAATCCACAAACATTCTTGGTGAATGGTGAACCGACCCTTAATATATTCGTATCCATGTTTATTCCTTTCTACTCTTAAGATCTAAAACACTGTATTGGCATAATTAAAAAGTAGCAGGGCCGTACCGACTTTGATTCATAACAAATAAACTTAGCCACATAAAATCTTATTTTAATTATGAAGGCAATAAAATCTTAATTCTTTTTTATTTGTCAAGGACATCTGTATAAAATTACTTTTGCAGACATGTGCACCGTCATATCTTAATCTTATAATTTTATAAACTGTGGTAAGTTCATTAAACTTGTCAAAATCATCGCTTCCCACTATTCGGTCGGGATAATTGGTTTAATGAACCAACGTTGTATTTTGTGAGATTTACCTTATTAGACTTCATTAGGGTTCCGCATATCCGATAAATAAACCTTATGGGATTACTCTTGTGTCCGCCCGCTTCCCGAATCTGTTCCTAGTATATACAAGAGATCTAATAACAGAGGCACAGCGTAAATAAACAAGTTGTGTAGGGGTTAATTTTTAAGGACAAATTAAAAAATTAAGCAATCATCATTAGATTATCATACATTATTCTAAATAAAGTAGTAAACATATACATATATGAGATCGCCGACATTAAATTTTTCTATTCGGTCAGAAATTAGACTTCATGATAAGTAAGTAAGGGTTGTAAACTCTTTTGTGGCGTAATCTTAAACAAATTTAACATATCGTATCGTATGTAATGAACAGAAATTAATTTAATTTTTACTGCAGTTTGTTTTGAATTAGGAACTATAATTATATTAGTTAAGAAAATAAACAAGCACATAGCTTGCTGTATTTTTAACAAAATCCTGTTTGATAAAGATTTAAATTGCAGTTGCGTTGTCAATATCAAGGTTTAAGGAGGAATGTCTCTGATTATCATTGCTCACAAAATGAAACACAGTAGAGTTAAAGTGCCATTTTACTCTGGTATTCTATGAAAGGAAAGACTTTTGTGGTGTTTTACATGTTCGGTATTTTACATTGTATCGCTGCGTAATCCCTTATAAAATGATATATGTAACAATTTCGCATATGAATTTTTTATTAATAACGACCGACCTGAATCATACCAAAAAGCCATGATTTATTAGTGCTATAAAAGTTGTCACTTGATTCGAATTGTATAATCATTGGAATATATCAATGGAATAAGAGGTTGCGCCTTTTAATTTCGAATATATGTTGATTTATTGACATATCCTTGTAAACATGTGGTAGCTTTTTCCGTAATACTGACATTTAAAATAAAAGTTTTTACTATGCCTCATTCGTTTAAAATAAAAAGTTGACATCGTCCCCAATGCAGATATTGGTGAACATGTGTAATTATGTTTGCTTAAACTTATGCTCGCTTCACTTATAATTCGTATGTTTAACATTTCGTATGAGGACACTTTATGTACATTGATCATAACCATTTATTCATTAACGTTATAATTTTCCAATATATTTGTTCCATTTTTTTTGAAAAATAATTTGCATACTTTGTACGAATTTGACACTCGCAGGTACATGTCAGGTAGCCGACGGACCGCGGAAGTATACCTTTGGCTAGCAGACGTGTCACTGAAGCTAACGCTATATGTCCGTCTATATATAGGTATGCCGTAGTCTATACTGCCGTGTCGATTTTAACTGCAAATACTATATACATAAATAAAAAACATATTTTATTGAACAAGATATTATTTAAACTCCAAAAATTCACCTAATGATTTCTTTATTTGTAATCGGTATAAATCGGTAGATTTAGGTGCACCTTAATAAAACATAAACTGACGTTTTATGCTACAATCCTAAATATTCAAACTTATTTCACTTCTTTGACTTTTGGATAGGTACAATTTATTTAACGGGTTTTGTTAAAATGGGCTTTGTTACATTTGATCCTTTTAATTTCTGTGATATATTAGATTAATTGAAAAGGACCGAGTGGACAATTATTTCACAAATTAATGAATTCAGGTTATTAATTATTATTTTTAATATTTTATCTTCTTCTGCAATTCAATTTAAGGCTAAATGAATGGACGACGACTTGTAATAAATATATACACATACCTAGTCCGGCCATAAGTTCTGTTAGAAATGAAAATGCAATCCTTTAATCTGTTTAGTCACGATTCTATGGATTTACGCACTGTTTCCAAGGAAAATTTCGCCACTGCTAGCTCCAAAGATTTTTTTAAGAGACTCAATGTCACCGTGTCGTTTAGAGCAGGCCATGTCCTCTAAAACTGACCATAATTTGAAGTCTAAAGGGTTGAGGTCTGGGCTAGATGAGGGCCAGTCTTCAGCTCTTATAAAGTCCAGAAAGTTGGTTTCAAGCCAGGCTTGGGTAGTTCGTGCCTTGTGACCAGGTGCAGAGTCCGGCTGGAAAGTCCACGGTATATTTTTAAAAAGTATATTGCTGAGAGGTTTTTTCATCGGTAAAGAGGATATTTCTGTTCCTTTCACCTGCGTATCGCGACAAAAGGCGTTTTGATCGATCCACTCACACACTTAATTGTAAAGATTGGTTTAGGCCATATCCTGCATATCGACGATAAGCACTGAGCTTCAGGTCTTGTTTTATAATACGCGACAGAGTCCTAGCGGGAATCTTCATTTCTTGCGATAAGATAATGCAGCAAAAATGCTGCATTATTTCATCACATGATTTGATCACTGCAATCCTATTTCCTTTAATACCCCATTCCATATTGTTATTTGATAATGAACACGAAAAATATGTGAAATGGCGCAAAAACTAAAGAAATCTATGTCAAAGGCTCTAAAGCGCTCAAAAATATTTTTGTGGCACTTGACATATTTGGGTAATTTAGGGAAGGTTTTTGTCATACAGACAAAGATTAAACTATTTTAAAATAGCCTCACTCGTGGATCGAAGACACATGCGCGAGCTGACATTCCTCTATAAACTCGTAAATGGCATTATTGACACTCTTGACCTTCTCTCCTCCCTAGCTTTGTCTATACTATGGCAGTTACCTAGACCTTCTCGATTCCAATTAATAAGATGTAGCGTAAGTAGATCGAACTTAGGTAAAATGCGCCTCTAAATAGAATGATTAAAGAATTATGCAAAGCATATGTGTGGTACTCTAAACTAAAACTAACTTGGACTTGGACTTTTCCAATTGTATTGATCTCTTTCTTCAAAGCATTTGCACGTTTAAAAAGTCTTTAACCTATAACTATTAAGTTTTTGTTTTAGTTTTTTTTAGTTGTTTGTATGCTGTCCTCACCTTTAATTGCGATGGCATTAACTACGAAACTATTCCATTGTATTTGTATTTTCTGATTGTAAAAATGTTCATTCACACCAACACAGTGTTCAATAAATAAATAAATAAAATACGTGTTCCAAATTCAATATATATATATATATATATATATATATATATATATATATATATATTACAGATTATATACTACAGATTGGTGGAAAGAGTTTTAAGTCAGCTGGTCACAATTGATCCTTGTTTCTACCAATCGGTGCGAAATGAGCCCATTGACGAGGAGCGGGGCAATCAGGATTAATCGTCTTACAACAGGGCACTCAAATATATACATAGATCCACCACCAGGTCAGATATATATATATATATAAGTTATATGTTGTATATGGTTATGACATTGTATATGCAGGAATAGGTGAGGTGACTGCGCTGATATAAATAAAAATCTTTCTTGACAATAGAATCGTTCCTGTGGACGCATTTTGTAGTTATGGAAATTTATGAGGAATATACTTTTGTTATAAAACGGATGGTCTGTTTTCATGTAAGCAATTCCAAATATAAATGCAAAAATGGGCAATAAAAACAAAGCTCTACAGTGAATGGCGAGAAGTTCTCACACACACTAGTATTATTTAAGATATATAGAGCACCAGGTAAAAAGTGAATATTGCCTGCTATTTATTTATTTATTTTAATAGTGGTAGAGTCACGCTGTACCTTATTTCTCGTAGCAGCATGAATAGGTTTGATCGAAAGCGGTTGGACTGCGCCCTTACATAATACCATCCTGAAATAGAAAAATTCTATCTCAGTCCTCAGGGGTGAAGCATTGGAATATTAAATCCTTGCTTAGGATGGAGATAGCCGTAGATGTTATAAGTCGAACTTATTAGGTTTCAGCGGGACTCCCGCTCGCGAGTATTTTAAGATAAAGCTGTAGAGGTCCCAGCACTACCAGTATCACACATACACAAAAAGAATTAAGTAGGTGTGTTCTAATTTGTAATCCCAAATAAAAATCACTGTCAAGGGGAGAGAGTTACTTTACTTAAAGTTATTTGTTTGAGTATATATAAAAAATTGCGTCTGTGTTTTCATATAAATAGATCAAAGCCAAACTTTACGGTCTGCATATTTGCTGCACGTAGTATGTCAAAGTAAATATGCTGTATGAACAAAGGCGATTTTTGAAGTGCAATCAAAAGTAGTCTTTGCTCATGCACATGGAAATCGAAAACTTTGTCTTGAAGATGAAAAATAAAGATCTTCAAATTGGATTAAAAAAGTATGTTGTATTTTCATGGTATGCAGTATCGACTTATTCATATCCTGCACGATGTTTTATATACAGTGGTGGTCATATAATTAGACACTTCTTATGTATAAAGAAAGTATAACTTCAACGTACAAATGTTCGTAAAAAATATACACATTCAATAAATAATCATGCAATAATATAACCACTCAAATAAAAAACTCATTAAATGCATAAAATATAAAACATATCTTACTTTTAATTACAAAATGAGTCTTACACATGTAGGAGTTTATTTTTTGTTACTGGCCGCTTGGACGCCTAATTAGAAACATTTTAAAAATCATCCATTGCTCGTGCTTTTTGAAATTAGCGAATAACATTTCTTTCTTGGTTTTTCTATTATTTTAGGGGCAATTCAAAATTTTGGAATTTTATTTTGTTCAAAATGGGCAAAAATAAAAGTTGTGGTGTGTCAACTTGGCAAATAATTGTTAATTTACATATAGATCATAAGTGGGCGTACAGAAGAATAGCTGAGCATTTAAATTATTCTGTTAAGAAAGTTTTTAATTAAATAGATCATTATAATACACATGAAACTGTTGAAAATGTTCTTAGAAAGGCTCGGCCAAGAGAAACATCTCCCAGAGAATACACGAATATATATACGCTATACGTTCGTGTTGCTAAAAAAGACCCAAGTAAAGGCTCCAACCAGATTAAAAATGAAGTTTTTTCGCCTGATGACCCGAGAAACAACTCGTAAAGACTGATAGTGAGATTAGTGGAAGATAAATTGTTTGGAAGAATCTCGAAAGGTACCGCTTCTTACCAAGCAACACCGACGATACTATATGATACAGACTACGCGCTAGAAAAAAGCAATAATAATAATAGAAGTCACTTTAGAAGTCACGATAGGTAACAGCTATGTTTGACCCACCTCAAGCTATCAAACTTACAACCAACACAAGTCAGGAATAACGGATGGCATCTAAGATACGCGATGGAGTTAATAGATGTTTGTTTGAATGCTTATGATACGCTCGCCCTAATTTAAGTTTTATTGGTCACACCTTACAAGAAGGAATACGAAGGGTGGACTTAATGCCTTAAGGCATTCACTACCAGACCACTCGAGGCGTGGAGATATATTGTGGTAGGTGTAGTGCATATATTGTAAAAAAGAAGAAAAAAAAATAACTAAAAAATTATATTATAGTAATGAATTGGAAATAATTCTACTAATAAAAAAACAAAATGATCATGGCCATCACTCACCATTGGGAGCGCTGCATACTCGTTTGCCATCTATTATATAAAAAAATATTGGTGCACACCTGAATATGTTTAGTAGTTTTAAGAATAAACACGGTGAGTGAACAGTGCTATCTACCGATATTAGGTGATAACAATATTTGTCATTAGCTAAATACATTAAACGTAAATTGAATTTCCATTTGAACATGCCGACGCCATGATTTATATAATTTACTCATGATAGGCTAAGTACGACATTAACAATTCTTAAGAGGTCGTGTTACGCCGCAGCTGTATACTAGTTGTTTCACGCATAGCCTCACCTGGGGAGGAGTACACTTTTATAAAATACCCACGTAATCTACCTGGGTATTTTATAGAAGTTAACGTTGCTTGTGTTTCGTTTGGGGTAGTGAAAGAAACCTGACACCATATGCCGAGGCACTCTTAATTCTCAGGAGTTAACGCTTTTGCATTAAATTTGCTTATCGAAGAAGAACATGAAAATCATACAACCTTTATGGTTGTTACCAAATGACATCAATATTACATAAATATTGTTCCTCAACCGAGAATCGAACCCGCAATGCAGCAACCAAGTACTCTACGCCTTTATTTATTAAAACCAAAATTGAACTTCAAAAGTTAAATTGAGTTCATATATTTTAATGCGATTAATACAGTTTTAAACAACTACCGGTGGGCAATGAAATAAAAATGGACACCTCTATATGATTAATTCATGAATCCATTCATTAAAATTTGGAAGTTTAAAAAATTTCAATTAAGCGGATTTTTTCAATACGTTCCAAAAGTAAGACGTAATGAAAATTATATGAACCGAACGTAGTTGGGTATATGATTTTTTTCCATGTGTTCAAATTAACACCTTTGTTGAAAATGACTGCGTTGTCGTGAAATCGTCCTCTATTAATTCTCAACAGTAGAACTACGGTGGAGGTAGTTTCTACATAATATGAATGGTCCGCCTCGATGAAGGGCCACGCCCTCATAGATCGTCGACGTGAAATACGAAGCAAAGCATAAAGCTGCTGTGTTTCGTATGATGACTGTAAGGATCCGGAGACCCAATTATGGGTAACGAGGCCTTCCATGAGAGTCCTTAGGTGACATTGTTTGTAATCCGCAGTTAGGTCGTAATTATCAATTATCATCAGGTAAACTTTGTATTTGTTTGTCCCTAATATGGTAAAGAAGTAGAATAGTATATAAACGCTTCGTAAGTAGCAGATTCATATGGTAATTTTATTTAATTCGAAATTATTTTTTTATTAAATAAGATATGTCGGTTGCCTGCTTAGTTTATACTGTAAATTATTATATAACAAATGTCCAAAAAACTCAAAGATTTACCGAGAATTTAGAAAGTACCTTGAATAAGGGTATTACATTATAAAGGTGTATATCGAAGGTAAAAACCGCGACATGTACGCGACCAAAAAGGGACAGTTTATTCACCGTCTGCAATCCTTACATCCGTGAATATTATTGTTTATTGTTATTCTTTTACTACCGATTGTAGTTTTCTTTCTTGAAAGGGTAACTACTCGAGTTCCAGTTTTTCTCAGTTTGATCGATCTTCTGCAAACTGGTTTGGTAGTGTTAAAATGACGATTCTTAAGAGCATGTTGTATGAATAAAGTATATGTTGATTTATGTGTCCTACAGATCAAATTTTCTTTTAATATTGAAACAATGAATGTACATTGACAAAATTGAGTATTAAAAAATATTATGTCCCCCATTAAATCAGTATTAAGCTTATAGTAGAGTTACACTGCTGCTTTAACCTTAAGCTAAAGCGTCAATTACCAAATGGTATAGGGTACGGTCTGCGAAAGTAAAGGTCATATCGCATCTGTATTCGTGTAAAAATAAATAAATAAATAAAAATGTTAATAGTAATACTAGCGTTATTTAAAAAATAAATAAAAGTGTGTCGATGGGACCATGCCTCGAAGAATACAGACGTGAAAACGTGTGTGTTCAATATGGTGAGTGTAGGGATCCGGAGTACCAGCTACTGGTTTCAAGGTCTCAGTCCTCATGGATGACAACTCCTGTGCATCTTAATTGACGGTGATTATTTTTCTCAAAGGATATTAGCAATGCTAACATTCAGGTTAATCAGTCGAATGGCTGATTCGACCATCCATGACCATAGGTTTCGCAGACCGAACCCTTAACCATTAGGCTATTGAAGCTTCTAAATTGATTCTTGATTAAGGGATGTTTGTATATATGTGAGAAGCTTACGTTATTTATCACCAGGTGGAAATATCAAAAGCTGATAAATTTTTAGTAAGGGTTACGTTTGTTAAAACGCGCATTGATTTTAAGCTACTCTCCATCCACTCGATGTCAGACTTTCCTTATCTTTGGTTTGAACTGTCAGATAAAAGCTAAGTGAAACCGATAAATTTACAATGGCGCCTGAAAGCTTTGTCAAGTGTCTGTTTCGGACGTGCCAAAAATCTTTTCTGAAATACGGTTATCTAAATAGACTTGTTGAGATAGCTCTCGTGTATTTGTATGCGATTTTTTTTTATTTCACGGGTATAGTTGAATCGCCGACTATTATTATGTCGCCATTTTACCTGTTGACGGATTCCCGTCTCGTTGGTCATTATATATGTATTATATTGTATTTTATATATTTGTTTATAGTATTTTTTGACCAACCACGCGCAGATGGAAACAAAAATAACCCCATTTAGCTTATTATTATTATTATATATACTTTATTGTAGACCACGAACATAAAACAAAAACAAATCACAAAAACGGAAATGGAAAAAATTAAAAATATTACTGAGTAGGTACAACACGACGGTATTATAGCTAAAGAGCGATCTCTTCCAGACAACCTGTACACTTAGAAATAATTGAGTTAAATATGTTAATAAAATTAGCTTAGTATGACAACTCCTGTTTTTATATTTAGTCGATCCTATTGTTATAATAAAGCATATCACGGCGTCATTTATTTGACTCTGGGTTCATTGTTACTTATGTATTGTTTAATTTACAAATTATATAGGTTGTTTTCTTTCAAACAATGATATCTATTCTTTTAGCATAACTACTCCGACTAAGCTTAAATCCTGGAGAGGGCTCATGAAAATATTCGAAAGGGGATTCAACCTTTCACCTACGACCTTAAGTTTCACAGACTTCAAACCATTATGTTATTAACACTTAGAAAAGGTTTTTTCTATGATATTCATTAGGCGTTTAAGAGGAAATCGGAATTTTATTGCAAGTTGATAAATAAGCGGCAATACCAAATTCGGATTGTTTATACTATAGAAACCCAGGCAACGGCACGCTGCAGCTTGACCGTGGTGACCGTAGGACCACACAGAATACCATGCTGGTATTCGATTACGATTCGAGCCGAGCTTTCATACCTACTTAAGAGGGTCCCTCGGATCGCTGCTCGCCCCCTCTGTCATCGTTGTCGTTCTGCGTGCACAAGAGTCGGTGGTGCAGCGGAGTTGCAGTTGTCATTGAGCCAGCAGCGTCGTCGTACTCCTTACTAGCCGGCCCCCTGCTCTCGAGTCCGTTTTGTTGAACCTGTAAAAGCATTGCGGACTTAACGACCGTAACCTTAACACCGTAAGGCATTCTCTACCAGTCAATCCGTGGCGTGGAGAGACATTGCGGTAGGTGTAGTGCCTACATTGGAAATAAGAAAACGTAAATATATATATGTATATACAAATATATATATATATATATATAAATATATATATATATATATATTGTTGAGGATGACTATATGACATGGGCCGCAGTCAACACTAATCAGCAGGTGAACTGTGTCCGTTTGACATCCCTGATATTATGTATATAAATAAAAAAGCAGAATCACGTAAAATCAGTACAGAAACTAAAATGTCTCAGCCATAATATGGGACTACGGCATAGGTTCGCCTTATCGCTTAAGTGTAGCAAGAACATTTATGAGTTTTCTTGTGGCCGTGAACCTTGCGCGAACTCTAATGTCAATTACTTCAATATTGGTATAACAATATTATAGTTTAAGTAGCACGGGCAAGAACATGATATAATAATTGATGATAAAATAGTCTTACGTAAAAAATAATTACCAGACCAATAACGTAAAAAACCATTAATAATTTAATATTAGGCTTAATAAGGTAAATTTACTCTCGCGCCCATAATTCCTTCATCAACATAAGATGTAATTTAGTAGTAGTGGTCGTATAACTAAGACTCTTTCCACTAATGGAGGTCCAGCGCTCAAGGGAAACGAAGTCGTTGGCCCGCAACTTATTGTTAAGCTTAAGTGCAGAAAAATAAGAATACATTTGGCAGCGGGAGGCACGTAAATCTGTTATAAGATCCTAAGCTAATGAATTTATTAGCTTAATTTGCTTAAGACTACGAGCAATATTGATACTCCGACCCGCGGCGTATTTAATAATTACGCATGAACAATTAGCCTTTATCAATTATTATATCATTATCATTGTCAATAATTTGAAATTCTTTCTTTGGGGTCTTGTAATTGTGTCTCAGAATATCAACACTTAGCATTTTCAAAATAGAAGAACAACTTACTGTTCATTACATAGTGTAAATATGTTACAATGACCTGTTCTTCCTTGAGGTTATATATATATAAATATATATATATATATATATATATATACCTAGTCCGGCCATAAGTTCTGTTACAAATAAAAATGCTTTTTTTTTTATGAAGTAATGTAATATTATTAAAATATATACCTACATATTTATTCGCATTAGTCGCAGCAAAAAATAAAAAAATATTCTATTCGAAATGGCCACCTTTGTATTTTATACAGGCCTCTTAATCTGTTTGGCCACGAATCTATGGATTTACGCAGTTTCCAAGGGAAATTTCACCACTGCTTGCTCCAAAGATTTTTTAAGAGACTCAATGTCACTGTGCCGTTTAGAGCAGGCCATGTCCTCTAAAACTGACCATAATTTGAAACCTAAAGGGTTGAATCTGGGCTAAATGAGGGCCAGACTTCAGCTCTTATAAAGTCCGGAACGCTGGTTTCAAGCCAGGCTTAGTAGTTCGTGCCTTGTGAGCAGGTCCAGAATCCTGCTGGAAAGTCCATAGTATATTTTTAAAAAGTGTATTCCTGAGATGTTTCCAAACATGATCCAAGACTGTATCTTGAAACACTTTGACTAAAGTTTTCACTCCTTTTGAACATAAATGTAGTTATGTGTCTCCTTGATAAGACACGCCCCACCAAACCTTCACTGACGCAGGATGATGACCACGTTATACCTTTCCGACCACTTGAGCATCTTCTTTAGAACTGTGAGCGTACACTTTATCATTTTGCTTATTGTAGTGTTCTTCAATCTTGATTTTTTTTAATCGGTAAAGGGGTACCTGCGTATCGCGACAGAAGGCGTATTGCTCGATCCATTCTCTTTAATTATAAAGATTGATTTAGAGCATATCGATGATAAGCACCGAGCTTCAGGTCTTGTTTTATAATACGCGACAGAGCCCTAGCGGGAATTTTCATTTCTCTCGATAAGATTTTTTGGTGGGGACTAATGGGGACGTTCGACGAATTCTGGCTTTAACAGCATTAACAGACTTTGTAGTTCTAACAGCACGCGGCCGCCCCGATCTTTTCTGGTCTTGGACATAGGAAGTGTTGTTGTATCTGTTGATAGTACGATATACGAACATACGTGTACGCCTACTTTTGAAGTGTCTGGAATATGACCGACGGCTCCATACCCACTTTGTGCAAGGCGATCACTGCAATCATATTTTCTTTAACACCCCATTGTAATTTGATAATGAACACGGAAAAATATGTGAAATGGCGCAAAATCGAAATAAGTTTATAAAATAATATACGTGTTCCAAATTCAAAATAATTAAAAGTTGAATAAAAGAATAGTTATATATATATACTCTGTTGGTGGAAGGTTATCATCGTAGTAACAATAACACATATGTCATTTATTTTGCAATTAACTTAAAAGAAAGCGTACTAAGTTGATTTTACTTTATGGACAAGGTCTTTTCTTCATTGTCTTTTTAGTTTTACACCTACTTCATTTCAGTTCTGCATTATCCTAAAGTTAACAGGTATAGTGTAAGGTATTAAGTACGTTTACCTACACAACACAGTCTAGAAACGAGACTGTACGACGCTGCCGGACTTCAAACGCTTTTGAAATATTTTTAAAAATATATTAGATACTCTTCTATGCATCAGCACTTAACTGATATTGTATTTGATTTGTTAATGTACTGTGAAATTTAAGGCGAGCGCCAGGACTTTGACCTTCGCGTACCGCCTTAGGTTGTGATAATCCACTAATTTTCTAACACTTTTCTAAAGTTGTATAAAAAAAAGTAATTTCTAGGACATTAGGGTTTATTAAAGTACTCAAATGTGAAATAATCTCTAATGTTATAACAACTTTCAACAGTTAACACTGTCAGTTGAAAATTCCTACTGTTATATCACATGTCGGAGTTGTAGTAAAATGAACAGATGTGACTTTAACATAGACCGATTGTACTCTCCATAATTCATCATGAGGTGATATATTATCAACATCAACATTTCAGCCCATTAAACAAAGTATGCTTAGCTTATATAGTTGATGTTTCAATACTAATAAATAAATAAATAAATAAATAAATAAATAAATAAATAAATAAATAAATAAATAAATAAATAAATAAATAAATAAATAAATAAATAAATAAATAAATAAATAAATAAATAAATAAATAAATAAATAAATAAATAAATAAATAAATAAATAAATAAATAAATAAATAAATAAATAAATAAATAAATAAATAAATAAATAAATAAATAAATAAATAAATAAATAAATAAATAAATAAATAAATAAATAAATAAATAAATAAATAAATAAATAAATAAATAAATAAATAAATAAATAAATAAATAAATAAATAAATAAATAAATAAATAAATAAATAAATAAATAAATAAATAAATAAATAAATAAATAAATAAATAAATAAATAAATAAATAAATAAATAAATAAATAAATAAATAAATAAATAAATAAATAAATAAATAAATAAATAAATAAATAAATAAATAAATAAATAAATAAATAAATAAATAAATAAATAAATAAATAAATAAATAAATAAATAAATAAATAAATAAATAAATAAATAAATAAATAAATAAATAAATAAATAAATAAATAAATAAATAAATAAATAAATAAATAAATAAATAAATAAATAAATAAATAAATAAATAAATAAATAAATAAATAAATAAATAAATAAATAAATAAATAAATAAATAAATAAATAAATAAATAAATAAATAAATAAATAAATAAATAAATAAATAAATAAATAAATAAATAAATAAATAAATAAATAAATAAATAAATAAATAAATAAATAAATAAATAAATAAATAAATAAATAAATAAATAAATAAATAAATAAATAAATAAATAAATAAATAAATAAATAAATAAATAAATAAATAAATAAATAAATAAATAAATAAATAAATAAATAAATAAATAAATAAATAAATAAATAAATAAATAAATAAATAAATAAATAAATAAATAAATAAATAAATAAATAAATAAATAAATAAATAAATAAATAAATAAATAAATAAATAAATAAATAAATAAATAAATAAATAAATAAATAAATAAATAAATAAATAAATAAATAAATAAATAAATAAATAAATAAATAAATAAATAAATAAATAAATAAATAAATAAATAAATAAATAAATAAATAAATAAATAAATAAATAAATAAATAAATAAATAAATAAATAAATAAATAAATAAATAAATAAATAAATAAATAAATAAATAAATAAATAAATAAATAAATAAATAAATAAATAAATAAATAAATAAATAAATAAATAAATAAATAAATAAATAAATAAATAAATAAATAAATAAATAAATAAATAAATAAATAAATAAATAAATAAATAAATAAATAAATAAATAAATAAATAAATAAATAAATAAATAAATAAATAAATAAATAAATAAATAAATAAATAAATAAATAAATAAATAAATAAATAAATAAATAAATAAATAAATAAATAAATAATAATTGAATGCATGAACATAATTTAATCTCCACTTAATGACACCAAAACTTATTTGTTGCCAGCGTCCCTATTTTGCATAAGAACGAGGTTGCTCTTTATAGGCGAAGTGCTGGTAGAATTTGTCGTTTTTTGCATTATAATATGGACATTAAGAAATTAAGCTAAATAATGACCACAGCACAGAATCAAGGCAAATTTATGTAAAGTATTTTATTGATTAAAATGAATTTATTTTCTTTAATTTTTAATATCAATCAAACTTTTGAACAATATGGAAATTTGATTCATACAAGTAATTGTTACCTGTTGCGCTAAGAAATAAATTGTATATACAAATATAAATGTAATACTGGTAGTATATATGTGTATATAAATGTATAGAATTTATAAATATGCACTAATGGATTTTATAGTTAACATTACAGTAAACGTATTAAAAATGTAATGACGGAAATAAAAAAATAACCTAACAGAAAAGAAAAAGAAACTTTCTTTGTTTATCTATGTGAGATGATGATATATGATTAATACATATTGCACATGCATACAAAATACAATACGATATTAATATATAAGCTTTTAAATTTTAGAGCGTGACACAATTTAATATTTTAAATATTTTACACTTCTTTAGTGGTTTTGTTTTGGTAGTTAATAGATTGAAACTTCACAGTCGAGTTTGAGTACATTTCCATATGTAACGTTTAGTGAAACGTCTCTAACGCAAATAGGGTTGAAAATATGTACTTGGCTGGAGAGAGAAAAGGAGAGAAATATGCTGGACTTTCGCGTAAAATATTTTGAAAGTCATGTGTGCACCAAATTCCCCAATATTTTTTTTTCTCTTTCCTTTTTTTTACTATAGTATTACTTTCCAATAGAAGTGATGATGTACACATCGATTTGAATGTCAATGTACTTTCTTTATTTTTTTCTGATAATCAATTTAATCAGTGAAACAATAACGTTATAGAGCAGTTTGTGTGACACATTTAGAATTAAAAATTATTCATTATTTAGTCAGTTTACTTAGGTACAAAAGTTTTAAATTGATTCTATAGTGCTTTTTCAAAAACACGTGTTCTTGGGTCGGTTGTCAGCTGAGAAATTCATTAAAGTGTCCTTTTAGAACGTCGTTAATAACATGTTTTTAATAACACATTGTCGGCCGAACCTTTCAGTTTTAAAATATGAACAGGTTGTCTTTTAGTATCATGCTAACGTGAATGTTATAATTTTGTAACGGAAACTACAAATAAACATGTAAAATTTCATAACGGTTTTTCCCATATTTATTATTTATTACGTAGAATGTGTGTTGTTTTAAAATGTTAAGTATCTTACGTTTGACATTAACAGCTACAACATACAGGCTAAAATATTATATCACTTGAGAAACAAAACAGTAATACATTTCGATTAAAGTTTCCTGTTTATAAACATTTATATATATTTTAATTACATTGCTCCAACCGTTAATTGTTCAACATAAAACTACACATCGTTAATTTAGGTTTTGTTTATTTTAACTTATTTATTTTTCTGTACGTTTGAAAATTGCACTTCTTGATAGATTTGTCCACACTTTAGTTTTGTTTTTTTTATATAATAGGTGGCAAACGAACAAGTAGCGCACCCGATGGTAAGTGATCACTACGGCTCATGGAGATCCACGACACAAAAGCCGCCTCTTCATTTAATGTCGTCAAAGTAAGGGAGCTGGTACTGGGCGCTCCTGCCCCGAGATGAGGTGTATTCCTTATTTCGGGGCAGGAGCAGCAGGGGTAAGATCTGAAATTCGGATTCCACACTTTCTCTATCCTCCACCGGACAGCTTGACGTGAGGCTGACTGGAAGTTAAGTTTTGCTAATGCATGCTGGGTTGGGTAAGAAATAAAATCATCGCTTGTGATATATTTTCGCTCTTGTTTTTTTTGTTCTAATTCAGTTTTTGTCATATGTATAGTCAGCAAATTTAGAAAAGGTATCGGTATAATGTTAGGATTTTGTATTCTATTGAGGGTAACATTAAAGTAGACTGTTAACTTGGAAGCGAGTGGTTCCTGCGGCCTATTAAATCCACATTTATCCTTTTTTAGGAATCACAATGCAGATTCATTGTCATCCTTGAGAAATAAGATGAAAATCGGCAGGGATAAGGAACTCCGGATCCCTACACTCACCAAAATAAACACATTAGCGTTATGATGCTATTTTACTGAGGGCTGCTGTTAGTGCGCATTCTTCCCGGTTTGGTCGATTTTGTCTACTGAAGTTGGGTTGAGAACATGTCTCAAATACCTTCATCTCTTTATCTTTTATTAAAGAATAATCTTGACAAGCTGCACGGGTGTAATATGAAATATACCATAAAAATCAGGTATCAAAACCTGTGATATTTGGAAATGTAATTCAATGCCAACAAGACAAATAAATGAACAAGCAGCAGTGTTTATGATAAATAGACTGTCGTATTGCGATCACCAACCCACATGGAATCGTGGTGATTCTAAAACTAAGAGTTATTGTACAACATTACAGTGGCGGAATTACGGTCTACGGGTTTTATACTATATATGTATAATTACCATTAGTTTTTCATTGTGTTTTTTTGGTGTATTACTATTCCAGCGTTTTATTCAATCGCTGATCAAGCTAACAATGGCCACTATTAGGCTCGGGCCTTTTCACAGCTTCCTCGAGTTGAAAGGTGGCGGACAATAAAATGTAAACAGTAAATTCCATAGTCTATACAATTTGAAGTAACTATACTTTATAAAAGCAAAAAGTATGGATTCAGTTTCAAATTCTTAGCGATATTAGCAAAAAAAACATAAATTGCACTTGACCTAAGTCCTTAAATAACTCACTGTGGTGTTGATATTAATAGCTATTGTATCATCCTATTTTATGACTAAGCCGTTAATCCTGCTAATTGGTTGTAAAGTTACGTCTATCAATTTTACGCGTATTTAGGACAATAGACAATATTTTTTATCGTTGTCCTTAATCACTGAATAAGAAAAGGACACTGTTTATATTTTTTCTAATATTGTCAAAACTGTTCCATGTTTAGATGATAGTGAGTCTATTACAATTCTTTATACAAGATTATTTATTTGTAATAAAATATACTACAATCAATACGTATGCGGAATCTATACTCACTTAAAATTTATTAAAATAGACTTATTGCCATTGCCAATTATGGCTATATCGCCACCGATGAGATAGTAGTCAAGTACAGTTAGTAATGATAAAAAAACGACATAAACAACGGACGGTTGACGATTCTAAAATTTAATCGATTGATATATGTATGTAGCACACATATATCATTAGAATATAAGTGTTTTTTTTGGCTGCATAGATCTCCACATCCATTTTGGATAAAGAATCAAAATGCAGATGCGTTATCACTCTAAGGACTCACGTGAATAGCCTCTGGCAATATTATTTGTTTTTATCCCAATTGGAGCAAACAAAGATAAATAAGCGAGTGATTTTTTGAATATAGCCTTCATTGAGAATTAAGAAACTCATTAAGATTCGTGCAAACGTCTTCTAAATGTGATCTCGTGTCCTACTCATAGCAATCAATACTTTATATATGCCTTTTATTTTGTGGAAAAACTCTCATATCCTCCTCCAATCACTGAGCTGCTGAGGCAATGGATGTGTGATGGCGGACTTCTACTAGCTTAAACACCTCGGTGTTATTCACGAATTTCCATGGTCAGTACTACGGAACGCAGATCCAAATCTTTGACTTCATGGGCTTGTTTTTGTGGACGGTACGGGGCTGATGTTTTCTACCCGTTCTCTCAATATGGGTACGAGCGAGCGCTTAGCGTATATATTGTATTGGCATAGTGAACGGCACTATGAGTTCATATTTTAACACTATTATACACAATAAATGGTGGCAATTACTATGGTACTAAAATATATACTACGAAATTGATAACATCTGATAACAACAGAAGATATCGCACAGGCTGAATATCTAGGCGTAATTCCAGAAGAAGTGTAACAATAATCTAAAGTTCTCTTCTTTAGTAAAGAACGATGGATTATAAATTAACGGTTTTGTAATACAAGACGCTGTTTGTTTAATCTTTCCGGTTTAAATTAGATTAAAGTCGTAATCAAGCAAGCGTTAACCATTGGCCTATCGCTGTTTATTATAGTTGGGATGCGTGAGTATTTTAGTGTATTCTAACAAGAAACATGTGTTCTATCCTATAAATAATTCTAAACAGTGAACTTGTTATATTCAACTTCTTGTCGATTACTTTTAAAGTGTTCTCGATATCTATTTTTTTTTATAAACGTAGGACAGGCAAAGGAACACACAGTTCTCCCGATGGTAAGAAGTCTTACAAAAACTAGAAATGCACATGACTTGTCATGCTTGATGACCGAGATGCATTAAGCATCGCTACTATTATCTTGATCTCAGGTTCCCTACGCTAAAATAACGAAACGCGACAGAGTTATGCTATTATTTAATGAAAGGTCGTGGTTTATATTGCAGTTACCACATTGTGGAGATTACAGATCACAAATGCATCTACAAACCGACAAAAGATTTGTTTACGATTATGTTATTAGGAGATAAATAAAAATATTGGATGGACCAGCAGCTTTTTTCGATCGATCGGTAGAATAATTGTTATGATATAAGGCTAGCCAGCGTCGTTGTATATCGACGCTTGCTAGCCTTATATCATATATACCTTATAGCATTTCATTGTACTGTGAACCGATGAGTTTGTACTCTTACAACTAGTAACTTTACAAATAAACAGATTTTAGTGTAACTTATTCGTTTAGTTGAAAGATGCTAAAACCGTTACAAAAATACTATAGAAATCATTTTTGTAGTTTCTTAGAAATGCGTGAATACACATACAAACGTGTACAGATAAAACGTTGGAAGTTCATTTAGTTGACAGTATGAAAGCTGACATATTTTATAAAGCTTTTTTAAAAAGGTACATACTGGTGAATTTCTCTTTTCAAGAATCTTATCTTTGTAGTAAGTTAAAAATAATCCATTTTGGCAATATAAAATGAATACATTTTTTCGACTATGCTTCCACAATTTTCTTTATCGATAGGGTTCCGGGGTTTTGAAATGATATTGTGCTTAGAACAGGCATCATTTTATATCCTTGTGAAATGGCAGCTTATTTTCCACGTATAAAATTTTATGCTATTTTTATTTTCTTGAAATTTTTCTTGAACACTGATAATAATTCACAAGACCAAAGTCGCTCAAAGATGAAAGGAAAAAGGAATACTAGTATGGGTTATTCGTGGTAAATTGTTAATGTCTAGAGTAGGCGCGATTTAAATGGAGTTTGAATTTAAGTAAATAAAGTAAGGGACTCTTATTTTACTTAAATTATAATCAGTTGGGCTTACGATATACTTAATGCTGGTGTTAGCTACTGGGTTCATTAATTGGGAAATTTAGTTTCTATAAAATATCTTTATAGACTGTTAGTATGAGAGTAGACATCCGGAGAACCTTATTGCTGGTGACGAGGCATTCGTTACATTCCTTAGGGGCGACAATGCATCTACATTATGATTTATGATTTTTATGATGCCGTTTACGAGCGGTAAATAAAGGAAAAGGGGGTCGTTAGCCCCTTGAGTGACGAGGACATCAGTAAATATGACTGTCTTTATTGTCGATTTCAGCGATAGCCTCTGGTTTTGCAAAGGCATACACAATGCATCGTGCCGTAGAGGCAAAAGATAAGAGTAATGGTAAGAGGCATTCCATCATAACACTCAGCTATGACAGCGTGACATATAGCGATTAAGCCCAAAAGGAACATATTATTACTGACGTACTTGTAAAAACGCTACATAGCACTATCTTTCCAGCTGTATGGTTGGGTCAGGTCTCGACCGGGGTAGGACCTCACAGAATACCAGTCCAAATAAGTAGTATATAGTTTAATAATGCTGCTGTGTTTCATTTGGTGAGTGTAGGGATCCGGAGGAATTGTGATTTTTAATGAATTTTTTAGCTACTAGAACGCGTCTTGCATCGTTCGATCGCATTTCTGCCAGTAATACGTTGCCTCAATTTAATAATGCTACAAATAATTTTTGTTTATCACAAAGGTCGTAAACCGCTGCGTATTTACCTACTGAATTTCCATTCCATAGCAATTTCTCAATTTTTTTTGTCTTAAACAATGTTTGTGTAACTTTTATCTACTGTTCTATTAGCTCTTGGTCTTTAATACGGAAGATAAATAAGTTCTATATACAGTTGTATATGGTATGCATAACATGAATACAGACTGTTAAACCAATAGTGAACGACAAGAAAAACCGAATACGTAATTGCTTACTGTTTCCCAACGGTAACTAGAATAGTTTTAATCCTATAAAAATTATATGAAGTGAGACATACAATGTTTTTATGTTCTGTTGTTAGCGAATAAAAAGATGTGTAAAGGACAATTGAAGTCGTAGGCTAGTAAAGTTACTCATGTAGGTTTTATTTAAATATAGTTCCTAATATTTTATATGAAATATTCGTCTCAAGGTTTAACTCATCCTCGGATATAATTAGTAGTAATAGTAGTTGCTATCTATTTGTTATAACAGTGGTAAAGATAGGCTGTGTGGTGTTCTAGATGCAATATTAATGGGTCTGCTAAACTCACCTCACATAATACCAGTGCAAAATAGCAGCATTTCGTTGTGCTCTGAACGGTCAGTGCAGGTAAGTGCAGAAGTTCTAAGACCCTATTACAAGTAAAGAGGCACTCCATTTAATCAAAGCTTAGCCTTCAGGAGCTACGTGTTCGTGCTTCTTGCACGTGCATTTTGGTTGAGGATAGATGTAATAGGCTCAGTCGTTACTTACCGATAGTTGAACTATGAAAAAATGCGGTCTAAGGCTTACTAAATTTAAAGCAAATAAAAAAATGTAATTTAATTATATATTTCGTAATATATAATTTGATATCAGATATATACATACGTTTGGAATCCTCAGAAAGACCTCTTCGATAGGATTGTATTAATATAGTCCTTACACAATATATTTTATCCACTTTGAGCCGACATTCTAACAGAGATGAATCTATCGTTACTTGAATAATTCATAAAATCCAAATTGTTATTGGAAGTTATAAGAAAACTAAGAAATCATCACATATAAATATGCTGGTAATACATAACACATTATAGAAGTAGGGTAAAAAGAAATATATTTAAATCATACAAAATAAAAAGGACCGTGTGTTACAAGCAAGTTATTGCCGGCTTGTGAGCCAATATCCTTTACGAAACAATACCGCTTGGCCTGCCTACATAACACGACATTTGTACAAATCCAAATTGTTTCACTTTTCTGCAAACATTTACAATTCTTTATATGTATCTTGTAAGGTCCGTGTAGCATTGAATTCTTCCGTAACCTTATAGACGCTAGAAACATATTAAATTAGTTGTTGAGAATAACCGATCTCTACAGCCCGAAGAAAACTACAACCATTCTTGATAAAAAATCAAGCTGTAGATATTTATTTATTTATTTATTATTTGTACAAGTAAACAAATATTGTATAAAATAGAAATAAGGCCTGTATCGTTACCAGTAATTGATCACACGTTCTATCACTCACCGGACGAAATACATCTAGTCCAAACTTCTATGCTGTGAGTTTAAACGAGATTTACTTTTTTATTGTGATATTAAAATGATATGATAAATGAATTCGTAGTGACCTATTAGTAAGTGTTCTTCACCACCCATAGACACACGTTTATATAAAATCAATATAGAAATACGTCTACTCGTCTAGTCTGTAACAAGTCTTCGGTATTTTTCCCTCACCATACGAAATGACAATTGTGTCCGTCTGGTTGATCTGGACAACGGCGATGTCATCCGGTCTGATATGACCTGACACGATCTGTACGGAATATATTATAGGCATTATCATACACATATCGTCCCTTTCCGTAGTCCGATGTACTGCATATGCAATAAAAATGGAGGAAGGTTCAGATGCAATTTGTGACAAAAATATTATACCTCCGGGAATCGCAACCAGGTCCCACAATACTCAAATCGAGGCGATGCTGTAGCTATAAATTGGCTGTAATGTGTAACTTCAAGCCATCTAGAGTCAAAGCTTAACAAAATTCCAATGTAAAATTGTGTATAGTAATTAATAGAAATAGGACAATCTGCATATTGATTTCTTCTCTAAGAAACAGGTCGTAGGTCCACCATCAGGTGAATTAAGTTCTCGGTTTTTTTTTGACTAATCCATAAAATAATATGAGACACAGTTATACGACCGATCAATAACGTCTATTTCCGGTGCTTTATCCTTATTTGTTTGTAACGCGTGCAGCAAAGGATTTGAAAAATTTGCATAGGACAGGTTTTCTGCCCGTTTACAATATGGGTGTCTTTAAAAATAGATTTAATAAGTATTACCTGAGCTAGCGTACTATATCTTCAACGTCTACGACACCACTTCACCAGGCGTAATATAAGATAATGGGTATAAAATATATATAAAAGAAGATAGACATAAACAAGCGTAAATAATAATTAAGGGAGGTCAGAGCCACAAGTTAAGCTAGTTATCTCCACCTGCTCAGAGATATAAATGACAAAGAGGGTTCATAACGTCTCACTGCCGTCTCAGCACAACAATTACGATAACGAAGTCTTCTTAAAATTTTGTTATTATATAACTATGTTCACGTTTTACTTAGACCTTTTAGAAACCCAAAAATAATAGATAATGATCCTACCGTACAAACAGAAATGTTGACGAGTGATTATTTTGTACGTGAAAATCCATAAGATGTTTACGCATTGCTACTAATATTTCCACCATTAATAGCAAATACTTATGTTACTCTTTGTTCACAACCGTTTCAGTTAAATTTTCGTTTATGAAAGGAAGAATGTCTTACCAGTAGTTCGTTCGAACTTTCCTACGCTTAATAAATGAAACGCAATAGCGTTATTCCATTTTACGCTTGTATTCTGTGAGAATCGTTCTGACAGAACTGCTATATTTATCTTGCTGTTAGCAACTCTGCAAGCTATAGCGTGGCTTTACAAAATAGTCCAAAAAGTAAAGTGTTTATTACTGTTCACAGTTAACTCTTTATTTCCTTCGGTAAGCTGTTTTTTTATCGTTGTAAACATGTGGAAGATGTAAACAATTTATAATGATTAATTTTTCTTATTTTTAACTAGTTAAGTGTGCAGAAGGAAGAACCCTTGGATTCAATCCCTATGGGACTGTGTCAAAAAGTTTTCATTGTTCGATTTTTCCATTCAAAAATTACTCATATATCTATTTATCACCGATGTCCAGTGATAAGCTTACTCCCATACATTTGGGACTTAAAGAGGTCCAGATGGTAAGTGGATAGCGAATGCTTTATCACTCAATGTATAATTAGCACTCTAAAGTATAAATTATATAAAAAAAAATGTAAATAACGTTTTAATTGATACTTCTCAAGTCATTTCTGAAAACTACGTTTAATTTTAATATAACGTTATAAGAATTTATTTTGTTGACTAGGGACTTGAAACTATTGTTATTTTTTTCAATTGAGTCAAGTTGACCTCACCTGATCTTGAGAATTTCCACATCCTATGGAACCTATGTATATACGAATATATATCAATTGTCACTATATCGCGGTATCCAAAACGAATCGTTTTCCGCGTCTTCTGTAAAAAAAAAATATTGTTATAATAAATGCTCCTTAATTGAAGCCGCGGATATTGTTTAGTTTTTATAAATAAAATTTATACATACTATTATATAAGATTAAGATAACTCACATTCAAAAATTATTTTAAGAAAACTAATTCATTTAATTTATCTTTTACCCGACATATTTATCTATTCTATATAACATAATATTTGTTCATTAATAAATTGAATAAGTATTTTATGAAATAATTTGTTTCTCGTTATACATGTTTTGAATACTGTCGATGTACGAGTACGAGTTTGACGCTAGGATAATAAGCAACATCAAAGGTAAAATACATTGTTTTATAATAAAGACTGTGCAATTTAGTAATATGGAAACGGAGGACACATTTTAGCATTAGCAGTCGGTTGAAAAACTGTTGTTGCAATTCTGTATAGTTCATCATAGTCTGAACGTCGTCAATAAGCATGAGAGTTTCATGTCCCATATTATTTATTAACTGCAGCGTAACGTAGTGGTCATACATAACTAGCTTATCGCGTGTTTAAAAAAAAACATTTGTGTATCACAAATTGTTGGCTTTCTAGTCTGGGTATAGTATAACAATGTTCCGTGTACTCGACTTGGTACCTGAAGCTTCTTCCATACTTGTTGCACTTGCATTACGTTGTTTGTAAAAATGCTTTCACTAATATTATGTATCTTGCTCAGTTAATGTTACTTGGAAAGCAGAAGAGATCAACGTAATTCAATTCATAGTTAATCTGATTAAAGAGGATACCACTATAATAGCTATAGCCAGTTATAGATGCACGGTGTTTGTCCAATAGGTAGAAAATATTATGTAAATAAAGACGGTAAACGTAACGTAAGTAAAATACATTTTATGGTTTCGATTGAAGGGCAAGTTATGGCTTCAGTTTCCCATAAATGTCATGTGAAAGTATTTTGTGTAGCCATTATCAAGTCTATACAGCTTTCTGCGCACGAAATTACGATACTTGAGCTTTGATATTTCCGCTATTACAAGGTGTCGATGGCTAGAAACCGACTTTACTGACGTAAGTAGTTTGATATTATGTAAAATATTGGGTTCATATGAAATAATAAGGTGAATATGATATTTACAATTACATCGTAAAATTAATATGAAATACGGATACATTCCATTCAACGGAGTAAGGAAAGAGAGCTACACTGCAGTTTGTTTCAAGCTGCAGAATGAATGGATCAGCTGACCGGGGTAGGACTACACCCTCACAGAACACCAGCGTAAAATAGCAGCATAATGTTGCTGTATTTCGTCTGGTGAGTGTAAGGGTCCGGAGACCTTTATTAGTGGTGACGAGGCATTCCATCTCTGAATTATGATTCTTTGTCAAGGATGAATGTAGATGTCATGGGCCGCAGGAATCACTTACTATCAGGTGAACTGTGTGCCCGTTTGTTACTCTCAATGATATAAAAAAAGCAATAAGTTGCACAAAATAAAATAGAAAATCGATAAACATATAAACATGCACAAATCTGCACTTGCTGTAATGGTAATATACATTTATAGGGTTTGAGATTTAATTATATATTGGACCTCATGTAATGCACTGGTAATTAAATAGTTAAATGAGATCTCAAATGGTTAAAAATTATCTGTTATACTATTCCAAGCTTCTCATCAAGTAATAAGGTGGTCTAATTCATTGTAATTAAATTAGCTATGAGCTTTTTAGTAGTTTATTGCAAGAATTTTTAAAGTTCTTTTCTTCGACATCATTTCCCAGAGTACGATCGGCCCATTGGGAGTACCGCTATGAACGTTTTCGCTTGAACACTAAATTTTTGTCCTTATCAATCGTTTCCTCTGCACAATGGTTCTCCTAGGCCATCACTGACAACCTAACACGCGGAAAATGAAATAGCGGCATATCACCGTCATGACTGTCGAACTACATATGTACTCAGTTGACACCCTCAGTTTTATAAAAAAAGGAAACGCTATTTCGTTACCCTTATAGCTTTTGTATAGAACACCCGATAAAATTATTCCTTTAATCACAGTTATTTTAAATTGGTAATAAGCATTCGCGATGTAGATGTTGTTATGTATAATGAAATAATAATTGAAATTGAAACACAATCAAAAATAAGTGATGTCTTAAGTCGAATTTGGAATAATTTTAGATTTAAGTCCAATCTATAATAAGTTTCAAGAATACTACTTAATTATATTACGTATTCTTTCTTAGGAGAAAATACAACAGACTGACAGAATGATGATAATTGATTATAATGGCAATTAACATAAATTCATCTTATTCACGTATTGATAGTTAAGAGTTATATTTTACATAGGAGAGAGAAATAGACAACCTGATTTGGTATAAAGCGTATGAAGAGATATATAGATCAAATCTTGCCGATGACATTGCAGTTTAAATATTTTTTTAAATGCCAACCAAAAGTATCGGATTTTTTATAGGTTGATTATTTTACTAATTTTAATTGTCGTCCCATAAAAATATATAACGAAATCTTTGTGACACTTTTCGGATTTTTGTTGTTAAAAAATATTTACGACACTTCAGTATACTACATATAACGTGGAATGAAAATCGTGTGTCAACAATGAGAGAATGTTGAAATTGAGAGCTTACTCAGGTCACAACAGGACAAACGTAACGCATTCCAAGAAATTAATAAATCTAGTATTGAAATAAAAATTGTACATGGATGTTAATTGAACACTTGTAATAAGTTGATGAAGACTCATTAACTCCGTGTAGCGTCGCCAAAATTATCTTCTTTTGCGAAATTATCAAAATAAATAAATTATTGTTTATACACGCCCTAAATACATCACATATTTTAAATCGTGTCTTTCAAGCGACGGTTTCCTTCTCAGATTATTCATCGGCTGTTTACGTTGTTGAAATACATCAGAGTATTTGAAAATACGCAAACGGAAAGAGTAATTTGTTTTGGGACATTGTGAAAATGCAAAAGGTGTACAATAACGAATTTCTTTCTGATTATGTTGATTTGAATGAAAATAAACCAACTGGATCGGACCGCGCGTCGTTGAATAATGAGAACAATTCACACTGTACATTACACTCTTAACCTAAATAAGTTTTCGACGAAAATAATATCGTAAGATGTTTATGATAACTTCAATTCTCTTGGTGAAATCTTTATAAACACAACAGAATGGAGCGTACGATAGTAGGTTAAAAAGTGTTGTTTTTACTAGTATTTGCATCACACGGCCTAGTATTCACATTGTCTTTTGTTGTGTAAGGCAACTCTACAAATAACTTCTAATATCTTATTCCGTATAACATTGCTGCGTAGTATTATGAGTGTAAGGGACCGGTGACAAAATTACTAGTAGCTAGTCCTTTCACCGTTAGTCCTTATGACTGACAACACATGTGCATCTTGGTTTTTTGTTGAGAATGGATGTAGTTTTATAAGAACCTCAGTCACTTAGCTACATTGAAACTGTCAGTTTGTTTGTTACGTATAATATAATATATGTATAATAAATATATAAACTATTATTGATACAATATCGAATATTAATACTCAGTGCTGGTATTTTATTAGTATGAAGTGACAAGTGATGAAGAAAATATTTATGTACATGGTTAAGTAGATACGTAATTAAAATTAATATCGTTTCATCCTGTGGTTTCATGATTTCTTGATAATTAATTATGAAAGATGATTGCTAGAACTGACAATTTAATGTTTGACGTAAGTAATTATTAATGTATCATTTTATATTTGTTGTCTATTATTTTGCTTCTTATCGATTAGCATAATAGCATTTTTGAAATTTACCATCATGTTATAAATGTGATTTATTTACGTATAAATCTGACAGAGTTTTCTGTAGCTATAATGGCCAGTATTACTCTCACAAACCCGAGGTTGACAACCAAAGCACAAAAATTGGAAGAGTCCTATATCTAGGATTAGCTTATTTACGAAGTTTTTATGATATTAGGAGGTAACACACTAGCATATAGTTCACCTGATGGTTACTAGTTTCAACGGTTATGTTAAGCGTTTTACTTCTGCAGACTAAGATGAAATGTCGTGACACTGGTATTATGTAAATTAGTTAAAATAAACTAGAGCTAAACTACTATTTTGTATGCTATTCCAGCTGGCGTGGTCTTACCCATCTCGAGTCGACCTACGTATGCCAAAGCCAGTTTACAACTGCGGCATGTTTCTATTGAGTTGATAATGATGATATTCTAACGATGATTTGCGAATCAAATAAAAAGATGAACCATGACAATGTTCACAGAAATACTGTTTTATATTAACTCAATAGGAAACAAAATTCAGTCAAGAACTAAATGGCTCTGGCGTCAATAACCTTTGGAATGTCAAGTACCTGTTCCTTATCATTTTACGTATACTAATAGTGAAACACTACTCTGTGGTCTGATTACCTAGATGATGGTTGCGTGGCATAACGTTCGTCGGTCTTGATTATAATTCCCAGCTAGTCATACAAATTGTTCGCTTTTGGGACTTAGTATATTCCCGTACAATATTTTATATGAGGTGTACGATGTATATTAAACTTTATTAGCTGGATACTAACCTTGTATATGAAAAAGCCAAATACGAAAAAGAGAAGAAAAGTACTACTACTTTTGGGTTTTCGTAAATTTTTAGGGCACTGAATATTGCCTGTTTGTGATATACAAGGAAGAGAACAAAATAGTCTGAAACTTAATAGAAGTAATAGTGTAACTCATTATCGTAGTTTTTAATATCTCTATATGATGTATTGTTGCAAAATATTAAAAAAAATGTACGGTAAGGAAGGGGACTATCTCTGCAATTTACTTGCTTTAACGTGGTCAGTAAGGTTTTTATTTAATCATTTTAGTTTGTTATTATAACTGTAAATATTACTTTATTGAATATTAAGGATTGTTTAACAATAAAAGAAAAACATAAACACTACAACTATATTAATACTAACACTGTCTTTGATAAACACAATATATTTATTATTTATTTATAGTAAGAAATCTATAAAAAACTAAATGGCGCTGGCGCCAGTTTGTTTTGGTATGTCAAGTATTCGTTTCAGCTTCGCCAAAATACCTTTTGAGATATTGGTATCTTAATGGATTATAATAACTGTGTTCTACTAGTTTTTTCTTTTATTGACGGGTTGGTATGTGTGCTATGGTATTAATGGTTTACGTCATTGTTTGATTGGAATTTGTAAATCAATAAATGTAAATGCATAACCTCGCGGACAAAATAATATATACTCGAAATACACATTGGATCTATGTGAGCACGTGTCAAAGCTTGAATAAATAATATTAATGGCAAATAAGCACCAGCAATATTTTTTAGTTATTTATTCATATCAATACGGCTGAGGGGTCTTTTCTCAATGTTTACACTGCAACTTCCCTTATGTTGCAGATGTTCATACGATGATCACTTACTACCACGTCATTCGCCTGTTTGTTTGTCTCAATTTCATTCATTATTACACATGCAAGCTCAAAAGTTGCTTCCTTTAATTTAATACGATAGAGAGATTTTTCGCGATAAGATGACCGCTGTGGCCAGGGTAGCCATCAATAGAAAAGCACGATAAAGTAGCATTATGATTCCCTATCGAGGAAAAACCTGGATGTCATGTGCGGCAGGAATAATCACCTACCATCAGGTGAAATGGGTACTCGTTGATCATCACGAATCTCATAATAGATCAGACAGGAAATTTTGATCTTGTATTTTGTGTATTAAATACGAATTAATATTTTAATAATGACGTGTTTTGCTAACGGTATTATATTTATTATTAACTTTTATTATTATGGGATTAATTTAAAGATATAAAATAAAATATAGGCAATATAGAATAACCTAGAATATTTTTGTGGTAAAATGATAAAAAGAAAATAATGTGACGAAGGATTAAATAAAAAAATAAGGACTTGATTAGATCTGAATTGATTAAAATTACGACTGTAATTAAATGCAAAGAAAATAATATTTTATTTTGACTTAATTACTTAATGCACATACAAACCTTGAACACATATAATGCAAGTTTAAAACAATTTATAGCTTCAGGTGAAAACGTCTAAAAAGATTTAAAAGCATAGATTCAAAAGATAGTTAAACACGACCATTACCAAAAAGACCTCGTTTATTTTAACTTCTTACGCAATGTTGTGAATTGTCAGCTACAATATTTTTAAATCTCAAAGCAGAGCAACGTTTAATGCAATGTTTGTATGTGGATCGTAAAACACATTTAGTGACGAGGTAACGGTTTTATATCTAGTGGTATAGCATCCTGACCCGGTTTCTACTTTGTGGCATCAGCTGTCGCCAGCGGTATTTCCGAATGGATACGACTTGGAAACTTTCAAGAAATGAGCCTAAACCTTTCTTTTTTTTTGAAAGGCCAGCAGCGCATCTGCATCTCATCTGGTATTACGAATGTTCAAAGGCAGCGGTGATCTTTCACCATCAGGTGACCTGCTGTCTCGTTTGCCATCTATTCTATAAAAAAAAAACGCGAAAAATTTATTTCATAATATGCAGTGAACTTGTTATTCGTGTATCTTACGGCGACCACGTTTCACTTTTAATATGATATTACACCTCGCTTACTACCGCTTTTACTTCATTCCCCTACGTGTTTTGTGTGGAATGGAAGTTTTCACTTTTAAAAGTGTACTTCTTTAGACGTGTTAAGGGTGAAATTATAGCGTGTAAATAAATACGTGTGTACTATCTCACGCAAAGATATTAAAGCTTTATTGGAGATACTTAATCAAGAGATCTGCATTAAAGACAATTGGTGGAGAAACCAGTCATTAAGATTTGTGATTTGTGATGATGAGATCGATTATAACCTTGAAAAGTGTCTTAAAAAAAGTTGCATTCGTTTGTTGCATTACGGAAGTTGTGAAATGAACATATAATCTTACATGGAGGCTATGAGCCTGTGCTATTTTTGACAGTGATCTCAAAACTTTCAAAATCCCTGATATCTTCTTATCCATAAACAAGTTTATCCACACGCCTTTAAATATAGGTAAGTACAGCAAACCATACACAGCTCATATGGTGGTCACATGATGGACATCTACCTATATCTATCCTCAATAAGATACGATATGCGCGTACATTGTGTCCCTGAGGACTGAAATGGAATATCTCGTTACCGATGATTGTTACTCACCTCACGAAACATAAAAGCGTTATGCTTCCATTTCACGTTACTGTTTTGTGAGATCGTGATCCTTCCACAGTCGAGTCGATCAATTAATGTTGCCACTAGAAACTAGCAGTGTTAATAATCGTTCTATATCGCAAAGTTAATTAAATTTCATTGATCTTATTCCGCTCGTCACTTTCTTCGTTAATTTTTCTCTATTCATATGTAGCTAAGTATTTACTTTATAACCTTTTGAATAGAATAAATAAACTTATATCCCTTTGACGAACACGTGGCCACGCGGTAACAGTATCTCCCTTTCAGCCTTCTGTGACGCGACTGCTACATTGTATTCTCTGTCTGTATCAATATTTGTAGAGCACAAATAACATTGCAACTGATCCGTTCTCTTATTGTATCGCATATTTCTTACATTTTCAATATATGGCACTACTGTATGACTGCGTTAGCACTTAACCTAAAGACTAAATATTGTCTAATTAGTTGTTGTCCGGATAAGAATTCGATGATATCTTTGCAGTCACTGTTATAATTATTAGTCCGTTCTGCACAGAATGTATTTGCACTACCGAAATATTTTATCAGCGTTATATATCTAATAGATATTTTAAAAAAATTGCAGAAAGGAAAGTTTTAAAGGAGTAAGGTAGAAGTATTTAATGAAACCACTCAGAGTCAACAAATTTATAATTATATACATATGTATATATATATATATATATATTTATATATATATATATATATATATATATTTATATATATATATATATATATATATATATATATAATTATATTTTTATTAATTAAATTAATTATATTTACATCTACTAAAGTAGCGCTTATACTACACCACCACATATAGTGCTCATACTACATTTAGTATACACAATACGTTTATATTCCAGAATAGTAATTATTAACATGATAAAATATAACAATATTCTTTATTTTAGTTTCCCATTTTCTGGTACATCGGAAAGAATTACTTAAAAATAAACATATGTAATCACACAAATAATCTAGGAAGAGAAACTATATTATACTATTTTCTTTATATATATTTTTTCTTTATCTCCCCTCCCATTATTCTACG
Source organism: Teinopalpus imperialis (assembly GCA_029286865.1). NCBI lineage: Eukaryota > Metazoa > Arthropoda > Insecta > Lepidoptera > Papilionidae > Teinopalpus > Teinopalpus imperialis. The sequence goes on along the minus strand of JAGSMU010000026.1, from coordinate 372,545 downwards.
AAAGTATTCTAGTATCTACGTTAAATTATTATAAAATATAGATTTAGATATAGATTTTATTTTGACTTCGTATGTGCATAAATTATTAAATGAACACAGAAATCACATCAACTCAAATTCTTTATTAAACAGATTACACGCTATATTGTATTAATCTAGATTTTAATTAAAACATTGAGTTTATGATTAGGACAGCTACATTATACGCATAACAATTTTGTTAAGAAGGTATTAAAATAATTGTATTTAACTTCCGTAAATAAAAACAATCACTTAAAGCTACATAATAATTTTAATCGCACGGCAAACATAATTAAATGCAATTCATTATCGTGTTGGTCACGCAATTGAAGAAAAACATACATTTAACTACTGCCAAAAAGGGAAACACGCATGCTTCGCTACCACTGTTTAAAGAGCGTGTACAGAAATACGAGTAGATTGAGTGATGCAGACGGTTTAAATCGCTTACGGTCCTGTTAATAGCCTTCGTACGTGTTTTATTTGAACGACTATATAGATTAACATCAAAAGCATCCATTGCAAAATAAGTAAATTATGTAAATGCAATGAATAATGGCATATCAGTACACAGTTTATTTAATTGTAAGTGATCTTGGCGGTGAGCTATGGAAAGGGGTGTGCTCGGTGTTTCTCTGCGTGATCGAATAGAAATCGTGGACATCGTCGTAATGTGAAAATCGTGGTGACCGATATAGCTCAAAGAATCAGGAAGCCGAAGGCCAGCCATATAGTTTGTAAAACGGATAATCAATAGGGAAGAAAGATTCTTTAGTGGTAATTTCGTATCGGAGTGATGATCTATGCAATTTTTTTTTAAAGAATGCTAGGAGTGCTACAATTTTAGTAATTCTCATTCCCGTTTACCACTCCAATTAAGCTTAAATGCTTGTGCTAGAAGATGGTTGTGGGATGTGATGATGGCACGACAATACTCTAATGGTGGATTCAAATCTAAGACCCTAATATTGGCAGACCGTAGACTAAACCATTAGACTATTGACGGTTTGTGGTGCGACGAATGCAGGTGTACTTTATGGAGGTAAGTGGGTGAGAACTATAATCATTTACTGAGGATACTCACCGAAGAGATTTTAGTGCTTATAAATTCCACATAGCCCCATCTCTGGGGCATAGGATGCGGGGTATCTCTTGAAGGCATTCTCCAATACAAAAACGTCACCTCTTTAACAAGGGTTTCGGGGCTTAGTCTACCTCACAGAATTGTAGGGATCACAAATCTACCAAAATTATATTTTCCTTCGTGGTTCGAGAATTTGGTAATTCAGCCCTTAAAATTATAATTAAGTTTCATTGATGGCAGCAACGGTTATCAAACTAAGAATACAAAGTTATTAATAATTCAAATTGCCATCACAACTATAGTAGTCGGAAATTGTATGTCGATTCAGTAGTTGTTAGGATAATTGTTACAATAAAGCTTTTAAGTAATAAAAAGTGAGTTGTAGAAAATCCGGAAATCAAAGCTCGGCTAAATCAGACGAAGCAAAAGAAATTCATTACTTTGAAAACTTTATTCATTATAAAGTTATTGTAACTACTGTTCTTTTAACAGTGATAAATCTATTGCGCCTAAATTTGTGTTGCACTATGAACGGGTTCGCTTTTCTGTGAATGATCAAGCCCTCAGAAAATACCAGCCATACAACTGCTTTTCTTTTGTATGGTGAATGAGTGAGATAAGACATTCTATCTTAGTACAAAGAGAGAAACCTATCCTAGAAGAGAACCTATCTTTGAGGCCGGCAGCGCGTCAGAAACTCTTCTGGTGTTGCAAATGTGACTGGACAGCACATACCATCAGATGCGCTTCTTGCTCGTTTGCTACCGTCTCTATGGAAACAAAGTCAACGAATCGTTGTCAATAACTGATAGACGTGTTTCTGGGCCACAATCATTACATACCGCCAGGATAACTGTGTACTCGTTTGTCACATTTTCTTTCATAAAAAATACTGAAAACTGATTGCAGTACTATGTCACAAGCATTTGTTTCGATTTTCTTTGACATTTAAATTAAGACGTGCTTGGATGTTATTGATGGTCTTTCTACTTTGATATTTGTATTTTTCTCTTCTTATAAAGTTTTAAATTTTACTAGATAAAATATTATTTTTTTGTGTTTATAAATTAGTTCATTTTTCACATTGTGTTTTGGTTCAAAAATATTTTAAGATATTATTAGGAAAGTGATCATTTTAATCCTTCTGACATAACAACGCAAAAAGTTCGAACTATTTTCAAAAACCCAACATACTTATGCAGAGTTGCCTATTACAAATTGTGCTAGTGTTTTTTTTTTAATATTAATTCTTTACTTAATTTACTCCCCGAAGTACGACGTTGTCAGGCATAATCCACCACAGTTCTCCAAAAAGATATTTCATACACGGTAGTGATATATTCGTGGAAGTTATTAATTATGTCTTTTTGGTTTTTACAGCTTCATTTAATTAGTAACTCGTGATTCCCTGAACTATGAACTAGAAAAGTTATTGTAGCACAAATTTTTTTTTAGTTTTCCTAGTACCTACTCGAATGACCTGAAATTACAAAAAAAGTGTGTTCTAACTTTTTGGCTGTATTAGAATAATATTATACAAAATATATATTATATATTACATTAGAATGAAAAAGTGGATTTGATTATAGAAGAATTGGACTTGATTCAGTAAATTCGTTTACCTGATACAATAATATTAATAAATATACATAAATAAATACTCATTATTTTACCAGAGTGTTAGTAATAGTTTTCAAGTAAATATTTGCAGTTCATCATTTTCCACATTTTTCCTAGGGTGTTGGTGTCAGACATAGTATTATTTTTGTTTCAATAAAGTGACCCAATTATGTTAAATAATATCTATTAAATGTATTCGTTCATTGTTTTTCAAGTAAAATAAATTATAGCACCATATTTTAAATATTTATAACATAAGATTAGTATTTTATTATTACATAGTAAAAAATAAGGTTTCAAATGCATTTAATTTCCTGTACGCACTATTTTGTCAAATATTAAAAAGGGATAAATCTAACGTTCGTGGACAGAAATTATTGATGGCACCGATTAACATCTTACACCACCAATTTGCCCAGCATTAAATATCCTAAGATATCGGTTCCACAAATTGAAAGGCATACATGATACCAAATTTATAATTAATGATTCTCAAATTTCGTTCAAGTTTTTAATTTTTGTAATAAATAATTATTTCTTTAGATATTCTTTGCAATTTAATTATGAATTTTGTATTTTGTAAACCATTTTGCAGCACTTTGGGTGTTCTACGAGGACGGTGGTTCTAGACTTGTAGGTATATTAGGGACTAGCCGAGGTGTGATCCAGACTCTGAGTGAGTCAATAATAAGAATCTATTGTTAAACTATGAAACTTATAATTTAAAGTTAAACAAACAGTAATTTAAGGAATTAGCGAGATACGAGATATAAAAGAGTATTAATAATATAAAATTATAGTTAATCAAGTTAAAATATTTAATGATTTAGTAATATTTAAATTAAACATTTAGACTACGTTAAAAACTTATATTTAACGCAAATAATAATGAAGTGTGTTGGAGATGTGTGTTTCATAAAATTATTCTCCTGAAATACATATTCCCAAAGGACTGTCTAAGACTGTGATTTGCCAGCTTCGAAGTTACGACGGTTTTATTATAATCACTGTTACGAGAGCAGCTTAACATAACAATATCCATTTATTTATTTCCACATCAATATTTAAGCAAGTGACAACGCAAGTACGCTATCTGCGCTTGGCCACGATGGCTTGGCAGAAGATGAAATATTTAAACGAAAAGTAGCTTATTTTGTATGACGTATATTAATTGTTTCAGAACTTATAGTTTTTAAGCCGATAAAATGATATTTATTATATACTTTGTACTTTTTTGTTAGGAGAAACATAAATATCGTATGCTGTATGCTTCAATAAAAAAAATGCGTGTGTGTTAAACTTGTTAGTTATTCATCAAAAAGGGAATTAAGGAAATTAACGCAATACAAATTCTAAGTTCCACAATATTTAATGGCTTAATAAAACAATTTTGTAGAAGATTGGAGACAGATTTACTTATAAATTACGATATTATATCATATTTTAACAATGGTCACTTTCTCAATGGCTCCACGTAACAGCTAGTTTAGTTACAACGTGAAGGCGTCGGTTCCACATGGGAAGGACTACGATATCCAAAAATACTAACGTAAATTTTCCATGGCGAGTGTTCCCTACACTCGGGGGTCCTATTTACAGGTAATCATCTCAGTCAAGAGTGAGAACTCATGTCCACCCCAAAACTTCGTAGAGGATGGATGTAGATGTCATGAGCCGCATATATCACTTACATCAGGCTAACTAACTCGTTTGCCATGTTTGATATTATCTTATATTATTAAAAAAAAGTTTTGTTAGAGCTACACCGTAGGTTTTTTCTAACTGCAGAATGAATGGGTTAGCCCGACTGGGTTAGGCTCACGCCCTCACTTCTGTGACAGCGTAAAATAGCAGCTTATACCTGCTTCGTTTCGTCTGGCGAGTTCAGGGATCCGGAGCCCTTTATAACTGGTCACGGGCATTTCATCTCAGTCCTCAAGCTTGACAACGCATTGTATTATTATACCTAGTTAAGGTAAGGCTAGCAAATGTAGATGTCATGTATCAAATCATTTACCATCAGGTAAACTGTGTGGTCGTTTGTTATATATATATATATATATATATATATATATATATATATATATATATATATATATTCATTATATATATATATATATAATAAACTTAACTAAATCATAGCGCCCTTCATCAAAGCATTTAGAGGATCATGACTCCAGTACGCTATCGGAGATTACAGACGGTGTACATTAATTTATCTTCGACCTAACAAGCATATTACACCCGAAGAGATGGTATACGTGCTCAAGTGTACCGCAGTAATTATTAAGATTAACGTAATAAACTTCAGATACGTCCAATGTATTTGTCCCTCATTTTAGTTAGGGTGCTAGTTTGTATGGCCTGTTCTTTCTAAATCCCACTAATGTAATATATTTCACACAACAACTATGCAGGATAAATAGATCTAACAGTCCAATATCAATAAAAGCATTTGTCCAAATATGGAGGTTATTTTTCGCCGTTGCATTTCCTATCTTATTTTAATTTGAATGGACCAAGCAACAAGTGCCGTTTATCATAATGTAAAAGCCTTTTATTTATAAATATTAGCATGCCGGCAGAATTTGTGAATATTATGTAATACATATGAGCAAGAGCTTAATATATTCTTGCGAATAAAGTTTAATATTATCCTGATGATGATGTGTGTTAACACTTAGACTGGAAACAAAGAAATAACGATAGCACAAATGTAGGCCTCGAAAAGGAATCGAACTTAAGTCCCATGCTTCGAATGAAAGGAACTCTGGCTATTACACTGTATTACTCGATTCTATTTATTAAAACATCTATTATCAGATACATTGTCATACATCTTTGTATATAAATAGTACATTTGTAACAGTAAATTCACTAAAAAAGTCAGGGTCGGGATCAAGGTGTTTGATACGAGCTATGAGTTTCGAACCGAGGTCTTGGCCTATCTGTAGACAAATATAAATGTTGCTAGATAGATATGAGACGCTTTCGATATTTTAGCACAGAAAAATTAAAAAAATATATGATAAACCGAACAACGATAAACAGCTAGGTTATTGACAGTATTAAGTTGAATTATCGATTCCAAGGATACTTATGTACACTTATTTTTAATTTGCGTGAAGCGTTTCGATTACATGTGAAAATTATGTGTATAAAAAATGAATAAATATTTTAATAAAATGATACCTTTCTAGTCGATTTTGACCACGGTTATATTTTCTGGTTAATTCCAGATGACATCAACTGCGCAGAACACCTTATAGTGTCAGCATTTGCATAGACATATGCGCAGACCTGGCATGTCGATTTCAACTTTTTGTTGAAGTGTTGAAATCGACATGCCAGTTGATCGTTTGTCATTCCTATTATAAAAAGATCCTACCTATTCATATTTCTTTTCCTATTCCTAATTGATTCGTATTCCTATTCATATTATAAAAAAAACACTACAATATTTTCAGTGTACTCCATTGCGTATTGGACAGTTTTTAATAAGTAAACTCCTCGTGATTCATTTTCAGATTATTAATTATAAAAATATAAGATTTAAACATTAGTGTTCAAAATAAATGCGTATGATATCAAAACTTATTGTGCTCTACGAAATATAATTTGTAATATTAGGAAAGTTATTTTTCCAATGAAATTATCGAAATGAAAAATGTTATTTAATTTAAAAAAAAAGTTTTTCAATCGAATGACATAAAATTGTAAAACCACTTTAATATTTTTAACGTAATAAACTAATAATTATAATTTTCATTGATTCAAGTAAACTTAGTGACGTGTTCTATTTTCTTCGATCTATTTGTTTTTAATTTATGATTATTTGATTTATAATAAAAGTAAGAAATGTAATTTAAGTTATCACATTTGAATTAAGATTGTTATGTAATATATAAATTCAATAAAAATCAAAATTCTAAAAGTACAAACTTAACTTTCAAATAATTTTACTAAATTGATTCAAGAGTTTGTCGTATACATTGTATAAAGAAACTCACAATATAAAATGTACTGGACTTAAATTGGCCGTCGTTCAATCGCCGTAATCTTCCTTAATTAACCACCACGGATTGGGGTGCTGCAAAAATTCTGACGTGATAGCCTTTGATAGTGGCGAGGCGGGATCACTTCTTGTTCTTTTCATTTCCACACCAAACTCCGTTGTGGACGCCCGCGACCCTCGCCGCTTTTGACTCTGTACCGCGTTCGCGAAATCTAAAATTGAGTAGAATAAAAAAAAATTAAAATGTGCAAAACGGATGTGACCTGACATTAAAACCTCTTTTGTTTACTTTGATAACTCATATTTTTTTAATATTTTGAAGGTGTAGTTTCGAAGTTGACAACTTTCTCAGCGAATAAACATAGAATATAACCCAGCAGACTTCACCTTCGCCCAAATTCGCTACCCAAGGAGATAAACCGATCGAACTGTAAGTAATTAATTACACTACACTGTCTATATAATTATTCGATTTATTAATAAACGATTAATATTGTCATTCATCGGGAGATGTGGGTGATACGTAATTATTTTATATACATCTATAATTAAGTGCGTGTTATTACAGACGTAATTACGGATATTTTGTTGTTTTATTATTTCTTTAAACAACTATATTTTAAAATGTTATGACAGTAATGGTCCATAAATACCAACGAAATTTAATCACTTATAATTATTTATGGATAACTCTTTCCATTGTGTAATAAATATCTCCTCTTTAGTAAATTTTAACGCGGATCACAAGGTTGACCCTTTATTTGGAAAAAGTATCGTCATTTCTTACAATAATTACTTGACATGGTTGTGGCGGAAAAAAATTACTCTACAGACGTTGCGTCAAGGAAATTATATATCACAATAGTTTCCATTTATGAATTTTAATGAATAAATATTTCATGATAATAATCTAATTTAGGGTGCTACGAATAATAAAATAAATATAATGTTCAGTTATTTCAGTGGATAGTTTTAGAGTAAATAGAAAATGTAATAAAAAAAAAAAAAAAAAAAAAAAAAAAAAAAAAAAAAAAAAAAAAAAGTTTTTCAATCGAATGACATAAAATTGTAAAACCACTTTAATATTTTTAACGTAATAAACTAATAATTATAATTTTCATTGATTCAAGTAAACTTAGTGACGTGTTCTATTTTCTTCGATCTATTTGTTTTTAATTTATGATTATTTGATTTATAATAAAAGTAAGAAATGTAATTTAAGTTATCACATTTGAATTAAGATTGTTATGTAATATATAAATTCAATAAAAATCAAAATTCTAAAAGTACAAACTTAACTTTCAAATAATTTTACTAAATTGATTCAAGAGTTTGTCGTATACATTGTATAAAGAAACTCACAATATAAAATGTACTGGACTTAAATTGGCCGTCGTTCAATCGCCGTAATCTTCCTTAATTAACCACCACGGATTGGGGTGCTGCAAAAAATTCTGACGTGATAGCCTTTGATAGTGGCGAGGCGGGATCACTTCTTGTTCTTTTCATTTCCACACCAAACTCCGTTGTGGACGCCCGCGACCCTCGCCGCTTTTGACTCTGTACCGCGTTCGCGAAATCTAAAATTGAGTAGAATAAAAAAAAATTAAAATGTGCAAAACGGATGTGACCTGACATTAAAACCTCTTTTGTTTACTTTAATAACTCATATTTTTTTAATATTTTGAAGGTGTAGTTTCGAAGTTGACAACTTTCTCAGCGAATAAACATAGAATATAACCCAGCAGACTTCACCTTCGCCCAAATTCGCTACCCAAGGAGATAAACCGATCGAACTGTAAGTAATTAATTACACTCCACTGTCTATATAATTATTCGATTTATTAATAAACGATTAATATTGTCATTCATCGGGAGATGTGGGTGATACGTAATTATTTTATATACATCTATAATTAAGTGCGTGTTATTACAGACGTAATTACGGATATTTTGTTGTTTTATTATTTCTTTAAACAACTATATTTTAAAATTTTATGACAGTAATGGTCCATAAATACCAACGAAATTTAATCACTTATAATTATTTATGGATAACTCTTTCCATTGTGTAATAAATATCTCCTCTTTAGTAAATTTTAACGCGGATCACAAGGTTGACCCTTTATTTGGAAAAAGTATCGTCATTTCTTACAATAATTACTTGACATGGTTGTGGCGGAAAAAAATTACTCTACAGACGTTGCGTCAAGGAAATTATATATCACAATAGTTTCCATTTATGAATTTTAATGAATAAATATTTCATGATAATAATCTAATTTAGGGTGCTACGATTAAGAATAATAAAATAAATATAATGTTCAGTTATTTCAGTGGATAGTTTTAGAGTAAATAGAAAAATGTAATAAAAAAAATATTATATATACATTATACGATGAACGTTAATCAATTTTGAATTTGATTAGAAATAATAATTATACATCTAGTTCCACTATTAGTTTAACGGTACAAACAAAATCGATAAAAAATAGTGTAGTCAGACGAATTACGAGAACATTGAATTTAATTGAATGAAACAATTAATTGGCAATAACTTTTATTTTAATTAATGACAACAACGAAGGATCCTTGAATTTAATTTGACGGGAGAATTTTTTCTGGCAAGACGTTGTCGATTCTAGCGCACGGCAATATAATGACGCGACAGATAGCCGTGTGGTTATAGTAGGTACCAGTCTGTTATATCTAGGGCCCAGGGTTCGATTTCCAGCTAAAGGCAAGATAACTTTATTTTTACAAAAATATTTTTTTCTCCATGACTGTACTGAAAATATTGTATTAATCTAATAATTGTACTATGGAGTAAATAGGTGTAATCTCTTTCTCCGTGTACCTTTCTGGATTACGGACAAAATATTGTATAGCCTAATGGTTTAGGGTACGGTCTGCGGAACTTACGGTCGTAGGTTCGAATCCACCATTAGACTATTGTCGAGAACCATCTCCCAGCACAAGCATCTTCAGCTTAGTTGTAGTGGTTAACCGGAATATTAGTTATGTTAATAGCATTGCTAATATTCTTATAAAAAGTTTTTTTTAAATAATTTAATAAAACTACTAAAATCTATATTAAATTTCTGGTTGTTAATAAACATCATAGGCTCGGCACTGTTCTCCCCTACACTTGCTCATCATTCCAAGTATTGTGAACCTAAACAGAAAAGCTTCAACGAGGATATATATTAGGATATACACTAGGTTTATCATCAACATCTTAGTCGATCACTAGTCCGCTGTTGAACATAGGCTGCCTTCAAGAAAGATTCTAAGCCACCTGAATCCTTCCCCGAACCCGAATGGCTTCCGCAGACCGCAGCTTACAGATGCAGCTTTCAATACGACCTGCTTATTAAACATGTATATATATATATATAAATATATATATATATATATATATATATATATATATATATATATATATATATATATATATATATATGTATGTTAAAGTATACGGCTGCTATAGGAGGAACAATATTTAAAGATATCATCAATGGCTACGTTTGTCGCGTGTCCTAGATATAGTAATATCTTCTGGTTATAATCAGAAAACAACGCGTAAAACGAAAACATTATCTCGTTCATACGTATACAATAATTTTCTAGTCCAAAAGAATAAAATGAAACACCAAATCTATCATTAAATCTGTTCACATTGTTCAGTAAAATCTGCTACTCCTCTGGTGTTGCACATGGACATCCATGGCCGACGGTTATAGTATACTCGTATGTTGCATATAGCGTTGTAGTTGTATCGTGACGTCACCAAATGGTCGCAACGGAAGACCAGCGCTGGTCGTTTGAAGCCAGCATATGCTTAGTTGGGACCGATTCGTGATAACTAGTATATTTTATTTACATTTTTTTCTATTAATCATGTGTGTAATTGTGTGAAAAGATGTTAGTTTTACTACAAATAAAGAAAATCTTTCTTTCTTTCTAATCACTTACCATCAGGTGGGGTGTTTTCTCCTATATATAAAAAGGCAGTCTGGTAGTCCATCTGAGCTGTTAAACGAATGAAGAAGTAAACATTGCAAGCAGCTACGCATCTTATCATGCGTCCTCCGACATCCGCGTAGAATATGAAATTGGTTTATTTGGAAGTCAAACAAATGTGTTATTTAAACAAGTTGCTATGTTTTCTTCTCTATATACCTAGAATACCTCTATGTACGAAGCAATAATTAAAAAAAAATACATTACCGCATCACGTTAGATTATAACGTAAGACGGGCTAAAATAAGCAAAGAGAAATTCGACAGATTAGCTGGATATTTTCGAGTATCTCGAATTTATTAAATGTAAAATACACAGTCTAATAACGCGAAGCAACCTTAGAGAGCTTCTTGTTTAAAGTTGCTAACCGCTTCGTCAAGCAGGGTTACTATAGCAATCAACCTCCAACGATGTGCCTTAGGATGAGCTAAGGTAATAATGTTGATGCGGGGAACGCCACATTACGAGATGAAACTGTCGAAGTGTCGAAGTACGAATGGTCTATTCGAAAAGACGACATTCCCAGACTAGATCAGCTTAAGATAGTAGCCCTCTGTTGGTTTATTTCGCTCGGTGAAATGATAATCTGAAAACCTTGTTTTATCTCGTAACAAACGAGCACACAGTTCACCTGATGGTAAGTGATTCCTGCGGCCCATGACATCTGAATTCATCCTTGATAAGGAATTATAATGCAGATGCGTTGTCACCCTTGAGGACATACAATGCCTCGTCACCAGTATTAAAGGTCTCCGGATCCCTGCACTCACCAGGCGAAACACGGCAGCATTGTGCTGCTATTTTACGCTGGTATTCTGTGAGGGCGGGGTCGTACCCCGATCGAGCAACATTCTGCAGCTGAGATTAAACTCTCTTTAATATGCATCTTGATTTAGGTCATTAGTACGGATGTCTGACTGTATGACGGATGAGCTTTACGCACATTACCTTTTTATTTTATGTGTTTATGCGTATATGTTTATAAATAAAAAATGTTACAAGGTCATATAACTGTCAGTTAGTATTTTTGTGGTTCAAGCACTAACTTAATAAATTATATGAATTATAGAAAACGAACAGATGCAACACAATCACATTAAACTTATTATTTATATTAAACTTCTAGTATATTAACCTCAATACGAGTAGTATATTCTCAAAACCGTAACATTTTAAAGTAAATACTAATAAGATATTAATCCTACACTAAAATCTTGACAGATGTTTACGCGAAAGCTCACGGCACTATAAAATATCCTGCGCAGTAGATGTCATCTGATTATAACAGAATATGTTGCCATAGTGGAAATCGATGAGGAGCGCATTAATTGCATTTTCCAATGTAGCAATAACATATGTATGTACCAATTTTAACTTCAACAATACCGTAAAGCTCAGTCATTACAATTTGCAGATAACATCGTCAGTTTCTTGTATTAACTGACGATGTTATCAGCAATCTTTTCTGAACTACCTATACTGCGTGAAATATTTATAATTAGAATGCTAGACAAAATTGTTCTTACAGATTTGATTTTGTAGAGCTACCCTGCAGTTTCTTTCTGAGAATGAATGGGTCAGCTCGACCGGGGTAGGACCACGCCCTCACAGAATACCAGCGTAAAATAGCAGCATAATGCTGTTGTGTTTCGTCAAGTGAGTGAAGGGATTCGGATAAAATTATTACTGGTGACGAGGCATTCGATCTCAGTCCTCAAGGTAAACAACGTAACTGCATTATGATTCCTTATCAAGGATAAAATGTATGATATAATGTGGATGTCATGGGCTGCAGGAGTCACTTGCCATCAGGTAAACTGAGTGCTCGTTTGATATTCTTAATGTAATAAACAAAATTATAGTTAAAGATTTACTTTATATATACCGGTATTGTTATAATATATCAATACAGTTCCCGAGTTCAGTTCGTAATCTTGGACTATATATAGATGATAAAATGGACTGATGGTAATGTCGGTAGTCTACCGACATTAGCCGCGGGGTCAATGTCATCTTATTGTTGCACTATCGTATTCGGAACTATCTTCCTTTTAATACACCACCATTTATTATTCTTATGTGTTACCCAGATTTAAACTGTGAACTTGTTAAGGTGTAACAAATAGAACGCCTCTTTTGTTTTCTGATAATCAATCTCACCGTAAATGGCTTACTATCAAACTCATGAGAAATTCAAGAATTCTTCTCGTTTTTTACTCCGTGTTTCAACTTATTCCTTTATGGTATAAATTATATAAACCTTTTTCTAATAATAACATTTTAGTACACAGCTCAGCATGCATATCTCATTATTATCACTCACTTGTTTAGTTATTCATTTACTGTTCAGAAGGGACTGCTCTGGACCTCCACTGTTATTAGAAAAGCATAGAGCAAATGCTTGTTCAAGAAACCTGTACGGTAGTGGATGGTAGTAGTATATATAATTTTAAATATTTGTTTATAGTAAAAAAAAGTTTTAATATTAAATGTGTTTGTAATATTTTAGTTCTCTTAATTATACATGTTTATTGTATGGGTTTTTATATCCAATTACTTTTTTTTATTTCTATATTTTTCCTATATATAATTTAGGAAGATTTTCTGAGTAATTATTAATCTTATTCTTGTTTTAGTTATAGTTTTTTTACATTTTTCCTGAAGCACCAGCTACAATATTTCATCACTCCCTGGGGTGGGTTGTCTGGAATAATTTGCCGATTGATTTTGGTTTAATAAAGTTAAATATATTTTTATTATGCAACACTGCTGTTGTGTTTGAGTACAAATGCAGAAGTTTAGTATCCTTACTATTGAAATTTGTTGATAAACTTAGACAGTTTTATTTTTATAGAAGTAAGGTTTGCAAAAAAATAACTGAGAGTTTAGTTTAGGTTTAGTTTTATCGCCAGTAGAGATTATCTTTAAGTATTAACGTATGAGGCGCAAAGTGATTCGTGCAATATTTGTCTGGGTTCGTAATCCTTTATAATTGTCCATATACTTATTTCATATTATTTATATACAAAATATTTTAATCTATATTTTATCAAATATGCTATGGCAACTTTTTAAACACAACAAATGCAACGTAACGATTTACAAACAGGTAATTATATAACTAAGTGATATAATAATCTAATAAAAATAATTTGTATCTTAAGATAAGTTTGTTTTTAATAGTACCCATAATTACTATACGATGTAATCGATGACTGTAATGACATATGTACTTCTCTGTCTAATCAAAAATTGATACTGTATACCACTTTTGTGTGTACACATACGAGTTTATAATGTGGATACTTTTATAGCAGACCATTATAACTTGATAGGGTTAACAGTTTATATAAACTTTCTGATGTGTGTGTAATCTGTTATATAAATTAAGTGCTTTTAAAACTCAATTAAAGTTTTAACATCCAAAAGTCCTTTTTTTAAGTGAAGCTCACTATATGGATATTTTTAGGGATCCGGAGACCCTTATTAGTTGTGACGAGGCATCCATCGCAGTCTCCACATGTGTCAACGCACCTAGAGGTGATTCCTTATCGAGGATAAATATGGGTGTCATCGACCGCCTGAATCATTGATCACCATTATGTGAACTATGTGCTTGTATATCATCCCCAATACAATAAAAAAAATACCCTTATGAAACTTGACTATCATTAGAACGCATGTCTAGATAAATTGAATCTGAAAACGCGTTTATAAACAATGTTTCCCGCAAAACTCAATATTATCCAACTTATTATCCCAACCAATGGGCCGTTAATACGCAGCCAAAACGATTTGTGTTCATATTGTGTTATGATTACCTACTTCCGGTCCCTTTCTATTATTAGCACCATTAATCTCCCATTGATGTTTTCGATTAAGCACGCTATTTTCTTTAAATAAAAATATTGTTAAATTTTGAAGTATTTAAAGCAAAATCATGATAGAGTAATTAATGTCTTATAATTATAATAAATTAATGATTGATTATTGAATGGATTATTATGTGGTATTAATACAAATCGGTTAATAAATAAATTAATAAATGATTATTTATGTTTGATGTAGAAGTTTCAAATCCCATCAAACTTGTACTAATCAGATTTATTTTTTATTTATTTTAAACTTCATGCACAAAGTAAATTACATAGGTGGATTTAATCCTAAATAAGCATTATATACCAGTCGACCTGAGGGTGGTATTGAGAAGCTAGGGTAGTTGCACATATAATATAAATATGGGAAAAATAACAGTTACTCTACAAAATATAATATGTGTTTTCTAATAATTTCTTCTAATATTCTAGTTTTCTATTTATACTTAAAATATATATATATGAATACAACAAATATATAGGATACCTAAATTAATATACTTTATAATATATTATATAAATAAATATTATTTTTTTAGGATTCTAAGAGAGAAAAAATTACCTTTGTGCTCCATGTACGGCGATTGGACCCCCTGTCGTGTCAGGATATTTTAAGCTCTAAATTAAATGTGAAATATGGGCTGATTATAGACTTATATAAACAGTGTGCTCGTTTGTTCTCCTTAGTTTTCATATAAAACGATTTAAGTGTACGTATAAAAAACAGAGATTAAATCTAATTTCAAAATTTACAACGAATATGACTCAATTGCGGATATGATCCAATTATTTACCAGATAGATTGTACAAAATTCATCAAAGTTTTAAAATAAAATGATCAAAAAGAAGATTTTTTTAAATATACTATCATGTTTATACGGGGAATACCATAGTGTAACCTCGACTCTCGGATTGAAATAGGGGCAATTAATTTCATGGAATCAAATATTCGTGTTATCGGTTATTTGGGCTAATTCTATGTAAAACATGTTATATGATTAGTTTCTAAAAATATTACACTTCGTCTACTACATATGCCTCTCAAAGTGTTCGTTCTGTACGTAATGTTTCATATTACTCGTGTTTATAATTATATTTATAATTATATTATATATTAATTATTTTGTTAAAAGGATACTCACGGTTAATAAAGGGATTATACTATATTAATTATTATTATAATTATTTATTATATTGAGAGAAACAAACGAGCACACGTTCACCTGATGGTAAGTTCACCAGTTCATCCTTGACAAGGAATCATAATCCAGATGCGTTGCCACCTTTGAGGACTGAGATGGAATGCCTCGTCATCAGTCATAAAGTCTCCGGATCCCTACACTCACTAGACGAAACACAGCAGCATTATGCTATTATTTTACGATGCTATTCTGTGTAAGCGTGGTCCTACCCCGGTCGAGCTGACCCATCGATTCTGCAGCTAGAAACAAACTGCAGCGTAGCTCTACCACTTAATTTCGTTTATATGTATAAAGGCTGATAAATCACTGGAAATATTTGATTCCTACAATTCGTGCTATTTTAAGACATCGAGGTATATATAAAAGTCATTAATCATCTTCATATATCAGCGTTTTTACAAGAGAATCGATCTCTTATATATTATCCACGTGAATTCGAAAATAGGATATTACATGTTCATAACATGAATATAAATCTTAGTCTGTACTTCATTTTAATATAATGGACGAAAAAAAATCTGATAAAATTATCGCGATTACTGAAATTATTTTAAGAAAATATTTATCTTACTAGATTTAAGTGTGTACTATAAAATGGAATATTTTACACATTTAAACTCGCCTTCGATATTTTTTATTTCTCTGCTTTACGATGTTCTCTCACCGCCGCCCACGTGTAAATTGACGTTTAACATAGCAATTAACGGTTTTTTCATTTACGATTCTGCACCGGAAATCGGATCTAGATTGCTTGAGCTTTATGAAATTTAGTTTTTTTATGAAGTTTAATTAAGTTTTATGAGCTTTATTCTACCTACATAATATACACCATAAGAGACGTGACCCTTTTTAATTTGTGTCTTGTTCAGTCCTATTTATGAAGCTATCTGTGTCTATGCTATGTTTATTGGGAATTTATTTTTTTATTAACTTTCATAAATCGTATATAATTTATATGGGAATTATCTGTTAACTTTATATTAGAAAAAAATTATCAGGTTTATAAAAATGAGAACTTCTTTTAATTTGAATTGTCAATAATAATGGTTTAACACCGACTGTACCCGGTCTACGAAACTTAAAGTCATAGGTTCAATTTCGCCATTGGATTCTTGTTGCAAACCATCTCTTAGTCCTAGCATTTTAGCTTAGTTCGAGTGGTTAACGGGGAAGTTTATAAAGTTAGTACCATTAGTATCATATATGTAATACGGTATTCCTAAAATATGTAATGTCACCAGCAAAACCACTAAAGAGCTTGGAAGATATTCTAATTTGTGCCAAGTTTTAGCATTTTAAAAGTGATAGTAACGATTTTGTAATGAAAATGTTCTTTTAGTTACGTAAGTAAAATCTTACTTCAAATAATTTTGTTTGCCAACTTTTTTTCTTTTTTCGTTTTTTTTTTTTTCGTTTGAACTCACTGCGACCTATATAATTCGATACATTATATAAATAATGTATCAACTTGTTGAGTATTATGAGAGAAATTGGGGGATTCTGCAAACTTGGATGCTTTTTACAGCGGTGGAAATGTTTTGGATCGTGGTCTTCTCACCTTCTAGTGGAGATTAATAGACTTAAAACTTTAAACCTTACACAAAGCTTTGCAGATTTATAACGCTAATAATAAACCATGTTAAGGAAATACTTCGTGAGGAAACCTAAGTCTCTAAGACACTAAGCCAACATTTCTACTAAATAAATTTCGATGGGAATCGAGCTTAAAACCCGAATGTCTCCTTTATCACATGCTTTTATGCCTAAGCAATTATAGGAGTGTAATCTATAATTACTATACATTTTTAAAACTGAAGTGTCTATGCATTGCATGCAATATTTACGTTTAATAAAATAAAAAAGGTATTTAAGGATAAGTATTGAAATAGGAACAAATATGAACATAACATAAAGAATGAAATGAGATCATTTTTAGAATTTTTGTGTATTTATCTGTTTGTTTGAATACTTATAGTTGAAAAATGGCTGAAACCATTCGGGTGCCGTTTCACAGAAATTAAACATCACAGAGTAAAATTTCGTCTTTATTTCATTGCAATCTGCTTTCTAAATAAAAATATATGCGACTTTAAAAAAAAAGAGATGATAGCTGCAAATGCTAGACAGCGGGCAATAGGTACCTGAAAATCCAATACGAAAAAAGCCCAAAATCTCCTAGCATTTTAAGCTTAAAAAAACTTTTTTAAGGAAATTTAATTTTTCACGCGGACGAAACCAAGGCATGTCATAAAGTACTAACATGTATTATTATGTAAGTGTAATATAATTATAGTTATAATACCCTTATGAAAATAAAGGATAGGTAGGTAAATATTTAGTCTTATTATGGACGTAGCCCTTTATTACTTTTCATGCCAAAAATATAATAAAAAGAAAATAATAAGCTAACCCTTAATGCAGCAAATGTGACTTATGACCCATCATAAAATAAACTAAATGTCGTTATTATTGGATATGGTTAGATATTATTTCCATAATCTTTTAAAATAGTATACCTTTTTCTTTGTGAAAGCAATGTTCTATCCAATTACATTAAGGTGTACGGGGCATTCACACGAAATTTTATTTCGAATTTATGTGATATCGTTAGTTTTACGTTTTATGAATTTAATGTTAGTTTACCATCAATATTAAACCAAATAAATTGAATCATAATATTTACTACTTTTTTAATGTCTAAAACAAATGTTTATTACTTTCGGTAAAGTATACCTATTATTAAATCATTATGATGCTCGTATAGATGTATAATTATGGTAAAGGTATAACATGTTTTACAAGATTTAAACTTAAATGCACGGAAAAAAAATGAAGGTTAATGTCTTTTTGGATCGATTTTAACCATGCTGACAGCTTCTCGTTAAGAACCAAAATTTGTTCCATAATTTTTTGTTTAACATAACACTGAAGTGATGAAGATTGGAAAATGCATCATCGGCTTCACGACTTCACTTTTACATTTTTTGGTACTATTATACATTACTGTATAATTATACATATAATTAATTATGTTCCAGTCCTCGATAGCTTTGCGTAATAGAGTTCCTGGATGCTGGGTCGTAACTTCAAGTTAAGGTTCAATATTCGTCAATTGCAAATTATAGGTATTCGTGTCTGATGTGTTATTTGTATATCTCGTATCACTTATATTACATCTGAACATACCTAAGATCTAATTGTACATGCATTAGACCAGAATAGGGAAGGGTTGAAGAGAGCAAATTTTTACGGCACTAGAATATATCCAGCTTAGATGATGTCATCCGGTAATAACTAAAGGATATTGTTGTAGTTGAAGTCACTAACAGTGATAGAGCTACACTGTAGCCAGATTCAAGTTGCAACAAGAGTGGATTTGCTTCACCAGGGAAGGACTACGCCCTCACAATATAACAGAAATAGCAACATAAACGTGCTGTTTCGTATGGCGAGTGTAGGGAATCGGAAAATCTAATTACAGGAAACGTGGTAAATTGTCATGGTATTGTTGTAAAATAAATAAATGTAAAAAAAATTGATCCCGAAATACATAAAACTAATCGTCTAGGACTTGGAGGCTAAATAATAATTAAAGAATTTAAACATTTTTTTTTAATAATAATAATAATAAGGTAAAGAAACAAAATTACCGTCAATTTATTTTCTACAAAGAACGTGTTTATTTTATTTTTATTTCAAGGAAAAAAATACAACTTGAGAACCTTATTTTAATGTATATAATTGGCACCTTTCGTGGCATGTTAATAAAAACCATATGCGATCTCATAAATACACTGAAGACATTATGCGATCGAAAACGGCGCCAATAATTGTGACGAATGATCTACACCGGCTTTAAGTGATAAGCTTTTGGAGCAGTTGTTGTGTTTTTATCTTTTAGGCATAAAATATTAATTTATTTTTATTTTCGTTGGGGCATCGTTGAATTGGCAATACAATATGTAAAGACGAATGTTACGACGAAATTGGTGACGGGTGTTGGTGATGATCTCTGGTGATTAAAAATTCGTCTGTCACATTAGTCACTTTGGAGCATAGGATGATATAAAGAGGGAATGAAGAACACACACATTCTATGTTTGGAGCATTCAAGTCAGAAATGCCTCAATAGTAATTTAGTTTAAAGTTTCTCATCGCTTATTTTTACATTCATGTTGAACAATTCGAACTACAGTGTGGTTCTTCAATCTACACGTTAATGTAAAACTTGCTCAATAGTAATTGTGGCTTTGTTCATAAGATAAGGTATTACATTTTTATTATACTAATATGTATATTAGACCTTATCTACGTCATTATTTGTTTATAAGAAAATGAAGTAATATTTTTTTAAGTAATCAGGATTTTTTTTTATTACATAATGAGTAACAAACGAACACACAGTTCACCTGATGGTAAGTGATTCGTGCGGCCCATGACATCTGGATTCATCCTTGACAAGGAATCATAATGCAGATACGTTGTCACCCTTGAGGACTGAGATATAATGCCTCGTCACCAGCAATAAAGCTCTCCAGATTCTTACACTCACCAGACGAAACACAGCAATATTATACTGCCATTTTACGCTGGTATTCTGTGAGGGCGTGGTGCTACCCCGATCGAGCTGACCCATTCATTTTACAGTGTAGCTCTACCACTAATAATGATACCAAGGGATCGCACAATTCCATCCATGTCCTAGATTAGACCTGTTTTCTGTACATCGCCGGCTAGCTCGTACGTTGGCAGTGGAGACAAAGGATTAGGGCAAGTGAGACAGAGTATTTTCGCATAAGGGGTTGGTGGAATAATAGATTGATTTCCAGATACTATTTGGTATTTCCATTATTTATTTACACATACTAATAATTATGATTATTATACAATATAAAACTCTAGAACTTTACAATATTATAGATAATAGGTATGTATGTATAGATCATGAAATAATAATGTAATTAATACCGGTAACTGTACAATATTAAACGTTAGAATAGTAGATATTTTTAACTGAACATTGATTTTACTTGATATGAATGTATATAAAGTAAGTATGGAGTAAGTAAATTATACATAATTATAAAAATTACACGCATAGACGCATTTAATTCAGCAAGGTCACAGACTAGATATCTTACCACTTCCAAATAACGCCCTTCTAACGGAAAAAGAAAGAGCTTTATTAAGAAAAAAAGAGAATATAAACCAAATTAATAAATTACAAAATAAATAAATTACCTTACATAAACATAAGTATTTATAATCCATGAGATAAGATACTCAATATGTAGGTAAATAAATGATTGAAGATGCCAGGCGTAGCCGTTATAATCTAGATAGAATAATTTGATTTTTGTGAAGAAAACAATTCCAAAAATACCTTCAAAACTGATGGTATCGGCAAACAAAAGTTCATACCAAAACCTTACCGTCTGTCCTAATGCAAAATTTTTGTTTTGACTTGGAGCGATTTGAGTCTGTCGTCATCTCTATAATTTGAAACAGGCGGCAGGTTCTGAATCTAAAATGATGTATACTGAGCATGATTGAGGTAAAAAACTTGAAAATTCTTCTTTAGTTTTTTTTATAGTATAGGCGGCAAACGAGCATGCAGCAAATCCGATTGTAAGTGATCACCGCCGCCCACGAACATCCGCAACACCAGAGGAGTCGCAAATACGTTGCCAGCCTTTAGTAGTGGTAATATAAACTAAATACATACATCTAAAAACTTATAGGTCCAATTCAACTCGAGTGATGGTATAACATTAAAAATTGTAAGAAAAATATGGTGGTTTACATCGTCATTTATCATCCTCCATGAAGAGTATGCCTAATGACAGCTGCACTAAAGGTACGAAGTGTTCGGTACTCAGATTGCCAATTCGGAGTATACCTATTAATTAGTTCGCTTGACGGACAAGTGAACTAATTAATAGATATACTCCTAATTTAAGATACATATCTAGTCTAGGAAGGGATTATTAAGTGCCAAATATATAGTATGAGGTTACTCTTCTATGTACAGGCTATTAGGCAATTGATTGTGGCGAAAATCTTATATTTTGTTTTACTGTCCATACTTTATTGATGAATTTACTGATCAAGCAAATTCAGCGGGCCTCCCGCACGCGAGTCTAATTAGATAAAGCTGTAAAGGTCTCCGGACCAACGGCAATACTCACACACAAAAAAAATGATCAAGCAAATCAATTGACTAAACATTTGATGAAAATAGTAAATTAAAGCAGCTTATAAATATAAATTCCATTGCTGAACATTGCTGATCATCTCTAAAGAGAATATAAGAGCACACGGCTCCACACGGGTTGTTGCGGGAGTTCAAATTCTTCCGAATATATTCTTTTACTTTTTCGCAAATATACAAATTTTCTCACCATTTTTCTTTCTCCACCTAGGACGTGGAATATTAGCACTTAAATTAACAATTTTACTGGTGCCGATGCCGGGGATCGAACTCAGATTGTCCGAGTAATTAAAATACACGATATCGATGAACATTTCAATAAATTTTAAGTAATGTAACGTCGAAACTGGAATAACGTTTAGATTATAAATAACGGTATTAAGAACCAGCAAAGGCAAGTTAGTCCTCATTGTAATGTAGAATAATTTGTTGACTTGAACACCAATTTACATATAATCTTCTAAGGTCGCCTGTTGATAATTTGTTACAATTAGTTGAATTATATATTTCTTATACGGCAATTTTGTTTACATTTTTTTAATAATTGGCACTCATACAATGAGATGTAGCTAAAAATAAACGTAGAGGTCGACGCTCCGACTAATGCATGATAGAATTTAAAACGATTTCCTAATAATAGATATGACCCCACATTATTTGAAAAATTCTAGAGGAGTATTTTAAATTTTATTTTAAATGAGACATGTAAACCAATATGTTATTGGGATACAATTTTTGAGAAAATCTATCTGAATATGTCTTAAGTAAATTTTTAGAGGTTACTTGGGAAAAGCCGTTAGTAGTCCGAGGATATTAGTTTTGTTCTTATCAACGCGCTTATCCGGGTGCGGTATATTATTGTATCAGAAGATATTGAAGATTTAGAAGAATTGGTGTATCTTCTATATAATAGTTGAATAAGTAATTGGAAATGAGGAATACGACTGAAAGTTAATTGTTAGGGAAGAAAATTTCTTGAGTTGCATAATAAACGGAGTTCTCTGTATTATAGAAAACCGGTGCATTACTAACTAATTACTAATTATTAAGTTTTTCTGCGTTGTTGTTATTAGACTTAGTTTAGTGTTTCTCGATTTTTTTGATTATTTATTTGCTTATTTACTTATTTAATCTTTTGGTTGAAATAAATATTAATTTATTATTTTGTCTCTGATTACCCCGTCTATAACAGTTATATTACGCGAGAGTTTATTTAATTTTCAAGCATGTTAAATCCAGTATAACGCAATTCAGAAATATAGTGATTTTCATACTTATAATATACGGCACTTTATAGATTGATGGGTTTTTCTTTCGTTTCTATCACAACGGTGGATGTTCTATGTTTAAAGAAAAACGACCGCCACGCATTTAATACGAAACATTTGGCTTTTTCATTACCATCCAATAGTATTCACTCCGTGCGTTCCGCGTTATTTTTAATTCGTTATAAATAGTTTTTGGCAACGCAACAGCAACAATGAAAAGGGCACCGCTATGACACAAATACCGATGAAAACAAAAAGGGTCAATGGCAGTAAAAGAACCATTATGTCATCAAACAAAATATCTACATTTGTGTTGATGTGATATGTATGTATGCAAACAAACAAAAATAATGTGATTAAGATTTCAATAAATTAGCTTTTGGGTCTTTTATCTTGGGTAAGTAGGAACCTTTTCTAATTTTTTTAGTATCGGGGGAAATCTTATTTCCTCGTCCCTCTCTCTTTTATGAAATTAAAGATTTCAAATGGCACTAAAGGACACAATAACAGGTGGCTGCAACTCTAACAAACAAACCGTAAATGCCCATCCTCGAAAACTTCAAAAGGAACACATCAGCGTTATGCTGTTATTTCACCTTGGTAATCTTTGAGGGAGCTGTGCCTCCCTGGTCGAGCCAATCCATTTATGCGGCAGCTAAAAGCGTGGCTTCGAAAATGTTAATACTATTTTTCTACAGTTAAAGTACTCTAGTTCACATTTAATATTTTTCACGTTATACATTCGATTATTGTATCTAGGGTATCGTACATAACACTGAATAATTAAGGGGATTTGGGCTAATCCCTTGACTTTTAAACGAATTTATTTCTATAATATATGTTAACACAACCATAGATTGGGTTAAATAATCTGTCCGTTTGAATCTAGTAAAGCTAATAAAGAGGAGAAATATAATGCTCAAATTAGTTGTTGATTAGAAAAGCAAGTAATAGTTTAATAATGTCTAAAATTTAATAAAACAAAGTGTCTGGCATAGTTTTAATAATATTGATAATTTTGTGGTATTATTCTAAAACGACTTGTTAACAAATTCTTATTTTTTAACAGTGGTAACAGCAATAACGTATATACTTAATAATAATATTTTCACCACACACAGTTCACTTAAAGGTAAGTGATTACTGCGGCCCGTAAACACCTACATTCATCACCAACAAAGATTCAAGCGCACCCTCAAGTCAGACGCTCTCGCGGAACAGGGTGACGGTCCTCTCAAAGGGGAAGAAGCCTTAGAAGAAGGGAGCCTTAAACCATTCCATCTCCCATAAAGATGTGTTCGACGGAATTTTAAATATGAGCAGTTTTCCCAAAATAGCTCAATGAATAGTTATTAGAAATCCGTTATAAGCAAAATCAACAAAATAAACTATACTTTAATAAAACAAGCAAGACAGTTGAATAATTTGTATTCGTACAGAAGCTTAAATATCAATATTTAAGATGAACGACGAACAGTCGGTTATACCTGCATCACTTAAAAACTGTTATGCGGATTTTATTAGATATTACATGTAGCTATACTATACAGCGTATATTCACTATATGTTATAGATGAGCAATAGAAATATGCCTACTGCTAAATTAATAAACATAACATAAATATTATAAATATTTTAAATTTTTACTTGATATTTATTTTGTAATCGTAAGTTGCTTTTACTTTTATCTTTTTTATTTGATGTACACTTACACAAATCAATACATCTTTACATATACAAAACAAATGTGGACATACAGGAAAACACGTAATATATCTACATGTATATACTCTATTAGTTGCTACATGTATATAATATAGTATGTATGTATAATATATATGTAATATATATTCACAATTAAATATGTCTTGAGGTATAAATGGAAACGGGTGTTATTTTGCAAAAATGTAATGTCGACAAAAGCTCTAAAATCTTAGACCCACATAAATTAGGAAAATAGTGTCTAATTTTATGCGGATTTTACGCAATTCTCTCCTGTTTCCGTTAAAAGTTAACGTGCTAACTATCATTGTAAATCACCACAAAACGATCAAAGTGATTTTTTAAATATGCCTTGAATAATACGCGTATTTTTTATATTTCTATTATTATTCTATTGCGCGAATTGGTAACTGCAGTGCCAGACGTCTTGGAACTTGGACGTAGATGAAGTATTTTTGGACAGTTTTATTTATATTATTTTACGTTTTTATTTATCATTAATACATTAAATTTTATCATTAAAATCAATTATTTGTAAATTATTTTGTTTCAGGTAAGTGTTAAATTAAGATAATTCAGATATAATATAACTGGTATGTTCAAAGTACAAATATTTAATCGGAAATAAACTAGTTTTGAAAATAAATATACATTCATTGAAACGTATTCACGATATCGTGAACCTCGGAACGCGTTCCCTCGACGCGGTACCGAAAGGTGCGATTGTGAAGAAAGTCTCGTACGATTAGTACGAGTCGATCTGGCACACCAAGCTCATATAGTTTGTATATGAGCCCGTTGTGCCAGACCTTGTCGAAAGCTTTCGCCACGTCGAGGAAAAGTGCCCCAGTTTGGTAGCTCGAAGGAATTTACTGAGAATGTGCTTCGTGATGCGGTGCACTTGGTGTGTGCATGGGTGCGGAACCCGAACTGCTCATTGATTGGTAGCCCTCGGGACAGCATGAAGTCCTTGAGGTGGGTGAGGCATATACCTTACCCAAGACTTTGAGTAGGCTTATGGCGATAGGCTGATGGATCGGTTGGGTGTTTCGAGGGCTTAATAATACCTATGACGTCAGCTTCCTTCCAGGTTTTCGGGACGGTGCCTTTGGATATGGCTGCGATGTAGATTAACACTAGTAGGCTTAAAATAGACATGTTTTATCACCTTTTTGGTGATGCCGTCGGGACCGGGAGCCTTGCGTGGTCGCGGGATTTTAATAATAGACTCAACTTCGATACATGTAACTTGAGTAACGGAATCGCAAGGTGGTTCCTTACTCCTCCGGTCGCCTTCGCTGTCAACCATTGCAAGGTGGGCGGCGTCGATGGGTAGGGTGCTCGGTGAGCATTGGAGCTCGAGATTGTCAGCTGGACATTCAGCTTTCTCTTCGCCTAAGAAGTCGGGTGATTTATTGGGTCGCGATAAGGGAGGCATTATTTGGGCGGTACCTCCTTTTAGTGAATTGGGAAGTTGACTGAAGATATGTTCCTAGGAATAGCATCTTGGTACGGTGATGTGGCTTCCCTCAGGTAGAAGGTGAGGTTGGGGCTGAGAGCCGTAACCGAAGAAAAACGGGGCGATGATTGTAAATGAGGATTACCTCTATCCCTTGTTAGGCGAGGTTGATGTTCTTGCAGTTGCAATCCTCCATGGTGCACTCTGTTCTGTTTTTTTTCTTGTTAATCCTACTTCGATCGTGGGAAGTGTGGCCACCGGTGGGTTGTCGGGGTGAATACTACTACCTACTTCCCTCCCCGCCGGCATAGGCAGGGAGGATGAGTACATAGGTGTGTAGCCCTAGTGCGTCCAAGTGTCAATCTTATTTGTCCACTTGGGTGTGTGCTTAGAGTTAACTAAAACTACGCGTGGAACTATTATAAGTTCAGCGGGTTGGTCAACCTTGGCTAGGGCACTACCCAAGGCTGAGTTTGCGTCGACTCCTTCCGGTGTCTTGGGTTTCCCAAAAGGGAATGGGAGAGAGGGGAATAGGTGCACAGGTGGAACGCTCGGGGGCAGGTAGCTCGGGTCGGTGGTGGCGTAGCGCCGGACAACCGTTCTCGGCAACGTTGAGCAGCTGAACGTTGAATGAGAAAGAAAATATCGTGAAAAAGAATAAAGAGAAAAAATGTTTATATAATTTGACGGCCGCATGTCCTAGTGGTTAGTGTCTGACTCTTGCGTCATCAGTCCTGGTTTGATTCATAGCATTCTTGACTCTGCATCTAAACCGTTCTCAAGTCTTATTGCAAATGTATTATCCAGAAAACACCTTCATGGTCAAAACAGACTAAAAGGATTTATTATATATTACATATCATCATAAATCATCATAATCCGTTACATTCTGGGTTAGTAAAGCATAACTTATAACTAACTCTTTGTAAAACTAAATCGGGTAACGTAAACAGGAAAATAAATTTACAGTTAAATTCAGATATACTCGTACATTAGTTTGAAAAATCTGTTCCGTTACAGTTTGTGGCAAAGTTAAATGATTAAATTCTATTAAATTGGTGATCATATCGGTACATATGTACAAAAATTCATATAAATGCATTTGTGTATTAACAAAAAGTATGATTTGAACATTGAACAGAAGTTATTTTTATGCTCTCAATATGGAATTGACAGTTTAGTACGATCTTTGCACTTTTGAAAAAAGGCGAAAGCGAGGATGAGGCAGGTGAATTTGACACCACGCAAAGTTACCGGTCTGAATTCTGGAGTAATTTTACAAGTATTATTTAAAATTTTAGCTAATGACATACTCGCTAGTGAAACACAGTCTAGCTGATGTTATTATATAAAACGAATATGTTGGCTTGACCGATGTAGGACCAAATTCCAAAAAACCAGCGAAATAGTACTTTAGTGCTACTGAGAAACAATCCGTTGACCTAATTACTGGTAACGAGGCATTCTATTTTGTTACTCACGGTTGTCAAAGCATTTGCATATTGATTGATTATGCATGTAAGTGTCATAGACCACAGCGATTAGATAACTAAATGCTTTATCTTAGGCTTTTTTCTTGGTCTATCTTTTATATAATTATTTTTGAAATCAACGTAAAATCCGTCTTCTTGAGAGATAGTCTATGTGACATAACATCCATAGTTTTAACCTATGGATGTTATGTCACACATTTATATCTCTCACTGTCTTTTAATGTCCACCCTCTTGATTTTATTCGGTATATACTCGTAAAGTCCATTAAGCATTAATGCGAATAGAGAGACATTCACTTGTCCTCCTCCCCATCCTGTTTTAGATGTAACGCCCATATGATACGATAAAAGGGTGGTTAATAGTATCCTTTATTATCAAAATTTATACCAAAAGCGCTTATACCGGAAATTGACTTGCCATCTTAACAAATCTGCTAGATTAAGCAAGTTTTGGTTCGGCCCGATTTTAATTGTATCATAAAATAGCATTATACAATAACTTAGATGTACCTTAAAATATTACTTTTTTTTTAAAATATTTTTATTGGAATTCGATTCTAGTATGTGCGACGTTTTAGCTAAGTCTACTCAAGCAGTACGCCGGGATGGTAAATTTACTTCATTTTCCTATGTTATATGATCAGCAAAATTTTACTCTTAACTTCCATGCATATCGGTATTATGAAATTGTAAAAGTATTTATTTTTAGTGGTATATTAATATAATGATTAGGATTTTAGACGTCAATAAAAATAATACTCTTGGCTTCATTTTATTTTTTAAATTGCTATGACTGAGATCTAATATAGAATTAGCAGTCAATTATTAAAAAAAATATAGAAGAATTTGTCCTAATTATTAAATATCTTTATTTAAAAATAAAAGCATCCCAACAATTATAAATATTTTAATAATAAGGTATTCTTTTAATATATTCTCTTTATTACTATCCTAATTCCTTTTAGTTTAAGTTCAGTTTAATTTATCATTAAATAGTTGAATCATCCCAAAAAATGGGGATGTTGCCCATTTTTTGGGATCATGACTTCTATTTCACCACAGCAGATGGACCACAGCGTCATCTATTGGCTATTATCGGATGATTTTCATTTACACCGACATATAAGCATTTACTAGTAGCCTTTTTTCTGATATATGTGATAAGATTACATTAGAAGCCTTGTTTCATTTCGCAGTGCGGCCCGGTATGATTAAAATATCCGGATCTATGGACCAATATTTTATGTTGCATGTAAGGATAAATATTAACCTCTGCTGGGAATTCAACGTGGTACTCAAAACTTAGTAGTCGTATAAATTAACCACTAAGCTAAGCGTTAGGTCAATTGACTCGTTAAATAGTAAAATGAAACTGCACTTCAGTGTTTGAATGGTAAATAAAAAGTAATATTTCATGCGATCATTTATAAGACATGCCGATGTCGGTGGAATTCCAGATGAGTTATAGTGTACAAATGTCAGTAAGTAGGTCAATGCGTTTCACGAAGTTTTTCCCGCTTTCGGATATTAATCATGTGCTTCTAGCCATATCAAACTAGGACGATGTCTTCTAGTTTATTTTTTAATTGATTTGTGGGCAACAAAGAACTCCCTGATTGCTTTACTTTTCTTTTACTTTTTTCAGATTGTTTGTTGAGGACCGTTTTCTTCGCTCGGTATTGCTAATTTGCTTATGAGCAAGTTGATATACCCTCGGAAAATTAGTCTGTTTTCATTCAAATTCAATGCATTTGTGAAATTAAACACATTTACCATATACCTCCATGTATTAGAGTTGATATGTTATTTATTAACACTGTTATCAAATTGTAATATAACTAATTATAGAATAGAATAACAAATTTTTAATGTACTAATAATGCAAATATATAATCTTCAGTTAATCTGTCATGCTGACAGTAATGCTGACAGGACTTAAAAGCCGTTTGACTCAATGTCGACAATGTTTAACAGTTTAATATGTGTATATAATTTTTTTTTAGAAGAAAACTTAGTTCTTTGATTGTGATACCTAATTTATTGACATATAATTCCAAATTACTTTTAAAGTTTGTATATTTTTTTTTTAAATATTATTTCAATAGTCTTAAGGTGTAGGTACGGTCTGCAAAACTTAAGGTCGTAGGTTTGAATCCACCATTAAACTATTGTGGGAAATCATCTCCTAGAACAAGCATTTTCAGTTTAGTTTGAATGGTATTTAGCATTAAAAGCAACAAAAAAAACATCTAATTTAGTCTAATTTTTGTATATTAAAAATTAGACAGTGATTCAAGGAGTTGAGGGCTCAAGAGATGTAGGAATTATTTAGTCTTTTATAGACTTTTTTACAACAATATACAGGTCTGCATATCGTAACAGGACGTCGGCATGTTAATAATTTGTCATACTTTTCATTTTGATAGAAACTACGTTATAACTCATACATATATAGAATTAAAAGGAAAAAAAGAAGACAGAAAAATATAAAGCACGAATATTAAAAATGAAACAAAATAAAAACATGAACAGTTTGAGTCAGAATAAGCTTCCTTTTTTTTCTTGAAAAGGCCTTTAAATAACAAAGAGTTTCATAACGTCGCATTGTTACCCTGGACATCCAATTATGTTTATGATATTTAGACAGTGCCTTTTACAAAATATACTTGTATTGGCCCAACTTTGCTTAGAGTTTGCAGTTAAGATAACGCACAACACGCTTATAAATTACGTATATACCTTCCTTTCAAAGCAGTCTCACGGTTGCTGAAAATTTGAAATAAATTTTACATTTAAAAAATTTTACATTTCAAATATTATTAAATATTAAATATTTTCAATATTTTGTTTTCCGAATTAAGCGCGGAATGCAAATCATAATTGTGCTTTAAAATTCTATTTCTGTCTAATTAATTTGCGGTTTTAGAATAATGAGATAGAATATTCTAAGAATTAATAAAAAAATATTAATTCTTAGAATATTCTATCTCAAGTAGTTTTAAGAGTTGTAGACTCACGTTGCGGTTTCTAGTTAGAACATGAATGGATCAACTTTACCGCGTAAGGATTACACTCTCAAAGAATATATAATAGCAACCATGTCCAATGGCATCGTATAATAGCAACCATGTCCAATGGCATCGTATAATAGCAACCATGTCCAATGGCATCGTATAATAGCAACCATGTCCAATGGCATCGTATAATAGCAACCATGTCCAATGGCATCGTATAATAGCAACCATGTCCAATGGCATCGTATAATAGCAACCATGTCCAATGGCATCGTATAATAGCAACCATGTCCAATGGCATCGTATAATAGCAACCATGTCCAATGGCATCGTATAATAGCAACCATGTCCAATGGCATCGTATAATAGCAACCATGTCTAATGGCATCGTATAATAGCAACTTACGCTGCTGTGTTTCGGTGATTGTTCCAGGCATGATATTAGTGGTACTGAAGAAGACTGCGACAGAACGCAGTCTTCGAGGGTGACAACGTGATGTTCATCTTGAATCTTTGCTAAATATATATGTACATATGTAGATGTCTTGGGCCGTCGTCATAACTTATAACCATCGATTAACCTATATTAAAAAAAATGGTCGAAGTTACTTAATCCATTCAATCAAACCATGAAACGAATATACGAGTACAATTCACTTAACATCGGACGAGCTGCATTTTCGCTTGCTTGCCATAAGTTCTTCGAAATTTTGTTTTCATTTCTAACAGTTAGATTAGAATGTAGTAATTTTAATTAATCCTTCTGAAATGTTATACATTTACTATATTGAATCTCCTAATCTGTATACATAATATACGAAACAGAGCAGTGGTATTTTCTGAGGGCGTAGTTCTCCCCGGTGCAACCGTATCATTCATGGTGTAGCTAGTAACAAAAGATTAGACAGCGATTGAAGGAGGGCCTGTTTAATCTTTTGTTACTAGCTAAGGCCTGTAAGGAATTATTTAGTCTTTCTTCCAACAAATTCAAGTCTGAGTTTTTTTCCAACAATTTCGATATTTTAGTAGTGAAGTCCGTTTTCGATATATAATTTTTAATACCGGTTAACATAAAATCTATAGCTTGTTTTTTTGACTTTAACAACGAACGGCCTGCACTATTCACTTCCTATCAAGTGGACTGACAGCATTTTGTCATGTAAACTTATTGTTAAAAAAAAAACTACAATTTGTATTGTGTATACAGTAATAAAATATATTTTCAATGTTATGCATGATTGAAGATAACGGATATGTTTATTTGTTTTTACATCTCACCAAGTGATATATCAACATAATTCAATACTTCACGTATGCGCCGCTTTAGTAATCCTCAGCAAGATCAAAGGCTACCTATAAAATATATCACGAATACAAGTGACATTTATGTATTAAGTGGCGTGGAATGAATAACGATAATTGTCTTCGTACTTTTTGGGTGATTTAATAGGTGATATCCGCACCACAATCTCTACAAGATTGAAATTTGTTATTTGTATCGCATGCATCTAAAGAGGTTGCAAACAGAGGTTAAGAAATTAAAAGACCTTGTAGAAACCTTTTTTCCATTATATTTAGGATGACAAAAGGTTTAAATTAAAATAAACTTTTGTGATACTTGACTTTTGATAAAAAAAAATCTCGTAATACTTATTATCTATATTATTCCTATATATTTCATCGAACATAATTCATATATGGTAATTTCTTAGTGCCTTCGCTACATCATCGTCCGAGTTGTACGCTAATACATCCTTAAGGATTCTTTCCGTTACCCTGGTGAGTTGTTCTCTGGAACTGCACACCACGATGACTTTTTAGTCCCTCGCTTTACGCAACCTATCTATTTGTATGCCCTAATTCTTTGCATGAACCACTGTCATAATTTTCTAGATAACATCACCACTACACACACTCAATTTTAGTTAGATTAGTCCTCTACTAGTATCTTTTTATAGCTAGGTAGTAGTTTTTGTGAAACCTATGGACCTTCTGCATTTGAGCCCGAAGTGGCTCGTCACGGTGTCCCAACAGCCTCAAATGATTCGCAAGGCAGGCTAGGAATTACCCATTTGCAGATACGACTATAGAAATATTTTCAATCTGCATACTCTCGTCTCCGTATAATGTATATTTGTTTCAATGTTACTTACCGTACCGTCCGAAAAAGATCTGAGTTAACCTCAAGTACCTAACAAAGTTAAAAGTGCTTAAATTGTTAAGACGGGCTACGTTTTTTTATCTACATATATAATTTGTTGCCAATAAATAGTACACCAAGTTTTCGTATAAACGACATTTTATTATTTTTTACAAATGATTGCTATAAAACATTAATCTATACCATTACCGATACTTACGTAGCTATGCGGAAGCAGGGGTACACTTAAACGATACCATTAAACACTTTTCATGAATTATTGCCGTAATTTGCGTTACGATGATAATAAAGGATTTCGAAAAATATTCTGGAAACTGTGTTTTTTTTTTCTTTTTTAAGTGGAAGAAATATGATTGCTTTGGAGATTTTCATTTTCCCAAGGACGTTTTCTTGTTCTTCACATTGTAAGAAAAAGTCACCTTATGTTAAGTGATACCTTTTATCCCTAATAAAAAAGCACAATCAAGTTGGAACAAAGAATCTGAAAATAAAATATACATAAAAGAAAATTAAAAAGTACATTTTTTTAATAATATTAGGAGTGAAAAATTATGGTAAGCGATGACTACAGCCGAGTCCATCCAAACGATTCAAGACTCACATGCCATCTGCTTCCAAGGACTGAGATGAAATATTTTATCTTTTGTTCGGATCGCTACACTCACTATATACATACAGCTGCGTTTTTCAAGATGGTATTCTGTGAGGGCAAAGTCCTCTTCCGGTCGAGCTTATCCATTCAGCTGTAGCCAGAAACAAGCTACTATATGGCTCTACCACTGTATATCTGTAATGTCTATTAGAAGTGTTATTTATAATAAGTCTTTATTACCTGATATAAATTTGATTTTTAATATCAATACTGCAATAATAAATATAAGATAATCTATATTAAAGATGATAAATTTTTATTAATGTTAGAAATTATATAAAAATACCAAACTTGTCATCGATAACTTAATTTACTTAGGAATTCGTGATTCATCTGTATCTTTGTTTTTCTTAGTCTACCGACGATGGTTGTATATATTTATTGGCCACAGTGACATTTTTACTGGCGACATTAACTGGCTGTGGATTGTTCCCACTCTTAGCAATTACTTAGTTAAACAAGACGTAAATAGTTGTCATTATTGTCGGAAACGTAAAGATATTTGCCATTTCATTGTATTGGCCATAACAGTAAGTAAATACTCGTAACGATGTCACTTTTGTAGCTCAGGATGCAAATCACAGCTGAGTCTGGAGACCATTTAACAGGATTTAACATTCACAGAATATCAGCGTGAATTAACAGCAAGCTCTACTATGTTTGGTTTAGTGAGTGTAGCCTTTTAGCTACACTCACTAAACACCTAACGATGCATTCTCAGTCCCCAAAAGGTGACAACGCATGTTCAACTTGAATTTATGCTAAAGATGATAAATTTTTATTAATGTTAGAAATTATATAAAAATACCAAACTTGTCATCGATAACTTAATTTACTTAGGAATTCGTGATTCATCTGTATCTTTGTTTTTCTTAGTCTACCGACGATGGTTGTATATATTTATTGGCCACAGTGACATTTTTACTGGCGACATTAACTGGCTGTGGATTGTTCCCACTCTTAGCAATTACTTAGTTAAACAAGACGTAAATAGTTGTCATTATTGTCGGAAACGTAAAGATATTTGCCATTTCATTGTATTGGCCATAACAGTAAGTAAATACTCGTAACGATGTTACTTTTGTAGCTCAGGATGCAAATCACAGCTGAGTCTGGAGACCATTTAACAGGATTTAACATTCACAGAATATCAGCGTGAATTAACAGCAAGCTCTACTATGTTTGGTTTAGTGAGTGTAGCCTTTTAGCTACACTCACTAAACACCTAACGATGCATTCTCAGTCCCCAAAAGGTGACAACGCATGTTCAACTTGAATTTATGCTAAAGATGTTTTTAAATGTCATGGGTCCCAGTCGTCACTTACTATCAGTTGAATGGTGTGAACTTTGGGACGTTGAGAGTAACAAACGAGCACACAGTTTTACCTGATGGTAAGTGACTCTTGTGGCCCGTGACATCTATATTCATCCTTGACGAGGAATTATAATGGAGATGCGTTGTCATCCTTGAGTATTGAGACGGAATGCCTCGTCACCCGTAATAAAGATCTCCGGATGTTTACAATCACTAAACGAAACACAGCAGCATTATGCTGCTATTTTACGCTGGTATTCTGCGAGGGCGTGAACCTACTCGGGTCGAGGTTCTTTCTGCAGCTATAAAAAAACTGCAGCGTAACTCTACCACTGTGCTCGTTTAATACCCCTAATATTATATAATAAATAAAGATAAGTCACGTTGTTAAAGGCTTCCTGCTGATAATTGTTGAAGTTACTTAATCTATGTATAATAATAAAACTACGAAACAAATATACGACTACAATTCAGAGCGAAAACATGTGTGCGACATAAATATCAAACGTAAGCGAGTGCATCGACCCCTAAGCCTTAAAAGGCATAGATTCTTATTATGTGAAGTGATGAGACAAACCTATGAATTGGTATAGAATTAATGCTGTACCTTTTTTGTGCGGGGCATTGACTTTTCAGAATATATATGTAAAGCCGAGGTATTTTGTTCCTTTTTATTTCGTCCTGGGATAACCTTGCTGGCGTATTTGTATTAAAACTCCGGGCTCAGAAAATTTCGCGTTTTACAACCAACGATCTATGATAAGATTGAATGTGGAGAGATACGCGGCAAATAGTGAAATGTCTGTCCCCAGTGTATATTTCACTGTAGTGTTTATGTAGGTGTATTTATTTTAACTTGAAATAATAAAAATTTATTTAAGCGATTAAGAAATGTTGAAAACTTATGTTTAAATTTAACAAAATGTGCATAAAACTCCTTTAGAGAAGAATATTTTTTTTTTCTTCTTCTACAATGCAGCATAATTCACTAAAGGACATTAAGCTTTTCCAATAGAGCTTTAACAATTAAGGTTTATAGAAATAAATATCCACTAAATGAATCGAAAAACTTAGGTTTATTTAAACAACTATCTAATGAATGAATCTTGTTCACTATCACAACTAATCATGATGATGTAAGTGCGTTAATTAGCGCAGACCTACTCTGACGCTAAAAATGCTCAACCTCACCAGATGCTATACGAATTAGATTCGGAATGTGTAAATGGATTGTCAACAATCTGCCGGTGGGCAGTCTCTCCTGTTAGTACAGTGCAGGTGAATTTGGATAAAATGTTCGCTCAATCTCTACAACTAGAAGTAATATGAATGAAGTAATACCAAATCATATAATACTCTGGCAACTTTTTGTCGACTTAAGCCGCACTGATAATTATCATTGAGCGTAAATTATGCCGTTTTAAATTATGATAATAAAGTTGGCCGTCTAAGGAAATTTAAGGTATATTTTTTTTAAAAAAAATTGATGTGATAATGAATTTAATTTCAAACAGTATATGTTTTTGTGTTTATTACTTTTTTCAATTAAATCTTTATTGAGCTGTCTGAATATTTTTCTTCGATTATTCTTCCTACCTACCCTGCATAAATTATTTGCATAAACAATTTAATAAATTGTAGTCATAATTTATGTTTAATAATATGAAAGAAGTATAACTGCTAACGCGCGTATGTATAAACGCACCGTTTTCTTTTTAAATAAACTTGTTAATTTCCAAATGGCTGGGGAAGAAAAGAAATTGGTGTATTCTTTTTTTTTTGGTTGTCCCAGTACATCTTATAATCAATAGTAATAATTCATTGGATCAGCATCGTCTGTGATGGAAATGGGAATGTAGAAATAAATTATCTTTAATGTCTAGAAATACAACATAAATTGTACAAATCCATTTTATTCATTTCATAAATCTCATAGCAGAGCTGCCGACCCAAATTTAACAAGAAAAGTAGTTTTAAAAATATGTGTTTGACATTTCAGTGTCATACATTTGTTATTTTGACAACTGCTTCATTTAGCCATTAATAAGAGTGCCGTAATTGACCTAATGGTTGGGGTCCGAATATGAACAAACTTCAAACACCCATAAATATTTTTACTCTTCTTACTTATGTATGTATGTATATATATATCCCTTCCTATATAAATATTTTTGTTAATTCACCTTGATATTCTGAAGTCTTTCCCCGATCTAACCTATGATATAACTCTACGATGTTTCATCTTAGTCCTCATTGTCCTCAGTGGTGAGTCTATCTGCATTATGATTCCTCATCGAGTGTCAATATAGGTGACTTGGACCGCAGGAATCACTTACTATCAGGTAACTGTGTGCTCGGTACAATTTTTTTTTATTACATCAAGAGTACCAAACGTAGAAGTAAGTAAATATTAAAAACTACAAAAATAAAGAATAAAAGCCTCGGACAAAATGTGTTCCCGATTGGGATAAAGACGAAGTAAAATTGTCAGTCTCACAAATCTCTTAGTGAGTGGGTAAAATTTCGGTGCGCGTACAACTTTACACAAATTACGTGCAGGCAAAAGTTTGAAGGGGTCCCTGTGTGTAGAACAGCGAGCGAACATACTCAAAGTCATATTTCATTCAATCAGATCAATTGTCAGCTGTGGTCGTCGGTAGAATTTTATATGACTTATGGTTTACAGTGCCAGTAAGTGGGTCAACGCGTAAGACCGGTCTCCAGTCGTGTGAACTTCCCCTTATTTCCGAAAGCAATTGAGCACGTCACGTGTAATATTCGTGTGCTAAATAATCATATTATTTATTCGCCAACGGCGCCACTTTTGCAATTTAATGCAGTAGAAATGAAAATTATGCGTAATTTACGACATTTATATTTGGGTTCTGTGTAATTTTTTTTACTTTCTTTACTTTGTGAAAACTATATCAATTGATCAATTTTTATGGCTATATATATATATATTGGTTTGTCTTTATTTTTGGCTAACTGGTGATTGTAATTATGGAACTGTGAAATTGTGGAACATTATATATTTTGCAAGTTATCTCCGTTAATTTTTCATCGTACCATCGACTTCTCGAAACTTGCATGGGTCTTCCTTCCATTTAATGGGGGACTAACGAGGTTACCACACCTATCATCTCAAAACACATCAACACTCGAAATACAGCAGCTCTGGCAGCTTTCACGATGAGCCATATTGAAAGTCTTCATTAAAAAGCACCTTAAAGTCTAGATCTAGAGAGCTTTAACAAATAATATAATAGAACTGGAAAGAATGAAACATGTAATTTATTTTATATGACCTAATGAAACCGTACTAGCTTCCATAAATATACATTTTCGTCTACAGCAACGTTTTAAATCAGCGTCGTTTTCACAAATGCGTCATTCCTTCGACGAGTCTTTTATTTGTTCCAATTAGTTAATTTTTCTTAAATAAAAATAAATTATCTTTAATGTCTAGAAATACAACATAAATTGTACAAATCCATTTTATTCATTTCATAAATCTCATAGCAGAGCTGCCGACCCAAATTTAACAAGAAAAATAGTTTTAAAAATATGTGTTTGACATTTCAGTGACATACATTTGTTATTTTGACAACTGCTTCGTTTAGCCATTAATAAGAGTGCCGTAATTGACCTAATGGTTGGGGTCCGAATATGAACAAACTTCAAATACCCATAAATATTTTTGTTAATTCACCTTGATATTCTGAAGTCTTTCCCCGATCTAACCTATGATATAACTCTACGATGTTTCATCTTAGTCCTCATTGTCCTCAGTGGTGAGTCTATCTGCATTATGATTCCTCATCGAGTGTCAATATAGGTGACTTGGACCGCAGGAATCACTTACTATCAGGTAACTGTGTGCTCGGTACAATTTTTTTTTATTACATCAAGAGTACCAAACGTAAAAGTAAGTAAATATTAAAAACTACAAAAATAAAGAATAAAAGCCTCGGACAAAATGTGTTCCCGATTGGGATAAAGACGAAGTAAAATTGTCAGTCTCACAAATCTCTTAGTGAGTGGGTAAAATTTCGGTGCGCGTACAACTTTACACAAATTACGTGCAGGCAAAAGTTTGAAGGGGTCCCTGTGTGTAGAACAGCGAGCGAACATACTCAAAGTCATATTTCATTCAATCAGATCAATTGTCAGCTGTGGTCGTCGGTAGAATTTTATATGACTTATGGTTTACAGTGCCAGTAAGTGGGTCAACGCGTAAGACCGGTCTCCAGTCGTGTGAACTTCCCCTTATTTCCGAAAGCAATTGAGCACGTCACGTGTAATATTCGTGTGCTAAATAATCATATTATTTATTCGCCAACGGCGCCACTTTTGCAATTTAATGCAGTAGAAATGAAAATTATGCGTAATTTACGACATTTATATTTGGGTTCTGTGTAATTTTTTTTACTTTCTTTACTTTGTGAAAACTATATCAATTGATCAATTTTTATGGCTATATATATATATATTGGTTTGTCTTTATTTTTGGCTAACTGGTGATTGTAATTATGGAACTGTGAAATTGTGGAACATTATATATTTTGCAAGTTATCTCCGTTAATTTTTCATCGTACCATCGACTTCTCGAAACTTGCATGGGTCTTCCTTCCATTTAATGGGGGACTAACGAGGTTACCACACCTATCATCTCAAAACACATCAACACTCGAAATACAGCAGCTCTGGCAGCTTTC
This sequence comes from Teinopalpus imperialis, assembly GCA_029286865.1. Classification (NCBI taxonomy): domain Eukaryota; kingdom Metazoa; phylum Arthropoda; class Insecta; order Lepidoptera; family Papilionidae; genus Teinopalpus; species Teinopalpus imperialis. The sequence continues at coordinate 332,691 of JAGSMU010000026.1, read as the reverse complement.
ACGATAAGCCATATTGAAAGTCTTCATTAAAAAGCACCTTAAAGTCTAGATCTAGAGAGCTTTAACAAATAATATAATAGAACTGGAAAGAATGAAACATGTAATTTATTTTATATGACCTAATGAAACCGTACTAGCTTCCATAAATATACATTTTCGTCTACAGCAACGTTTTAAATCAGCGTCGTTTTCACAAATGCGTCATTCCTTCGACGAGTCTTTTATTTGTTCCAATTAGTTAATTTTTCATCGTACCATCGACTTCTCGAAACTTGCATGGGTCTTCCTTCCATTTAATGGGGGACTAACGAGGTTACCACACCTATCATCTCAAAACACATCAACACTCGAAATACAGCAGCTCTGGCAGCTTTCACGATAAGCCATATTGAAAGTCTTCATTAAAAAGCACCTTAAAGTCTAGATCTAGAGAGCTTTAACAAATAATATAATAGAACTGGAAAGAATGAAACATGTAATTTATTTTATATGACCTAATGAAACCGTACTAGCTTCCATAAATATACATTTTCGTCTACAGCAACGTTTTAAATCAGCGTCGTTTTCACAAATGCGTCATTCCTTCGACGAGTCTTTTATTTGTTCCAATTAGTTAATTTTTCTTAAATAAAAATAAATTATTTGACTTTTACATTTTTCTACGGAATTAAGGTGTCTCTAACATATGCGACTTTATGATTATAAAAGGTATAAATAGTACCACTGCTTTTGATAAATATATATAATTGTTGCTAACACTATCGTGGTGACAGGATCAGACCATAGGGTCCAGCAATGATGAGAGTACGTAATTTATATGTCAGAAATCCTGTGTTTTATAACTAGTCGAGGCCAATGTGCGTACATAACAAATAAGTGTGGATACGAGTCTGAGTGTTTATGTACTTATCCCGTACTACTGACACTAATCCAAATCTTTATCCTCTCTTACCTCATATGTTTTACGTTGGATAAGCGATGGTGAGGACGATTTTCTGTTTGTGCAAATGATTAAAATAAATAGTTATTGTGCGCTGTGGACAACTTGTGCGCCGTAGCTGTAATCGATATGATTGAGATTGTAAGGAAATCCCAATAACATTACCTAGGTCTTAAATATAATCTGGTCTATTAAGAATACAGCAATACTTTCTAGTTTTTAACAGAATATATCAATATGCAAGACTTATTATTGTGTAGTAATTATTTAAAACAACATATGCACTCAGTCTAGTCTGATAAAATAAGGTTGGAAGAAGTTTTAGATAAAGTGTTAAGGACACAGAACATCCACCAGACCCAGATACGAAGACTCATTTTATGAAACATGTTTTCGTAATAAATGTATTCCTCGACTGAGAATCCAATGGTGTAACCAGATGTAATATGGAACTAAGCACGTTACTCTGTCGTTCTCTTTGTAAATTAAATAGCACCGAACAGTATATTAACTAAGACAAAATGCCTCATCACCAATAGGTCACCATTATATTTTTTTCACCAGGCGAAAAACAGTAACCTTAATCTACTATTTTATGCTGGTATTCCGGAAAGTGTAGTCCTACCCCGGCTAAGCCAACTTCTTAGTGCTGTAACTAGTTCATACCTACGGCATGATTCTACCACATACATTGTATAGTACGAACCCACTATTTTATTTTTATATGATGCAATAAATTAAAGTAGTTTTTTTAACAATTGTAGCACGTTCAAGTTCATGAAAAAATATTATATTGGGCTGTTGAAACAATACGTTCCTAACGTTAAACCAAAAGTAAAACAACATACACCGTGTTTTAGTAAGTACATCTCATGAATACTGAAAACAAAAATCAGTGAACTACGTTCACTGGAAATGAACCATAATAATTTTATCTTTATTGTAAAAAAAACATTGAAGATTACTTAAATATTACGCATCGTTTTGTAATACGTTTAGAATAACGATAACAAGGCAACGTTCTAGAAAAAATTGATTTAAATTCACTTACATCTGTAGATCGCTTTCCGATAGTTTATGTAGCACGAATAAATTATTGGTACGAAAATTTATTGCTATTTGTAAATATTCTAAAAACTTCGTGTACGTAACACGCAAGTACGGAGTTATACGTGGTATAATATTTATATATTTTATAATAATAAAATAGGTGATATATTGCTATGAGATGTTAAATACGCAATACAGTTATATAAATAGTTTAAGTAATAAAGGATAATCTTATTTAATATTACTAATCACATTTAAGTGTAAGTAATTTATATGATTGCAAATATTAGTTCTTCAGTTTGGAACAAGAAATAGAAGCATATTCAAATAAATTGTATGTTTTTGGGTAATACTTTGAAGGTTCAACTGAAGGCGTAATAAGAAGTAATTGGAGAATATGGATATCGATTTTTATATTAACTAAGACAAAATGCCTCATCACCAATAGGTCACCATTATATTTTTTTTTTTCACCAGGCGAAAAACAGTAACCTTAATCTACTATTTTATGCTGGTATTCCGAAAGTGTAGTCCTACCCCGGCTAAGCCAATTTCTTAGTGCTGTAACTAGTTCATACCTACGGCATGATTCTACCACATACATTGTATAGTACGAACTCACTATTTTATTTTTATATGATGCAACAAATTAAAGAAGTTTTTTTTAACAAATGTAGCACGATCAAGTTCATGAAAAAATATTATATTGGGCCGTTGAAACGATACGTTCCTAACGTTAAACCAAAAGTAAAACAACATACACCGTGTTTTAGTAAGTACATCTCATGAATACTGAAAACAAAAATCAGTGAACTACGTTCACTGGAAATGAACCATAATAATTTTATCTTTATTGTAAAAAAAACATTGAAGATTACTTAAATATTACGCATCGTTTTGTAATACGTTTAGAATAACGATAACAAGGCAACGTTCTAGAAAAAATTGATTTAAATTCACTTACATCTGCAGATCGCTTTCCGATAGTTTATGTAGCACGAATAAATTATTTGTACGAAAATTTATTGCTATTTGTAAATATTCTAAAAACTTCGTGCACGTAACACGCAAGTACGGAGTTATACGTGGTATAATATTTTATATATTTTATAATAATAAAATAGGTGATATAATGCTATGAGATGTTAAATACGCAATACAGTTATATAAATAGTTTAAGTAATAAAGGATAATCTTATTTAATAATACTAATCACATTTAAGTGTAAGTAATTTATATGATTGCAAATATTAGTTCTTCAGTTTGGAACAAGAAATAGAAGCATATTCAAATAAATTGTATGTTTTTTTGGGTAATACTTTGAAGGTTCAACTGAAGGCGTAATAAGAAGTAATTGGAGAATATGGATATCGATTTTTTATATTAACTTAAGCTAAATCAGAACTTTTTAAATGTAAATAAATTTCTTTGAAAACTTATCCAATACGAGTAGAATAAATTAACATAAAAGAGTAGTTAGTTCAAAATAAAATAATAAATGTTTTGGTTTTACTTTTAAAAGTGTCTAATAATCAAAAATAAACATATTGGTTCCATAAAATTGAGGCTCGTATAAAAGGTACTTTCATTAATGTTCATTGGATGGCCGTTTTAATATTTGTTGTAAAATTTTATTGTTTATGAATGAAAGAGCAATGTATTATTGCGGGGTCGTATCTAGAATTGAATAAAAATCTTTTAGTTAGCTTAGACAATGACGTAGACAATCTAACTACTATATTAGATTGTTAGACGTTAATGTCAACTAAGCTATCTAAAGGATTTTTTGTAATGACTAGCCCCATAGCCGATTAACAGAAATTCTAGGAAAAACCTCTAAAAACTATTGAACGATGATAAAATTGCTACCTCGAATATGGCACAATACTCAGATCCCAGAGTATCTTATCTACACATATTGGGTCGCAATCGGAGAAGCAGACTCGCACTTTATTGTTTGTTCCTGCAATAAGACGCGGTATTTAGCGCTTTTTGTGATACGGATGACATACACACTTCAGCTCATGGTGAATCATTGCTGCGGCTAATATCCTGTATACATATCCTGACACCTACATTGGTCGTTTTTAAGTTAGTTGCGTTAATACGCCTGAGAATTGAGATGGAATGTCACCATTACCTGAGTGGATATCCATAACTTTATTTGGCGCACAGCAGGCTTCAATTGTTTATTAGTTTTCTTATAATTAGGTAAAAGTTATTTACTAGTCTTTTTTCTTTGTTTGTTTTTTATTTGTTATAGTTTTTTATTGTAACTTATTTTGCTATCTATTATTTATGTGTGCCAAAAACGTAATATTATCAAGGTCTCCAGTTTTTAAGACCGAACTAACTGAAACGTAATTGCGTTAAGCAACTATATTACGTTGGTGTTCTGTAAAGTATGGTCCTTCTTCGACAGGACGGGGTTATTCCCTTATCTCTCATCTATATATTATCAATTATGCCATTTAAAGCAGTTTATCTAGCTGGATCATGCCTTAAGAAAGGCATTCCTGACATATTTCACTCATTGTAGGACGAATCATCAATACGTTTGCGGGAATTAGATGAATGCAGAAAGTTTAAGATCGTGCTTCATATGCTTAAAATGAAGAGAAATGAACAAATAGTTTATTGTTTAAGCTTGTTTATTTAAACGGCTGATTTAATGCTCTTGGCATTCTCTACCAGTCAACCTTAGGTTGATTGCTTGTCTTATATACTTGCAAATTATGTTTAATTGGATTATACTTGCGGTAGTTATAAGTAATTACAAAGCAACTTCCACGACATTATAAATGCAAGTTAGTATAGTTTCTGTTTATTTTGCTATACTACCAAATATCTTTATAACAAGATTACTGTACGGACAATGTAATTAGCTCAGATTTATTGCACCCTTGTTACTAAAGGGATCAAGGTTAAATGGTTTTGTTCCAATACAAAGTAGTCAAGTGGAAAATAAACAAGGGGAATTACTTTTGGACGACATTTTGTATATATTTGCAGCGAAATTAGATATGATGGTGATGATTCCTAATCAAGAATGAGTGTTGATCTTATAGGCCGTAGAAATTACGTTCCATCAGGTGAACTATGTGCTAGTTTGTCACTATGAATACAATAAAAAAAAATGCAGATTCAAATACAATGAACATATTCGTTTAATAATAATAATACGTTTATATGTTTTTACTGCTATCAGACGACCTTCAATGGCTTTCGTGAATATATGTTAGTGCCTAACTATTATTCGATATTGTATCCTTAGATAGATAACGGCCCTTTTGTATAAATTGAATGGTAACCGATAAACTATGTTGTTACTGTGTAACAGTATACTATGTTATTTTTATGGTGAAGCGATAGCTATCATTACAGTTTTTTCTTATTGTTAATATATAGGTAAAAATTGTTCATTCATGATGCACCTTGAATTTATAATGTGTTTTCACGTGATAAAGTCAAGGTATCGTGACAAAATATATACTTTAATTACATTTATAATATGCTTGTACAATGACAATTTTTTTTTTACTTTTTAAAAGTGTCTAATAATCAAAAATAAACATATTGGTTCCATAAAATTGAGGCTCGTATAAAAGGTACTTTCATTAATGTTCATTGGATGGCCGTTTTAATATTTGTTGTAAAATGTTATTGTTTATGAATGAAAGAGCAATGTATTATTGCGGGGTCGTATCTAGAATTGAATAAAAATCTTTTAGTTAGCTTAGACAATGACGTAGACAATCTAACTACTATATTAGATTGTTAGACGTTAATGTCAACTAAGCTATCTAAAGGATTTTTTGTAATGACTAGCCCCATAGCCGATTAACAGAAATTCTAGGAAAAACCTCTAAAAACTATTGAACGATGATAAAATTGCTACCTCGAATATGGCACACAGGAATACTCAGATCCCAGAGTTATCTACACATATTGGGTCGCAATCGGAGAAGCAGACTTTCGCACTTTATTGTTTGTTCCTGCAATAAGACGCGGTATTTAGCGCTTTTTGTGATACGGATGACATACACACTTCAGCTCATGGTGAATCATTGCTGCGGCTAATATCCTGTATACATATCCTGACACCTACATTGGTCGTTTTTAAGTTAGTTGCGTTAATACGCCTGAGAACTGAGACGGAATGTCACCATTACCTGAGTGGAGATCCATAACTTTATTTGGCGCACAGCAGGCTTCAATTGTTTCTTAGTTTTCTTTTAATTAGGTAAAAGTTATTTACTAGTCTTTTTTCTTTGTTTGTTTTTTATTTGTTATAGTTTTTTATTGTAACTTATTTTGCTATCTATTGTTTATGTGTGCCAAAAACGTAATATTATCAAGGTCTCCAGTTTTTTAGACCGAACTAACTGAAACGTAATTGCGTTAAGCAACTATATTACGTTGGTGTTCTGTAAAGTATGGTCCTTCTTCGACAGGACGGGGTTATTCCCTTATCTCTCATCTATATATTATCAATTATGCCATTTAAAGCAGTTTATCTAGCTGGATCATGCCTTAAGAAAGGCATTCCTGACATATTTCACATGATAACCGTTACGTTATATACTGATTTACTGGAAAACTCATTGTAGGACGAATCATCAATACGTTTGCGGGAATTAGATGAATGCAGAAAGTTTAAGATCGTGCTTAAAATTAAGAGAAATGAACAAATAGTTTATTGTTTAAGCTTGTTTATTTAAACGGCTGATTTAATGCTCTTGGCATTCTCTACCAGTCAACCTTAGGTTGATTGCTTGTCTTATATACTCGCAAATTATGTTTAATTGGATTACACTTGCGGTAGTTATAAGTAATTACAAAGCAACTTGACTACCAAGGACATTATAAACGCAAGTTAGTATAGTTTCTGTTTATTTTGCTATACTACCAAATATCTTTATAACAAGATTACTGCACGGAAAATGTAATTAGCTCAGATTTATTGCACCCTTGTTACTAAAGGGATCAAGGTTAAATGGTTTTGTTCCAATACAAAGTAGTCAAGTGGAAAATAAACAAGGGGAATTACTTTTGGACGACATTTTGTATATATTTGCAGCGACATTAGATATGATGGTGATCATTCCTAATCAAGAATGAGTGTTGATCTTATAGGCCGTAGAAATTACGTTCCATCAGGTGAACTATGTGCTAGTTTGTCACTATGAATACAATAAAAAAAATGCAGCTTCAAATACAATGAACATATTCGTTTAATAATAATAATACGTTTATATGTTTCTTACTTCATAAGCATGATTGGAACATGATGACATGCGATATAGAACCATCCCCAACCAAGATATAAGATACACATGTGTTGACCTCTCTGAGGGCTGAGATAGGATATTTATTTGGATATTAGGATAGGATAGATACTTCGTTTCCTGTAATTGGGTCTCCTAATTGATCACAATTCGACGTAAAGTATTAAGTAATTATTTATTAATTATTAATACTTTATCATCTATTTAAATCCATAATAAGTTTGTTGAATTCTCATAAAATCTAGGGATCACCCTACATTATTATAATGTCTTTAGTTACAGTTATTTCTATCATTCAATATATCTTGACTACACAGTTACCCGTATATTCGCTTTAAACATAGCAAAACGCAGTTACTCGTAATTTTGGCCTACTGTTACTTTTTGTTGTTTGTTCCTGCAATAAGACGCGGTGTTAGCTTTTGTGATACGGATGACATACACACTTCAGCTCATGGTGAATCATTGCTGCGGCTAATATCCTGTATACATATCCTGACACCTACATTGGTCGTTTTTAAGTTAGTTGCGTTAATACGCCTGAGAACTGAGACGGAATGTCACCATTACCTGAGTGGAGATCCATAACTTTATTTGGCGCACAGCAGGCTTCAATTGTTTCTTAGTTTTCTTTTAATTAGGTAAAAGTTATTTACTAGTCTTTTTTCTTTGTTTGTTTTTTATTTGTTATAGTTTTTTATTGTAACTTATTTTGCTATCTATTGTTTATGTGTGCCAAAAACGTAATATTATCAAGGTCTCCAGTTTTTTAGACCGAACTAACTGAAACGTAATTGCGTTAAGCAACTATATTACGTTGGTGTTCTGTAAAGTATGGTCCTTCTTCGACAGGACGGGGTTATTCCCTTATCTCTCATCTATATATTATCAATTATGCCATTTAAAGCAGTTTATCTAGCTGGATCATGCCTTAAGAAAGGCATTCCTGACATATTTCACATGATAACCGTTACGTTATATACTGATTTACTGGAAAACTCATTGTAGGACGAATCATCAATACGTTTGCGGGAATTAGATGAATGCAGAAAGTTTAAGATCGTGCTTAAAATTAAGAGAAATGAACAAATAGTTTATTGTTTAAGCTTGTTTATTTAAACGGCTGATTTAATGCTCTTGGCATTCTCTACCAGTCAACCTTAGGTTGATTGCTTGTCTTATATACTTGCAAATTATGTTTAATTGGATTATACTTGCGGTAGTTATAAGTAATTACAAAGCAACTTCCACGACATTATAAATGCAAGTTAGTATAGTTTCTGTTTATTTTGCTATACTACCAAATATCTTTATAACAAGATTACTGTACGGACAATGTAATTAGCTCAGATTTATTGCACCCTTGTTACTAAAGGGATCAAGGTTAAATGGTTTTGTTCCAATACAAAGTAGTCAAGTGGAAAATAAACAAGGGGAATTACTTTTGGACGACATTTTGTATATATTTGCAGCGACATTAGATATGATGGTGATCATTCCTAATCAAGAATGAGTGTTGATCTTATAGGCCGTAGAAATTACGTTCCATCAGGTGAACTATGTGCTAGTTTGTCACTATGAATACAATAAAAAAAAATGCAGATTCAAATACAATGAACATATTCGTTTAATAATAATAATACGTTTATATGTTTCTTACTTCATAAGCATGATTGGAACATGATGACATGCGATATAGAACCATCCCCAACCAAGATATAAGATACACATGTGTTGACCTCTCTGAGGGCTGAGATAGGATATTTATTTGGATATTAGGATAGGATAGATACTTCGTTTCCTGTAATTGGGTCTCCTAATTGATCACAATTCGACGTAAAGTATTAAGTAATTATTTATTCATTATTAATACTTTATCATCTATTTAAATCCATAATAAGTTTGTTGAATTCTCATAAAATCTAGGGATCACCCTACATTATTATAATGTCTTTAGTTACAGTTATTTCGATTATTCAATATATCTTGACTACACAGTTACCCGTATATTCGCTTTAAACATAGCAAAACGCAGTTACTCGTAATTTTGGCCTACTGTTACTTTTTTTTGTTATTTCATTAGTAACAAACGAGCACACAGTTCACCAGATGGTAAGTGTTTCCTGCGGCCCATGACATCTACTTTCATCATTGACAAGGAATCATAATGCAGATGCGTTGTCATTCTTGAGCATTGAGATGGAGTGCCTCGTCACCAGTAATAAAGGTCTCCAGATTCTTACACTCACCAGACGAAACATAGCAGCAATATTTTACGCTTGTATTCTGCGAGAGCGTGGAGCCACTCCGGTCGAGCTGACCCATTCACTCTGCAGCTAGAAACAAACTGCAGCGTAGCTCAACCACTCTTTTAACGTTATAAATAATCCTAAATCATGTTTCTTTACAAATTTTATAAAAAGCGTATATTTATCATGAGTTATTAAAGAGTTATCATAGTCGTGAGTCATAGACAGCGTCACGGATAATAGGTTTTTCCAACCGCAGAATAAAATTTGTGCACCACCTATTGCTGGTTTTAGGGTCTAGGTGTGTTATCTATATATGTTCGTGCCACTGATACTGCATCTGCACCTTCCTTCTAGCTTATTTCAGATGTATGTCTAATCGGATGTGGATGAAGTAAGTGACTGCCTCTGTATACGTAAACACTTGCAGCACTTTAATTTACTTTTTCATCTACTGCTCTTAACAACAATTTTTTTATAGAATAGGTGGCAAACGAGCAAGCAGCCCACCCGATGGTAAGTGTTTCCTGCGGCCCATGACATCTACTTTCATCATTGACAAGGAATCATAATGCAGATGCGTTGTCATTCTTGAGCATTGAGATGGAGTGCCTCGTCACCAGTAATAAAGGTCTCCAGATTCTTACACTCACCAGACGAAACATAGCAGCAATATTTTACGCTAGTATTCTGCGAGGGCGTGGAGCCACTCCGGTCGAGCTGACCCATTCACTCTGCAGCTAGAAACAAACTGCAGCGTAGCTCAACCACTCTTTTAACGTTATAAATAATCCTAAATCATGTTTCTTTACAAATTTTATAAAAAGCGTCATGAGTTATTAAAGAGTTATCATAGTCGTGAGTCATAGACAGCGTCACGGATCATAGGTTCGATTTCCAACCGCAGAATAAAATTTTTGCACCACCTATTGCTGGTTTTAGGGTCTAGGTGTGTTATCTATATATGTTCGTGCCACTGATACTGCATCTGCACCTTCCTTCTAGCTTATTTCAGATGTATGTCTAATCGGATGTGGATTAAGGAAGTGACTGCCTCTGTATACGCACTTGCAGCACTTTAATTTACATTTACATACTGCTCTTAATAATTTTTTTTTTATAGAATAGGTGGCAAACGAGCATTCAGGCCACCAGATGGTAAGTGATCACCGCCGCCGAAGAGCATAATAAAACAATAATAAAGAAGATATCGAAATCGACCAGCAAGACGTACCAATTTATCATAAGTTTTCAAGTGAAAATTTGTCTGATTAAATTTATAAAAATCATCAACAATAAAAGACGTATAAGTATCAGATAGTCGGAAGAATATTTCACGTTTGACGCAGTGTCACCATTTTTTAGTTATTATTTATAACTCTGAACTGAGTCTACACCTGTTTATTTATATTTTCAGATATCAATGCCAAATATAATAGATGTTATTGTGCGTTATTAACTACATAGTATGCGGGCACACGTTTTTATTTTTATAGTAAAAAGGGTTATTGTTAATAACAATTTAATGTGCCATTTCATTATGTCCTCAAAGGTTAAGTGAATCGTCGTGTGGTAACCTGAATATCAGTTAAACAATAAAAAACTACGGGTTCCTTCCTAGTGAACGGAGTAACTGTTTTTTTACAAGAAAGGGAGGCTAAGGAGTAAGAGTGACAGCCAAGTAATCACCTCCTCCAATGAATATCTACAGCACCAGGGGTTCTGCCAATGTGTTACCGGTATTTAAATAAAACGCACGCTCCTTTCTCAGTTTGTTAAAGTGTTGAGAGTTCCAAAGCGTTGTTTCTTGCTAATGATACGGAGCTGTCGTATTCGTGATGTAGGTGTGAGCTGTGTCTCTACGTAATAAAAATAGTACTGCAATATTTCTGTAGTGAGGCCAAGGGGCTGAAACTCCTTTTTTCATTCTTGTTAAGAGTGGCTCATTTCCGCTCTCTATTAGTTCATTACTGAACACGCCACTAAGCAGAAAATTGTGTGTCAATTGCAACTTCTCAGAAACTAGTGTAAAATTAATTATTAGCCGTTGTTCGATACTAATTTCTGTTTTGATATTATGATCTGTGTTGCAACTTCTTCCTTGTGTTATAAACCTCAAAGCTGAGGATCTTGGTACTTCTATAAAACGCTATTTAGGATGAGAAGGGTGGAACAACCGGAGGTTTCGGCTTTTACAGGAAATCATCGTTAAATAAGTCGTATTTTATTGATGATTGAAAAAACTATAAAAATTTATTACTATTTGAGCCGTATTATAAATTGTTATAAATGACAAGACGTATGACCCTAGTTCTCAGGTGCGAATTTGCATATGTATTCTGATTTCCTATGCAGGATTAATGTGCCATGGTTCACGGAAATTACATCGCATCAGGTAGACTGTGCGATCAAAGATAGAGAACAAGATATTTTACTACTTTTTACAAATAATTGTATATAGAATACTTAGTAAGAAAATCTATTCCTTAAAAATATAAAAAGTAATATAGACAAAGCGTCCTACATAGCCACCATTCAATTTTATTTAAATAAATTGTTGTGTGCCACCTTAAACTGTAGTTAGACGGTGTCTAATTTATATTTAGCTACTATATAAAATTATTCAGTATAACTACATGCCAACTTTTGACGCATTTACGTATAAAAATACCAAGCAGTTTATAATTTAAAATTTATATTAAAATGTTTGTTACCAACTACTTAAAATATACAAACAGTAAATCTTATTGGAATTTATGAAATATATTTTATGAATACGTATCGTGTTAAAAAACCTCCATTGTTTATATTAAATATCGAGACAGTTATTGTATGTAGTACGTAAGCGTTCATAGCCTAGTTGCTAGAACATCAAACTCACAATCTAGTGTCCGTGGATTCGAATCGATTAGTTTTTTTGGGATCTGATTATTATGCACAAAAAGTTCGATTGCTTGCATTTTTTTTATAATGGTAAGTGATTCAAACGGCCCATGACATCTACTCGTACATTCATCCTTGACTAGGAATCATAATGTAGATGCGTTGTCACCTTTGAGGAGACTGAGATGGAATGCCCCGTGACCAGTAATAAAGGTCTCCGGATCCCTTCACTCACCAGACGAAACACAGCAGCATTATGCTGCTATTTTACGATGGTATTATGTGAGGGCGTCGTCCTACCCCGGGCGAGCTGACCCATTCATTCTGCCTCTAGAAACAAACTGCAGCGCAGCTCTACCACGATTGCATTTGTTCGATGGACAGGTATATGGCGGTAAAAATGTATCTGTGGTGGCCCAGTATACGGGTTTCCTCCTTTATGATACGCGAGTAAACCGTGTTCGATTCTCGGAGTCCATTATTTAAGATCCTCTTATAAGAAGATATTATTTCTATTATATAATTACCTGTGTATACTTTGATTACTCACCTTCGAAAAACATTCAGTAATAGGCTGCAAATATTTTAACGTACAAATACTCTTCTGATTTCAATCTATCATCGTGCTATATTTATCTATTAGAAAGTACCATGGGTTTCGGCGAGATGAGAATAACGCTATAAACTTCAGAATATATTAAATTTATCATTCCTATATCTCAACGCAACAAAAAAATGTTTATAAGAACCGACCAAAGACATAGTTAAACTCTAATGTTATTTAAGTAAATCAATAATAAACTAAGTTAATAATTAAAAAACTGTGCATAAGTTCAGGGACATTTGATAACTAGTTACATTTTCAATTTATCATCATTGTGCAATACACGATAAGAACGTTACAAAAATAAATAAATCTATAAAAAGAATAACCCACCACACAGAATAAACGGTTCGCTATATACAAAGGTGTTTACGGTAACCAAAACGGTGCTAAATAAAGCTAACCAGATCCTATCTACAAAGAGCGTACGGGTGTTAGTTAAACAAACGACCTATGTTGAAGTAACACCTAGGAACTGTCACCAGGCTATCTTAAATCAGTTGAATCTATTCAAGCGATTTATGTTATCGATTTACTGATTTGGAACTTTCTAATTTACGTTGAACTTTTTAGTGTATATTTACAATACATTCTCAAATGTAATATTGTATTAGCTATGTGTCTTATTTTTATTAAATAGTAGAGCTACGATGCTGTTTGCTTTTAGCACAGAATATCACCATAAAATGGCAGCATCACACTCCTGTTTCGTCTATTGAGTATAGGGATCCGTTGTTACTGATGAAAATTTTACATCGTAGTCCACGAAATCATAATGTGCTTGCATTGTCAGACATTATGATTTCTTAACGATGATAAATGCGTTTGTCATGGGCCGCAAAAAAATATTTTCCGCATCAAATACAATGAATATATACGTTTTATGATACCTTTATATATGTTTCTAACTGCGTAGTTAAAATGTCACCGAGTAACGTGTTGAACAATGACTCTACTGTGACTATATAATGAGCAACGATTACATCTTCGTACTCGTGTCCATTTGTATTGCAAGCTTACTAGCCGTATTTGTAATTTCGGCATAAAATGCTTCTCTAAAATTAGACATTTAGAAATTAGACAAGTTATTAACTCGGTGCTAATATCAACAGTAGTAAAGGCACTCTGTTGATAGTTGACAGTTCAGTGATCTTGCCTTTACAGAAAACCAATGTGAAATAACAGGATAACGCTGCTGGGCTTCGTATGGAGTATAGGAACACGGGAGCCACTTGCTAGTAGCTAGGTATTCTATCTCAGCCAGCAAGGGTGAAAATGCATGTTCATCTTGATTCTTTGATAAGGGCGGATGTTGTTGTTTATGGGCCATATTACCATAGGTTAACTATATACTAGTATGTTACCTTTAGTGTCATATGGCATCTTAACTGCATACTCCAGATCTGCAACCTGTAACTGATATGCTGATAGATATATTTATTACAAAAATATTCTGTGAGAGCCAGTTTGTTATAAACCTGAACGGGGCAATTCAGTTTATAAAGTAGTAAATATTACTTTCGAGGACTATATTAAATGCAGTGACCTAAGAATTTATATAGTGCATTTACCATTGTCATTATTAGACTGAGTAAAATGTTTTATAAAAAAATTTTTATCGAACATATTCTGATAAAAATTGGATCGTTTGATTATTCAGTTATACCATAGGCTTGACAAATAAGCGGAGAAGTAAAGTTTTGTATATGTACTAAAATCTCAGCAGGAGAAGTAAAAGAAATATACTATTGTACTAGTAAGGAACGTAATAAAGTTACAGGTAATATAGGTTTATTATATCTTTATTATATATAATAAATATATAATTAGTATAGATAAGTTATTCAAGGATTCTTAATTTATTTACATAAGTAAAATTGGAGTTTATATGGGTTTTTCTCAATCAGTCAGTTAACATCCACTATCGCCACGTTGTATTAGGTGTACCTATGAAATTGCCGTTCAGTATTGGCCATTTCAAACCAAAAAATAGTTTTGATTGGCTGTGAATTCTAAATTCAAATTAATTTTGTTTTAAAAACATGACATTCTTTTTATAAAATCAGTCTTTTGTTTATTGATTAGCTTTGTATTTTCATAACGTTTGAACATTTTTCGTCATGACGGATACTTTAAAAATTCGTGTTATTATGGAATATGAGTTCTGTCGTAGCATCAACGCGGCACAAATGGCACGTAACATCAACAACGTTTACGGAGAGAACTTTACTAACGAACGCACAGCCCGTTATTGGTTTGCCAGGTTCCGTTCTGGAAATTTTGATTTGAAAAATGAACCTCGTGGTCGCCCGTACACTTTGGTCAACAATGATGAATTAACGGCGATTCTGGAAGCTGATGATACTCAATCTACAGCCGAGCTAGCAGCAGCTTTTGATGTTAAAGTCAAAACAATCTTGGTCCATTTGTGACAAATTGGCAAGGTAAATGACCTCTAGAAAGTTGACGGTCACTGTTTGGTGGTCTAGTGCCGGTGTGATTCATCACAGTTTTTTATCAAATCGCATTAGCATTACTGCAGATGTGTACTGTGAAGAACTGAAGACAATGATGGAGAAGCTCGCACATCTGCAACCAGCTTTGGTTAATCGGTCGTCCCTGCTGCTCCTACACGACAACGCGCGACCCCATACTGCACAACAGACAGTCTCCAAGCTGCAAGAGTTGGGGTTGGAAGTTCTCCCTCATCCACCGGACTCACCAGACCTTGCACCCACCGGCTATTACTTTTTCCAAAATTTGGACAACTTTTTAGCGGGAAAAAAATTCAATTCCCGAGAGGCAGTACAAAATGCCTTTGAAGAGTGTGTTGCCTCTCTCGTCCAGCTGATTTTTACAAGAAGAGCATCAATAAATTACCACTGCGTTGGCAGAGATGCATCGATTACATGGGTGATTACTTTGAATAACAGAAATAAAAAAGTTTGAAAAAAAAATACTTTAACTTTATTCATACAAAACAGAAATTTCATAGGACCTAACAACGCTTATAAAAACCCACGAGCCCACTGGTGGTTCTGGTTTAAATTTATAAGCAATTACAAAAAAAAACAGGCCACTTTTAGTACAGAAAAGTTTATCATATTTTCATTATGTATATTCATTCTCCTTGCCTTGGGAAATTCTATTTTTAGCGAAAAATTTTCATTCATAAGTTTACCCAATATCCTTTCCTACTAACTTTAGCTTTTATATTGCTTATTTTTCTTCGCACAAGTTTGTTTAGTGCCTCTCACACTACGCAAAAATGTTTCATTATTTATATATAAATCACGCAAATCATTGTTATATATTTTATTTATTTAATGCCCATGTAAGATATCTATCGTGAGTTCTTATTAAGAATTACTGGTATAATAAAATTCTCAGATCAACTGAAATAACCAATTTGGAAATATATGACCGTTAAATCGATAAAAGTATTCATATATTTTTAAAAATTATCTCCTTACGTTTTTATCTACCATTTGCAATACGATGCAGTTTCACCTGGTGTTTTCAATTTACATATACATAAAAATCTTAACTGGAAATAATTTTATATTCTTCTAATCCTTCAGAAACAGTTAAGTCATTGGGAAAAATAAGGCTTTTAATGAAGTAATATCTATCAATACTACCATTTACCTAGTACAAGCTGATACTCGTATATCTTCGGTAATCTATTAAAATGTCCAGTAACACATATCGTCGACGTGTAATCTTTATGTATTAGATCCAAGGTGTTTATTAGAAAATATTCTTTTCCACAATACATTGTCAATATTTTTATAAAACAACGGTGTGGGATTGAAAAAAAAATACTTTAACTTTATTCATACAAAACAGAAATTTCATAGGACCTAACAACGCTTATAAAAACCCACGAGCCCACTGGTGGTTCTGGTTTAAATTTATAAGCAATTACAAAAAAAAAACAGGCCACTTTTAGTACAGAAAAGTTTATCATATTTTCATTATGTATATTCATTCTCTGCCTTGGGAAATTCTATTTTTAGCGAAAAATTTTCATTCATAAGTTTACCCAATATCCTTTCCTACTAACTTTAGCTTTTATATTGCTTATTTTTCTTCGCACAAGTTTGTTTAGTGCCTCTCACACTACGCAAAAATGTTTCATTATTTATATATAAATCAAGCAAATCATTGTTATATATTTTGTTATTACCAATGAAATATGATGCAAGTGATTATTTCATTTCATCACCATCATCATCCCAGGCGATCACTAATCCACAGCCGAACATGAGACACATACATCCAGCGACCCGCACCTGAATAGGTGAATAGTTCGGTCGCATTTAATTTACTTCGTAATATTAAGACTATTGTACTTATTCCATATTTACAATACTATCTTACTGTTGCGTGTGTGTAATAATTACTAATATTACATATCTAAATGTATTTACGTCTATTAGAAGGTGGTTTATAACAAAAGTCCAGAAGGGATTTTAACCCACAATCTTATCTTTAGTAGATCATATACCATTAGACTATTGACGTTATTTTACAATCTTTCATTTATAATCTCCCTTTACAAAGGTTTGATATAGTTTTGGTATTTAATATAATGGGAAGGCTATTAGGATTGAAAGCTATTGTTTTTTTTATCTCAATTTGCTGACCTTTAAATATAATCAGCAATTAAAATGTTTCACCTGGTAAAAACGACCCAATTATATATAATATTCAGGGATAATAATCGAAAAACGTATTTCCTAATTGGAGCAACAGGGATTAGAACCAATAACCATTACATCGTCAATCTGACGTCTCGGCCGTATCTTACATGGGCATTAAATAAAATATTTTTATTTATTTAATGCCCATGTAAGATATCTATCGTGAGTTCTTATTAAGAATTACTGGTATAATAAAATTCTCAGATCAACTGAAATAACCAATTTGGAAATATATGACCGTTAAATCGATAAAAGTATTCATATATTTTTAAAAATTATCTCCTTACGTTTTTATCTACCATTTGCAATACGATGCAGTTTCACCTGGTGTTTTCAATTTACATATACATAAAAATCTTAACTGGAAATAATTTTATATTCTTCTAATCCTTCAGAAACAGTTAAGTCATTGGGGAAAATAAGGCTTTTACTGAAGTAATATCTAACAATACTAAGTTTATCTAATGAGTTCGTTTACCTAGTACAAGCTGATACTCGTATATCTTCGGTAATCTATTAAAATGTCCAGTAACACATATTTTGGAATAACACATATCGTGTAATCTTTATGTATTAGATCCAAGGTGTTTATTAGAAAATATACTTTCTATTGTCAATATTTTTATAAAACAACGGTGTGGGATTGAAAAAAAAAACTTTCACTGTGCATGTTTTTGAATTTTTCGCGTCATTTGGACAAAATCAGGAGGTTTGCGTTTCGATATTTAGATATTAAATCGGTGAAGTGTACATACACAGATGTGTAGTATATACATCAGTGATTCGTAAAAAATATTATTACGAAGTTAGTTGATAAAAAGCCCCGTGATACGAGATACGAATATGCACTAAGTAAATATATGTATGAAATATCAAATTTTCATCGAGTTAGGGTAAAAATGAATAGATCTTTTAAATTTCTTCGGTCACAGTAAACGTTTCATTTATTATTTTATTGCTTTGTTTTATTTTAAACATTCCAGTTCAAAGTTTTAATTACAAAACCTTAAAATTAAGACACTTATAAAATCAAGCATACCAACTTAGGTAAGATATTGCGTAACCTAACTTATAAATTTATTTCTCACTTTGCTCTTATATTTTATTTATGTTATAAAGAAGTCTTATCGGGGTTACTATCAAGGTCTTAAGGGTTGAACCATCTTGCGACTAGGCTATAATCTACCCTTATTTAAAGGAAAGGTTTTATGAGTTAATAGCGGGTCATTTGGTTAAACATTACTTATATCTCTAAAATTGATAGGAAGTGATCCTCCCAGAATGTGTCAAGGTTGTAGCAATGAACACGTTGAAAGTCAATAAAATTGAGTAGATTGTCTATATTGAGAGCTAACAATGTTTTGTTGAAATTAAAAAAAAATACATATAATTTATAAGCTCCACACACTTCTGAATAACTTTAAAGACAAATCACAGTACTAAAAGAAATATTTCTTTTTATATAAGAAGTATTGGTAACGTTAACGCCTGACCTTTTAAAGTGACAGGGAGGCGTACTCCCTGTCACTTTGAAGCAGGACGTATAGCTGTAGTTTTATATTGGGATTGTAATGAAGATTGCGGTATGAGACAAAAAAAATCTAGTGTGGTACAAAATAATTATACTAAGGGTATAGGATATGTCAAGGAGCCTATCAATACTAGCGTATATAGAGTGCTCCTTGACATGAATCTCCGTTGGGTATTACTATAAATAAAAATGAACAAGCTTAGCAGTCTTTTATACCAATTAAAGTTTCAACAACACTGTTTACCTCCCAAGCTTTGTTTTTATTGTTACTGTTAGATCTGTTTTAAGAACGTTTCTTCTCTCGTTAAATACTTAAATATAACTCAACCAAAATGTCATCAAATATTAAAAAAAATATTTATTTATCGTTTTATTTATTTATTAATGCTCCAATCGTAAACACCCTATTTAAAAAAAGTGAGTACAATGGGCGGAGACAATACCTTTTGGCATTTCAACTAGTCTATGGTTGAAATGCCAAAAGTATTGACTCCGCCGTTGAGGTGGAGAAACATTGACTGTAGGTGGAAAGTATATATTGAATAATAATCTTTAATGATCTAACCACTGCAAAATAAAATCTTATTAACAGATTTCAGTAGACTGGCATGGCCTTCAGCAGTGTAAAGTAAAAAATACAAAATTATAGTAAAAATTGCGAAAAACATTGAAAATTTTATAATTTCCTAAAATATCAAATAGTTAATTTACCACAATTATTCAGAAAAAACTGAATGCTTAATAATAATTTTTAATAATCTAACCACTGCAATATAAAATCTTGCATTCTATTTTCAACTAGTTTGAATGACCTTCAGTGATGTAAAAGTAATAAATCTAAAACTATAGTGAGAATTGCGTCAAGCGTTAAAAGTTTTATGTTTTTGTAAAAGACCAGATCATCCAGTTACCACAGTTATTCAGAGAAACATCCTTTGAAACTGATTGATTATAGTTGGCACGTTAGAAAATGAGAAGAGGCATCAAAAGAAGTTCAACAACAACAAAGTTTGAATTATTTCCGGTTAAGAAACGCGGAGTCTTGTAAGAGCAAATGCTGACATTCCTGTTAAATGTGGGTGGTTTGGTTTATAGCTGGTTGGATTTATAATTGAGACTTTATTAACATTACCTTAGTGTCTGGCTTGTACCAATAAGATTTTTTAACCATCACTCCGAGTAACAGTCTTCTTTTTGACTTTTTAATATTAATGTGGTAATTTTAAGCGTGGCAGAACCAAGCATCAGCTTTTGTTGTTGTATGAATGGGCCGGTTAGACAAGGAAACATCACCTCACAGAATATCGGCGTAAAGAAAAAGTATCATACACTTCTGTGTTTTGCCCGGTGATTGAGGTAGCCGGAGGCTCAGACCTTCCTCCGCCTCTAATATCATGGTAGTGGTATTTTAACCTACCCAGGAGGGTAGATGGCTACTGCTACCCCAAAAAGGCTACTGAAGATCCTGATACGACGCTCGCCGTGGATTTCTGCATCATCACGGGACTTTATTCCAACCTTAACGTCTTCCACTACGACCTTGAGTAGGCGAAGCCAGCCTTGCTTTTTCTCACCGAGACGCTTCCTCCGGCGACACCTCATACGTCTTCCACCCGGGGTACAAATTGGAACACTCGTTTGCCCTTGTCCAAGATACAAAATCTATCGAATTAAAAAAAAGTACAAATCCACCTCCAGGTCAGGTTATTGCAGGGGCAGTCCACCTTGGTGGATTTATCGACAGACTAGTTCGGCTCCCTTTGGGAACCTTGAGGTATTTTTGGTCTCTCGTTAAAGCCGACCAAGGGAATTTATGTCAGGAATCTCATTAACTGAGAACACGGCACAAAGGAGACAACACGCTGGCCCATGATGCGTAGGAGAAAGCTGATTTCTTGGGCTCTCTTTTTGCATTCAACTCGACTATTGACTATAGGGGGAACTTACCACCGACTATCTTGGACTGTTTGAGTTCCAAGGCCAATCAGCATCTTTTTCCGTACCCCTTCTCTTGAGGTGTCAGCCCGAACTGTTGAAAGGCGTTTAGGGACGATAAAATTAAACCTGCGAAGACACGAGTTTGCGCATATGCTACTAAAAAAATACTTCTTTGAAAACACTTCTTACTACTTCTACTTCAGCTAGTATTGGAATCCTTGGTGATGACATATCGAGCGACGTTCAATTCCGCGGTCACTTGGAGGTTAAGGCCATTTTTTGCCAAATTACTCTGTGGAATCAACTTTCACCAGCGGTAATCGCACGACTTAGAGACCTTCAAGAAAAAGCCTACACCTTTCTTAAAGGCCGGCAGCCTATCTGCGACTCCTCTGGTGATCTGTGATTGACCCATGAACATCCGTTGGCGGCGGATCACTTATCGTAATTTAAACGGCATGCTCCTGTGCCACAAAAACAACAAATTGCGCATGCGTTTATAACTCTGAGGACTGAGGTGGAATGCCTGTACTTGTAATTGTGTTCCTACACTCACTGTACAAAATACATTAGCGGATTTTGCTATTTCACTTTGGTTTTCTGTGAAGGCATAATCCTTCCATGGTCTTGCCAACCCTTTCATTCTGGATTCATGGAGTAATTATTTTATGAAAATAAATTACAAGCAAGACAACAAACAAAACAGAATTAAATTTAGCCAAATTTTGTCACTTGTTGTAATAACACGATTTATATTAAAGCAACTATCGTGATGTTTAGACGACCAAACAAGATTGTATTCCCGAGTGCATTGAACAAATTTTATAGTGCCGCGGTTAGAGCACTAGAAATAATGTCTCAGTTATATATAATGTGCTTTTTATATTTAGTATATTTTTTTGAAGAAAAGATAAGAAAAAGCACACAATCAATCAATACACAAAATATACAAGTAAAACTGCGGCTTTTAACCTCGACACATCTTCGGCCATACTCGACGTCGAGTTAAGACGAACATACAGTCTATTGAAGTAGCTTCTGTCTATTGATATTGCACTATAATATTTAACGAATACACCGATTTCACTTAACTAATTCTTCATGAATTAAAAATTGCTGTAGATGGAAGACTCATTAAAAAAAAACCTATTACAATTCGTCCCATTATACATTATTACAGAAAAGAGGACAAAATCGCCTGGGATGACGTCGCTTCAATTGCTCCAGCTGGCATTTCTTACGAAAATTGTAGAACATTATAATAATAAAAAGAATAAAGTTTTCCTTTTCTTACCCTTTCTTCTCTACAGCGTTGATTCAAAAAGCTTCTTAGAAATAATTATTTAAATAAATATTTAACTTTGATGTTTTCATATGCTATGTTATTAATTGAAAATTTATTTAAGGTAAAGATGTTTGAGCAGATATTATTTATATTATTGTTTTTTTATCTAATAAAATGGTCATGCCTGGTCAACCTGATGATAAATTTTATGCTGCGGCCCATAAATAGTTTCATTCACTCTCAACAAAGAGAGATGCAAATAGTGTTTACTCCCTGAGGACTAAAATGGAATGCTTCGTTATGAGGAATTGAGGTTTCGGTTTCTTAGACTCACCACACGAAATATGGCTGTTAAGTTGTTAAACTCTTCTATTTCGTCCTAGTATTCCACGAGGATGTCAAATTTGATAGATCAGTCGTTAACTTGTATGGACAAACACAAAAGGCATTGGTAAAAGCTTTCGATAATTTATTCCTATAGAGGGTACTATTATATCTTTTTAGAAAAAGACTGATTTTTAAACCAATCTTCATTTCTTCCTATCTTGTCATATATCTATCTATATATATATCATATATCATATATATATCTGACATTAAATTTGGGAACGGAAGGACGAAGGATGGACGATTTGTGTAAACTACATTATATTATGAGCTGTAAATGTTCACGTGGTCTAAATCATCAAACCCAACTAATATTTTTATCAAAATAATTATCAATTTAAAATCAACTGAATGTGGTTTATAATTAAATAGCCTAAAAATAAATGATGAAATTCGAATAGCAAGGATATAATTATCTATTCTCAATTATAACATTCGAAGAATACTTACTGACTAATTATTTCACATTTGGAATTCAATAAACGAATGCATTTCAGGTAATCGATTGCTTAATAGGATTGAATAGGGAGGCAGCAATTTTCTGTTCATATAGTGCATTGAATTTAATATCAAATGTAGCAAAAGGTTAGAGCTCGAGTACTCGCTTTCAATATGAGATCAATTTGCGTTCAATGCCGGCACTAGCAACCAAAAATTATTAATTACATTCATTTGCTGGCGAAGCAAAAGATCGTGAGGCATTTTCATGACTGGGAAATTAAAAAAAAATATATATCGAAAACTTTGCCCCTTTTAATTGAATTAAAAATTGCTGTAGATGGAAGACTTATTAAAAAAAACCTATTACAATTCGTCCCATTATACAATATTACAGAAAAGAGGACAAAATCGCCTGGGATGACGTCGCTTCAATTGCTCCAGCTGGCATTTCTTACGAAAATTGTAGAACATTATAATAATAAAAAGAATAAAGTTTTCCTTTTCTTACCCTTTCTTCTCTACAGCGTTGATTCAAAAAGCTTCTTAGAAATGATTATTTAAATAAATATTTAACTTTGATGTTTTCATATGCTATGTTATAAATTGAAAATTTATTTAAGGTAAAAATTATTAATTACATTCAATTGCTGGCGAAGCAAAAGAACGTGAGGCATTTTCATGACTGAGAAATTAAAAAAAAATATATTTCGGTAACTTTGCCCCTTTTTAATTGAATTAAATTGTACATACTTTCCTATTTATAACCATACTTAATTACTCGAAGACCATAAATAAGCATAATACTCTAAAATAAGGTATGTATACCCTTAATACGGTTCCTCTATTGTGAGCTTTGGAACAAAGCCAATCTTAACTGCAACTGCTCTTGAATGGGCCTTATATAATATATGTTTAGGAAAAGCTTTTTTTTACTTAATTCTTTACTTTCTTTTTATAGTAATAGGGCGGAACAAACGTGCACACAGTTCATTCGATGGTAAGTGACTTTAGCTCATCATATACATTATCAACAAAGATTCAAGATAAACGTCACAGTCAAAGGACTAAAACACCTGGTAGCTTGTTATTATGTCTCGAGATCCCTAAAGTCGTCATACGAAACAGCTGTATATGTTGCTATTTTAAGTTAGCGTTCTGTTAAGGTTGGGCCATGGCAAGCCGGTGGTCTATTCATCTTGAAACTACAACATCTAGAAACGAGATGTAATGTAGCTCTACTCTAATAAGGTAGAAATAAAATGGTTAGACATAGGCACTTTTAAAACGTGTAAAATATCATCCAAACATGACAAACACAGCTGGGGACCATGTTCCTTAGTACGTAATAACTTAACTTAATATGAGTTACGTAAAGATTCCTCTTTCAAATTCAAACATAAATTGAAGCCACGATAGGGTAGTGGAAGTCTTACTGGCTGCACGCCAGCAAGTTGAATTTCCACTTTTTGGATTATTAAATTACTACAAGAACATTTTTGGCTCTTAATAAGCTTGAATGGAATGTGAGTATCTCTGTAATGTAAATATATGATTTCCCGATTTCCCGATTCGGTGATACAAAACGAGAAGTTTAAAAATTATATTAACTGAGTCGATAAATATTTTCTATTTTAATTTTCAACTTTTAGGCTGGTACAATTTCAGTCATCGGGAATTCGATGAAATCTGTTGGCTCAGGATCCTACTTACAGTAGACTAGTAGCAGAGACATGTTATAGAAATATATATATATAGGAATATTTATTCTCTAAAATTCCTGGACGATAATTAAAATGACGATATCCTTTAGTTTTTTACTTTTCGCATTCTTTTGTCAAAGGTCCTCCCAAACTCATTTCGTCGCTCAATCGTGGTCTACAAACAAAAACGCTACCACGTACTTACCAACTGCTACTAATCTTTAAAAATCATATTATTAATTTCTTTTGTTAAAATTGTATTTAAACAATAATTCCACTTCCATAGGTTTCGGCAATGTAAATATTTTTATTATTTAATATATATCTCCATTGGCTTATTAAACACGTAGCACGATGAAAAATGTTCACTTAAGGTGACATGACCTGATTAAATATTGGAGTTCCTGAAGGAATCCATGCTGATTAACATAATTATTCAATAAACATAACACTTTGTCTTGGAAAAGTGGCCATTGAATGATAATATACAGTCTAAAATTGTTTCAATTTGAATAAAAATGTCATAAATTTACGCTTTGATAATAAAGTATAATTTGGTACTAACATTGGTACAAAATTATATTTCAGTAGTTGCATATGCAATATATCTTATGTGCTTTATTTACATTTGCTTTATAACGTATAAACCAACTTTTTCTCGCATGACCTATCCTTTCAATGTTTTATAACATTTCTCTTTGCTCCGGGACAAACTTTTTTCATTAGTATGTTTAATGAGAATTTGGGGTAATGTTTTTCATTTTATTTATTAAAAACCTCTTCATCCAAACATATGATTGATATTCTCTTTATTATTCTATTCGAGGCAGTGGTCTCAGAAGTATAACAATATTAAAGCAATAATAAATTGAATAAATAACGATTTGTCAGCTTACCATTGTCTTAATTTTTATATTAAACTAATAAATTCAATTAAATAAAACACTGAACACTGGTGAAACTGTAACAGCAAATCTAAATGAAATAAATACTAAAATAATTAATATATGCCATATGCCATCTACGTGTTTTTCTTTCGTTGTAAAGAACGTTGTTAACCCTTAATCAAAACCGCCACCCTCTCACAGAATACCAGCATAAAATAGCAGCATAACGCCGTTGTGTTTCTTCTGGTGAGTGTAGGGATCCGAAAACCCTTACGTGACAAGTCATTCCACCTTAATCCTCAGAGAAGACAATGCATCTGCATTATGATTCCTTATTGTAAATGAATATCAATGTCATGGGTCGAAGGAATCACTTAACATTAGGTGACTATATGCTCGTTTGTCACCCTCAAAACAATAAACAAAAACAAAATATTATTATATTTCATAAATATTGTTTTAACATAAAGTTTAGAAACAAAAAACGGTATGAATGAAAATGATATTAGTTAATATTATTGATGAGTCTTAGTCCTTATTGAATCAATTATCTATAAACCAAAGTTTTAATAATACATTAAACTTTAATTTCCAAATAACAAAGAAAATTTGTGTATTTTGAAGTCTGTATTAAAACGTCACAAACCTTTATTAGTATTTAGTATTTAACCTTTTATAATTTATGAAAGAAATATCAATCTTTTGTCTACGATTTATGCCGGTAGAATTAACATGATTGACAATCACAGGGTTGACTGTTTAAGTACCATTCATTCTCAAGGGCTTAAGGTTGGTACTTTATCAAGTCGGTCCATTTTATCCCTGCTATTTATTAATTTAACCGACCACTCGCTATAGTGATTAGATTCCCTGGCTACTGAATTACGGTCCCTATATTCTAACACAAAAATTCTCTTGCACAAATACTTTCGGGTCTCGGTGTATCATATTTTTTTCATACCCCAGACACACTACATTAATTTTTTATGTTTTTATCGCACATCGAGACAAAAGACATGACAAAAGTTATATTTTAACGAGTGCTTTTTTGACGTTATTGTTTTAATTCTTAGTAACTATATTGTTGTTTCGTAATTATAATTAATTTCATTAAAAGGTATAATTTCTACTATTTTATCGCATATCGAGATTGTTTGTTTCTTTAATAATTAATGGCGATTCATTCATTAAAGCCACCAACACGGTATAAGTAATGTGGTAAATGTTGCCCCACTATGTAACATTCAAAGAAGGTTAATGAAAGCACTAATATATTCCATTACCAAAGACAAAGGAAAACGAAGATCTGGAAATATTGGTGATCAGTAAAATCACATCTTACTATAATCGAAATTATGTCAACATTGATAATTGGAAGAGTGCTTTTTATGAAGTCTTTATTTTAATAATTAGTGTGATATATCTTTCGCAATAGAAATTTCCGTAAAAGGTTTGCGGTAATTAAGATGTCCTCCTGATATCGTTTAGAGGCACAATATTATTTTACTACTATCATCTTAAGATATCCAATACAAAAATAATTAGTTAATGTATCTACAAGTACATAAATACAGTCAGTTTTGGCTTATCTGCTTCCAGTTTCTAGAAATATGGCCATAAGGACTTAACGAAGACTCCCCTCCCTCCCATTTAATGTATCATGGTCTATTGGTACCGACCTACGAATTCGTGATTTAGAGACTTAGATAAGACTACTGGAGTACATTGTGGGTTTGTATCTCATTTGATGACAATTATATGGTACTCGCTCCTATTGATTTTCGATTATGAATTGTGCACGATACATGGGAAGATTTCGTGTTAAAAAACGTTATTCCAAGTGTGATACAACAGAGTTTATGCGAATACAGTTTTGATCACGACGTACATATATATCAATGTAACATTGACGATATACACAAACTACCACTTTGTCATTCACATTCATCCTTCAGAAATATATTTTTTAAATACATAGTTAAGCGAAAGTAAAGTGAAGTCATAAGTATTAATTGTTATGTATTTTATTTAGTTGATTCAAAGTTAAGTATTTCTGAAATATGAAAAGTAACTTTTATTTACATTCAGTTAATATAAATAGATATAAAATTTTATCAAGATATTCCAATAAAAATATATTTTAAAGCCATGTTACAGCATGACCCGTCCCTCCACGCCCTCGCAGAGTACTACCGTATTAGTTGCTTGTAAGTGTAGATGCCTATTTGCAGAGATAACATTAAATATGAGATAATTTCAACATGTTACACTGCACTTTGCTTCCAGCTGCAGCATGAATGGGTCTGCTCGAGCGGGGCAGGATCACGCCATCACAGAATACAGCTTAAAATAGCACCATAAAGCTACTGTGTTTTGTCTTGTGGGACAACGCATCTGCATTATATCCATGTCAAGGATATATATTATATACCAATGCATATATACCTTGTCAAGGATGAATGTATATTTCATGGGCTGCAGATATCATTTAGGTGATAGGTGAACTGTGTGCCCGTTTGTTACTCCCAATGCAATAAGAAAAAAAACGTAACTTTTTTTTGATTGACAACAATTAAATTTCTAAATAGTCAGATTAGTTCAAAATTTCATTTAAAATTCATATGCCAGTTTCTGTGAATGTGAGCTTATATGTCAATAAATCGCAACGTACTTTTAATAAAAGTAAAAAAAATTGCATTCTAATGAAATATTTCTTTAAATTTATACTGAAATACGACAATGCGAACGAACAATGCGACCCTTATTCTTGTTTTATTTAAAGATGTAAAGTTGTGTCATTTATTTTGTATAAATTTAATTAAACCTATTTTGTATATTACTAAAAATATAAATAATATATTATTATTTGTGTTTCATAGTAAAAATTAGTAAGCAGTGTGTAGTAGTAGTCTCATCTTATGAATACACCTACAATACTTCTCTTTTAATTATTTATAGTACATCACATTATTTTATTGAGTAGTGCAAGAGCTAGTTTCTAGCTATATCTTGACGGATGAAGCACTGGTCTCTCAAACTTTGGACTGAGTGAATACACATTCGATATCGCCCCTGACAGTGCTCAGTCTGGGTTGGAATAAATTATTATCTGTAATTGGGTCCAGGATTACAACTCAAGTCTAACACATAGAGATCACTGATGAAACAAATAATATTTTTTTAATGAATTCTATCCTTGATATTATAATTACTAACATTCCGGTTAACCACTCGAGCTTAAGTGCTTGTGGTGCTAGGAAATCGTTCGCGGCTATAGTCGAATGGGGTATTCGAAGCAACGACGTTAAGGCTGAACACTAAATCATTAGGCTCCTTAACGATTTCGATGCTCGATTCCTTATAACGTATGATAAATTCATTGTTACCAGTCTCTGTTAACACTCGGCATTGGAACTTTCTCACTTACCGAGATTGTAGTCTTTGTCCGTGCCGGCAAATGCAATCTCATTGACGGTCACGTGGCACAGTGGTTACCAGTGTGTACCAGGCTGATGCGTCCCGGGTCCTGGGTGCGAATACCCAGCCGGGGAACAAAATCTGTATATTACAAATTTTCGGGTTAAGATGTGTTATGACACTGCTAATGTCTTTGACACTGCATCCGAACCTTCCTCCTATGTTATTGCACTTGCATTACATCTGCCTAGAGAAGGTGATGATGAATGAGTGCCTTTGTGTTTGCGCGAATGTTTACGACACGGAATAAATCCTGCGCATCTGATGTCATCCGATAATAACAATAGAGCACGCAGTTCACCTGATGGCAAGCGATTCCTGCGGCCCATGACATCTACATTCATCCTTGACAAGGAATCATAATGCAGATGCGTTGTCATACTTGAGGGCTGAGATTGAAGTCTCGTCACCAGTAAGAAAAGTGCTCGGAATGCCTACTCTCACCGGACAAAACACAGCAGCATTATGCTGCTGTTTCACGCCGTGATTGTAATAATTCAGAAGTATTTCATAATCACCATGGAGTAAAGTATTTTCAGATATTTTGTTTAATTATACAATGAAAGTAAGCCCACATAAACAATAACTATTGACGCCATTTCGAATAAAAGAACGTTCTAAACTTCGATTTATCTTTAAGCTTTGTTAAAAAGTAATTCGATACTGATATCACTTAACCTTCGTCACTCACGGTTAATGGTAAGAAGAGTGACATATATCAATCAATATAAATCAAAATTAGCAAAGGGGTGAAATGGGACGCATATTTATAAAAATGGCCCCGTGATGTTTGAACATTTTACTTCATATTTGCGTTATTAAATGATGGTGTAAAGAACAGAATATAAATGTTACAAAGTATTTAGATTTTTATTAAATGCAGTAGAGCAAATGTTTCTAAAACGTAGCTGTGCATAAATCTTTATGGTAATTTTATTTTATTAGAGAGAATTAACTCAACTGCATACTATTTTGACCTTCTTATATTTTATAATAAAAATTAGATACGTGGACTGAGGAATATTTCGTGATAGAGCAACGATACAACTAGTTTTTATACACAACTTGTATACGTTGGCTTGACCGGAGAAAGTCCGACATCCGATCCCAGGTCCGGATTCGATTACAGGCACTCCATCATTAATCCTCAGGAGTGCCGAACGCCTGTGCATCATGAATCTTCGTTGAGGATTAATGCAGATGTCAAGGGCTACAGTCATCTCTTACTATCAAGTGAACTGCAAATTTAATTATCAACCCCTTACACCATTATTAACGAAAATCACGAAAATAAATATTGAAAAACAAATAACAAAAGGCAATGAAAGTTTGAAAAAATAAAGTTAAAGAAAAAGAACTGAAACATCTTTTTTATTGTAAATAATAAATTTTCAAGATTATTCATCTTATCGTTTTACTTATATTTCCATACTTTTTTAACCATATGGAGGAGATGACATTCACCTGTACATTGTAAGCAAAACTATTAATCCGGGGAAGTGCATTTATTTAAACATTAATACAATACCAAACATGTCAAAACAAACAAGATACTGATCCTATTATAGATGGTACATAACTTTTCTTAATTAAATTCAAAACAAACATTGGAATAAGCTCCGCCAACGGTCCCTTGGCGTACACAACGAAAGTAAAACATTGGTGCTTTGTGCGATCCGTTAGGAGCCATTGCACAGAAACGATGAGCGCATATGGATATTATAAATTCACAGAGACACACACGTAATATGTGCGCCGTTGTATTATATGCTTTTATTGAGAAGTAAAGTTGAGACGATTTATTATAAATTGAAACATTCCTTAAATTTTATGAAGCTGGTCTTATTTAATCACGAGACACCAGCATCCGTAGAACATAGATGACGAGTTTTTATTTGTACATTATATTGTAGAATATGTGGCAGATGAATATATTCAAGCCAGAAGAAATCACCTCTTTGAAATATTTTCTTTTACCTGTTTCCCCACGATGTTTTCCATCATCGTTGAGCACCGGGGATCGAACACGGTATTATGCTCTCGTACTTTGGTACTATTATATATATATATATATATATACCTCAATTTTACTATATCTACACTATCTAAGTGCATACTTTACTTACTTTCACGTACATTCTTCTAGTTAACGGATTATGATCAAAATTCAATCTAAATACATTGCTAGCACTAAGGTGTTCTGCCAAAAACATGTCCAGCTTATTAGTAGATTTTTCAAAAGTTGCTATGTCTTTTGTGTCACGATGTAGAAAATTCTATGTCCCAAAGTGAATTAAATAGGCAGGAAAATAAGGAACAGGATGACGAACCAAGGATCAGTTGTATGAGTAACTAAGTCATTGTAATATAAAATTGACGGCTGCGTGATATAGTGGTACTAGACTGTCGCGAGTCCTGGATTCGATTCCCAGCCGAGCAACAATATGTATCACAAATTGTTGGTTTTCTGGGCTGCGTGTATTGTATGTACGTGTCGTGTCCCTGATTCTACATCTTAACTTTTCTGCAATCTTATTGCATTTACATTACACCAGACTACGGAAGGGGACGACGAGTGAATGCCATAAAAATAAATATTTTGCGTAGTTGATTACATGCAATAACCAGAAAATATCGCCGTCGTAATCGACCAGAATCATCATCATCAATATAGAGTTACATGTTTTTTTTCTCAATTTTTCTATATATCAGATAAGATTGTGGACATGGACAAATGCGTGCTAAATGAAACAAATAAAAATTGTTAGTACTGTAATAATTTAGTATAGATGGCACCGCATTCAAATTTTCTTCCAAAATTCTTAAGTGTTGAGACTATGGAAAATAATATTTTTTTAGCAGCGTTTATGTCCGCATTATTATTTTCCGACAATTTAACTTACGACTTTTATGAAATGGCGTATCATATCCAACAATTTAAATTTGAAGACCGTTGGTAAACCATTATGCTGTTTACGTTAATTGTATTTATTTATAAAATATACGGAATGTCTTTTGAACATTATTTTAATAGATAGAGATAAGAGAGTTTGTTATTACTGAAAATAGATTTACTTGTGAACCGGCCTTTGATAATTAGAAAGGAGAGAGTGTGTAAGTCTATGCCTTTTTATGAGAAGTGGGTTTTGTAGTTTACCTCACCAAAATATATATATATACCTCAATTTTACTATATCTACACTATCTAAGTAGATACTTTACTTACTTTCACGTACATCCTTCTAGTTAACGGATTATGATCAAAATTCAATCTAAATACATTGCTAGCACTAAGGTGTTCTGCCGAAAACATGTCCAGCTTATTAGTAGATTTTTCAAAAGTTGCTATGTCTTTTGTGTCACGATGTTGAAAATTCTATGTCCCAAAGTGAATTAAATAGGCAGGAAAATAAGGAACAGGATGACAAACCAAGAATTAGTTGTATGAGTAACTAAGTCATTGTAATATAAAATTGATGGGTGCGTGATGTAGTGGTACAAGGCTGTCGCGAGTCCTGGATTCGATTCCCAGCCGAGCAATAATATGTATCACAAATTGTTGGTTTTTTGGTCTGCGTGTGTTGTATGTACGTGCCGTGTCCCTGATACTACATCTTAACCTTTCTGCGATCTTATTGCATTTACATTACACCAGACTACGGAAGGGGACGACGAGTGAATGCCATAAAAATAAATATTCTGCGTAGTTGATTACATGCAATAACCAGAAAATATCGCCGTCGTAATCGACCAGAATCATCATCATCAATATAGAGTTACATGTTTTTTTTCTCAATTTTTCTATATATCAGATAAGATTGTGGACATGGACAAATGCGTGCTAAATGAAACAAATAAAAATTGTTAGTACTGTAATAATTTAGTATAGATGGCACCGCATTCAAATTTTCTTCCAAAATTCTTAAGTGTTGAGACTATGGAAAATAATATTTTTTTAGCAGCGTTTATGTCCGCATTATTATTTTCCGACAATTTAACTTACGACTTTTATGAAATGGCGTATCATATCCAACAATTTAAATTTGGAAGACCGTTGGTAAACCATTATGCTGTTTACGTTAATTGTATTTATTTATAAAATATACGGAATGTCTTTTGAACATTATTTTAATAGATAGAGATAAGAGAGTTTGTTATTACTGAAAATAGATTTACTTGTGAACCGGCCTTTAATAATTAGAAAGGAGAGAGTGTGTAAGTCTATGCCTTTTTATGAGAAGTGGGTTTTGTAGTTTACCTCACCAAAATATATATATACATATTATATATACGTATGTTTGCAGGCTGAAAGTTTACAATTTAATTATTTAAAATTATACTATTACTGAAATTAAATTGTTCAAAAACTAAGCCAATTAAAGTAAAATAAATAAATAATCTAAATTTTGATGAAAAGAAATCACAAACGAGAGCAATAGTTTGCAAAATTTATTTCATCATGGGCCATAAACTGTACATCACAGTTTAATTTAAAATAAAACTACGGATAGAGTTGACCGCTGATTAAAATATAGCGACAATAGTAAAACGATGGACGCTATCTCGAATATTTAAAACGTCTGATTAGTTTTTTAGAAATAGAGCATGACGCTTAAAACCAAAAGTTTTATTTACGGTTGAAAATTCGGTACGATGTTTTCAAAGTATTAAGTAAAAATATTTTTCAATCGTAAATCTAAACTTTGAATTAAATGTACGTTTTACTTAAACTGCTTTTTTTTGTAACCTACACGGATCTTTTATAAATAATATATATATATATATATATATATATATATATATATATATATATATATATATATATATATATATATATATATATATATATATATATATATATATATATATATATATATATATATATACATATTATATATACGTATGTTTGCAGGCTGAAAGTTTACAATTCAATTATTTAAAATTATACTATTACTGAAATTAAATTGTTCAAAAACTAAGCCAATTAAAGTAAAATAAATAAATAATCTAAGTTTTGATGAAAAGAAATCACAAACGAGAGCAATAGTTTGCAAAATTTATTTCATCATGGGCCATAAACTGTACATCACAGTTTAATTTAAAATAAAACTACGGATAGAGTAGACCGCTGATTAAAATATAGCGACAATAGTAAAACGATGGACGCTATCTCGAATATTTAAAACGTCTGATTAGTTTTTTAGAAATAGAGCATGACGCTTAAAACCAAAAGTTTTATTTACGGTTGAAAATTCGGTACGATGTTTTCAAAGTATTAAGTAAAAATATTTTTCAATCGTAAATCTAAACTTTGAATTAAATGTACGTTTTACTTAAACTGCTTTTTTTTGTAACCTACACGGATCTTTTATAAATAATATATAGTAAAAAACCAGTAATTAATAGAATAAATATTATTTGAATCAACTTTAAAATAGAATAGCATTATATTCTATATAGATTTTTTATATACATAATTAAACCTTCCGTACATATAACATACCTTTTCATAATCATCAAAATCCCTAGATTTTAACTACTACCACTACACAGGATTGAAATTATGTCATCAATCAAAAACAAATCAAGTGGTCTTTATTCAATAAAAACTGCACTATAGCAATTTATGTAGCTGACCATATCTACTAGCAATTCTTTTTTTTTCTATCATGGGAGGTACTATTTCCTAATAGATGTTCTAGATAACTTTTATATAACAAAATATTAACTTAAGATTGTTACTTACTTTTTAATTACAAACTAAGGTATAATACATATATCAGATAAGATTGTGGACATGGACAAATGCGTGCTAAATGAAACAAATAAAAATTGTTAGTACTGTAATAATTTAGTATAGATGACATTCAAATTTTCTTCCAAAATTCTTAAGTGTTGAGACTATGGAAAATAATATTTTTTTAGCAGCGTTTATGTCCGCATTATTATTTTCCGACAATTTAACTTAACACTATTATGAAATGGCGTATCATATCCAACAATTTAAATTTGGAAGACCGTTGGTAAACCATTATGCTGTTTACGTTAATTGTATTTATTTATAAAATATACGGAATGTCTTTTGAACATTATTTTAATAGATAGAGATAAGAGAGTTTGTTATTACTGAAAATAGATTTACTTGTGAACCGGCCTTTGATAATTAGAAAGGAGAGAGTGTGTAAGTCTATGCCTTTTTATGAGAAGTGGGTTTTGTAGTTTACCTCACCAAAATATATATATATATATATATATATATATATATATATATATATATATATATATATATATATATATATATATATATATATATATATATATATATATATATATATATATATATATATATATATATATATATATATACATATTATATATACGTATGTTTGCAGGCTGAAAGTTTACAATTCAATTATTTAAAATTATACTATTACTGAAATTAAATTGTTCAAAAACTAAGCCAATTAAAGTAAAATAAATAAATAATCTAAGTTTTGATGAAAAGAAATCACAAACGAGAGCAATAGTTTGCAAAATTTATTTCATCATGGGCCATAAACTGTACATCACAGTTTAATTTAAAATAAAACTACGGATAGAGTTGACCGCTGATTAAAATATAGCGACAATAGTAAAACGATGGACGCTATCTCGAATATTTAAAACGTCTGATTAGTTTTTTAGAAATAGAGCATGACGCTTAAAACCAAAAGTTTTATTTACGGTTGAAAATTCGGTACGATGTTTTCAAAGTATTAAGTAAAAATATTTTTCAATCGTAAATCTAAACTTTGAATTAAATGTACGTTTTACTTAAACTGCTTTTTTTTGTAACCTACACGGATCTTTTATAAATAATATATAGTAAAAAATCCAGTAATTAATAGAATAAATATTATTTGAAACAACTTTAAAATAGAAAAACACATTATATTCTATATAGATTTTTTATATACATAATAAAACCTTCCGTACATATAACATACCTTTTCATAATCATCAAAATCCCTAGATTTTAACTACTACCACTACACAGGATTGAAATTATGTCATCAATCAAAAACAAATCAAGTGGTCTTTATTCAATAAAAACTGCACTATAGCAATTTATGTAGCTGACCATATCTACTAGCAATTCTTTTTTTTTCTGTCATGGGAGGTACTATTTCCTAATAGATGTTCTAGATAACTTTTATATAAAAAAATATTAACTTAAGATTGTTACTTACTTTTTTAATTACAAACTAAGGTATAATACATATATCAGATATAATATAATATTCGCTGTTGTTTCAGAATCATGGATCCTGAATTAATAATCGAAGAGATGGATCTGCAGACCACGCCGAGCACATCTTCTTTTACCACTATCTATCCAACCTACGAAAATCAAAGCTCATGGAGTAACATTAGTGACGTCAACGGGCAGAGTCTTAACATATATTATTTTTATGATGTGAGTAGCACTTTAGTTCTGTTTATATATTAGTTATACTTCCTTGCAATAGCTTCAATAAAAGTTATATACATACCAACAATATTTGAATCGGTGGAATGATTAAGAAAATAGATTATGCCTTAAAAGCCGGTAATACTTTCGCAACGCCCATGTTGCTGGAGACGGTCATGTGGCGTGGCGTAGGTGATAGACCATCCACAAAAAAAAACAAACATTAAATAGTCGACCAATATTACACTGTAAAATTATATTACTTGTGTAACGTAGTAATTTATATAATTCTCTAAAATATATACTAAAATTGCATTTAAAAAAAGCACACAGTTGGCATCTAGGTTGATTTCGAAGGAGATTACATCTAGTTATTACTAGATAACATGTTATGCGCAGGATACATTGTATGCCGTAAGAATTTTCTTAAACTCAGAAGGACTTGCTCGTTGTCTCCATCTCTAATCTAACGTAATGCATTTGTAACAAGACCGTGTAGTACAAAGAACACAGAAAATACATATCCCATACAGGCCATTTCAAACAATTGGTGTTACACAAATATTGTTCTTCGGATGCGAAATGATTTCTACTCTAACCACTACGCCACGCAACCGTCAAATAAAACACTGATTATCGATATTCTCAGAAATTGTTTAAAAATTACTTTTACCTTGAGTTACTTTAGCCAAGCCCTTGAAATCGCACGAGTCGAATCATGTAAAAGCAAGTCAATCTCGTCACACCCACTACATTTTCAGGTGGATTGAGTAGGCTTACTGCCTACTAACGTGAAGGGATTTAATCGCGTAATGGACGCTTTTGTGGGGACACTATCGTGCGACGACATTGATAATGTTATCAGAATACACTCACTGTTGCTGTACAAAATTGTACTGCCACGATACACTTAGTGATTGCCATATGCCACCTGTTTTTATAACAGATTTTATGGTTTCACTTATTTTATATCAATCGACAAATGCAGAGATATAGCCCGATATCAGAAATAAAACCCAAACGTCCTAGCTTATTTCCAAACAAAGGGTTGTTATATATTAAGGGTGACAAAGGTTCTTAAGTGATTCCTGGGTCACATGACACCGATAATTATTCTCGATAAAGAAACATACTCGTAATTTAGATGCGTTGTTACCCCTGAGGACTGAGATGGACTGCCTCAAGACCAGTAATAGGGGTATTCCAACCCTTACAGTCACCAGAAGAAATAGTAGCACTATGCTGATATTTACGATGGTGTTCTGTGAAGGCGGGGTTCTTCCCCGGTCGAGCCGACCCATTCATGCCGCAGAATGAAACAAACTGCAGCATGGCTACACCACTGGCAAAAGATAATGGAAATAGAATCCAAAAATGGAATCAGAAGATGTTGCCATGGTACAAATTAACCAAGAAGACAATCATTAGTGAATGGAGGACATTTTCGTAGATGAACTAAGGAACATCTTACATATAGCTAGTTCATTGCGAACAAAGATAAAATATCTAATAGATATCCATAATAGAAAATCGGAAGCCTATTTCTAAGATATTTTTTTTATATAACGTTAAATTTCTATCTGAATTTCGTGGCTTTCTTGGAAACCATTTAAGCCAGAAATACGCAGTAAATTACAAGACCTTTACAACATGTGGTTAACACTTGTCGGGTTTCCTATATCGCAACTGTCAATATGTTCTAAATATATGGGACGTATGCCATTATTTTGTACATACGTGCCATGTACAAAATAATAACATAATTTTAGTTTTCCTCACATTACATTTTCACTTTATATCGCCACTATTTTATTTTCTTTGTCGTTACCGTCCTAGCATCGATCAACCAAATAGTGACATAAGAATGTAATTATACAGGAATTTTCAAATATCTTGTAGCACGAAATACGAATAATAATTGTTATAAATATTACAGTTTGAGGTCGTGTGTTCATGCGTCGGCATTAACAGTAATTTCTTTTATAAAAATAATTTTGCTCGTTCATCGATTAACCAGAAGGTGACATTGGAATCTTGTAACAATACAGGAAATTCGAAGTTTCTTTCCACGCATCATAAACGTATAATAGCTAATCTAGCTATAAATTAAAATTGTCGTAAACACAAAAACTTAATCTTTGAAGTCGTGTATTCATGCGGTTTTTTTGAAACTAATATTTTATCATTTCTGATATTTTTTTAACTGAATTGTTATTACTATGCTATGCAAGCCATTCGTGAGTGCATAAATTATTCTTTGTTCCAGTCTATTCAGTTCACGGTGATGTGCGTTCTATTCGTTTTGATCGTGGTACTTAATGCTTCAGTGATTGCTGCCCTACTCTGCACTAATGCACGGAAGAGTAGAATGAACTTCTTTATAATGCAGTTGGCTATAGCAGGTGAGTCGTTTATCATCGGTCTAGTTATATAACGTTAAATAACTTACTTACTTTAAACATTAGACCCTTAGTTCCCAAAGTGGCCCAGGAGTCTACAGGAGATTCGAAGGGGGTCTACGTTGCCGTGCCAAAAAAATGGGGGTTCACAATACATAAGCGGGGGTCCCCGAAAAAGAACTAAAATGTTGGCTTGACCTCACCTATCAATATAGGCAAATAATATTTTAAGAAGCTCAGCGACTGTTACTTGTAAAAACTTGCATATTCCACATTTTTTGTTGAGTTTTGGGAATATGGTAAATGTAGCTATAGAGGGTCCACCAGAACCAGCAAAAATTTGAAAGTGGTCTATGAGAAAAAAAGTCTGGGAACAAGCATTAGACGAAGAAATTTGCTGTAAACGATTGGTAACTGGTGAAAATCAAAGTATGCTGTTATGATGGTAGGTATCTGATATCTATCCAGTAGTTATTCCTAGATAAAATTATAATAGATTTGATTAAATGCGTCAGAGTAATGTAAAATATCGCTAGCTCACGTAAGATTTTTCATTCCCCGTCAAACAACAGGCCAAGCGACATCTTTGCTGATTCTCATATCCGTAATCTAAAAAAACAAATATAGCATAGAAAAACATATTCGGATACTAGTTTATTATTTATAGTTTCCAAAAAAAAAACGGGTCACAAATAAATAACGCGTGATTTATGAGTGTTACGAGCTGTTATATGTTAACAATTTTAGCTCCTTGGGGACTATGTTGGTTACGGAAATAAAAACGGAGTTTATTGGAAGCATTTCTTGCGACTTGGCTCCGGATCAGCTAACGCGTCATATATTTTTCTTTGTGAATGAAATACAGAAGAATAAAAAAAACATACACATTCGTTATATAACGTGAGAAAAGATAATTTTTTTGCAGATGTTTATTTATATGGAGTAAATTAAACAGACATAAATTCTTCCCTAAACGAATTAAACAGCTTAGTAATATATAACAAAAAAATCTTTTTAGTATCTTTAATCTTATTTAATAAAAGGCACAGACTATGCAAACTTAGGTTTGCTGAGTTTTTATTTTTTATTGGAAACTTTGTTAAAGCTGTGGATGTCATTTTGTTATGCCCTTTGTAATTTACTTCCAAAATGCCACTTTTTGTATTTTATATTTATTGATTTCGTTATTGGTTTCATAATTATTTTGTATAACATTTTTTAACTATCGCACTAATATTTGTTAATATTATATTATTCAGAATATTAATAACATTATTTCATTAGATTGAATGGATAATTTTATGTTTTCACTATATTACTATTATATTTTCGTTGGCCTTATTTTGCTAAGTGGATTATACTTCTTTGCCTCTAATGATATAAATAGTACTAACGTGTATATTAGTTACAAGCGACTAAGATAACAGGGCTTATTTTA
Organism: Teinopalpus imperialis; assembly: GCA_029286865.1. Taxonomy (NCBI): domain Eukaryota; kingdom Metazoa; phylum Arthropoda; class Insecta; order Lepidoptera; family Papilionidae; genus Teinopalpus; species Teinopalpus imperialis. The sequence goes on along the minus strand of JAGSMU010000026.1, from coordinate 292,038 downwards.
TATAGATTATTAATACAATTCATAGATTTGGCTACATGGTAGTGATACTTTGGAGTCCGAAATAGCTTATTACCTGGATTATAGATCTCTAGGCCACAACAGTTGAAGGGTACCGTTATATTACTCAAGGGTAACCCTCTGATAAAAAGCTCTGTGAGGCCGTTATACAATTCAGAACTAAAGTAGCTTAACTCGTACATCCTCGGCGGCCTCTAATAGTCTCTTAAGGGTGTTTGCCGATAGGAGCGATAGTTTCCTGATTCGTCGGCTTATAAAGCTGCACGTCTTCAGCGTAACAGCAGCGTACTGTATTAAAATCAGTTTCTTTGTATTATTTTTATTATTTTTGTTTTATATAATTATTAATGCTTTTGTTATTATTAATATTTCTAATTTATTGAAAATATAAAATTAATATAATTAGTAATCTAAATCGAATAAATAAATTAAATTAAACTCATAACAACAGGTATGCGTATAACCGGTATATTAATGTGTTCGCATGCGTGCGTGCGTGCAGGCGTATGGGCTCGCATTTGTATTTATATGTGTATCCGTGTATGTAAATGTGTGAAGTACGTGTGTGAAGAGGGTACGTGTTCGTGTAAGAGTGAGAGTAAGTTTGTGTAATATTTAAAGCATTAATAAATAAGCTGTAGATTGTAAAATATTGGCATTTTTTGCGTAATCTAAGAAACTTTTCTTTTTCCTATCAAGGACACGGATAAATTTAAAGAATTGGATTAATTTTATTATATACATAATAACGTAGAAATAGAAAAAAGAAATGGGTGCAACTTTGTGGGTATCAAAATCTCTTCGAAGAGTTTTCTTACAAAGTTTGGGTCGTACACTAAGAGGGTATCTCTAATTATGATTTGAAGAGCGAAAAGTTGTCTCACACTTACTTAATACTTTGGAAATGTTATATAGACCGGTAGCTGGAAAGCGAAATGGAACGAACGAAGAACTTATTTTTAGTACTCTCCTAGTTCACTCTGATTTAATTAAGATACTCTTAAATTTCGGTGATTTTAGTATTTAATATATTAAACATTCTTACGCACATTTAATGTCTATTCTATCAACTAATCTTGACTACTTTCTTCCACAAACTTTATCGATGGCTAATATTTCGCGGCTTGCTGTTTGCCAAATTTTCTCCATTTATGAGGCGCAATAACTGTGTGTATCTCGTTTGATACTGAATCCATATTTTAACTTTCTTTTTGAAAATTTATACGACGTTAACAAAAGTGATAAAGGCAAGTTATTATGTAAGCATTAAAAACCTTGAAGCATCGACCCCCATACGAATGTTAGGAATAATCACAAGTGGAAAGTTGTCGTCTGAAATCACACGACAGCTTCGGACGGCGGATTTCAGGTATATAAAATAGACATATTATTCTTCCTGCCTGTAGTTTAACACGGCTAAAAGAGGATTCTGGTTCGCGGGAAATGATACCGGGCAGTCGTAGCATAGATGGGTAACAGCGCATTCTGTGAACCCTTTCATGAGATCCTAGAGCCCTTCCCTGTGCACTGAGGATGGTCACCGAAGGGTTTTGGTGGGTACAAATCTCACATAACCTTGTCTTTTTCCCTGGAGGAAAGGTATCTTCTGAAGATTTCCACCCTGATGCCAAAAAAGGGGATCAAGAGAATTAACTCATGTAACTCCACGACTCACTCCAGGACAAATCTTGTAAAACACTGGGACGACGGCAACCTTGCGCAAACGCGTTTCTGTACTTTGTCGATCTCAAGAAACATTTTGGTATTTTCCAGGGCTAATCCTCATGTCATAGTGCTATGGTATAAAGTACTGGTCCCGTCGTTGGTGAATTGCATAAAGGATCATAAGCTATCCCGGTGGACAGTAACGCCGCTTGTTTGTCATAGCATTGTAACAGTTTAACCCTTAAATTCAGCAAACTACGCAGCCTTAGCGGCTTGAAAAATCTGAACTTATAATAATTTAGAGTTGTTATAATATTATTCAAAAGTTGTATACATTCCAGACGTAGCAGACAAAGTTAAGGAGCTCCTTTTCAATAAATTTAGCAATAGTAAATGGTTAATGCTCTTCAAAATTAACGTCTTAGGTTTGAATTCGCATTAATTTCTTTAAAAAATATGTATCATAGAACATATGTTTGTGCGAGTGTTTATATATACGTAAATATTTGTATATATATATATATTTCACACGTTAGTGTATATATATAACTTTTTCAAAGATGCAAATGATTCTCTTCACGAGTCTTTCAAGTGTGATAGCACTAAATGTCGTACCGTAATGTTATTACATTTTGCTGATGCTGCCTATAAAATTTACTATTTTCTTCTTAAATTTACAAAGTAAACTCGTAAAAGCAAAGAATAACACGTCAAATTCGTGTGAATTGGTCTTTAATGTTATTTTGGTCTAGACCTCTAGACCTCACCTGAGTTCAAAGTACATCATTATCGCATGTCACGTGTGAAATTTCTCTATTGAATTACTGTACTGTCGTATTTCGCTCAAACCAAATGGGAGTTGTTTGCTTTTCAGAGCTTAGTAAATATATTTTTTTCTGTAAAAATGAACTAAGTACTGAAGTATGAAAAGGCTTGTTGGAATATTCTATAACGCATGTACTTCTTTAGATTTAGGATAAAATATATTAAAGTTTTATTCAATATCAACTTATTTTTTTTTATATTATAATGTATTCGCTAAATTAGAAATATTGACAGTAAAATTATTTTCAAGCTTTTATTATATTCTTGGTCCTTTTCACAAGCGGATTGATTATTATAGTAGTAATAAAGTAAAATAGTAAAGTAGACACTTTGACCGTAAATTGAAAAATCCTTACAAATTGATGTTCTTCAATTCCAAGGGACAGTGTCATTTGTGATAATTACAATTATAATTACAATAACTTCAGGATTCATTCCTTTTTCTTTTTGTTGGGTTTTCAAATATGTCGTTTATGTTAACGGATCTCAGTTAAAATTATACTATATTGATACGAAGTGATGACTTCGGCACAAGACGCTTACAATATAGATTCAAGGTATACATGATATACGTTGCCACCCCTTAGTGTGAGATGAAATGTCTTGTTACTAATAATCATGTCTTCGGATTCCTATACTCACTATAAAAAACATAGTAGCATTATTCTTATATTATATAATTATATATTTTAAGCTATTCTGTCCGGGTGTAGTCTTACCCCGTCTAGCCGACCTTTAGCTAGTTGCTTCTGAAAGCTATGCATGTATCTGAAAGTTCGCGTCTGTCTACTTCTTTTTAGCGTTCACAATATCAATTATTGAACTATAAATGTTTAATTGAATAAGTTACAAGGGTATTTCTTAAATATTATCTTCATATTCAGAATTCGCAATAGAATATGTGGTTTAATTCCTCGATACGAAGTTATATCGTTTACGCAAACAATAATTTGAACGACAGCGTAAACCCGAATAAGCATGGAAATATTTATTCAGCTGGTTGATTAGAGAAAACTGAGGGGCAAATGTCTGACAACATTTTCCCTAAGAGAATTTGTGAAGTATTGAGAATATATATAAGATAGATAAAACAAAATAATATTAATCTAAGATATAGTCATTTCTCAATTTTGTATTAAAAAATATCTATTGAAAAGATTTAGAAATTATTTGTTGATTTGTTGAAATAAGTTTAAGAAAGGAAATTAAAATAAATCCAGTCGATCAGAATGTTTTATAGTAGCTAAAGAGTCAATTTTTTTCCAACAACTAACGATAACAGATAGTTTTTTTTTAGAAAACCGCGAGTGAAAAACAAACACAAAGTTTAAACAAACTGTAACGTGGTTCTAGATTAAACTGTTCAATTATGACGTTCGGGGGACTTTGTTAGCCAATCACTATATACAAGTAAATAAGGAAACTTTTTCTATAAATAAATAAATAAAAAAATTCTAGACTTGATGTATTATAATCCGTTATTGTTTATAAAAACAAGTCAACTATACTGCATAAGCACAAAACATCAAATCAAAGACCGGTGACTCTAAGTACGGATAAGGAAGTGTTGAACGTTTTAAATTCATTCCACAAACGTTAAACACAACACTACGTCATATACTTGAGTCGTAATTTTAAAATATACCGTGTACGTTAAAACAAATTTTCAGCACATCAAATCGTTTTTCCATTAATACGAACATGTTTTATGTTTTATCAGAAATGAAGTAACGCTTCAGTATCCCAACAACGCATTTTTAAATAAACATGTTTGGCTTACTATTTTTCCGGGTTATACTTTGTACATTGAATTTTTTGTATCGAGCCAATTTCCTTCATGCACCATGGTAATAAGGTCAAAAAAAGTTGAAATCATTTTTTTCAAAGTACAGATATTTTGTGAATGAATAAATAACACAGGATTTGTGTGATTCACTCGCTATGTAAACACATGTAGTTTATTTCAAGACATGAATTTAAGAAAACATGGGGATTCTATTTTCAGTATAACAGTAGTGTATGCTATGCACAAACAAGAAATCGCTCTGTTACCCGAAATTCGATTGAAAAGAGATACCATTATAAGCACTGTATCCCTTTAAGGGAGAAGTGTAACTATATTTTTATTCTTTCGGGTGGATCCAAAGAACTGTATTTGATTCTGTATAGATATGGTTATCTGTACGGCGAGTCAATCTTATAATGTTGTCTTTGAAATTTTAAGTTGATTTAGAATATAAAAAGTTTTTCTTGGGTACTCTAGTGAATTATGGGTTAGTACTTTTAGTATAAAAAAAATATTCCTTCGTCCACTGCGAAATTATCGACAGATGTAAGTCCTTATTAAATTTCTTTGATTCTCTAGCACTGTGACAAAATATAGTTCTGTGGCTATGAAGTGAATTCATGAATAAATAACGGAGCTATGATATTTATTGTTATATGAAAATAAATACTAAAAAAGAAAAACTATTAAAAGAGAGTTTTTAATCACGAAAGCCGTCAGCCCTAAATCAATCTGCTCAATTTATCTTTCGCATTACTTAAAAAAATTCGCATCAGTTTTTATAGAATCGTAAATGTCTATTTTATTGTCATTATGCAGTTTTCTCGCCATAAAAATGTCAAGTGTAGGCTAAACGTGCTAATTTTACCTCTTGTTAGCTAGATATTTATTGAAGACCGTTAACCTCTATTCTACCAACGAAATGATTATAGCCCGTTAGAGATTGCGAAGTTAATGAAATTATAGCCGCAAGAAGAACTAAATCTATTAAGCGAGGAAAGTAATTATAAAATGTTACGGCAGTTCGATTGGAGAGTTTCACAACGAATTCATAAATGCTTATTGTGTAAATGATGAATTGTTTTCAAATACTTAATAATTTATATAATGAGGTTTTACTTAAGTATTCTTGCCCAGAGTTCTTGGGTAGAATTGGAAAATTAAATATTAACTTGAGTTGAGTTTAAATTAAGTTTCATATTCAAGTTCGGTCAAATTCTTATTGATTCAGTTTTATGACATTTCACTTAAATATTTTTCTGAATATATTATTCAATTTCTCTATCGAAAATGGACTTCCAAGTTTATATGATTTGATCTGGTTGTGAGACTCCTGTAGTCTTGGAAGTATTTACCATAAAAGTTTATATCCCTTACAGATTGGCACATCTTAATTAATGTTATCTGGAACCGTCGACCTACCTTCAACAGAATAAATCGTTGCTTCATCCAGTAAATCATCACCAGCGTCTATTTTCCTAATTTATGTTTTATTAACTACTTTTCAATCTCAAAATACCAACCTTAAAAGCTATCTTAAAAAATTATGGGAATGAAATTCCGATATAAAATCTTACTATTACGCAGAGTGTACTACGACTATGTTATATAAAAACCTGTGCCTCGTGGCATGTGTAATTAGTTCAGCTTTTGAAACGATTTACTTTAATAAATGTACTGAAATAACAAAATTAAATTACTCTGAAATGAGGCACCCGAGTATTTAGACGCATTAGTTTTATTGTTTCCAAAGAAAGCACTTTGCTACTCGGGATGTACACGTGCTGAAAGTTCCTTAGCGTGAACGGCATTTCTCACATCTTTTATACAATTCGAAGTAGACACAGTAAATATTGTTTTAATTAAATTTCGTGCGTAAAATCTCAAACGAAATAACGCGCCTACATCGGTTTAATAAATATCTCGGCTGAGTGCCCTAAGCTCTCGGCCACCTTAAAATCCGGTGAAGCTGTAAAAGCCCTCGGGCTAACAGTGGTGATCAGCAATAAAAAAAAATACACTGGATAAAAATTCTAGTGATTTTTTGTTTCTAAGAATGCGAGAAACAGAAAACCAATTGTAAAAGCCACTCAGCCATTATTTGGAGCTGTGACAGCAACTAGGACTTGGTTAGTAAATAGGATTTTTACAAGGATGAACTAGGTTATAGGGCTCATCTTTTGGGGTTAAGGACAATCTATTTAAAATAATGACGACCTTGACCTTGGTACGTAAAGGTCCCAGTTTATAATAATGATGTATTTTAATGGGCCAATAGACAAATGGTTTCGTTACGTTATGCAAAACTTTATATCGTAGGTTGGAATAAACCTCTTAAATTGTTATCGTGGCTCTTCTTCTTGTATTAAATTTAAGCTTATGAGTGGTTATCTTCTATATCATGATGTGCTCATTTGTCCACATTCAGCAGATTTCCCAACCCTTTTTCATGGCTGTATTAGGATCAAATATAAAACTTTAAATGCGAACTCTCTTGTTTCCATATCATCTATACTCACTTTTAATAATTATTTCGTAATGTTTCAGAAATGATACTATAACAGTTGGACTTTTTGTATTTATTAAAATCAAATCGACAGTATATCATTGATTTAATAATTCGTGTATTCCGCACTGAAGTGAAGTTCTTTATATATTAATAATGTTGTTTTGTTTCAGACCTTTTTATTGGATTAATATATGTCTTTGTCGATATTGTCCAGAAGATAACAATAGCTTGGCTGGCAGGGGAGGTTATGTGCAAAATTGTTAAATTTCTTCAGGTAAGTTTAAAAATAATAAGAAAAGTATTAAAGAGAAGCTTTTAATATGGATAATAAATACTAAATATTGTTAATACTTACTGTCTATGAAAAATGTCCGGTTTGGATGGTTTTGAATATGACCATTTGATATTATTTTCGTTGGGTAAATTACTAAAGATTCATTTAAAAAAAACTCTGAGTTATTTTATTAATGTCATTTATTTGAAATAGTATAAAATAAAACTAATGATATTATAATAGATTCGTGCAAAGATATGAAATGCTTTATCCTGAATTTTGGATTCGTTAGACAGATTGAAATATGTTTTTAAAATACTTCTGAGCTGTTTTTAATTAAGTCTTATCTGTTATCAATTTTCTGTATTAGTCATTATTTATATTTTATTATTATAATATGTATTTATATATATTATGAATATTAATATAGCGTTAGTAGTGATTTAGCGCACTTTATAGACTCACGGTATGCGAGCAAATTTAGTTAGATCTCTTATAACTTTTCCCTTAACTCTTATTATAATTAAAATAATGTATTATACGAAAGCTGTGAAGTTCATTTAGTAATAGTCCGTAAACTGTTCAGGTAGAGCTATACTGCAGCTTTTATCTAGCTGCATCACAGATAGGTCAGTCGGTGAAGGACTAAGTTGCAGTAAACGCTGCTATTTTTGATTGATTAGGAAGTCTGGAGATAGACCCAATAGAGAATCAATTGAAATAGTCATTAGGTTAATGGTTTAGGGTAAGGTCTACGAAATTTGGGGACGTAGGTTCAAATCCAACATTCGACTATTATATTATATACGTGAACCATCCCCTAGCACAAGTATTTAAGCTGGAGTGGTTATCTGGAACTTTAATGTCATTAACATTCATTTAAAAAAAAAAGAGATAAAAAAGTTGGTAAAGTAGCACAAATCTAAAAAAAAAAAAATCTAAAAATATATATAAGCCTCAGGACGACAATGCATTTTTTTTTTTAAAATCTGGGCTGGGGATGGATGTAAGTTTTTATGATCTGCAGTGATTACTTAGAATCAGATGAAATATTTTATACAGTTGACTGGTTTATAAAAATAAAACTTTTACTTTTTGATCTTAACATAGATCTGAAGCTGATGTGAACGTACCTGATCTTAAGAGGTAAGAAAATATTCTGCCACCTAGGCTCTAATGTGGATTAGTCGATTTCACTTCTTCGAAATATCTTTTTTTTATTATGATATACAGATTTCCTCACGATGTTGGGTTGCGCATATAAACCGAAATATCATAGTTCTTAAATCGATATTTCGAAACTAAAATTTGGTAGTTGAATTAGGTACGAGTCGCTTTGAACTAGGTTTGGTTATTTACATCAGTTACATTTGAGATGGGAATTCTGCCATCTATTGGACGTAAATTATAGTTAACCGAGAACGTGTACACTCGTTAGTTTCTAAATTAACTTTGAACGGAAACGTGACTAATTGAAATTCACCCTCTGGTTTATTTCGATGAAACCGCTTTGATATCGCGTTTGGGGTTTTTAGTACGAATTGTTTGTACATTGATTTGTTCCCACCCTAAAGATTTAATCAAATAGTTATATTTATATATTTTGCAGTGTTTTTAGGTCCTTCGTATTTAGTTATTTATTATTAAATAATTAAATAAAATTCATAAACAAGTAAAGCAATATGGATATACAAAACTATAACAATGATGTAGGTACATACGACGAAATACTTCTTTTTATAGTAAACCCACATCCATTCTCTATAATCAAAAACTCAATTTCGTCATGTCTTAGTACTAAGATAGATGAATCGTATCAGTACCAGTAATTAGGTCATTAGTTTCCTTAACTCATCCTCACAGTGGATAGCATAAGAAATAGAACTTACTTATTAACTAAATTAATAAGCCATAGAATAGTCAAACAGAGAATAAAGCTTCTATGAGTTTACCCTAGTTAGTTCATACTGCATAGTTGCTTTATTAAATAGATATGTACCATGTCATGTTTATTATCATAAAATTCTAAGTAGGTGAACTATATAACTTATCTGGTACGATAATTCTAATTCAGCCAATTCTTAATGCATTAGTATACAATTTAATTTTTTTAAATATGTTAAGTAAAATATGTATGTCATTGAATCAAAATTAATTTTATCGTCAGTATTATTTAAAAGTATATTGTAATATGTATATGGATCTATTTGAATAGTATCTAAGAGGGAAGTTATCAGCATTTCACAATAATAGGTTGAAAAGGGTAGAATCAAATTTAGTTTATCCTAAAATAGCTACCACATCTTTTGATATAGTGATTTCAATTTTTAATTTAAATTATTAAACTGTTATTACTATAAAATTTTATTATTTGTGAAATAAATCGTCAATATAAATAAAATAAAATATCTATTAAACATTAAAAAAACCGGATGATAGAATCGGTCCATCTGAATAAAAATAATTCCTACCTATTTTAGTACAGTGAAATTATATTAAAATAGATAAGTTGAAATCTATTTAATTTTGTTTTATCTTTGCATCTGCTGTCGCTGACATTTTATAAGCAGCTGTTATCGAGTTCCAAGTTTTTAAATCGAACTAAGTGAATTAAGTAAATGCTGATATTGGAAAATACTTATCCAAGTTAAGCACCAGAGAGCTTGGATGGTCCGAGAGGCCTGTTTATAATATTGATGTAAACGGGCTTGATATAACTTCATGATTTTATTTTCCTAATGGGCATTAATGTGTTAATCTCATTATATAACATTTAGATTTTAGAGTTTGACTTTAAACGACATTCATTTTTAAGGTTTTTGGATGGTCTTTGCATGCTACGCGTTGAGGGATTTTTTTCTATTTGCTTGCGAGTAAGTAATGATTTAGCGTAGTGCCAGGTAGAGTAGTAAGTAGTTGCAAAAGGTATTCTTTGCTATACCTGAGAGCATAATGTAAACCAAATCTAAAAAATTATAAACAATTAAGACATATTAATTAGATGTAGTCAATAGTAAAAAGTCTCTTTATAAAGCAAAAAGCAGCTCTGGGTATTGACTGTTATTATTTTAAATCGATATTCCATCATTTAAATTTTTCACAATTTTTAAAATGAGTTAATTAATAATTTGCACATTAATTACTATCCTAATTTGAAAAGAAATGCCGGAGAAATTTTGTGCCTTTGAACAGATGGCAGAATAAATAATTCATATATAGTCGAAGATATATTTAAAATATTTAAAAAATTGTTATGAATATAAAAACTGCGAACCGAATCAACCAGCGAAACCAAATGGTATGCTCGTAAGATCTTAGAAGTTTCACGACTACAAAATGAGTACATGTCGACTTGAAGAGTAGATTAGGTGATGAAGTGGTAATAACCTTTTTCTCGTTGATCATTTAAAAAATTACAGTTTGTTGAATTACACGTTCTTAGCGTATATTAAAATGTTACGAAAGAAGTTCACACCTTTTATACGGTAAAATAAATAATTACTTATGTTTCGCGTTGTTATGTCATGATTGTATTATTTAAAACGTTTCATACTGGACTTTAGTCCTCCATTACGTGTTGAAGGTTTGTGCCTTGTGCGAAATATTTAAGGGTTTAATTAAAAAGTTGCAATAGCCACTTCATAATAGGCCTGTTAAATATTTTAATAATGTAATATAAACAACATCTAAAGTGTTGATGCTTGGTTATTATCAGATGAAATCATATTCCTATTATATTAATAAGTATATACTGTGCCACAAAGAAAGTTATCAAAGAACAGATAAGCACTATTTTCCATGTTTTGATGAATAAAAAAAATAAAATAAATACACATAATAGACATTTTGTTTGTTTCAGGCTGTGGTAATGTACGCCTCTACGTATGTTCTGGTCGCATTAAGTATAGACCGCTGCGACGCAATTACCAATCCAATGAATTTCTCAGGAAGCTGTAAGTATGCAATAGTTATTTAACTTGAATGTATTCTTTTCGTTCAAAATAACTTAACGATACCATCGTTGTGAAAAGATCAGCTGAGGTAGAGATCAGATAGATCACTGCTTGCGACTGGTGATGATAATGCCCCCTAATATTAGTGGTGTTCGCACTAACGCAAAGGGTTTTGGTGGTCGTTTTCTTCTCTAGCAATATGTATAACTGATAGTGAGACAAGAGACAATATGCATCGCAAAAATATAGTTACTCAGCTCTTACATAATCAAAACACGAGACTGGCTAGATACTCTGAAATTATGGTGATGATGTCAGAAGAGTGATTTCAATCATCGCTACATTTATTGATTATGATAGCAGATAACATCACGCACAATATAAACGCTAACATGAAACTATCTCTAGATCTAGTTACGTGAAATAATCATATATGTGATCGTTCGTGTAACTTTTTTGCCGTTTTGTTTTTATTTCTTGAATAGCTTATATATAACATTAGTGTTAAAATTACTGTTCTGTTCCTAAAGAACTCTAAAGTAGCTTTGTATATAATTATTTAATATTTCCATATAGTTAATACTTTGTATAGATGTCCTGTATCCATCGTATGACCGTTGTGTTCCATAACAATATATAATAAAAAATAAATTACATCACCGCATGTAGTCACGCAAACACAGGAGCATTAATTCATTATCCCCTTTCTTATCCGATATCCGATGTATCACACGTAATTTCTTATCACTGCATCCGATGTACTAATGCACAATGAAATTAGATCGGCAGAAGTTAATTTATATTAATAATAATTAAATTATAATAATATATTATATAGTAATGAATGTGATAATTGATATATTAGATAAGTACCATAATATTAAAGTATGGAAAACATTCTTTTTAAATATATATATATATATGTATATATATATATATATATATATATATATACATATCATATATATGAGCTATATATATAGGAATATAGTATATGCACCAGAATTGGAGGCCGCGTGGTTAAGTTGTTAGTGTACCTAGCTGCTGCATCGTGGGGCCTGGGTTTGATTCTCATTGGAGGAACAATATTTGTGTATAGCAGAATTGGTGGTTTTCAGGTATACGGCCACTTCATTGTAATGTACGAGTTTTGTTGCAATTCAAAGAACATTTGTCAATTGCCTTGAAAGAAGTAATAATTCTGGTGCATTATAAAAAACTTTATAAATTATATTTACAAAAAAATATTGTAAAAATCGACACGATCATAAAATGCCCTAACAAGACCCGTTCAAAAGTTTCGGAGATTACGTGCAGACGGACAAACGTGTCGCGGTAGTTTTTTGTGACATACTTTATTATGTGTTAATTTTTTTTAAATATTTTTGGACTAGGTCAACATAAGAACAACATAAACACGGATATAAATTTAATTTTTTAGGTAAGAAACACCTTGAAAATAACTGTGTCCATGACATTTTTATAATACACTATTTATCATAGTTAGAGGCATCATAAAAAATAATTTGTGGAGCCAGATTTTTTGTCTGTAACAATATTTTATATATTCCAAATATATAAGACAATTATTCTTTGAAATGTAATATTATCGTATATTATAATGACGCGGCCGGAGACCTGAAAACCTCCAATGAGAACCGAACCTACACCTGCAATGCAACAGCTAGGTACACTACCAACTATGCACTTATTTTAAAAATGTTTTTATTACAATACCAATGGAAATATGTATTTTAAATCATCGAGTCATTGTTTAAAGCTAAAGTGTCGAAACGTCGTTATTTCAAATTCACCATTGGTTTGTCATCGTGAGTGTGCTAGGCACAAGTTTAAATAGCTTAGTTGAAGGGAATTAAAAAATAAAAAAGGAAATAAAAAAAAAGAAAAAAAAAGGGAATAATTACGGGAATGGTTATAGCATTGTATGTCGCATTTTTAGCATATTTAATAAAAAAATTAAACTGGAAAATAATAAAAAATAAAAAGACTCATATTTAACTTATTCCATCATTAAGTCACTGCTGAACATAATTCTCTCCTGAGATAAAAAAAATAAACGTCAAATTGGTACTAGCGTTTATTGATTCAGTTCAATAAAAGACATTTTATGATCATATAGTACTGAACAAAACAGTTACAAAGATTGATTATCATTACAAAATTAGCAATAAATGGATACTATTAAAATGTTTCCATTTTATTGTAAAAAGATGGCCAACGATTTGGTCGTAATTTTTTACAATCAAATTAAATTAGTCGTTCTTTAACGAACGAAACGAAATTCCAACGTGAAAACAAATTTAAAATAGTATATATTGATTTCTTATATTTACACATATACTACACATTTCATGAAACTAAGTTTTCGCATTAATGATTTACGGTATAAACACGATAACCCGTTACTTAATTTTATTAAATTAGTCCACCATTAATAATAAAGTTGTGAGACTACAAGATTTTTAATTAAACGAATATACACAAGTAAAACATTGATAGAGCCGGGTCGAATGGGAATGGCCACAGACACACAGAATACTAGCACAAAATAGCCAGCATATGGATGCCGTGTGTCGTTTGGTGCGTGTAAGGATCGGGAGAGCCAGTTCCTAATTCACTTTTCGTCAGGGGTAATAACGCATGTTCATCTTAAATCTTTGTTAAGGATGGATTTAGGTCGTGGGTGTTACGGGGCGCAGTAATCACTCACCATCAGGTGAACTGTTAGTTTCTTCCATTGACAGTAATAAACGTGCACACAATTCACCGATTACAAGTGATTCCTGTGGCCTATGTCATCTACATTACTTCTTGATAAGGAATCATAATGCAAACACGTTGTCACTCTTGAGAACTGATGCTTACACTAGCCGGACGAACCACAGCATCATTACGCTGCTATTTCACGTTGGTATTCTGTGAGGTAGTGGTCCAACCCCAGTCGAGCTGAGCCATTCATTCTGTAGCTAGAAACATACTGCAGTGTAGATTCAGCTTTCTTAAAAAAATAAAATGAAAATAAAAATATATATGATTTAAACGTCCCCTGCATAATACAATATATTGTTTATTTAACGTTTAATAATCTAAAGCGTATCTTTGTAATTCCTATATTTAGACCTCCCATGCCAAAGCTCTTGCCTTGAACTAAGGTGTAATTAAAATATCTAATGGAAATTGCATGATGTGTAATTATTAATTACGCTTTCAATTAGGAAGTTTAGCGTCCTTGTAACTAAAGTAAATATACGTAGAAAATAATGATTATTAGGTCGATAACGATAATGGTTACTTATTATGTTAACTGCGATGCATATATCAGTGGTCGAAACACTCTACAGCTAGTTTGGAGCTGTGGCAATAATGGGGAGGTCCTCGCCCTCACAAAACACTTTACTCACCTCGATGGTTGGTGATCTACCACTATGAGCTTTATGCGACTTTTGTACCATGCACGAATACTCTGTAAAATCAGCTGTCACTTTCTTAACGGCCGCTTATCTCTGATTCCTTTGGTGTTATGGATGTTCATGGGCGGCTTTAAGCACTTACCATTAGATGACCTGTATGCCCATTTGCCACCTATTCTTTAAAAAAAATACTTGTTGTTACTCTACTGTACGGAATAGGTTGTTGCATTTCATTAGATTTGTAGGGATCCTAGGACTTGAATATATCCTTAGGGCTAATATTGCGGGTACATTTTAAATCATTAGTCAGGATTGTGTTTATGGAGCGCAGTTATCGTTCACCATTATGTGAATTGTGTGCTTGTTTGGCCTTAGTATTATAAAAAACTTAAATTCCATGTGTATCTTATTCCAGGGAACCGTGCCCGGGGCCTTATAGTATCAGCGTGGCTCATAAGCATAATTTTCTCTATTCCACTTCTTATTCTATATGAAGTTAAAGAAGTTCAAGGTAAAGTTGTAAAAATATTAAATAATTTGAATGACAAAAATTTTAGTTTTAAGTAACATTGATTTTATTGGGATTTCACGGGGAATTCTTCAAATTTCAAAAAAGGATGTAATTTCCATAGAGTTAATTACAAAAAATCATTTAAACTTCAATCAAACATTCAATAAATATTATTTTTAGTTTGTTATTAAAAATTAATTACATTTATACTTCCAAAAGCGGTGTTAGCGTGGCTTATTCTGCAACTATATACGAGTACGTTGAACTCTCGATCTATCATTTGATGGTTCGAA
Source organism: Teinopalpus imperialis (assembly GCA_029286865.1). NCBI lineage: Eukaryota > Metazoa > Arthropoda > Insecta > Lepidoptera > Papilionidae > Teinopalpus > Teinopalpus imperialis. The sequence goes on along the minus strand of JAGSMU010000026.1, from coordinate 276,773 downwards.
AGAATTGACTGTATCAAAAAGTTCCCATTTTACGGATTCCTATATACCACGATCGAATCCCACTACGGTCCATGGGGTAAGGACCATGCCCTCACAAAATACCAGCATAACGCTGCTGTTTTTCGTATGGTGAGTGCGGAGATTCGAGAACCCAATTAGAGGTAAAGAAGCATTCCTCCCTATCCTCGGAGGCGACAACGCATTAACATCTTTAATATTTTTTGAGTATATTGTTCTTTTGAGTCACATTTATCATTTAGCATCCGATCAATTGTATGCGAGTTTGTCATACTTACATTGATAAAAAATCCTCACATTCGGTGCTAGATAATTTTCAGTTAAAATGTTCATATCTGGATATTTGTCTACTCTATAAGATAAAAGGTTTAAAGGTTCTAACTAACGTCTTGTCTTTTGATTACAGGACAGCTACAGTGTTGGATAGATTTAGGTACACCTCGTAGATGGCAAATATGGATGTCAATGGTTTCTGTAATGATCTTTGTGCTGCCGGCGTTGGCCATTGCCGCTTGTTATACTGTTATAGTTTTGACAATCTGGACAAAAAGTAAAGCTGTCGTGATGAGTCCACCAATCAATTCTCGCCGAACTAAGACTATGAGAAACGGTAAGAATCATTCATAATAATTTATCAGTTTAGTCATTATTTATTCTTCTAATATTCACGTATGTAAAATTTTACATTAAATAGTGCGATCTATTACAAACATTAAATGGACGAAGTTCGTGTTTATTTCAAGCTTTTTATTGAACATTGTTAGGAACTTAAACATTACATTCTGAATGAAATTTAGTTTATGTACCCTCTTTATTTCGTTGATCTAAGCCAAATAATATACACATAATACAGTAAGGGGAAATAAAACCTTTATACATGGTAGATGCTTGGATAAAAACTAGTCTCCAACTCTCTAGAGTAGAGAAGGAAGTGTTCTAGTCGTCACTAAATTTTACAACTAAACGTTACTGTGTTTCGTATGGTGAGTGAACGTGAGAACTTAACTCTCATTTCTATTATACTCGATAAGGTAATACATCACCACTCTACGTTTTATGAACAAGTATGAATTCATGATTTCATTATATTTTTTTACAGGTCAAGTTGAATGTGACCCTGATTCGAGACGCGCCAGCTCCAGAGGTTTAATACCGAGAGCTAAGATCAAAAGTGTTAAAATGACTTTTGTCATTGTATTCGGTAAGATACAATATTTATTTATTTATTTAACTTGGAGACAAACAGAAACAAAAAATAAAATAAAATATACAAGATATAAATAGAATATAAAACTATTTACAATTATATCATTTAAAATGGATCACTGCGAACATATTTGGTATCATGTAATCTTATTCAATAATTGATAATATGTCATTTTTATTGTCTTAAATACTCTTCTATTGTTGACTTACACGTGTTGTCTTATCATGAGTGGTGCACTTATAATTTCGTTATCTTAATATCACTCATAGTAGTAAGATTAAGAAATCTCTTTCGTCATATTCATCAGCTCAATATGAATGCACAACTGAACCGTTTAAAAAATTACCTTCAAAGGGCAGATTTGATGCCTACTTCCACATTTTGCCGACAACTATGTTCCTGAGTCACATGAAATCATCACTTTCCCAAAAACTTGCTTAGGACGTCATTCAGTCTAGTGGGTGCTCATCGAACTTATAAGCTTAGTAGCTTATTACAAGTAAAAACAGTTAACAACTTTTTGCAAGGTTCTTACACGAGAACCTTTCTAAAATCTTTTTAACAGTGGTAGAGCTAAACTGCAGTTAGTTTTTAACTACAGAATGAATGGGTCAGCTCGACCAGGGTAGCACCACGCCCTCACAGTATACCAGCGCGAAATAGCAACATAACGCTGCTGTGTTTCGTCTGTTGAGTGAAGGGATCCGGAGACCTTTATTACTGGTGAAGAGGCATTCCATCTCAGTCCTCAAGGGTGACAACGCATCTGCATTATGATTCCTTGTCAAGGATGAATGTAGATGTAGTAGGAATCACTTACCATCAGGTGAACTGTATGTTCGTTTGTAAATCTCAATGTAATAATAGAAAATCATATGAGAAAAGTTGCTGACTCTTTGCTTTTTCAATTAACTAATACATTGATCTATGTGAGATATCCTCGATGCTTTTCTTTTTTAAAATCTAGCATAGCTATAAAGAGGTCCATAGCTCGTTGAGTAACTTCTATATATTACCGATGATATTAATTTGAACTATTTTATTACACAATTTTACAAGGAAACCTAACTACATTTTATTTACTGTATTTTAGTTTCGTGCTATTAAAAACAGTAACTATCAGTAATAAAAATACAAAATTCTTAGTTAAAAATATAATTCAACCATGAAATTTGGTTAATGACTATTAAATAAATATAATTTACCGGTTTGATTCATACAGGAAACGGGTTTACGACTACCGTTGCAGATGTAGTCGTGAAACGTGTCTGTAGCATTCCTACTTTAATGTTGAAAATAAGCGATCTTATAGAAGTAATATGTACTGCGTACAATAGAATGACTCATTTCTATACTGCAGCAAAGCAAATAATGATTAAATAAAAAGACTTATTCAGCAGAATAGCCATGAAAAAGTAGTTCTTGCTTTTTCTTTAATATCTCTTCTTACAGTCAACGTAATAGTCTTTTACAACATAATTTATTTTAAACCAACCTGTGACTACATCATTTCGTTAGACTTAATGCTAATTGTAAAAGTATTAATACATAATTTTTCTTCACTAATATTAGATACATCTGTAAGAAAGCGTGAAGTTTTTTTTTGCCTGTAAATCGTCCCGCGTTTCGGATGACAATGGGCCTTTTCATTGTACGTAGTACTTAATACTTTCATGCTCGACCTTCTTCCAGTTCAAGAACAAAATATTTTTGGATTGACGTTACGTTTTTCTTCCTGCCGCGTCTTATTTAACTTGTATTTAGATTCTTTTCTATGAGTCGTAAACTTTTTACGACGTTTTCTTGATTTCGCTTCGCTTAATTTGTTATTTTCAAAAATAATTTTATTTATGGCATTTATTAGTTTGAAGATATATTAAATATTTATTATAGCTGATGTTTGTTACAATCTTTGATGTTAAATTTATTGCATACTATATTAATAAATATGTGATTTGCACTTTATACTAGCAATATCATTATATTTATCACATACTTTAGTATATTTTTAGTTACAATAAACAGTATTTACGAGTATCTTAATTTTTCTTATCCTGCCAGTGATTTAGACCCGACAGATTGAATCTTGAATTTTTGTTATATACAAAGTCCTTAGACGATGTTTCATTGTTACAATATGTCTAAATTCCAGTCTCGAGTTTTTCAAAAAATATTATAATCAGTCAGACCGCCTTTGTATATTAGAGGGATGTCTACCTCATTATTTTTTTTGCTCTCAGTACAAATCAACAAGGCAGTGCTACTATAGAGTCCTTAATATTTATTATGGTACAATTATCGCTAATAATAATACCTGCCGCATGGGCAAATCATATAGAAATATTGCTCGCCAGTTCCCTAATCATACCTGAGGCCGATTATCGAACATATAACTTCGAAAAGGTATTGAGAAGCATATATTAAACGCGATCCACATAACGCAGTTCTTTCTCAAGGAACGAGATGTTATTAAACCTAGGTGTTATAGAGATTAGAAAAGAAAATGTTTGTCCGTATGTATTCGTCGGATGTAATGCGTAATTAAATTTTAATCACATTATCAAAACCGTGTAATAATCTTGTCCTAAAATGAGTTATGCCTGTTGTAATATTATTTATATGGTATTTATATGATTCATCCGTCATTAACAAATATTAAGCCACTAATGTATTTCCATCTAAACAGTTTTCGTCTTGTGCTGGTCGCCATACATCGTGTTCGATTTATTGCAAGTTTACAACCACATCCCACCGACGCAGACCAATTTAGCCATAGCCACCCTCATTCAGAGTCTGGCGCCGCTGAATTCTGCAGCGAACCCTTTGATATGCTGTATGTTCTCACCGCATATCTACTCCAGCCTAAGGTAATAAACGAAATTGTTATACAAAGCATCATATAAGACTATATAGGATATAGTTTTAATTATGATATAACTTAGAAATTAGAGATCAATTCCTAAAACTTATGTCTACATAACGTATTAGACTTATAAATTAATAGACTTAAATTGGAGCTTTTAATTCCGTTAAGTGAAAGTTATAAGAGTCGTTTAACGAAGATATGACGTAAGTGTAAAATCAAAACACTTAGGCGTATCATGTTGAAAGGGCTAAAAGGTATTGGAGTATACTACTACGATAATCAATATTGTGGCTGAATTAAAAAGAAGAACAAAGAGAGCCTAATTTTAAAGGCACTATGTTTTTATCGATATATATATCGTTTTTATAGATATCGACGATCTACGATAGTTTAGGATATCAACGTTACACAAAAATCAAAACAATTGTTGATGAACTCATGCGGATACTATTTTATTATGTGTCTCGTAACTGACTATCTCGTAACTTAAAGAACATTTATAATTCCAGACGAGTTCCCCCGTACCGATGGCTATGGTGTGGAAGGTCCAATAAGCGTAACGTCAGAGGCACGGTACGATCTCGATCTGACTCAACCGCCAATTCCGATCTTCTCAGTTCAACACATGCCAGGCGATCCCATTCAGTTGCGACGGTAAATATGTATTTTTAATAAAAATGTAACATGAAGTCGCACTTCTTTGATCCCAAGAGTAAAAAAGGTCTAGGTGGAGCGAACTTGCTATCTACTCCAGATAGCAAGTTCGCTCTACCTAGACGGATATAAATTGCATCTCAGCTTTCACTATATTTACGAAACAAAATTATTATCTTGTTTGAAATTATTAGCCAAAATGTAGACGATTTTATACCGCTATCGTCAATTACTATCTAGTGAATTTTGTGCTTATTTGTATGTATATGTATTTTTTATATTGTATATACTGGGTATTTATTAGGAGACCGCATCCGAAAACGAAGATAAACGATAGTACTAGTGACTCCTTTGATGATGGGACGAAAAAAAATCGATGCTGATTAAAAAAAACCATATTTTTAAAACGTTTTATTAGCATTATTTCATTATTAGCTCCATCGTGTTAATACAGCTAAATGAAACGATAGTTTCATAAAAAATACATACAAAATCAAAAACAGCTGATGCTCAGATCAAAGAACGCCCAGGCGCGGCGCGGCGCCATAGAGGCGGCGTATACAATTAAAATTGCAAGTAATTTTAGATAGTTGTGACGTACGTAGTACCTGTTTTCAAATTATGGTATTGGACGGAGTAAAAACGGATAGTCTGTTAACATAAAGTATAAGAATACTATTTTAAGTTCATTCTGATAGATTAATTAACTGTGGATCATAATTGCAATTAATTTTAACTATCAAATTATTCTCTACCATTTCATTATTAATTTCTTGTACAAAATCAAAAATAAAGATTAAATAGTTTTTATAATTGTGTACGTAAGTATCTAATTAGGTTAATTTAATATTCTAATATAATTTTTGTAGTAACAAGCTTCTTGTTACGTCAGGGTACAATTGATTGTATAGTAATAAAGATAATTAGAGTTATAACTTCTAAACTCCATAAAAATACTAGACAGTAGGAATAACTAAGCTTATAAAATAAAAGTTGGGCTAACGCTTTATTGATCTATGGATATGATCAAAGTGTCGTCAACGACGGCCGCGGCGCACCGCAAATGGAACGGTTTGTTTTGGCGGGATTGATTATGTTTAGTATTTTTAGTTTTTGAGACCGTGCGTTCTTTTCTGTTACATTCCTGGTTTTTTTTAGTATTTTTTATGAAACTATCGTTTCATTTAACTGTACTAACATGATGAAGCTTAAATAATGCAAATAAAAAGTTTTAAAAATATGATTTTTTAATCAAGATCGATTTTTTTTCCGTCCCATCATCAAAGGTGTCATTAGTATTATCGACTGTCTTCGTTTTCGGAAGCGGTCTCCTAATACCCTGTATATATTATTTTTTATAATTTCAGGTTTTGAATCGTACTCGAAGCGGCAGCATGTCCCGAACGCAACCAGAAAACCGTCGTACCCAGCTTCTCGTTCTCATTTCATCTCGCGACTGACAGCGGATGCCCGATTGTGTACCCGCTGATGACGTCATGCTATGAAACATCGTACAACACGCGACAACACGGGAACGAAACGGGCTCAGGATTAAAGAATATGTATATTCAAAATTAATAATAAGATTTCATTAGTATGTTTGTAGTGGAAGTCGCCATCTTGTATTTACGAATGTAAAGTGCCGTCTGTAGTATTAAATTGACAATCAAGCCCATTACAAATTACATTTAATATATTTATGTATAGATTTAGCTGATTCTATGTTGGGAAAAGAATTTGAAATTATAACTTTATGAATTTATAAAAGAGAAAACGAAAACCATAATTTTTATTATTTATTTAATAATTCGTAAAAGATAATTTACTGGTTTTGATCGCAATCACTATAAAGCAATGTAAATTTGTATGTCACTTTACTCGTATCAAAGCATTTATAATTCTGAAAAGTATTTTTAACGTTATATTTAGTTATTAGTAATAATTTAGTCTACAAATATTTTCTTTTGAGCTGCATTCGGGTTTTTAACGTTTGATATGGTATGATCAAGATTAATTCTTGGTTGCATTGTATGTCAATGGATAAATAAAAATATATTTACTTACTTGTGTAATATGCAGTAGGGTTCAGGTAATACCTTGCCAAATATTGGTTTATAATTAATGTATATTTATTTCATTTAAAGATTTCGAAGATAAGGCATTTTTAAATTATCCAAATAATTTTAAAATATACCATGTTTTCGTTCACTATGTCGTGGACCTCATATCTCTTTAGTAATAAGTTAAAATAATATACGACTGTGCTGACGATGTTAAATTCGTGCTGGCGTGACCTTAATACATTGAAGATTAATAGAAAACGGTAAAAATATTTTTCTTATGTTATTTAAGAAAATAAGAATGTATCTTTCTTCTGTGTCTTATGTGTCTTTCTTATATGAATTCTTAAAATGAACAAGGATTCTAAGTTTTTTATCGCTAAAAGCGTTTGGAAGAAAATATTTATGTACTTCTAACTTCATAGTTTTTAAGGAAATGTTTAACGTAAGATAATTAGAAAAATAATTAAATTAATTTAAATAAAACAGTTCATTGTAGGTCCCTCAAAATATGGTAAGAACTCGATAAAAAATAATTTCAATTGTGGATTTTTAAAGATTATAAATAGAAGCGCGTATCACACAGCCGCCCAATCCGTTTATCTCGTTATTGAAATTCTACTGTTTCGAAAAAAGTTTAAGGTTATGCATGTCCTCGGCACTCTATCACCACAGCTATTTTGTGTATGCTACTCGTATATTCTATCTTTACTCGTATACATATGATACTACAATACCCCGAAAGATGTGGCTATTTACTGATTATAGTAGGTGCAGTTCACTTTATGGTAAAAGGTCACTGCAGTCCATACTATATAAGAAATAAAATTGGAATAGTGTGGTCACCCTCTCAGTATGCTGGCTACATTTTTACAAGTAATTTAAAAACTGGTTGTCATCATTTATGGTGATAGTTTTTAACGCTTAGCTATTCTTGCCTAACTGGATTGCTCCTCGATTGATGACTTCTCAACCGCCCTTTTAATATTTCATATTTCTCGCGCACACTTTTCATAGTTTCTTTTATTTTGTCTTTTAGAAACCTAAAGAGAATATAGGGTTTACATAATAAATATTAAGTAAACCCTTTATTTTTATATAGTATAATAATTGATTTACTATATTAACAAACGTTAATTTGTATTCGTCTATGGATTTTCATTTTGTATGGCAGCCCTGTAAAATGAATTGTGAAATTAAATCGTCAAAGTTATTTATTTCATAGGTATTACTTCGTTATAACATCACATACATAATAAATCCACTTTTCCATAGCTCTAAATTGCGTAATCGTCACGGAGATTGGGAATCGGTTAGTCTGTCATTTCATAGCTATTGTCGTTTTTGCATCATTTTATATATTAAGCTGTGAAATATTTCCGGTATAGAAATACAATCAATGTTAGAAAATTTTGAACAGTGACTAGTGTCACGCTGAAACTTCCTGCAGCATGAAAGAGGCAGCGCGATTGCGGAATGACCGGGCCTTGGAAAATACAAGCCATTAAAAAGCAGTGTAGCACTGCTGTATTTCGTGTGGTGAATGTGAGGATCCGGAGATCCAGTTATTAGTATCGATATATACGTATTCCATCATAGTCCACAGGGTTAGACGGGATAGGTGTACTGTGGATTGCAGTCATAACTTACTATCAAGTGTCTATACAAAGTCTTAGTGGTTCCAGAAAGCCTTTTTTGACAGATTTAGACATAATTTCATGATCTATTTTAAACATGTCCTTAAAAGGGTCCATTTCAAATTTAGGTTTGCCAATTAAGCCTAAAGTTTGCAATGACGAGCAAACCTCAGATGCTGCTCGGTACCGTTGCGAATATGTTTGATCCATTATATTATAGTTATTATAAAAGATTTATTCCCACGAACACACGCTTAGAATTACACATAAAATGCTTGCCTGTAATTTCTCACGCGAAATATGTATTCTTGAATACCAAAGACTAATGATAAAGTTTATATTTGTTAAATGGATGTTTAATAATTTATTAAAAATTACACTTATGTCGTCGTATAATGTACAAGTATGTAAATTATTTGATTTTGTACTTACAACGTTCGTATTAATTATGCATTGAAATATATGTACAAGTATTTTTGTACTGTAATAATGAGTAGAGTCTAAGTTATCTATAATAATGGGAGATTATATTAATAAATGTATCGCATATATTTTATTGCATTTTGAGTTTTATTTTTCTCTAACGATTTTGAAATTCAATTAATACAAAATATCTTCACATCACAAAATATATCCCCATATAAATTTTAAAATAATTAATACAATAACCTTACGTCTTGCCAGTTAGAGTTCACAAATCGAATGTTGTTTTTAATACCAGACATTTATCAAACTATTGAGATTCATGCTCCCTTATCCTCTTACTAGGAACGAAAGTGAAATGTCGTTTCTAATAAGATAAGAGAATAAATCAATCACCTATAGTAGCCATTCACTATATATAACGCATTCCCAGTTGCTATGAATAAGTTTACTTATGGTTGACATGATATTGATAGTATTATTTAAAAGTAATAAAAAAATACGTTTATAGAAGAAGAAGAATATTTCTAATAAACAATATAAAAGAAAAATAAAATGAAGGTGCAATGGATTCTAAACAAAGCTAGTTTCCACGGGCGGAAACTGTTCGGTCAAAAGTACCTATATAAAGGTAAAAAACAATCCTTAAGCAAATGATGGTCCTCGACGGTATTAGACGTAAGTCCGAGGTTGATATTAGGTACTTTTTTTAAGATAAGTATCTTATAAGAACATATCTTACTACGGCTAATTGGGTAAGTATTTTGGGTTGTTGGATTTGATATTTAAATTACACAACCCAACACTTTGCTAACAGTGATTATTACCACACGGAATCCAATCTGGTTTTTCCGTGCTATGCCGTCTTATTGTCTTATGCAACATTGTTTATGTTTACGAATATTATTTCCTAAACATTCTGCATTGCATTGCTGATTTATCAGGAAATCGGATTTAGTTATTCCCAGAGTGATTCCGAAACTACAAGTAAAATAATGTTCTTAATTTCTTATACTGGTAAGAAAATGGTGATAGAAAAAGGCCGTGCTTCAAGCTAATCATAAATATACAATATTCAATATAACCAATATTTTTGCTTAGCCCAGAGAGTTTAAAATAAGCCACTATAATTATTAATACATATAATTATATTTATAAAACACATATAATTAGTAATGCCCTCTGTCGCATATTTATTGTAATATCAACTGTTGACTTATCCTATTTCGTGCAAACAGTAGTAGAAAATAATAGTATCGCTAGATGTCACTTTCTTAGTATATGGTGTCCAAAAACATTTCATCATATTTCAAATTAACCGTATTATAAATCGATTTTAGCCTTGACGTTACTTAAAAAATGCTAACACATAAATAATTTAAAAGCCATGTTCGTTGAGTGTCTCAAGAAACATGGCTTTTAAATCAGAGAGCTCGCTTTTAATTCTCGGAGCATCAGAAAACCGAGATCAATCCTCCTCCAATGAATGTCATTAATTGTAATTTAAGCGTTGATTTACCACACGCTGGGTAGTAGAGAAAAACGTGATCATACACTGAAAATGTATAGACAAAAAAATCATATATTTCAAAACATCTGAAGTCTGCCATTTCGTTGTGGAGCCGTATGGTGAACGATGCTCTAAACACCTTCTGCAGACAGGAGGCCTATGCGCAACGGCGGGCTGTAACGCTACTTTTATTTATTCTATTAATTACAGTACTGCTAAATATATAACTTAGTAGCTTAGTATAAAGATCACATTTTTATAATTCAAAATATACATACAAAGCGAAAATAGTTTAAAATCGATTTAAATGTAGTCGGTTTTTATTTAATTTTAATGATTGTTTTTTCACAGCGTTGATACGATTAAGTCAGTTTACACTGACATAAACTGGCAATAGCCATTACTGCTTTTAGTATATTTTACCACTGCTAAACCAATTTAAAGACTCATCCACTATTTCTTAGGCTAAGAGATATCATTAAAATCATTGAAAAATAAATGATGGAAGACATGGAATTAAGAAATAGAAAAGAAGTTTTGTTATTCTTCTTATTTTTATTATCTATTTAGCGTTTTAATTTTTTTATGTATGATAGAAATCTGTAATTTAATATAATGTTAAAGCGTCAATTGTGTACTGGTCAGTCGCAAAAGAAGACGAAGAAGAAGAAGAAGGAGAAGGAGAAGGAGAGTTAGTATATCTCCCTATACTCCGCGACTCAAGCAATGGTCGCACTGTAATTGCGGCCGTGGTGGGGCCGCGACTTCAGTGGAGTGTCGTCGCCAACCACTCTCCCTGACCTCCGCGGCGGTATTATGGTTGGTGGCAGAGCTAGATCCACCGCAGGGGCTGAGATTGTATATTCCTGGCCCCTATGGCTTCTAGGGCAGGGACTCGGGGGAGTCCGCTTCCTAACTACAGAAGGACCGAGTAGGAAGGCGTATCCGTGTACCAGCGCGCCTTGCCAGGCGCTCGGCCAGCGCAGTTGGGGTCGCGGATGTGTGCGATAGCGTCCCCTGTGACCCCAACATACGCGATGATGGAGGAACACCATAGGGTTTTAGTCGGTACGAGGCCGACATTACCCTTGCCCCCGTAGACATTTTCCCATGTAAAAAAAAAGGTTAGGTTAGTAGTGAGTAGGGGGGGCGCCATAAATTGATATAATAAGGATTTTTAACCTAGTTCGGCAATGAACACAGTCAAATCGACCACGGCGGTATCTTCTAGAATACTACATGATATCATTTGCGCAAGATATATTGCTTATATGCTGTTCATTACCGCACACGCATAGGCACTGAATCAACTTCCCTAGTTCATAGTATAGCAAATGCAATAAGATTAGAGGAAGGTTCTAATGCAGTATCAGAGTCGGGGCACCCATACACCAAATACAGAACCAAAAACCAAATATTTGGGATACAGAAATATTGTTCCTCTGCTAGGAATCGAGCACTAAGTTCGTGACGACGCGAGCGTCGAGCGACGCCACCCTTAAAATCAAGACATCCAAGGAATCATAATTGTCTATGGGGCCGAGTTAACTTTATCTCTAATAATTTTTATTTTATTTTATGACGTTAAATGATTTGACGATTAAAAACTTTCGCCCTTGTCGTTTTTATTTAACTTGTAGATAGTTTTGGATATGAAATGTTGACTATAAACTAACTGCTTCTAAATGCAAATATGTAGGTCCAAACAACAGCTGCCACGATCGTAAACATCGATTTTCAAACGTTGCGCCAAAATCTTTTGTTTTCATTAGGCAGTTGGAGCGACAAACTTTATTGTATAACAACGTCGAAAATGTAATAGTAAAATTTAAGCTTAGTATAGTTAAATGGAGGAAAGCACTTGTTTTATTTTTTTTATTACATGTGTGTCAAATATATATATCATGACGGGATGGTAAATGATTTCTATGGACGTGGTCCATAGAAATAATCCTATTTATCCTCGATATTGAAAATACGTGAGCCCCGTTGTATAGATAAAATTTGTTATAATATTATATTATGATGTTTCTTATCACCCATGAAACGAATAAAGCGGTGCTAATCTTCTAGTCTTTTTCTTCTTTATACAGGTATTCTGTGAAAGTTGGATCCTCTCCTCCTCTTTGAAATGGAACACTTTAAAATGTGTAAATCTTAATTAGTTTGCTGAATTCAAAAGATAATGCAAAACTTGTATCCGATGAAGCTGTAAGAGCCGCATAAGCTAACGGCGTCAACATCAACAGAATCTAGAATGGCACAACTTTGTACATTAGGCGAAGACAGCTGCCTACCGAGAAAATTTTCAAGCTGTCAAAAAAAATATTCGTAAAAATTAAGAGTTAATGTATGTACTTGATATACTGATAGGCGACGAAACATGGTTATAATTCTACAATCTTGAAACAAACCTACTCCAACGAAATGTCGTAATGCACATAAAGTACACGCAATTAAATAGTTGGCTCATTTTTCCGCAAGATGTATCCCTATTATAGAGCCACTATGTATATATTATTATTATTAGAGAGACTAAGGATAGTTATCTCTGAATGGTATATGTGATAGTCTGTGCCCTAAAATTGTTGTCAATTGTTGCGACAGATGGCCGAGATCAGGAATCTTATGTAACATCACTACTACCTATTCTGCCAGAATATTTGACTATTTTAATTAAAAAAAACATGTCTATTCTACCTCACTCGTCATATACCTGTAAAGTAGTCCCCTAACCTTATGATTCTTATCTCTTTCCAAAAAATAAAAGAAAAATTAAAGAGTACGGGGTTGGAAAACAAAGAAAATCGGGCCCCGGCTGTATGTCACTTTGAAATTTCTAAGGTGTGTAAAGACGAGTGGTCGTTAATATTTTTCAAGTGGGATAGACTAGCGAAACTTGTAATAAAGAATAAATTTTATAATTTTAAAGGTTCTAATTTCTTTCACCATGTGCCTCGTTTTTAATTTTTCAATTTAAATTTAATTAACAATTATACATAATAGTTTTCTTCTATATTTTTTTATAGACTTAATACATTATAGTTTATAATTTTCGTTTTTATAGCTGATTGATTGAAATTTATTTAGTGCGTAATATCGTTCATCGTTGATTCAGAATGATTTGAGGTGAATCCTAATAGATTTTCAAATTATAAATATAATGAATCGATAATTCTGAGTGCAAATGCGAAACGGGCTGAAAATTATAACCCCGTCTACTGGTTGATTTCAAACATGACGAGGTCTTCTGGTTGATCAAAATAAATGAGATCAACCGCGGAGGATATGTTGTTATACCGTAAGCATTCGTACAAACACACTCGTACTCGACACTCGTCGTCCTATCAGTAAGATCGGAGGAAGGTTCAGATTTCGTGTTATTTAGATTTGGTTGTGTTGTATTTAAGTTAGATGTCCTCTAACTTATATACAACACAACCAAACCAAAATCGCGGTGCACATATATCTCTCCTGAGCTGGGAATCGAACCCAGGAGAAGCAATCAGTTATTCTAGCCACTAAGCCATCGATCGTCGTGGTGCGATTAGCTTTTATCGAATCGTATTTTTTGGTTTGATTGTATCGTTGTGATTGTATCGTTCCTATAATCATGGATTTATAATATTATATTTTTCTTCTATTTGCAGCGACAGTAATAAGAAATTTTATCCACATTTTTTAACTAAAGATTATGTAGCAAGACATTTTAGCTTTGAGCAAGACTGTAAAAATGATTGCAGAAACAAAACAAAAGCGAATAGCGTTGTTTTCAATCGAAATTGTTCTAAGATATATGTTAGTGCGAATTGTCTGTGAACAACATCTCGTCTCGGATCATAGTTATCGTGGATCAGCCACAATGTTTTATTACATTGAGTTTCTAAAACTGCTTTCATCCGACACAGACCTCGCCGACATATGCTATTTCGTGCAATTGTATTGATATAACAGTACTCGTAAATGAACGTAATATAATTCAATAATGATATTTTTTATTCTATCATTAAAAAGGTATATAGAGCGCGAGTTTAGGTAATACTCGCGCTCGTCAGCCCTGGGGAGTAGCCAAAATTATTCTTTGACAGTATTATGACATCATTTAAGATGTTAGGAAGTGAAAAACGAGCTAAGAGATTATCAGCTATAATTGATTCATGTGGTCCATGACATCGAAATTCGATAAAGAATCACAATACAGATTGCTGCCATCCCCGAGGACTAAGATAAATTGCCACATCAGAAGCTCCCCGGCTTCTACACTCACTATATTAAATATACCATCGCTGGGTTACTATTTAATGCATCTATCTTTTCTTTGAAAGTCTGATCTATACCTTACAACCACATATGCTTGTTGGTTGCAGGTAATTTTAACATGGCCCTCAAATCACTCCAAATCGCCTCTTTCTTTTTCTTTGTTACTCTTTCTTCATTTATTCGTTCCACATGTTTTTGTGGTAAACTGTGTAAGTTTTCTAGCTTAGATATGTTTATTTTTGCATTGTATTAGTGAAACTGCGTCAAAACCTATTCCGGCGTAGTTAAAGTCATATGACAACCACCATTAGATATCGCTGTGGTCGTCTTCATTAGTGGAATAGTACGTGAGGTTTATCTGATGTTTTTATTCTGATTTTCAGGTTAAAATATTGTTAGATGAACTTAAAAAAAACTACATATAAAACGCAGGAATATTAGGCCCTATTCCTCTCTGTGAGACAGATTAATCACCAGCAAACTTCTACGTTGAAAGCATAGTACTGTGAATACACTTTAAAATCTCATACAATTCAACTAAAGAAATGCTATTTATTCGTATTCAGGTAAAATTTCCAGACAACGATTTATTTGTAATAAAATATAACTGCCTGGTATTGTTGTTAACATGACTATGCAATTCTATTTTACTACTTTGAACGCATAACACAATGCAGCTGTATGTTTGTATATGTGAAAATTTTCTCCCACGTGTTGTTTAAAACTGTTTTCTTTAGGTCTTGTTTTGATGTCGAGAGAATTTTTGTTTTTATTGAATAAAATAAAAGTAAAGTAAATAAAATATATAGGTAGATCAAAATGCTCCCATCAGTCTGTCTCTATTACGATGAGGCAGAATTTATTCGTTTAACTTTCATAATTAACTTGTATGAGAAACGATTCTTATATATATAGGTTTTAATAAGGTTTTTGGTATATATTGTATATGTTATGTTTTGTAATCTACTTTGTTTTTGGTATATCTTGCAACATGGTTCGGCCAAAATTTTACATTTGATTGATGTTAATGACGACATAAAAACCAATATTGTACGCACCTAAAAAAATTATAATTCTTGTACTCCACCTTGTCTTTATACAGTTATAAATGTTTCAATGATGGCAACATTCGGATAACTCACATAGAAATCAAAAGCAGGCGTAAATAATGAAATAATGTTTATAATTCGTTAATATTCTTATTTTTTTATATTAACTTATTTTTTTATTTTGGTAACGATGGAATTTATCAATCCATTCACTGTTTTTTTATGTACATATTCCCCTCCCAATCTTACTATGCACATTCTAAAACAAATCCAATCACTGAAACTGACACGCCTTAACGATTTAATTTGGTTTAATTAACATTTTATTTCGATCTTTATGTGTTTTTATTTCTCGATTTATTCGGTAGTTGCGCTAAAAGTAATTAAATGTGGTTAACAACTATGGATTATTTGTCTGGTCCTGCCTACTCGTACTTTTAGTATTATTCTTTTTATGTTTCTAAAATAGTATAGGTATTTACTAAACGGAGAGAGAATATAGATAATTCGAATTAACTAATATTTTAACGTAAATTTAAAATAAAATAAAATAAAATAAATTATTGTAAATAATTGTTATTGGGCAAATTTTATTGCACGTGGCAGGGCAGATCCATTTCGCAGCTGCACTATGATAATATTGTTTTTTTTTCGGGCTGATGGCCGCTGTTATCCTAAGGGCCGAACCTTAGCTCGGTCAGTTGCTTCTGACTAAGAATTATCTACATTAATATCGCTATTATTATTATTGGCTATCTGTACCACCACTTCGGAATACGTGGGCGCTGGAGAAGAAGTGGCGCAAGAAACTCCAGCGACGTTTCTATCTGTATTGAAATGTTGATGTAATGATTTTATAAGTAACTGTTAATATAAGATGATTAAAAAGGGACTTTGAGTTCGCCGCATAAGTCTAGTTCTAGACTCGGGCAGGACGATAACACGGAGTGGTCTTGGGTTGCGGTAGTACAGCATGGGTGCAAGGGGATCAACACCTTCCCGGGGACATGGGAGTCTTAGTGCGTAGAAGTATATCCTTGTCTTCTTAACTCCGTCGACTCCCACAATACCAACAAAGGTGCCTGTAACGTGACTCACATTGCAGGTAGTTTTTAGCTACAACATAAATGATTCGTCTGGACAGAGGAATGGCCATGGAATGGTCTGGAATAAGCATCATAATGCAGCTGTCTTCGTACAAGTTGAAGACAAATGAAGATTGAAGACGGAAATTCACATGCTGGCAACGAGGCATTCCATATTAAACCTCAAGCTTAACAGGTGTATCTTGAATTTTACTTGAGAATGGATAGGTATTTAAGAGTCGTTTAAGAGTCGTCTATATTAAGAAGAAAATATATAAATATTACCTTAGACTTTTGCCAAGCTGAAAGTACATTACAATGAAGTCGTGTGAATAAACATGTAACTTTCGAATTCTAAGAACACACAAAAAGTTTTGTTCTCCCTAGAATACGAATTACGCACTCTGCATAGAGTTTGGTTGGCATTTGTGTCGTGCGGAGAATGTTTGCAATAATTCATCCTTACTTTTACTTGAAGTTCCGTACATTGCTCACAAATACTCTATCACATTTGCATAAAAGTATGAATTACGGAGAGGTTAAATCAAAATACAGTTACAAGTCATTGTAATTTATAAAAATTCAGTCTAATTTATGAACATACGAAATGTATAGTAATTAAAACTAGAACATGTTTATAAATTTTACGTAGTTTACTTATATATTTTTTAAAAAAGTATTCTAATGGAGATGATCATTGACAATCAGTAAATTCCATTGCATTAGACTTAATACCATAAAATAAAGCTTTCTATCTGTACGGAAATATCAGAAACTATTAAAAAAACTTTTAATATCAAGAAATAGACAGTTATCATTTTATAACTGTGTTGTATATCATGTAAAGTGCAAGGCTTTGTACTATATTCCCCAAAAGCTCTTGTTACAAAAATTTGGTTCACTCGTTTAGGTTTTATTCAATTTTACAAACCCTTTTTCACCTTCGGAAAAAGACAAAGTCAAATCAACGTACAATTATGAATATTTCAGCCCTCATTGAATTTGATTTCGTCTTTAATTTTATAAGCTGGTCGTACGATAAAATCTTTATTATTCTATAGGCATTCGTTGTCTATAGGCAGGTGTTCAAAAAATTACTTGGATAATTAAAAAAGTAATTAGCAATACACTTCAGTAATGAGTCTGGAGGCTAGTCTCGAAGTGAAATCGTTGCTGTAAATTTAAGGGCACCTGCAAGACCGTCTATAAATTAGAGCTATATAGGTGAAGATGTTTTTGACTATATAATTTCAATTTAAACCTCGGTGTTATAAAGCACAAGGATGTTAATCGGTTCTCATTAGATATTTTATGCATAACGAGTGCTTCACGGAGTATCAACGTAAAGTAGTAACTTTATGATGGTGTGCTATAATGTGTAACGGGAAACTAAGGAAACTAATAATGCATTTACTGGCACATAGTTGTTTTTCTATCACAGTGCTAGCAAATAATTGGCACCTTCAAGAAGATTTGTCCTACTTACCAACACGGACTTTTGCTGTTAGCAGAAAAAGGCTCAGGCCTACCATGTCAAATAGCAATGTTTAAATTAAAAAAGAAACCGCTTCGGGACTAATTAAATAGTATTACGTTCCGGTGCTGTGGATCAACTAAATGTACGTTTCCTGGAGCCGTAAACAAATTTGATCGTAAAACCTGTTGTAACAGTCTCCGTAGGCTGCTTTTATTACGAGTCAAGGACGGTCAAAGTCAACAACCAGCTATAGACACCTTCTTAATTATAAAATAATTTTTATATGATATAACTGTAAACATAAAAAGGTATGAACTTTTTTTATACGTTTATTTTATACTCATGCCCATGCCCATGTGAAAACCGGAGCACGGACAGGTTATGTCAGTCATATTTTAGTACTGGTAAATGTTTTGAGAGGTGAAAAAGAAATGGCTAAATTCCGTTTGCAGTTTTCAGTTTGCAGAAATATGTTTTAAAGTAATTTAATTTGACAAAATCTGTTAGACCGGATTCGGCACCGTATTTTCAAGAAATTTGCTTACATTAGAGTTGTTGAGGTTGTTTATTTTAGTTTATATTAGATGTAAAAGTATATATTGTATATAAGAGTAATTTTAAATTACAGGGTTATCTTTCTCTCTTAATAACATATACGCCATTTTGAACATCTGAAATTACGTTAAATTCTTGAGAAGGCTCTTTATTAATTAAAAGCTCGGTTACAGGAGTTGCTGATCGCATTCTAGGAATGAGTAAGTTGATTTATTAGCACTGTGGAATATGGCTTAGCTAAATACCTAACATTGGAACGGCTCCATTAGAAATATTTCTTAAGGTATTATTAAAACAGTAATAACTATGAAACCTGCAATCCAGGCAGCGGCAAAATTTTAAGTGTTCTAGCTTACTAGCTTTCGAGCTTACTAAATTTTAATTGCTAAAATTAAAAGAGGATAAACAACAGAGTCACAATAAAGTAAATTCATTCGTTAATCTATATTTACAGTAGTGAGTACTTGGGACTATATTTATCTTCCTTCCAGGTCATTTGTCATTTATGGTAATTCCTAATTTTATTATGTTTATATGAACGAGAAAAAGATCCTTGAACTCGTTTGTTCTGCACTGGACACAAAATTGTTCTATCAAACATTTTACGGGCGTTTTCATCATCCCGCCTCGTAAACCCGGCGCTTAGCAGCAAAATCTTTTAAAATGTACTATTATAAGTAACACAGGCTTTTAGCTTCAACCTTATACTTTTATCGTGTTTTTTCAGTTTCAAGATAATTTCTTTACGTGCTATAAATTTTCAGAATATATTATTTTATTACATTATGTACCTTCTTCGAACGTCTTTATGTTGAATAGTATTGAAGATAGTTAATTAAAATGCGATTATGCAAATATCTTGATCGTAATTTTCGTCAGATTAGCGTGACCCATTACTTTAGAGATTTGTTGGTCACAATACCGGGAAACTGAGTTTAACTTTCAACCGGGGTTTTAAGGAGTAAATTATTGATCTTATACGTGGTGATTTACACAAGACGGCATACTACAGTGAGTATGCATACGCCACAAAGGATTCGATTTGATGTCCTCCTGAGCAAATATTTATGCACCTTGACTTGTTTTGGGTCTGCGCGTGTTTGTACTTTCCCGTTTCATCACCATTTTCTTTGATCTTATCTCATATGCATTATATCTTCTGAGGGAGGTATGATTTACGATTATTAAATTTAATATCAGTATTCACAAATAGGTTTTATATATAAGCATATAAATAGTTCGATGAATATGATAAAATAAATATTGTTAAAATTATCAGTTCACCTGGAAGTGATAATTATAACACGTAAAAATGAAATGAAAATGAATGCGTGAAAGGATTGAGAGATGAAAATTAATGTGAATATTTTATTGTAATTGTAAGATTGGGTGTTTCTTAAAGCATAAAAATATTATGGATGATTTTCAAAGGGAACACAATTGAAGCCCGGATGTAATAGACTTAGATAAATTGAATAAAGAGTGCCAAGTCCACCTTTTTTGAATTAAAGATGAGAAAGAAGAGAGTTAACGAGGATGTACATATATAGATATCTTAGTCGCAGGGTACTTGCCATTATATTTAAATACGTTATAAAAATACAATAAACGTAAAGTCATAGACTTATAATTCCTTAGATCATTTCCTTCGCTGATTAAGTTGATCCTATAAATATATATACAATATACGGCGTTTATGAGTTACGTCCCATCACGCTCTTATTTAATTTTATCGGACTCATTTCTTGAAAGTTTTATCATTTTTCATGTAGTTTCTTGTATGTATTCTTCGTCTCGTAACTCCAAAGATTTATCACAATTTTCTGAGGCTGTCGTAGTTGCATTTATTATTATTTGTATTTATGAAAACTAGGTAAGCTATAATATTTTTTACCAATTCACACACACTTACACACTTTTACAGAACAATTTTTTAACTTATACCTAGGTCACGCTGAAAGTCTTTAAAAAAGAAAAAACTCTCTTCTCTTTTCTGTGGCATATTCGAATGCACTCACTGCATCTCCAGGGCTCGTAAAGTGAATACCTCCAAGATTATTTTCGGTTCTTGTGAATAAATGAAAGTCGCAGGGGGCCGGGTCAGTAATATATGGCGGATGACTCATTATCTCGACACCTGCTATAGTTAAATATTCTATTGTTCGTTTTGCGAAGTGTGCTTTAGTGTTGTTGTGATGACGGAGGAACCTGTTTCGAGGGCGCTGCTGCCGAACATTTTCCAAGACAACAGGCAAACAACAATTAACATATTAGTCAGCAGTTCTGCACTTCCATCTTCAAACACAAATGTGAGAAATGACTTTTCACGGTCTTTGATCAAAGTATGGGATACCCATCTGGTGCAAAGCTTCCTGACGTCTAAATATTTGGTAAATTTTTTTGCACTTGACTTATATCAATGCCTA
Source organism: Teinopalpus imperialis (assembly GCA_029286865.1). Classification (NCBI taxonomy): domain Eukaryota; kingdom Metazoa; phylum Arthropoda; class Insecta; order Lepidoptera; family Papilionidae; genus Teinopalpus; species Teinopalpus imperialis. The sequence goes on along the minus strand of JAGSMU010000026.1, from coordinate 255,546 downwards.
AGTTTGCTCACATCTGCTAGTAGACCACTCTCTTATCTATCTTTATCATGCGTCGCATAGCACTGATGTTATCTTCAAATGTCTCTGTTAAACTGAACTTAAACTCATTAAACCAATTGTAAACAGTGGCGTGAGGGGAGACTTCATAATTAAATGTCAATCGAAATCTATCATAGCTTTGTTGTTGATTAAGACCACATTCGTTGCGGTCTTAATCAACAACAAAGCTCGTAAAGTCGTAATAAATCATGGACCGAAAACTTTCTCGCGTTATATTCATTTCGAAGTGTAACAAGACTTTTGGAAATGCAATATATAACATTAGGTAATCAAAGAGTTATACAATCCAAATTTACATCAAGTTTTTATTGTCAATGTTTCTAACTGACCAGGTTTAATAACTTTCAGTGGCACCCACGTATATAGAAACTCTCCTGATGAATTCATCTATCGAATGTTGAACTCGAAAGATGCGTTTGTTTTATTCTATGACCTTACTTTAACTATGAATTGATTGAAAATATGAAATATACATAATGATAATACGTATGTAATAAATATAGTAAATAATTTTGTAAGTAAAGAATATATTTTGACCGTAGCGTACGGAATGTGCAGGATGTATTATAAATCAATAGCAACTCGCCCACAAATAATTACACATTATATAGACCCTTAACATAACAAAGTTAGAATGTAATGACACAGAATATGGCCAATATTTTATGTCCTTAGCTACTTGACAAATGTTTGTGAATATTGTGGTGAAAATTTACATATTGTACGAGTATGTAAATTGTTAAGAAAAGCTAAATAGACGAAGACCTTGCTTACCCTTACTTTGTAATCAAATCTTGTTAAGTACAATGTTATAACAACTTTAATGATCCGATCATCTTGTGTAAGGAAATTATCACATTATGTTAATAAGCAAGATCCTAGATAGCAGATTGCTTTAAAGTAATTACTGACAATTAATAGCAAGGCTTGGGCACCCTTAATTAACAATGATGCATACGACCAACGGCAGTTTGGTAGATTATAATTTAATTCTACTGATTTTTTTAAAATAATATTAAAGGATAACTTTGTAGAATAAGCGTGAGTCGTAGTAGCTCAGAGTTTGAGCGCCACCCAGTTTGATCCACGGTGCACCAATTCGGCACTAATTATATAGTTTATTACAATTTAAAGCGCTGAATTAGCCATACATGGAAAATATCACGAGGAAATCTACGTGTCAGAAATCAGAAAAGAAAATACTTCAAGACGTGTGAAGACAACTATGCTCTATAATCTTGTCAAGATCTTGTGGCCCAGCAATGGGATAGACACATACCATAAAAGCCGATACTTTTTCTTTTATAAGTTAACGCCTATAATTATTAGTAACTACATAATATAACAAACTCGCTGTGTCTACTGTGTATACACCCCATTGTCCGAAACTGAAAAGAAAAATATTGTTTAATTTCCGCCATTAATGAGACTGGCATTAAAGAGGGTGGCAACCGTGAACACAGGTCAACTGATTATATGTTATGCCTGCGGCTTCTAATCATATACATACAACCTCAACAAAGATTAAAAATGAATATATGCGGTGTCATCTCTGAGGATTGAGAGGTTCTCTGTATCCGGATATAATTTGCTCAACTCATTGTGAGTATTTATAAACGTGCATTTTAGACAATAGTTAGATACAAAAAGCAAAACTCAAAACTTCTCTTATTATATACTTTTTTAAATTTTAGTTCTATTAAAATCAATTTAGTAATGTAAATTTTATCTAAAAGTCCACTATATTGCTAATAAATTTCCTTCGCAATCATTTGGAACCTTATCAAGTTCTTATTTAATTTTACACGACCCTTTTCAGTAAGAGCTAATGACAAAGTCAAATCACGTCCCGTAATCGTATTACGTACGCTTGTGGAACAACGTTCTTAATTTTATCTTAGTTTTTGTTAAGAACTCGTATCCATGGAAAAAAAATCATATATATAATTCTATTGTCATTAATACTGCTCATTACTAATCGTAACCAGTATAACGTACCGTTTCCACTGGGAACTTCTGTCCAGGTTATGTCTGTGGTAGCCTATAGACCACCCATTCCTGGAGAGCCCCGCAGCATCTAATAGAGAGGCGAGGCGAGTTTGGAGTGGGTTAGCAGATTGGAATAAGATGGGCAGTTTTGCACCTCTTATAGGTTTGCTTTTCTTATGACAATTAGTTGGGCATTATTAGGATGTCCACCTCCGGGTCCAATACTCATAAAACAGCGTCATGCTGGTGTTCTGTGAGGTTGTGGTTCTTTCCTGATCGATCAGTTTCATACATCGTGCTGCTGAATATTGGTTGCGTATCTCTACTCTCAAAAGTCTAGCACTATATCTAAAATAATCTTTACCAGCGTTGCAGAAACAGCTCGAAGTATTAATGATGTGAAAGGGATAATTATTATAATAGAAAGCACGGTACGTTTTTCGTTCCAACGTTTTCTTTACTGAGATTATGAGCTCCAAAACAAACCCCGTGGATGACCCAAGTTGACAATGAAGAATAAAAGGTGATTGTGGAAGAGGATCCTTCGCAAACCACATCAGAGTTAGCGGCAGTTCGGTGGACCAGCTTCCTCCTTCCACTACAGCTTCCTAAGATCTGGCGTCTTACGGTAGATCTGTATTGTCAACAAAACAACCGAGACTGGTTTCTTTAATGGATTTCTAATTCCTCTAGCCCACTGCTGCTTTATGACAACGCTGAAAAAATAGTTTTTTACTTTTTCCATATAATATGCTAATTTCATATGTAAGGACCATTCAAAGCAAATTTGTTTGTTCCTATTTATTATCAGAATGATAGCAGAAATTAAATAGCTTATTAGCTAATAGCTTATAAAGTTCTTTTTTAAGTCTTATTAATTCCGCAAAGCAGAATCTTTCAGAAACTTTTATCTCATGTTGAAAAACCTAGGACCATATTTCATATTTTATTTTAGTTCGAGTTAAAACAAATAGAGAGATTAATGAAATATTATATCGCCCTGACACTGTGGGTCAGCATAAAGTACACACTTATCTGACACATTAACAAAATCTGTCGTAAAACGTGGTCCTGATCCGTAGTACTGCTTTTATCAAGTCAAGGGCGGACAAGGTCAGCCGTGAACAACGTCTACAAAGTAAAAAGTACAAGAATTTTTTGTCAACAATATATTATAAATTATTTTAGATATATGAAATAGGACGAGATATTTTATATTTACAAATACAAGTAGTAATAAGAAACATTTTCCCTCATTTATAAATAAATCTACTATGGTTTAATATTCTAAAATCGCAAATGAACATTTTAAATTAAATTATTAAAGTAACAGGATAAATTTATTTATTTATGTTAACTTTATTGCACTCAACTGAAAGTTACAATTTAAGAACAATGACAATTGGCAGGGCACTCCGCCAATCAACTTAGTGCGTAATAAAACGTTGTTAATGATATTTAAGAAATTTAATAATTAAACTATTATTAAAATTAAGCAATGTAAAAATAAATTAAATATAATTGAAGAAATAATACATACCTTATTTCCTAGACCAATTTAATATTTATACTTAAGAGACATGATAGAAAATAGACTGGTAGAAAATGCTTTTAGCATTAAGTCCGCATATGTAATTTACTTTGTGCATAAAGTTTAAAATACATAAATAAATAAATAAAAAATAATTGATATGAATACAATTTATATATTTAAGATTTTGTTTCTTCGTGATCGTTTCCATGCCGTGTGATGACGGCTATTGTTTTTGGCTTCTTGTAAGCGTTTGCGTTCTTTTATAACTATACCTTATATCTTTTATAATTATTCTTATAACTATACCTACAAAATAAGTTGAAACTAAAAGAAAATAGCCATATTGGCTGTAAAATATATTACTTATTATAGTCTACATGAAAATGTTATAGACAAAAAGAATAATTTAATAAATAGTTTGTGAAACAAAAGTAATCTAGAAGATCGTAAACAGCTATCTTTGAATTTATTGAGGCCATTAGAGAAGGCGGTAAGAGCATTAAGCGGAGTTCTACCTGCTTCGCTTCTCGTTCTGTTTTAATTGTGGTAAAAATCCTATTTTTTCTGCCAGAACACTATTAATGCCCTTTCAGATAGTAATTAATAAGATTCTTAACGACAATTACTCTTGTAAATGGGTTTTAGATTAGATAAAATATTTTTTTTGATATAACTTTTTTTATTATTGTGGCAAAAATCTTAGGTAAATGGAAACCTATGTAAAATAATGTAAAATTGCTAACGAAATGACATCAAGTGTATGCATTGATACTTATATGCTGTGAATCAAAATTAAGAATATTGTGTAAACATACACACACAAAGACCTTATTCAATTAAAGTATTTTATACTAATAATAATTAAGAACTAAACAGTTAAAAATTTTAAGATTTGTACATTATAACACATAACAATGTATAAAGTGTATACATGTTTGTAGTTGGTTCGGCTGGAAAAGAACCGTGCATTCATAAATTATTAGCGTGCAATACTCGTAGAAGCTAAAAGCTAAAGCGCATAATGAATTTTGGAAACCGATGACTCTCTTACTAGGAATGGGGCTTCCATTCTAGTCATCACAAAGATTGACGATACAACTATCCGATACATCCCATCATCTAATTCTTATTGTTGGTAGCTATTCGCACACTCGTCCCAAATAGTATCACTGAGATAATTTGATGATATCATATCAGGTCACTGTTATCTAATGTATGAAATAGGCCCCGTTGCATCTGTATTGCTTTAGGTTTAATCTTCGATACTGCAGAAAAAAAAATTAGTTAGGTTTTCACCAATATGTAGATTCACTTTTGAGGAACGTACCAAGACGAGATATTTGGATTAGGATGTACTTCAGTAAATAAAACCAAACCTCATTACAGCTGTCAAACCCTACTATATTCTAAATCATTTAAAATATGTTATTTTAATTTTAAAACCAATTTATTATAAGAAGATATACTTTAAACTATACTACATTTATAAGAGATTCGCTGTCGCAAAAATTGTAAATCTTATGAAGCTCTTATTTAATTTGACGCGACCCTATTCTGCTTGAGCAAATGACAAAGTCAAATCACAATACTTCGTATTCACAATATTTCCGACGTAATTAAATTTAGTCTCCAATTTCTAAGACAGTAAAATAAAAAATATATATATTTGGTAGAAATATACGATATGCATTTACAATAAATACAATAATTATTCATTAGATGTTATTGCTTCCAACTAGTTCTTTTGGTGTTTATTAGCTTTTTGCGTTGCTTGAATAAAGCACACGTAAAAGTTTAAGGCTAAAAGATCCTATGTGATATACCTTCAATACAAAAGCTTTTGATTAAAGCTTTAATTTAGGTGATCCCTTAAAATGTGAGATGAAATCATGGGAGAGGTATAAAAACAAACAATGACGAATAATGTGTGTGACGTATTTGTACACATATTAGTGTTATCTTGTAATATTCGATACATTTTAATCCACTAAAGTTTATTCAAAAATAAAAACAATTGAAGTTAAAACGAAACAGCTTATACTTATTTTGCTTTTGAAAATATGTACAAAAATTCTAATTTTAATAAAATTTGTGGTCATTCATTCGTTACATTTATTAAATCCGTCGTATATCAAGCAACTGTTAACATACTCTTCATTATGATCTGTTAGTAAGATTTCCTTTGCGAGTCATTATTTTAGACTTGTACTGGCAAATGGTAAGCGTTATATGCCTTAAACATCACAATGCCAATCGTATAACCATGCATCGTTAACGATCACTTGCTCAGAGATGTCTCGGTGATTTGGTTTATTTTTATAAAATTTATTATATTATAAAATTTTAGTAGCACAGACGAGAATTATGTTGCATCTTGTAGATTTCTCTTGTTCGGGGATTAGAAAAAATATAACTATCGAAACTTTAATAGTAACCTTTACACCAACTTATGATGTTAGGCTACCCTGGAAAGGAAGGGATGGACAGCGCCCTCACAGTATACCAGCGTAAAATAGCATATATATAATAGCTTACTAATTGGAGACTTAATTACACGTTACGAGATATTCCTCGATCTATCTATCTTAGTCGATAGTTATCAATATCTCCCAGAAGAATTTTGCTCGTTAGACACTCTTAGATTCTAAAAAATTATTGCGTTGTAGCCAATTTATAAGCGTTTTATTTTACGTTTACAATGCGTTAAAAATATTTTTTTATTATTTTTGCGCGTTTATTAAAATATCCGTTGATGTTGTTAATTAATGTGTTTAGTTTTAGTTAGGTACTTTCAAATACAATTAGAAAAAATAATCTAAGTTTATAATTCAATTACGCACTAAACGAAACCAATCACTTAATCTAACACACCTTGACGATTTAATTAAGACTAATTAACTATTCCCTTTTTATTTCTTGTTTTATTTGTTAATTGCGATTAATTAAATATCGATACACTGGTGATACTGCTGCCGTGGTCTTGCCCGGGGAGAGGAGTTATGTAGCTCTGCTCTCCCTACTTATCATTTCCGAATGATTGATGTTAGCGGAATCATAGACCAGATCTGTTATAGGAAGCCGGGAGGGCAATACTTCCGAGTGCTCGCTTTTATGGCTTCCATGGCCTCTGAAAAACGCGTCTGTGGGGATGGCCATCCCTCAAGGAGTGGTTGCCGGCTATCCGAACCCTAAGCGCAAAATACAAAGTCCAAAGGACCACTACATTAAATTCTTAAAATGAAAAACAAGGTTATTTTCAAAATATTATATAAGTTTTATATTGATATATCGTTGCCAAAATAATTAATGAAAGTGTATACATGGACAAATCAGGTATTTCATTTGCTCGCCTTTAACTTGTAATCAAATCTTACTACAAAAATTGTAACAACAGCTTTTAGGATTCGTTTTATTGACTTAAGCTGTTAATACGTTAGATCTCGATTAATAGATTGCTATAAATGAATTCTAATAACGGTCAAATACCTGGAGAACCTTACCCAACAATTATTAAGAAACCACTGTCACAATTTTAACCCAAATAGACTATTAAAAAAACCATAAGTTGAAAACCAAAACGTATCTTTTACGTCTTAAATTCTCGTCACATTTGACTCTAATTCGGATATTATTCAGAGCTGGGAGTAAGCCTTGCCAATAATACAGACATTTTTTTTATAAACTTAAGGATGCCAAACGAGGACACAGTTCGTCTGATAGAAAATAATTATAGTAGCCCATAAACACCTTCATTCATCCTCAGCAAAGATGTCTGTTAATCATGCTAAACAGAATCTCTTTATTATATATATATACGAGATAAGGTTTGTTAGGGTAATTTATAAATATGTCTGTAATATGTAACATGTATTATCCTACGTACTATCCTACATGTAATGTCATGCTTGTAATGCATGTTGTGTTGCATGTAAAGTCATGCCATTTAATTTTGTATAACCCGTTTAAATTTTAAATCAATTTAGTTTTAAAAAGTTTATCTAAAGGTTTGTTAAATAAAACCCCTAGGAAAAATGTTCAATCTCATCAAGCTGTCGTTTAATTTGACGCGCCCTTTTTCAGCTTGGGCAAATAACAAAATGAAATCATGTCCCTTAATCCTATTAGGTATACTAGAGAATATTTCAGACGTCATTGAATATAGTCTTAATTTTTAACACTAAATAATAGTAGACATGTTTTGAGAGAAAATTACAATATCTGCCTGTTGCCAAGTTTTTAAAAATATTTTAGAAGTCACAAATTTAATACAAACATCTTTTTCAAAATCCTCATTATTTCAGCCTATTAGTCAACTGGGTCTATAGGTCTCTCCTATAGATCATTTGACCGTCTTATAATAAAAACACCTGTATCCGTCCTCAATATAGAATGAAAAACCATATCAATCGCTCTTGATGAGATGCATATCTCGCTGTTAGTAACTGGGCCCCCGTTTCCCTACACTCACCATACGAAACACAGCAGCATTATCATGATGTTTTACTCTGATGTTCTGTGAGGAAGTGATACTACCCCGGTCACACTGACTCGTTCATGGTTTAACATGAAACTGGCTGCGGCGGAGATCTAACACCATTAAAATTTTGTTCCAAGATACTAAAAAATCAAAGAACAAATTATTCAAAGACGTCTGAAATATTCACAAGTATACATAATACGTTTATGAAACTTGATTAGATTTTGTCATTTGCTGAAGCAGAACAGGGTGAAGTAAAATTAAATACAAGCTAAATGGGATTTTACAGTTTCAAAAGATATTGTACACTTTTAGATAAAGAGAGAGACTACTGAATGTAGGCGTGCATGAGCTGAAGAAAATAATTTACCATAAGGTGAATTATTCAGTGTACTTAATGGTAATTTATATTATATAAATAGCACATTTCACCTTTTATAATATAAAAAAATACTTATTAATGTTTCCAAGAAATATCTTCCCTCAATCGACGATGTCCTTATCGATTCCACGCAGGATATATGCAATTTCAGCTGCAGTGTCAATTAAGACAAAAATTATTGATTGAATTTGTAATTATGGCTTCTTGGTACTCTACCACTACGCCACCGTAGCCGAAATTATAATGTTAGATCTTCTGTAAGTTGTACGTACGGGTGGCACTGAAAGTTTTTAGAACCGGTCAGGTAGAAACATTGGTAATGAAAACTTCTTTTAAATTTAGATTATTGAAATCCTTGTTTACCTAATGTGATTTATTACATTCGTTTGTCATTTGGTTTTGTGAATTAGCGGCATTTTCAAAAGTCTTGTCTTTCAAAATGAATTTAACGCGAGAAAATTTTCGGTCCATGATTTATTACTACTTTCATTGTGGTCTTAATCAACAACAAAGCTATGATAAACTTCCAACTTGGCATTTAATTATGAAGACCCATCTCGCGCCACTGTTTACAATTGGTTTAATGAGTTTATACGTAGGCGTAGCAACTTCAGTGATGATCTGCTTGAGGTACGTCGTCAACAGTGATATCTGAAGACAAAATCAGTTCTGTACGACTCATGATAGGAGATAAAAGAGTGACCAGATGCGGGCAAGTTTAAGCATTGGTATGAGATAAGTACAAATATATCACACGAACATTTAGGCGTCGGGAAGCTTTGCACCAGTTGTATTCCCCATACTTTGACCGAAGACCAGAAACGCCTTCTCATGGACTGGTGTCGCGAAATGTTAGAAAAGTTCATCGGAGGTGAGTCGGATGATTATATATATATATATATGATATTGTTATAGGTAACGAAAGCTGGATATATTACTACATTCTAAATCAAAAGACAATCTGCTAACTGGGTGTTTCCTTTTGAGGATCAGCCAACTAAGGTAGAGAAAGGATGAAGTCAAGGTAAAAAGTTGATTGCCTCGTTCTTTGGTCGAAAAGGTCATTTCGTGAGGATGGACGGACAGTTACTAAAGAATAGTATGGCAATTATTTTTTGCCTGGTGTCTTGGAAAATGTTCGACACCAGGATCCACCTTCACTACGACAACGTTTCAGCGCAATCCGCAAAATGAACAATTGAATATTTAACTATGGCAGATGTCGAGATAATGATACATCCTCCATATAGTTTTGACCTGGCGGCCTTTGACTTTAATTTATTCCCAAGAACCAAAGATTTTAATCATTATCATCATGTCCACTTGGTCAAGTCCAATGTTGGAACATGAACGCAGGCGCTACACTTAGGCCCAATCTTTTGTTATAAGCATTCAGTTACTTAACATGATTAATTAATAGTTTTGGACTTTTCGATCCTTTCATTTGCATGACATTAATTATAAAAATATATTAAAAAAATCTATTAATAGTATGCTGTTTATACTTAAGTTCAAATTAAAATCAGCAGGCCCGAACACTAATGAAATAGTGTCATGACACTGGGATCAACAAAATGTACACATTTCCTTGATCCGTTAACGAAATTGGCTATAAAACCTGTTGTGACATTAACTGCTTTTATTACGAGTCAAGGGCGGTCAAGGTCAGTCCCCAACAATATCATCTGCTTTATCTGCGTGTATTTGAAGAAGATATTATATAAAAAATATAATTTAAAACATTTAAAATGTAAGCAATATTTTCCGAAAAATAGAAATAATAATTAATCTACTAGTGCTAAATATTCTAAGGTTTGTAAAAATATTTTGAATAATTTAGTTTGATTCAACGTGTTAAACAAGCTCCCTTTGGAAGAAATTTGCTTAAATTGGACTTAGTAACTTTGTTCTTGACTTATACCTTTATGTGTAAAATTATAAATTGGATCTATAGTATTAGTTATATTACAAAAAAAAAATATTCTTGCATACTAAAACTTGCATTGCAACTAACTGTGACTGCCAGCTTGCCGTTGCCGAGGTTCCAACTTAAGAACCTTTCTTCCCCGTCGGTTTGCGGGAAGTCGATGGATGCATGTGGGGATCGGGAAGTGCTGTGTGGTAACCGATGTAATGATGAATATTTAAACATTTGACATTTAATAACTTAGAATTTACTATTTTATTAGTTTAGTATAGTAAGTGAAATAAGGCAGCGTTAACTTCCTAATTAAGAGTAGGAACGACCGGAAATACGGATTAGGATTAACGAAGAAATAACAAAGAAAAACCTTTAGGAATAGCGAAGATTAGGAATTAGTTTACTCAATGTACGAATACATATTCAAATCTTACGGCGTTATCAAAAATTAAAGCCATGTTCTTAGTTTCCTCTGTTATTATAATTAGTATTTGTTGTTTATATATCTCTATAGTAGATAAGTATAGTAGTATAAGTTTGTATATCTCTATAGTATTATACGTAGTGTCAACGATAATAGCTTTGAACCTCTTAGTTCTAAATAATTGTAAAGGAAAGTGGAATCTGGAATAGCTCAATTTTGTCTAAAAGTTACAAATATGGGAAAACAAAAGTACGAGTCTAGTATGACGATAATGGACCAAAATAAACTTTGTTTTACACTGCTTACATTTTTTTATAATACTAGGAGTGGCATGCGAGCACACAGATCACCTGATTATAATTGACACGACTACGGTCCATGACATTTATATGTCATCCACAATCAATTTTCAGGAAGCACGTGTAGACTGAGATGCCTGTCTGTCTGATATAATGCTTCGGTGCCTTTAATTAAAACTATTTAAACTGTAGTTAGTAGCATTGCTAACACTTTTAACAAATAAAAAAATAAAAAGAAATAAATCTGTGTCCTCGGACACCGTACACTCATCATACATAAGCCCAGCTTCTTGTTGCAAGCTAAACTAGCTGCAGCATGGTTTTACCATTCTTGATGATTATATAAATCTCTTACTAAACCTACCACGGGAAACATGTGTGAGGGTACGATTATTTTAGATCTTAGGTTATAGTTCCTGCCCATTATAATTAAAACTTTGTTTAAAATTTTGCAAATTTACTTTTAATGAAATTGTCCAATCACTAGATTTTTAAGTTAGGCTAGGCCATAAATGTATTTATGCGCAAAGACCTTATAGAATACCCCACCCTGGAAATAATCAGAATACGTTACCGTTATCGAAAACAACATGGAACGGGTAACTCCAGTGAAAGATAACGTAGAAAATGCGCACCTCTAGCAGTGTCAAAATTGATTGTCGGAAAAAGTTTTTGCATCTACTTAACTATTCACGCTAATTGTGTTCCATCCTATAAATGAATCCAAAGTTGTTCTTCTGTGTTATGAGATCTTGGTTCCTAATTAGTTTAATATAGAATTACACTAATTAGGAAAATGATTGTGATAGATAAATCATTGTGATCCATGTAATTATGTGATGGGAATACTCTACGTCCCAGATAATATATTTATTTAAATCAAAACAAATAGCTGACAATCGTAACAGGCCTTGAGTTCCCCGTAATTATAAAGATTTAGAAGTCTCTGTCGCCATTTTAATACATAATAACAAATTATAATATATGTCCCGCCCCTGTCCCGCCCCGTACTCTCTCTACTATATTCAAAATGTCCTACAAACTATCGTGTAAAACTGTAAATTTGTCACATTAAATTATATTTTTTTAAGTTTTTTTATTATAAGTAAATGTGTTTATATATTTGACTATTACTTTGTACCAAAATATTAAACAACTGCTACTATATCGCGTAGTAGCGACATTACACTATCAACCTACAAACTCGTCGTTTTTAGTAGTAATATTGATAATTAAATAGAAATATTTTATATACTCATGATACGTGAAGTGTGGTATAATAACTGGAATATTATTCGGAACAAGGAAGTAATAAATATTCAGGGAATATATAGACTAGTCACGGGCAGCAGATTTTGCGGTGCCAAAACGATGTTGCTGTGATTGGCAAAAAGCTCATAGCAGTAGCAATAAAGTGGGCGATCACAAGAACACTGAATAACTATTTAATATTTTAGTGGGCTCTAAAATCTCAAGACTCCATTGACCCTCTTTTGAATAGCTGGGAGAAGTGCACCTTAAGATGTTTTTCTTAAAGCCAAAGAGTAATGTTTTTTTTTGGCAGTTGGCCACTGTTAGTCGGACGGCTTTGACAGCTTCACCGGGCTGAAAGGTGGCCAAGCGCTAAGGGCACTCAGCCGAGCCTTTATTTATGGGTAATCAGCATAAGGATTCCCGAGAGGGAGCCGCGGCTTGGACCGTTACCCTGCACGTGAAAGCAATACATTCGAAGGTGTATAAGAGCTTTTAAATTTACAGCTGTCATATGAAATTTAATACTATAATTTACGTGAATTCGATCAAAGACATTCCGTTTTATTTTGTATTATGAGTTAAGAACATTATACGCAAAAGAATATTCTATTGGTTCTTTGAGACGAATTAAATAGTATATTGCTTTCCGATACTGTGGATCAACAAAATGGACACTTTTTCTAGAGCCATTAACAAAATTGATCGTAAACTCTGTTATAATACTAACCATATGGTTCTTTTATTACTAATCGAGAGCAGACGAAGTCACCACCAACATCTGCTTCGTTTGAATGAAAGTTAAACAGTAAAATACAAAACAATTACATTTGGATATAAGAGATAAAAATATGGAGATATAACAAATAAGAAATAGCGATTAAATCAATTAACTACTTAACAAAACTCAGTTACAAAACGAAGGGACTAAAACTTTTTTATGTTTATAAATTAATCTACTATCTAATAAATTCTTATTAAACAGAAATAATTTAGTTGGAAATAATCTGATAAATTAGCTCTGTTACCGAACTTCTCTTGAAATTCAGCAAAAAAAATGTTACGGGTAAAAATATTTAAAGGTATTAAATGGGGTGTATTTAAAACGCCTGAAATTACGATTCTTGAGAAGTTACTGATATTTATTAAGGACTACGGTTTTACAAAATATCCGAATGGTAGGAGTTTTGCACTGTTATGTTTCCTATAATCTTAAAATAATCTAGAAACATTGTTACTGTTTAATGTAATTTAGTCGTAGGATTATAAATGGGCTCCAATTTTACTTGTTATCAAGGATGGGTGTATTGATGATAAGGGGAAATGAATGCTAGTTATTCACCCACCGTATGAATTAGATAAATCTATTTCGGTTTATACCTATAGTATATCACTTATTCTGCAAATTAACTCTAATAACTCATAATTTTTATACAAGTATTACAATATTCTTCAACTTACTCGTTTTTAATTGAATACAAAATTTCTCTATCAAGGATTTAAACGCCGTTTTCATCATCCTCCCATTTTTGTAACGTACTTTTACGAAGCACGCATTATTCTGCAGTTTGTTTCTAACTGCAGAATGAATAGGTCAGCTCGGCCGGGGTAGGACCACGCCCTCACAGAATACCGGCGTAAATTGGGTGAGTTTGGGGATCCGGAGACCTTTATTACTGGTGACGAAGCATTCCATCTCAGTCATCAAGGTTGACAACGCATAACTGCATTATAATTCCTTGTCAAGGATGAATGTAAATGTCATGGGCCGCAGGAATCACTGAACATCAGGTGAACCGTGTGCTCGTTTGCAACTCTCAATGTAATAAAATAAAAATCGTAGAGAATTTCTCTAAGTGCTATAAATGTTCAAATCATATTATTAAATTATATTAATTTATATTTGAGCTTAAACTAAGTTAGCCAAAATTGCCATATTACTAAGTAATAATATGGCAATTTTGGCTAATAATAATAAGAGTAATATGGCAATATGGGTATGAATATTGAGAAGTGCAATCCAGTAGCAGACCGAGGAAGAGGTTTATGAATTACTTAGATTTAGATAATAATACGTAATAAGCTAGTTTAATTCCTCCTCTATTTTTATTCATTTATTTAAAGTATTTAACATCATCTTAATAGCGGTATGAACATTTAGTTTCATTACAAAAAGTCAAAGGTAACACATAATTCAATTTACTTCGTTTGCAAAAATTACTTAGTAATAGATAATTCTTAAAATTCAAAACAAATTTAAAGTATATTAGATTTATAAAACATTATATTGCGAAAATCTTAACACTACTAACTACATACATCTCTTTCAAAACGTCAATAGCCTAATGGTTTGGGGTACGGTCTGCGAAACTTAGGGTCGTAACTTCGATTCCACCATTAGACTAGTCGTGAACCATCTCCTAGCACAACCATTTTCAGCTTAGTTGGAGTGTTAGTTAATAATAGTTAACCGGAATATTAGTAATGTTAATAGCATGACTAATATTCTTTAAAAAAAAAACGATTCCTAAGACTCGGACTATCACCTCAAATCTGAGATACGTTTCTAAAATATCGATCATAGACGATGAGCAAAGGGCTAGTTGCATGGGCATGGTAATTATTGCGAATACCTCAAACATAGAAAAACCCTGTCTCTAGCCGTGGACTACATACGGACAGGTGATGACATTTTGAAATTATTCTATTCGTATATAAATAAAACTATAGAAGTATAAGAATTCGTAGAAAAAAGGAGCTCTACGTTATGCAGTATTAGTCTACATTACACATTCATGTATTATCACAAGGGTCAGCGATCAAAAAACAATTACATTAATATATTGAGTGTTCACGTCATGCCTTTAATTAATTTCGCGTCATATAAACGCATGCAAAGTTGTTCTGTTGTGTAATTTACTCTCTTTATTTAATAGAGAGTGGAAGATAAATAACACATGTTTAGCAGTTTCTAAGTAAAACTATAAAAGAGCGTTATATTTAACCAGGTAGGACAAACTTTTTTGTGATATTATTTCCGAAATTTATTCGAATTAAAGTGAAATGTTTAATATAATATATATCTCCCTACTCAGCGGGCCTCCCACTCGCGAGTCTAATTAGATAAAGCTGAAGAGGTCTCTGGGCCAGCAGTAATACTCACAAAAAAAAAGAGATATAATATATAAAGATTTTTTTTTAGTAATAATTTCGCTTCGTTCGTAAAGAAATCACGTCCCTACTTGCAATACAAAGAATGAATAGATAAGATCTTTTTAAAAATGTTCCTGATAATATAAAGAAATGTATTCCGCTGAGATTAGGTTAATCCAAGAAATAAATTAAATGCGCATACCACACTTTGCGTGAGATGTCCCTAAGACGTTAATAAAGAGACTCATTATACTATGGTGTGAGGATTAAAAAAGTATTACGCCATACAAATCTTTAATGTTTTATAAAATTCAGACATTGAACGTTTACCAATTTTGACAGCACTGCTGAATAAAACCGTTTGTACTTTAAATAAAAACATATTGTGAATGAAAATACAACATTCCACATGACAGCAACATTAAATCAGTATATTTCGTATGTCAACGTCAAATAACTTTCTCTTTAAAAGAAGGTCATTCAAGGACAAAGGAAAAGATCACGAGAGGATAAAACTCGTTCCAATAAAAGTCCTCAAACAAAGCTTTGACATTGCATGATTTACGAATATCTTATCTCACTTATCATCGTTTTCATTTCTTTTTTTTTCTTGATTTAAAGAGTATATTCTGAAAATATTTTAAGAAAACATCTTAATAGTTAATATTAGTAATTAAGATAATTTACAACCCCAGTGTGTTGGGGACACAATATACAAACACAATACAAAAAGTATTTTTTTAAAAAAACTGTTTACACCGCGTAGGTTATGGTCAGCTCTTGTTCTACGAACAATGTTTGCAATAATTTATTCTTATTGTTGTTTGAAGTTCGCGTATTGTCCCGAATATCCCCACATTTACATATGAGTTATGGAGTTGTTTCAAACCATAATATTTGGTTCGATCTATTAACAAAAGAAAAATATAAAAAACACGAACTTAGATCTTAAAAGTATAATATCTTAGTGTTTGTATTTGATTAATATTTTACCTTATTAATTTAATGTATGATTAAGATTTTTTATATTGTTTAAAGTTAAAATTATTTAAAATAAGTCAAAACCTGGAAACTAATTAAGTCGTGTTACAATGCAAGGGATGAACGAAAAATTGATAAAGTGAATAACGACCATAAAGTTCACCTGACGGTTATTCGTTCCTGCTGTCTAGAATGCCCACATTCATCCATGATGCTTGATCCATGATCCATGATCGTCGATAGGAAATTATAATGCAGATTCTTTAACACCCCTTGTAATTAAAATGGAGTGCTTTATTACCAATAATAAGGATTCCGGTTCCTTTCTTTCATCTGACACAAAGTGCTACTATTTTATTCTTATACTCCGGAAAGCTTAGGTTGAGTTGGCCTATTCTTACAACACGGCATACAACTGTGGCATGACACTCTCGCGACAAAAAAATCACTTTCACATCAATTCTCTCCAGAAACGTTAAAAAATCGTAAAACCTTTTGTAACGACATCCGCGTTGCTTTCAGTACATGTCAAGGGCGGACAAGGTCAACCACCTGAAATATATTTCTTTATAACTTAAGATGTTAAACCGAGCTCAATTTATTCTTCTATACTGGACGGGGAGAGAACAAAACACTAAATATATAAAAAAATCCCAAGATCACCATAAAATTTCGAATCATTGTAAAACCTCAGTATGTCCCTATATTGATTAACATATGTGTTCCGACCTACCTCTGCTCTGTTTAATTAATTTCCAATCGATCGCTATTGCTATTTATTAGGAAAGTAATTTATTTAAGTTGAATTAGTGTTATTATGAAAATAAGTAGATTAATAAGGGTTACCACTCTATAAACATTGTTAAAATTATTTAAGTATGTTGAATAATTTATGAAATGAATTTGTCTGATATAATTTGTGAAATAAGCTCCGGTATCGCATTTGGCACGAAATTTGCATAAACAGGAACGGTACAGTACGTTTTGTTAATTTTAGGTACATTTCCTATTGTTTATGTCTTAAGGGTAGAAAAGTAAAACATTTCCTAACTCAAGCAATTTTGTAGCAATTGATTTCTAATGCGATAACTACTGATAGTTACCAGATGACATATTTTTCGCAGAATAAAATATATTTATATATTATAATAATCATGTTTATATATTATCTATAGATAATATATAAACATGATTATTATTTTATATTTTTTTTTAAACGAATATTGGCAATGCTACTAACATTCCGGTTAATTACTGCGACTAAGCTAAAAATGCTTGTGAGGAGATGGTTCACGACAATATGGTTTATTAGAATGGTGCATTCGAGCCTACGACCTTCATTTTCGCTGGCCGTACCCCAACCCATTAGACCATAGATTCACTTGTAAGTACTTCCGTAAGTACTTGATTACCTATTAAGTGATCACTCAAAGTATAGTCGAAATGAACAGTTTATAGAAATTTTTGCTCTTTATTTGTTATTAATCCGATTTTACATTAAAGCTATATAATGGAATTTATTTCAGATGGTATGTCACCGATACATGACTATTACAATAATAATGTTAATTAATACCGATTAAATAATAATCTAAGTGTGGTGAAAAAAGGTGTAGGTTGACCTCAAGATGTTTCATTCACCTCAGAAGGATAGAGAACTCAGAGCTTACTCTAGTACCGTGAATAAAAAGTGAGCGCCTAAACCCTGTGACACGTCTGGGATACTACTGTTAAACGTAATAGTTATTAAAGAAAAAAAAAACTATATTTACTCATTTCCTAGGTACGTAAGTATCTTTGAAATCCGTCATTCTGAACCGGGCACAAAATTACTCCATCAAACGAATTTACGGGCGTTTTCGCCATCTTGCCTCGTAAACCCAGCGCTTAGCGGTAAAATCTTTTAAAATGTACTATTTTAAACAACTCAGGCTTTTAGCTTCAACCTTATGCTTTTATCATATTATTGAAGTACACAAGAAAAGTTTTTAAGTGGTAAATATTAGAATATTACGTTTAAATAATTTACTATATAATTTTATTATTTACGTAACAATACCCTTACATCGACCGATGACAGATTTTTAGATTTATTTTTCTTATTCCCGAGACTATTATTCATATATTTGGAATCGGAAAATATTTCTTATCACTTTTAGTTGCAGGTTTTCCTATTAGTGTTGAATATTTCTATACGTCAACCGAACATAAATTTTTCGAATGAATTTTAAGCATATATTATTTAATTAATTTTAATCTGTTGACTTTTTGATATTAAGTTTTATTTATTTTTAACTTTAATCTACTTATAGATGACTAATTTGCATATGATTTTATTATAATTAAAATGTATCTTTTCTAATTTAATCTAAAATTATTTATTATTATTATTATTATAAAAACACAGAAGGCAGAAAATTATCCCCTAAAATTACTATTAGCAATATAATTAGTGCTAACACTCGATCGAACTTGATTTGGTCGCAACCGTCACATTAAAAGGCCCCTCCCGGACACTAAGCTACCATGGCTTTAGGATAGTCAGAAATCGAACAAATAAAGATATATTGATTTACGTAGTTTTTATATTGTATTTATATTACATATTTCCGGTCTATGATGCCAGGTCAAATTACCAGTTAAAAAGTCAGTTAAAATTAGATTTTTATATTTCCAGACTGGCTCCAGATTTCTCATTTCCATGCTATTATTGTCGGAAGACATCTTCAAGCACAAGCAATTAAGCTTAATAGGAAAGCTAAACGGGAATGTTAGTCATGTTTAATTGCTTATTAAAACCGCATTATATTAAACTTAATAGTAGATACTCGCCTTACTGTAAGTTGATCAATATATGTTTTTTTTCTTTAATTTCAAATTATTTTATGCTCCATAGCCATAGATAAATAATTCTGTGTAAGACTGTTGTTAAATTAGATAAAACCATTTTAAGTCCGAGTCCGAGGTAGCCCGATATTACCATTGTACATACTTCTCATGGATGTTTATCGATGTCCGGGAGAGCCCTTTTAATGTGACGGTTGCGACCAAATCAAGTTCGATCCTCGGTGTTAGCACAATATTTCTGGTAGTCATTTTAGGGGATAATTCTTTCTGCCTTCTGTGTTTTTATGTTCGGTTGACGTATAGAAATATTGAACATTAATAGGAAAACTTGCAACTAAAGAATAAAGAAATATTTTCCGATTCCAACTATATAAGACTCGGAAAATATTTCTTATCACTTTTAGTTGCAGGTTTTCCTATTAGTGTTGAATATTTCTATACGTCAACCGAACATAAATTTTCGAATGAATTTTAAGCATATATTATTTAATTAATTTTAATCTGTTGACTTTTGATATTAAGTTTTATTTATTTTTAACTTTAATCTACTTATAGATGACTAATTTGCATATGATTTTATTATAATTAAAATGTATCTTTTCTAATTTAATCTAAAATTATTTATTATTATTATTATTATTATTATTATTATTATTATTATTATTATTATTATAAAAACACAGAAGGCAGAAAATTATCCCCTAAAATTACTATTAGCAATATAATTAGTGCTAACACTCGATCGAACTTGATTTGGTCGCAACCGTCACATTAAAAGGCCCCTCCCGGACACTAAGCTACCATGGCTTTAGGATAGTCAGAAATCGAACAAATAAAGATATATTGATTTACGTAGTTTTTATATTGTATTTATATTACATATTTCCGGTCTATGATGCCAGGTCAAATTACCAGTTAAAAAGTCAGTTAAAATTAGATTTTTATATTTCCAGACTGGCTCCAGATTTCTCATTTCCATGCTATTATTGTCGGAAGACATCTTCAAGCACAAGCAATTAAGCTTAATAGGAAAGCTAAACGGGAATGTTAGTCATGTTTAATTGCTTATTAAAACCGCATTATATTAAACTTAATAGTAGATACTCGCCTTACTGTAAGTTGATCAATATATGTTTTTTTTCTTTAATTTCAAATTATTTTATGCTCCATAGCCATAGATAAATAATTCTGTGTAAGACTGTTGTTAAATTAGATAAAACCATTTTAAGTCCGAGTCCGAGGTAGCCCGATATTACCATTGTACATACTTCTCATGGATGTTTATCGATGTCCGGGAGAGCCCTTTTAATGTGACGGTTGCGACCAAATCAAGTTCGATCCTCGGTGTTAGCACAATATTTCTGGTAGTCATTTTAGGGGATAATTCTTTCTGCCTTCTGTGTTTTTATGTTCGGTTGACGTATAGAAATATTGAACATTAATAGGAAAACTTGCAACTAAAAGAACAAAGAAATATTTTCCGATTCCAACTATATAAGACTCGGAAAATATTTCTTCATAAACAATGGTAGATGTTGAAAAAAAAACACGAACACTTTCATATTCAAAGAAAAAATAAAGATTTTTCTCGCCAGAATACGAATTCCACATTCTACATACAATGGTGGGCACTTGTGTTGTACGGAGAATGTACGTAATACTCGTAATTTATCCTTACTCTTGCTTGAAGTTTGAACATTGTTCCTGTATTCTCTGACATTTTCATACAAATGTAAGTTATGGTCAGGCGTTGAGACGCTTAATACGCCACAATAGAGTTAGTTGATGACAGGTCTGTTCAGGTTATTTTTATAAGTAGTTATTTTTATTAGAAAGTAATTTATTTAAGTTGAATTAGTGTTATTATGAAAATAAGTAGATTAATAAGGGTTACCACTCTATAAACATTGTTAAAATTATTTAAGTATGTTGAATAATTTATGAAATGAATTTGTCTGATATAATTTGTGAATTAAGCTCCGGTATCGCATTTGGCACGAAATTTGCATAAACAGGAACGGTACAGTACGTTTTGTTAATTTTAAGTACATTTCCTATTGTTTATGTCTTAAGGGTAGAAAAGTAAAACATTTCCTAAGACAAGCAACTTAGTTGGAGTGTCATTAATGGCCTGCTGGTTGATTTCTAATGCGATAACTTCTGATAGTTACCAGATGACATATTTTTCGCAGAATAAATTATATTTGTATATTATAATATATATTTTTTTTTAAACGAATATTGGCAATGCTACTAACATTACTAATATTCCGGTTACTCACTGTGACTAAGCTAAAAATGCTTATGAGAAGATGGTTCACGACAATAGTTTAATGGTGGATTCGAGCCTACGACCTTCATTTTCGCTGGCCGAACACTAACCCATTAGACTATAGATTCACTTGTAAGTACTTCCGTAAGTACTTGATTACCTTCTTTTTTTTTTATAGCACTAAGAGTAAGAAACGAGCACACAGTTCACCTGATGGTAAGTGATTCCTGCGGCCCATGACATCTACATTCATACTTGATAAGAAATCATAATGCAGATGCGTTGTCACCCTTGAGGACTGAGATGGAATGCCTCGTCTCCAGTAATAAAGGTCTCTGGATCCCTGCACTCACCAGACGAAACACAGCAGCGTTAAGCTGCTATTTTACGCTGGTCTTCTGTGAGGGCGTGGTCCTACCCCGGTCGAGCTGATCCATTCATTCTGCAGCTAGAAACAAACTGCAGTGTAGCTCTACCACTGTATTAAGTGATCACTCAAAGTATAGTCGAAATGAACAGTTTATAGAAATTTTTGCTCTTTATTTGTTATTAATCCGATGTTACATTAAAGCTATATAATGGAATTTATTTCAGATGGTATGTCACCGATACATGACTATTACAATAATAATGTTAATTAATCCCGATTAAATAATAATCTAAGTGTGGTGAAAAAAGGTGTAGGTTGACCACAAGATGTTTCATTCACCTCAGAAGGATAGAGAACTCAGAGCTTACTCTAGTACCGTGAATAAAAAGTGAGCGCCTAAACCCTGCGACACGTCTGGGGTACTACGGTTAAACTTAATAGTTATTAAAGAAAAAAACTATATTTACTCATTTCCTAGGTAAGTATCTTTGAAATCCGTCATTCTGAACCGGGCACAAAATTACTCCATCAAACGAATTTACGGGCGTTTTCGCCATCTTGCCTCGTAAACCCAGCGCTTAGCGGTAAAATCTTTTAAAATGTACTATTTTAAACAACTCAGGCTTTTAGCTTCAACCTTATGCTTTTATCATGTTATTGAAGTACACAAGTTTTTAAGTGGTAAATATTAGCATATTACGTTTAAATAATTTACTATATAATTTTATTATTTACGTAACAATAACCTTACATCGACCGATGACAGATTTTTAGATTTATTTTTCTTATTCCCGAGACTATTATTCATATATAGTTGGAATCGGAAAATATTTCTTATCACTTTTAGTTGCAGGTTTTCCTATTAGTGTTGAATATTTCTATACGTCAACCGAACATAAATTTTTCGAATGAATTTTAAGCATATTTTATTTAATTAATTTTAATCTGTTGACTTTTTGATATTAAGTTTTATTTATTTTTAACTTTAATCTACTTATAGATGACTAATTTGCATATGATTTTATTATAATTAAAATGTATCTTTTCTAATTTAGTCTAAAATTATTTATTATTATTATTATTATAAAAACACAGAAGGCAGAAAATTATCCCCTAAAATTACTATTAGCAATATAATTAGTGCTAACACTCGATCGAACTTGATTTGGTCGCAACCGTCACTTTAAAAGGCCCCTCCCGGACACTAAGCTACCATGGCTTTAGGATAGTTAGAAATCGAACAAATAAAGATATATTGATTTACGTAGTTTTTATATTGTATTTATATTACATATTTCCGGTCTATGATGCCAGATCAAATTACCAGTTAAAAATGTCAGTTAAAATTAGATTTTTATATTTCCAGACTGGCTCCAGATTTCTCATTTCCATGCTATTATTGTTGGAAGACATCTTCAAGCACAAGCAATTAAGCTAAATAGGAAAGCTAAACGGGAATGTTAGTCATGTTTAATTGCTTATTAAAACCGCATTATATTAAACTTAATAGTAGATACTCGCCTTACTGTAAGTTGATCAATATATGTTTTTTTTTTATTTCAAATTATTTTATGCTCCATAGCCATAGATAAATAATTCTGTGTAAGACTGTTGTTAAATTAGATAAAACCATTTTAAGTCCGAGTCCGAGGTAGCCCGATATTATCATTGTACATACTTCTCATGGATGTTTATCGATGTCCGGGAGAGCCCTTTTAATGTGACGGTTGCGACCAAATCAAGTTCGATCCTCGGTGTTAGCACAATATTTCTGGTAGTCATTTTAGGGGATAATTCTTTCTGCCTTCTGTGTTTTTATGTTCGGTTGACGTATAGAAATATTGAACATTAATAGGAAAACTTGCAACTAAAAGAACAAAAAGAAATATTTTCCGATTCCAACTATATAAGACTCGGAAAATATTTCTTCATAAACAATGGTAGATGTTGAAAAAAAAACACGAACACTTTCATATTCAAAGAAAAAATAAAGATTTTTCTCGCCAGAATACGAATTCCACATTCTACAATGTGGTGGGCACTTGTGTTGTACGGAGAATGTACGTAATACTCGTAATTTATCCTTACTCTTGCTTGAAGTTTGAACATTGTTCCTGTATTCTCTGACATTTTCATACAAATGTAAGTTATGGTCAGGCGTTGAGACGCTTAATACGCCACAATAGAGTTAGTTGATGACAGGTCTGTTCAGGTTATTTTTTATAAGTAGTTATTTTTTATTAGTAAGTTATTATAAGTAAAATATAATGAAAATGACATCACATTGGTTTTCGCGCTAAGAAATATTTACTAGTACAATCATGAAAAATATAAGGTGACCATTCGAATTACAAATCTTATTGATCAATTTTAAAACTTTCTCTAACGAATAGATCTCATGAATATTCCCTATATATTACTAATATTTTTTAGAACAGAAAACTTTACTTGAAGAAAAAAATAATTGAAACTCGGACCAATCAATAGTTTCTTAAATTCCGTTCAGGTCTTGGATTTTATATATCCGACAATCTAGTACTGCGCACTGAATTGCTTCATACCCATGGTGAGCAGATGAGTCTTTTTACAATATAAGAGATATTATATGCATAGATAATTAATGCATTATTTAATATTTTAAGTTTTAAGAATCGTGAGTGGTATCGTAAACACATCTGTGTACGATGTACGTTGTTCATTAATTTCATTACACTAATTCAATTAGCATCATTAAGCAAATCCTGAAGTTATTCAATTGTGTAATCAACTCTTGGTTCCTTAATAGACTTGTTTCTGGACCGGATCGGTCCAATTAATACATGTCTTTCAATTTGGTGTGGTATTCGGAATCAATTAACTGAATAGATTCGTTAAATTATAGTTTCCTATCTGAATCCAATTGAAAAAAAAATCCTTTCAATTTGGGAACAGTCTCTAGATTATAAACCGTTATTGAATTAAAACAGTGAAAGTAAAATAAATTATTCGTTTTCTTTAAAGTTTTTACCTAAGTTAAACATTAATGAAGACGAACTTCAGTGTATAATATAACTATATATATAAAATAATAAGTTTCAATCTTGATTATACAAAAGGTTTTAAAGTTTTGATAAATATAACGTTAAAAACAAATCAATAAAATAAAATATCTATCACTGCACCCTTTATTATTTATTTATTTATTATAGAAAAAAGGGTTCGGGTGAAATTGAATAAGAACGTGACTTACATTATATATATCTCTTACAGCTCTGAATAAAACAAATTTTTAAAGATATTTTATCGCCTTTTTTAATACAGTGGTAAGCCATACGGCTTCTCAAGACCCTAATATACACTGAGCTTATGCGTAGATTGAACCAAAAATTAATAACTGACGACAGTGCGTGTTAACTATGACATCAGAATATCAACCACCTGAATCTCCCCGTGATGCTGTGTGAATGCTGTAAAGCATTGGAAAAGAAAATCAAGAAATCAAAAAAGAAAAAGAAAGGAATCAGGAATCACGACATTCCACTCGGATCCCTCGAGTGGAGCAGATGTCCCGGAAGTGCTATCCATGCACCTCCAGCCAGAAGCTGCAGTTAATACGTACAGTGATATAGTGGTGGTTATTATCGGTAGTAGTAATGGTAGTAGGGTAATAAGTGCCGGAAAATCCAAAACCGTCCAGTGGATGTGTGGTGCGACTAAGTGCGGGCATTAGGCGACCGACAGGTACTCACCCTAGCGTACCCAAGACGCTAGGATTTCTGAATAGATTTGTAGGTTTATTACACCCCCACAGGGGACAGTAGGACTTATCTTACCGCGGACGGGCCGTAAGCCCTAAGCGATTAACCATGGACGCGGCCAGCCCCGAGCTCTGGGCTTCATTTATGCGCCACGTAGAATCTCCGCGGGTCGCCTTCAGTGACAGCCCGCAATCGCCGGACCAGTTACCTACAGTCGTTCCTGACTCCTTAGCGCCTTCTGCGCGCCCTTCCACCTCCGCCTCTTCCCGATCACGGGCGTCCTCCGACTCAGAATCGGAGACCTCCGAATCGGAAATAGAATCACAAACAAGCGGAAACGCCCCGCTCAGCCGGCCGTCATTAATACGGCCACCTTCTCCAGGCCATGTTCGATCTCTCCGACCGCCACACCAGCAAAAAAGGCAGCCCCTCCGCGGAGCGCAAAACCAAGCCCTCGCCTCCAATAATCTTGCAGGAGAAATCACACAGGCACAGATCACACCACAAGGCATTCGGCTCAGCCGACCCATTCTGCACGGCATCAGTACCTAGTCGTAGAAAGCTAGGACGTATCACTATTTTCGACCGACCCATTCCGTGGGTAGAAACGGTCAAATACCTAGGGGTCACCTTTGACCGCAAACTTAGCTTCCGCCCGCATATCAAAAATGCGAGAAATAAGGCCGCGTTCGTCATGAGCCGGCTTCATCCGCTCATCTGCGCTAGAAGTAAAATGTCCCTAAGACATAAACTCCTTTTATATAAGTCCTGCGTAAGGCCAATTATGACCTACGCCAGCGTCGTCCTCGCCTACGTAGCCGAAAACAAAATAAATCAACTACAGACGGTTCAAAACCGCTTCACTAGGATAGCAACCGGAGCAGAACCATATCAACGTAACATCGATCTGCACAGTGACTTACATCTCGTCACCATACCGGAATACCTCAAATCTATCTCGCAGCGCTTCTTCGAGAAAGCGCTTTTGCACTCCAACCCGCTAGTGGTAAACGCCGCAACCTACGATCCGGTACTGAACCCGGAAACTAAGAACTCTCGACCCCGTCACGTCCTCGACGACCCCCACTGGAGCCTAAGGCCAGTCCGTCCTCAACGGACCCCAGACCCACACACAGCTCATACACCTCGTCGCGTCGCCCTCGCCTCCGAACGCGACGCAATCTTCGCGACACCGCGTGCACTCGTTACACCCGCGTATCAGGGCTGTTCTCACCGCCCACAGCTTCCGATTGATATGAAAACAGGTGGCGTCCGTCAGAGGCTAGGTGCGCACACCAAAACCTCGGACGGTCATTAGTCTTCACCATCCATTCTCCACTCGGGAGAATCACACGATAGCTAGGGAACTGGCAACTTGGGTGGCATCATCAGATAGGTATGAGACCAGAGAGTAGAGCGACACGCTCTGTTTATGAGCGCTTTGAGTAAGTAAGAGAACCACAATAGGGAACACGGTTTTTAACCAGCTCACGGACCCCTCAGTTCTGTGAGCCCTGTGTCTGATGAAGCTGTAAGAGCTTCATAGGCTAACAGCATCAACATCAATAGAATCTAGCAGCAGGAATCACAATATTACGATTAACCTGATAAAAGCCTTAAATCATAATTTTATTCAATGTTTTCGCTTAAATATAATTAATGATTTTGTTTACTATATATTATGATATAATTTATTTGTTATAATATATATTATACCAGCTAACCCAGAGAACTTCATATCTCCTAACAGTCAATGAATGTTGTGTTGCCTTTTTGCTGAACTTAATTTAGGATTTTATAAACGATGAATTCAAAAATATATTGAGTTTCATAGTTTATTAGGAATATACATATATATAGATATATATATATATATATATATATATATACAGTGGTGGTCGTATAATTAGAAACACTACCACCGGTCCTTAACATTATGTAAGATACTTCACCGCAATCGTTTTTATTTTGAAATTAAACAATTAATAGGACAACAATATGTTCAACGATTTATCATTTATTAGAAAAACAATATAAATCCCATTACACAAGTGCAGTTTCAATATTACATTACGAACAAACAATTAAATCTGAAACTGATTGGTATGAGCAATAATGGTCAACTAAGTCGAAACAACAACAAAAAAGTATAAAAAACAATATTTTTTTAAGTATTAGTAATTAGGATTGTTATTTACGAAATGGACTTTACGAATATCCACAGCCTACCAATAGTTAAAATTAATATTTAGTGGCGTATCCCTAGTTTTTATAACAGCGATGCAACGATGTGGCATTGATTAAATCAATTTCATACATTTTTCTAGGGGGATTGAATTCCATGCTTCAACAAATGCTTCATATAGTTCGTTTTGACTGGTGTTACGATTGTTTGAGACTTTCTTTTTAACAATATACCAGACAAATTGCAGCACATGAGATAGCACATATCTTCGATCAAGAGCAAAGCCTGGTTATCATTTCTACCTCATTCACCTCAAGATCAGAATTTCTTGAACTGACACGAATTCGATGTTATCCTTGTATTTGTTACACAGGTCAAGTAGATTCGATGGGAAGCATGTTGAAATGATGCAAATAATGGGCGTATCTGACCCTGAGATGCAGAAATAATTGCTTCAGCGTTTGTCGTGTTCCAATGAGTAACGTTTTCTTGAAAATTAAGCTCTTGGCATGCAGCAAGAAATTTTAGGCACACTATATCATTAATAGCTCGTAATGACTCAAATGGTTTTGGCCCACGAACATTTACCATTGATCGGATGAATTATTTTAATACGACCAAGAGCATCAGTAGTACGCACATTCGGATAATCAAGAACCGCATCGCCTTACTTCTGACGGTGAAACTTTTTCGATGAAGCGTTCCAAGTATAATAACGTGGCATCTCAGAGTAAAGCAACGTTCATGCAAATGAATCGCTTTGGCAAATCGCATAGAAACTGGTCAATGTTGACGCTGGAGGTGTTTCAGCACGTTGAGCGACGCGGTGAAATATTCTCAAAGTAAATCTCTCAAGTATAAATATGACATTGACTGACATTTGGCGGTGCATCTGGAGAACGGTCATTTACCAGATGCACCGTCAAATTGCAGACATGAGTGTGTTTATCTCCATGACAGTTCATTCGCAAGCTGGCTAGAGGCGTAACCGAGAATAATATTATTCCTACAGGACAACTAATTCGATTAGTTAAAAAAAATACTTGGCAGCAATTTCTTACGCCTGAAATTAGCATGAACCAAGTGTATAATATTATATAAAACTAAAGCGTGCGGAGTAGGGTGATAAAGTTATACAAAAATATGGCGAAGGGCAATCTTTTGAGTTAGCCGTGCATGATAAGAATATATCTAGAAAATACAGTAAATGGAATATAAACATTATAGATACGAAACGTTCACTATAAACTAACTAAGCAAATATGAATGTTAAAACATCAGCTGCCACAATCATAAACAACGAATTTCAGTTGCGCCCAAATTTTGCTTTTATTGAAGCAATTTTAAGCGGCAAAATTAATCATATAACTATGCTGAGATATAAAAATTTAAGTGTTATACATTTTAATTTAATAAAAAAAGAAATATTTCGGTATTAGAAGCCGTGGTAGCTCAGTGTTCCGGCGCTCAATTATAATTTCGGAATACAATCAATTTGATTTCAATTTTTTTGTAAAGATTCAATAAAATTTAAATGGTATATTAATAGTAAAATTCGTAAATCAACTTGAAACAGATAATACAAATTTCTAAGACATGTAAAGTCCACTAATCTATATGCAGGCCTATACTTAGCATAGGGTCTATCTATAATATATGCTTTATATTTACTTATTTATGTTTTTAATTCCTATTTTTCATCATAAAAATATATTTTCTTTACTCATTTTGTTAGCTTACTACAAACAAGATAAAGTAAC
The DNA here is from genome assembly GCA_029286865.1 of Teinopalpus imperialis. NCBI lineage: Eukaryota > Metazoa > Arthropoda > Insecta > Lepidoptera > Papilionidae > Teinopalpus > Teinopalpus imperialis. The sequence continues at coordinate 225,904 of JAGSMU010000026.1, read as the reverse complement.
CTAAAATTTCTAGGAATAAATTAATCAACAGCGCAGGATTTGTTACCATCACGAATTGCGACGACGTAATTTCTTGAAATTGTGTTTAAGTAGTAAAAATTTTACGTTCACAATTAAATTGCCTTTGCATTGTAAATAAAATACAGAAGTTCATTGAACGCAAATTAATTGTGTTTCAACAGTGTGTCTTACCGATATTAAATATCCATTGCTTACATGGAAATTGTATTAATATTTTAAGAATAACTTATCTTTTCACATCTCACTACCTCCATTCATTACCTTCGTCTATTTTATGATAACGTCCTAGTGCACTATTGAGAAAATTTTAATAAACTGCCATGCTTGTATATAGCGTAGGTCCTTGGTACCAGAAACCTTGCGCCTAATGTTCTCGTCACCGCTTGGAAACAAAATCTGCCGAATTCATAATGGAGTTTATGTATTTCTTTTTGTATTTAACATAATGTTGAGGGGGAACCCCTCTGTTAGACGTCTTATTAGTTCTCCTTATATTTTAATTATAAAATAATGGAAAAAGTTATATTTTGTACATGAATCAATCGGATATATAGAAACAATCGGAGTGAAATATCATTGACGACAGTGTATTTATCATGTGTTGGGAAATGCTTAAAAATATTGACTAAATCCAGGATTGAATAGTAAATGTTACTGTTGTGTGGGTGTGTTTTCTCTACTACATTTTTTACTGCACTGTGTGAATATTTCGTGGTGTATCAGGTTCTTCTGGTGGCGGTTCCGGGGAAAAAAATAAATATATATTTTTTTAATATAATTGGAATGTCATATACTAATTAATATAGTATAATTTAGATAGAACTGAAAGGTTATGTGTCTTAAACTGAATGTTGTTAAAAGCTGCGAAATGTTGCTATGGGAAAAAAAAACTCACCCACTCAACTAAAAGTATACACTAACTGGTGAGGAATTACAGGAAGTAACGGCGTTATACGGCGTTTTTATTGATAATGAACTGAATTCTCCAGTTCAGTTCCGTGTATCAGATTTTTTACACAGGAACACCTACGACGTAAGATTATACCACTTCCGAATGATATCCTTGTATGAAAGACGTCTCATGAGCGATATCATATTTCTCTACAAAGGGATTAACACGACTAATGGGTTGCTCCAACTTATTATCTCCTATATATACTTAAGGTACTATTTAAAATACCCCGGAAGCCAATATAGCACCTTTTTTTTATTCATAAGTACAAAACAAAGTTGGGGTTTCAGTCTCGTATAGGATTTGCGGTGAATATTATCCTGTAACAAGAAAAAACCCTAAAATAGAGATATTTCAAGATTAAATCGTAAAGTTCTGAAAGAATTCCTAGCGAAAGCTTAGCAGCTGCACTTTATAAATTTGACTTCTTTTTTATTCATTATATTCTCAATTACAAAGTTTATTATTTTTGTATTTTATTTTAATTGCGCTGTAGATGACCAAAATTAAATAAATAAAAGATAACATTATAGACTCTTACAACTAAAAGTGATATAAATACGGTGACTGAATTGCGACTAAAATAAAACATCTCTTGTTATAAAATTATGCGCTACACTGCTCCTTTATGAGACCGTTAACTTCCCATCACATTTCGATTTAATGATGAACTAAGTAAACAAACAAAAAAAAAATAAGACCACTACCCTAATAAGGTCCATCATATCTGTACTACTCTTAGCCAGCGGTGGGTCAGTAATCTAGACTGCGTAAATTTTTCTCTACATTGTCGATTTTGAATCTAGTGTAGGACAATCAACAGTAACATAAATACGAGTGAATGAGACCAAACAATTAACAACCTGAAGTTGCAATAGGCTCGTGATATAACATTGCGTACGAATTACCGATCGATAAGAGACAATTGAACAGTTAATCTCAAATTTATTAAATAATCGTTAATTATAAAAGAAAAATAATAATAATAAAAACCTAGACCATTCGATAAACGATTGTACTATAATATAACCATGGACGGGGGATGCTTTTAATTATAGAAACCATGTGTTAAACACGTATGTCGAAGTACCGTAAAGTCTTATAAATTCAAAATCTTGTCTTATAATTGAAAAGGAATAAGTTAAGATAGTCGCGATCTTACACTTACGTTCAAAACTATGTGTGAAACTGTCATTGGAGGTAGTCTGAGAACATCATGTTTATCATGGTGGTACCGAAGATGTGCATGATGTTTTTAGATCGATTATAATACCAATTTTATCTAATTAACATTTCATTAATTCATTTACCTACATATTATTATGTGTAAAACTTATCATTCTATGAGCGTCTAGTTACATTACTAAATATTGATTTGCTATAAAAAATCATTTATTTATATATTATATATTTATATATTACATTATAATAAACTTCCAAAAGTGTAATTTTACATGCTGACTACAGCTGTAGTTTTATTTTTCTACAAAATCATGTATAAATTAAACTAAAATAGAAAATCTTTTGGAGCTTACTTTCTGAAATCACAAAATAATACAAAATTCACTAATAAAGTACGTACTATACCGTTTGAAATAATTAAATTAAACGTGATAAAGTGATCCATTAGGGAACAATATGAACTCTTGTCATAACATGATGTTATTAAAGTATGTGTTATGTGTTAAGTAAATGTTGTGGGGTTTTCTGGGATTTTTTGTAACTCGGCGATAAAGTGCTACAAAATGTTTTTAGATAACTTTTACGATTTACCAAGGATAAGATTAACGTCACGGTCAGAAAGTATACATTAATATATACTTTATAAACTAACGTATCGATGGAGACCTCTTTAGCCTAATGTTCAGTGGTGACATATCACTCAGTGATAATCTGTTGATTTTAACTACTCAAAGACACTGAGAAATTTTGTATTAAGTATTAGTGTATATGTGTAATATGCTTGATAATACATATAAAAGCACAAGAGAACAAGCTTTATCATATGTTATGTATAGATCTTTTTTTTAATACGAGTTGATTAATTGTCATTAAAATCGCTTTAATTCTTACCGATACATGGTGCCAGGTTTTTATTTCAAATAATGATACGAGTACATTTGTATTGCAATGTTGGTAAAAGAATAACAATGAAAAAGTGATAAACGTAAGTCATAACAAGGACATTTTAGAAATATTGACTTATCCAAAAAGTTTGAATACGATATCTTAGATTTAGGTGGAGGTACGACAAATCCAGGCGGTAATAAAAATGGTATATTTGCAAATAAAGGCCAACATTACAGCCATATGCCAATGTTTTATTTAATTTAGACGTTGCGATTCTTACATATCGTAAAATTAATTCAATTATATCGTTTTATGACTACACCGTTGCCAACTCGTTTACGAAAGCGAAAACTCTCATTTTAGGCAATAAAAGTAATTCGAGAATGTTTTTTGTTCGCGAACCTGGTTCCCATTTTAGGGTAAAGATACCGACTGCTGGACTGATCCAATGTAACATCTCGTCAGGATGTTTTATGAATATTGTTGCGACGTTGGTCACTTTCTTCCTGTTTCTATCTAAGAAATTTTATGGATTCGGCCAAAAATTAGAGCCTAAACCTGCAAACACTTAAACTTGAAATCATAACCAGGGTTTTGGATAGCCAAAAACTCCAAAAGAGATGATCTACTTGTCCAAGAAAAGGCTTTTTTGTCCAGCCGTGTGGAGCTGAAGATCTCTGGAGGCATAATTAGAGCAGCTTTTGATGGATCTGCCTCTGCGTTATTTGGGGTTTGAAGCTGTGCCTCCACTCAGAGAACATATCGGACATTTTCATGGAAATTGTCAGGCTTTAAGTGGTTTTTCTGACCAATACCGGATGATGTCAAAGATTTATAAATTGAAAGTTTGATCCTCCAGCTTTCCTTTATGGGAGTTTTAAACAGTCGTAAGTACGTAAGTACAGTCTTAAACGATACAAAAATGCATATTTACTACGTTATTGGTGAAATTATATCAATTACGAATTTCGAGGAATTTGAAATTGTGTTTTGTAAAATTCGTTCCGGTTTTCGCAATCCATAAAAATCCAGTGAAGGAATAATATTATGTGCCGGTTTTGAAAAGTTTTTAACAATCGCTAAACATTTGTTTGTCAATATGTTATTGTCATTATGCATAAATTTGGTTTTGGTATATCCTCATATAGAAATCGTGTGTTCGATGGTACAATATGGGACTGAAATTATGATTAATGAATGTATTCCTTTGAAGCAAGAAATTTAGGAATTACATCCTGACCTTATAGATACACGTCTCATATTACACTCACATTACACACCAGCATTAACCCGATCAGGTGAAGCAGAAGAACCAGATAAAGTAAAACACTGGAGTATAAGATACGATTTCTTAACGGCGGTTCTGCAATCGCTAATTCATCTGGTCTATGAATGTGTCAGGATCTCGTGCTTTATTGACAATATTATTTGTTCCAGGAACCTGGAGACGCTTTTAAGAGGTCAGGGCACCTAAAATTTATTTGTAATTGAGGCAAAAACCTAAGGATTAATTAAAATTTATTTGTTATTGAGGCATCTAAGGTGAAATAAAAGAAAAATAATAAAAAAAGTAACGTTTTCCTAAGGTAACATCTTAAATCCGATTGTTATAAAAGTTGAGTTACTAGTATTATTGCAGGATTGTTATGGATTGGTGTACTTTAGTAATAAAAACGCTATAAAATCTCTTACAAAAGTAACTACGCAAGGTTAAGGTTCTTTTGATATATTTTACTAGGGTAAAATCGATAAAATAGGATATAAAGAAGTAAGTTGAAACTATGGCTTTCTATTTTCAAAAATCCTGACCGTCCACTATCATCTCTTCCTTATTTGTAATTTTTGAGGCTTATGCTCGCGGATACAGGTATTCTTAATATGATCCTTTTTGTCACCGAAATATGACAATCTTTCTCATAGGCGTCTTCCACTGATTATGGTACTTGCCTTTGCAACATAAATTTTTAATCTTTAGATTATATCTATTACACGTTAAAATCGAGACAAAATTAAAAGAAAAGTATAAAAACTAAAAACTTATTTAAGGCCTTTAAATTGAAATACAAGAAAAAAGGATTTCTTTTTATTTCTTAGTTATGTAAATTGTTAATTTATCACAGTTGAGATAAAGTAGAAAATTAATGAATTTAATTTATAATTTCTTCAAAGCGACTCTATAAAACGAGGTTTTAAGCTAAACTCATCAGAAACTGCCATGATGCTTGAAATGGTTTTAAGGAGTGAAAATTTTATGATCTCAATTAAAATACAAAACTGCCTTGCCAAATAAAATACAGAAGTTCATTAAATTAAAGTTAATTGTACACCTGGACTACAATATGGAGTTTTTTATTATACGTCTTTAAATCCCTTTCTTACTAGAAATCTCTAAATATATAAAGGTAGAGCCACGCTGCAGCTTATATCTAAAGGATCGACTATATCAAGAAAACAACAATGCGCTTACAGAACGTGCCACGTCTTCCAATACCTGGGTATAGAATATGGAATAGCAAATGGTAGATAGAGTAGAGGACAGCAACATAAAGATGCTGTGTTTCGTTTGGTAAGTGTAGAGATTGCATTTCAGACCTCAGCTGTGACAATGCATGTAACATGTATGAACATATGTGTAATTATAACAGATCGTACACCACCTATTTGGCGGTAAGAAGTTATTAAATAATGTCATTATGTCATTAATAATGATGAATGCCCACAAATCGGCGTTGTCGCCGCAAGACGGACTGTATTAAAGTTAGGGTGAATATAGATTGTAAGTTTTTATATTTTACACTTTATTATTAATAAAGTTATACCTAACGTATTCCAGAAAAGTCTTCAGTTATGTATACAAGCGCCCAGAACAATAGGTACTACACTAAATTTATTGGGTGTTCATATAATGTATAGTTCCACACATCGACTAGTGACACAATTTCAGCTGAATTAAAGGCATAAAGTGATGGTATAGTGATTAGCTATAATATAGTTGATATTATAATATAGTTGTATGTGTATTAAAAATCTAAAAAATATATAAAAAACTGAAATTTTCGGGTCCAGATTCTGTTAGCCTATGCAGCTCATACAGCTTCATCGGACACCGGGCTCACGGAAATGAGGGGTCCGTGAGCTGGTTATATGTGTTCCCTATGTTTGTGGTTCTCTTACTTACACAAAGCGCTCATAAACTGAGCGTGTCGGTCAGTTCTGAACTCGTAACTATCTGATGGTGCCACCCAAGTTGCCAGTTCCCTAGCTATCGAAAGATTCTCCCGAGTGGAGAATGGATGGTGATGACTATTGACCGCCCGAGGTTTTGGTATGCAGACATGGCCTCTGATGGTCGCCACCTGTTGTCTGTCAATCGGAAGCTGTGGGCGGTGAGAACCGCCCTGATACGCGGGTGTAACGAGTGTACGCGGTGTCGCGAAGATTGCGTCGCGCTCGGAGGCGAGGGCGACGCGACGAGATGTCTGTGCTGTGTGTGGGTCCGGGGTCCGTTGAGGATGGACTGGAGCTGAAGACGTGACGGGGTCGACGGTTCCTAGTTTCCGGGCTCGATTCCGGATCGTAGGTTGCGGAGTTTACCTCTAGGTAAAAGTGTGTCGAGAGTTTTATAATAGTAGACAAACGAGCACATTTCAACAATTCGATCTTTCGCTTCGGGACTCCCGAATGTTTTCTGAGCTGCAAGTTTATATAAAATCCAAATTACTAATCACTTGAAATAAACTTACTTGCACATTTTAAATATCAAGCAAATAAAGTGCAGAGCTTCGAAAGAACAAAACAATTTTATACAACATTGGATCAATGTTCCATAGAAAGTGTTAAGCAATAACTGTTCGTGTGCTGAATTGTCAGTGAAAATCTCAATCATATAAGTAACAAAGATCAGCCATGATTTTTTGTAGTATTGAATTTCTTAAATCGAATTTATCTCACACTGTGAAAGTAGCTTCCATTAATCTCTAAAACATTTATTGTTAAAGATGTTAATGTAATAAACAATATACTTGATACATATAATGTATATCGTAAAAGACTAGTTTGTAATTCTTGTTATTTTCTAGAAAGCATTACGAAATAAACGAAGAAAAATAAATTTAACTTTCTTTCCTTTTATTTTTAGGATTATAATTTAGGAAGACAATAAATTTATTAGCGTTTAATTATTTTTATTATTAGCCATTTATTATGTTATGTTATTAATAATATATTATACTTTTAATTTTATTATAGTTTAGTTATTGAAATAGACTGCAACAGTTACTGAAATATGACTGTAATTTCACTCCATAACCTCGAGACACAATAGTTCTATTTTTTGTTACGAAAACATATTTCTTCTGTTTGTGCTTTTGCATTCCTTATTCTAAGATATGCTCCGATATTTAAACACAGAATGTTTTCCACATTTTTGCGTGAATTCTGTGGTAGTAACTTATCGGGATTATTTTATTTAAAAATTAACAAAAGAGAATCCTTGCTATTACCATATTTATGAACAAACACGGCAAAATATAACATAGTGGTTATGTTATGATTTATTATTAGTTTTCTTTAGTAAAACTTGTGACACATGCTTCACATTGTCTTTTAGATAAATGTTCTCAGCGCTGACTTTAAACTGCAGCAAACAATGCGAGATCAGATGTTGACAGGGAGAAAATAAGTTGACTCCATCAACTAGCTTAAGGTATTAAGGCTTAAAATTAACCAAACTATCTTATGCAAGTCGAAGAATTGTGGATATACATTTAATATGGATATTTTTAGTTTGCCTGTATGTGTGCGCCGGCAATCATTAAGAACTACGCTCATATTTGTAACATTATCGTTAAAAGCTAAATATAGTTTTTAAGAGGACGGTACTGATAGAATAATTGTAAAATTTTCTAAGCTCAGGATAGCTTTACCTTCGGTATATAGCCAGTATGCGTCTGTGTGAAGTGCTTATTAAACTAAATCCTTGCAAAAGTAAAGCTAATGTGTTTTAAGATTTGTTTCTTAGTAATTAATTAACATCAACCTTTGGTTGCTTTCTAATTTAATTTCTTTCCAATAACACAAAACGCTGTAAACTTTTTTCATATAACGTCTTTATTCTAAGCACATGTTGAAGTTATAAAACTAAAGTTCAATTTAAAGTTTACTGTGTAAACGATATGACCTCGCATACCAATTTTAAAAATTGAATAAATACACCATATATTGGGCGTCATATCATTAATTTATTTTCGAGATTTTCACGTGTTTAGATATATTGCAAAACACACAGTCATTTGCATATACGCATAATCTCAATAACGAATGCAGACAAAGGTGCGTTATCACCCTTGAGAACATGACGGAATGCTTCCAGTATTAAATTATTATTTAAAAATTAGTTAAATTACTTTTACGCAATCATAGCTGACTTCAATTTACAATTACACCTAATTACCTTCTGATATTTATAAATTACGAGTGTATTATGAATGCTCTTCAAAATGTTCTTATCATAGTTTTATTAAGTACTAGTAAAAATAGATTTAGCATTGTATCAGGGTTTAACATATTTATATAATTATATTTAATTGTTCTACTAATTATAAGTAAATATAGACATATTAATACGGTTAAGTATTACCAATCAGAAAAAAATCAGAAATAGACGAAAGAAATAAATATTAGCGATAACATAGATGTCAATACTTTGTGTTATAATTCCTTATCGAGAATGAAAGTTTGCGTCATGGTACATCGGAATAACTTACCATCAGGCGAACTGTGCGATCGTCAATCTAAAATCATAAATGAGAATGGTTAATTGCGACCATGGCGATGGTTTATGGTTATTACCAGATAACATCACTGTATGGAATATAACGCAATAAGCATTTGCACAAACACAGAGGCACTTACACGACGTCCCCTTCCCTAATCCAATGTAATGCATGTACAATGAGATCGGAGAAAAGTGCATACACAAATATCGATTCGCCACCCAATCGTCGTTATTAAATATAGAAGGAAGAAAGAAGAATAGTTAGACATATCTATGCCACGGTGTGTATTTATTAGGACAGACGCTTATCCCCCGGGTGACTTCCTCTTGATTAATTGAGGATAGATGTGGATATCATAGGCAGAAGGGATCATCCACCATCATATTAACTTTGCATACATAAACAAAAATATTCGGAAATAAAGCAATGAGATGCATATTTGTTTATTACTAAATTGGGTATTATACTCTCACTTAGCACATAATAAATCAAAATATATAATAATTAAAAAAAAAATCAAATGCATTTCCTATTATTAGGTACTAAAGTCAATCGTAAAACCTGTAAACTACCGATGGTTTTATTGAGGAGTCATGGCCAAACAAGGACTTGCACATTGCAATTATTGTTTTTACGTTTGGTTTATTTTTGTTGACATTTTGGATGTGTTAGAGTTTCTCTTTTCTTAGTTCTTACGTCGAAACAATCACTCGATAATGTTTGTGCTCGGTATACGGCAAGATTTATATATATACAAAATCTAGATAACACTTGCTATCTTTTTCTACAACGATTGAGAGCAAAGAAGTCACAGCTTTTATTTTTTAAATAGCATTTTATCTAGAATATTTAGTACAATACTAGTAATTTCGTGCTAAAAAAATCTAAGCTAATCATGGATTTTTATGCGGCTATTTACCATGAATAAGATTGTAGAAAACATTTTTTTATTCTGGAAACCTGCCAACTTTTACGGTCAGATAAACAAACAATTCATGAAACAACATTTCTTAGTTTCACAGTATACATACTTCCTATCAATGAGCAAGAGTGAGTTAGTTACTGACACATGTAATTTTTTTATTATAAAAAATAAAGTGTTAAGACTTAATTGATGAACAGAATGAAATATATGCACAAAACTATATTAATGAAATTAAGCGATACAGGCACTATTGTTTACCATTTAATAAACACAAAAGTGATCTAAAATAATAAAATATAAAAATAAGACATACGAATAGTTTACCTACTACTAATATGCTGTGAAATATTGAATATGATTTTGATGAAGAGAGGACAGTGATATGATTAATAAACACAAGTATTACTTTGTGGAAATCGGTATCCAAAAATAATGTAATATAAGCATATTGCTTCGTCCGAATACAAGGAATGTCCACAAAGAAATTATGGAAACCAGTCGTGCGTCTTGATGTCCGATGAAGAAAAGGGAATGGGAGAATCATGACACGTGATTTGTCTGTACCGACCGATATGTATCCTGTAAAATACCGAGACGCTCGCAACATCGCGACTGAGCTCGAGGCTGAGCAATTTGACTTATACTTACGAGTATATGTTTTATTTAAAATGATATTGTTATCGGTATAAACTATAAACAATAAGAACTATTAGGTACATAAATTGGTTAAAACTATATTCAAGGGACTAGTACCATTTTATAAAATAAATGGACTAATCTAAGCTCCTTAAAGCATAATAACACCCCAGGAGGTAAGGTTATCCAGAAACACGATCGAATAGCCGATTACTACCCCGCGAACATTCATCGCTTGCTTGATTATATTTGAATGTAACAATGATGTTTTCTATTAGTTCCCTGTTGTTATGCCATTAAATAGAGGAGTGTGGCGTTTTAAGCCATAATGAGTATATATTTATTATTCATTAACGAAGTATTATTGTATAACAACGACTTATTTTTTTAAATTCTGATTACTAGATTTAATATTTTATGACCAACTCTTTGATCAAGCATTTACTAATTTAAATCTGACTGTAATATTTTTTTTCATTTATTAATTTTAAGTTTATTATCAACACCTTATCAAAAGGGTATAAAGGGCGCACGCGGACCCTGAAGAAGAGACAGAGAAAGAATATGGTTCCAAAAATTTCTTATTTCGCCGCCCTTTCTCTAAAGACAAGAAAGAATGAGAACAAATTGCAAAACACAGTGAGATTAAAGCCTATCAGTTTTTATACATCACATACATTTAACGATATCAATTCAAATTGATATCAAGAAATCGTGGCATGAAACATTGCGTGATTGTTACGAGTATTTAATGCATTGAGAACAATTCATGTTAAACTAAATGTTTGAAACATTTGAGCAGGTTCATTTAAAATTGTGAAAGCTGTTAATTTACGGTTGTGATATATAGGTATATTATCCCTAAAAGCAGTTAAAGATTTGTATAATGAAATAAAGTCATAAATCTAATCGTACGAAACATTGATAGCATAATGGCAAGGACATTCGTTCTCATAATGGTGTAAGAGAAGTAGGTTTGAATCACAGATGGCTTTCACCTTCGGTGAGTTTATTTGAGTTTTCTGTTTTATTTTTTGAGATATAAACGAATGAATAATATTAATTACTAACATATTTGCCCGTAGTACAGGGTTAGGCTAAAAAGCGTCAATAGTCCAATGGTTTAAGGTACGCGTTTAGGGTCTGCAAAACTTAAGGTCGCAGGTTTGAATCCACCAAACAACTATTTTTGTGAATCATATTCTATCACAAGCATTTTCAGCTTAGCTGGAGTGGTTAACCGGAATCAGTAATGTTAATAACATTGCTAATATTACACAAAAAAGTCTCTAAAAGTCTTACTGATTCTGGATACCACTTACTATCTGTCTACTCCAATTGAGGTAAAAAGGCGAGAGCTTTTATATTTATATTATAGGAATTAATCGAGTCGGAGTTAAGGAGTACCTCGTTTGAAAGTCCTACGTAACACTGATTTATTAGTCACATTAGTTTAACTATTTCTACTTTTACAAAAAAAAAAACAATAAAACGATTTGGAGTCAACTTAAACTCTATTGTTGTTAAATATAATTAAATTGTTGAATTTCATTTCAATAAGGTCTCTAATAGCTTTTCTAGTACCAGGGGTTCCGGTGAGCCAGTGACATTGAATAGTTATTTCTATAAAACATTGTCCTCCCTTCCCTTCTGTACCAAAGTTTAAAGAGGCATAACCGTGGTATAGTTGGAGGCTATTACTCTGCTCGCAACTGCTTCGGGAAACCCAGATGCGTAAAGTGCCTGCGACCATGGCACCACCGACTGTCCGAGACCCAAGGACAAGGCCCTTTGGCTGCTTTCGGCCCCCGCATGTCCTGTGCAACTGACCATTGATTTATTGTTAACGTTAATTCCCGACTCAGGTGGTCGCTTCGCCGCCGTTTTCAACGGCGTGCCGACGTCTCAGCCCTTGCAAAAGCCCTAAGGGACTCCAATGGCAAGCCTGAAATCAGGATTGCTGCCACAATGCGCTACCAACATGTAGTGTCAGCCATCGTCAATTTTCGCCATAGAGGGCCTTTATAACGGCAGAGTAAACCGCGTTCCTTAACGTCGCATTTTTAACGCGAACAGTATTAATAATCAACGCGACGAAATCTTCAATTTTGTTCGCGATCACTTTCGCCGACGTGCTCCTAGTGCAAGAGACATTCCTCAAACCGCACACTCGCAATCCCAACATCGCGAATTATAACATTATTAGAATGATAGAACTTCCGCCGCTAATGGCGGAACACTCATCTACTATAAAGTCCTGTACCCGTGCGCCGTCGATACGCCAACCCTTACCTTCCTAGAAGCCTCGGTCTGTCAGTTAGCCATGACCGGCCACTGCCCCCATCACAATCGGTATCCGTCTACCTGCCTTGCAGACGTGACGCACAAGTATTACGAAGCGACTTCGTGGCGCTCCTTTCCCGCAGAAAACTCAGTCATTTTGGCAGGAGATTTCAATAGCAAGCACACCCGGTGGAATTCAACTAAAATCAACCCCCGGGTTGGCTTTAGATCTCCGCTAAGCGACGCACTCGACTTCGACGTCGTAGCGCCTACTACGCCTACCCATTTCCATACATATTGGGTCACGCACCGGACGTGCTTGATATTGCCATCTGTAAGAACATCAATCTCGCCTTCCAAGGCATAGAGGTAATCCATGAGCTCAGTTTCCGATCATCGTCTCTGTTCTTCGGTTAGGCCTCCGCCCCAACCTCACCTCCACCAAAACCATTGTAGACTGGCACCGACTCAGGAACGCCCTGAGGGAAGCCACATCACCGCACCTAGATGCTATTCCTAGGAACATATCTTTCAGTCAACGACACGAACCTCGCAGTTCATGCCCTCACCAGGCACATCCAGACCGTAATCGTGGATTGTGCCTGAGGCAGGTTCCTCGCGGAAGACCACCGATGGACCCTGCCAAACGACATAGTTGGACCTAATGAGGCGACCTTCCGTGCCTACGACTTATATCCCACTGAAAGTAACCGGCTGGTGCTACGTACCCTTCAGCGTGAAGTCCGATCACGCATAGCCCAGTATAGGAACGATCGGTGGGATAATCACCTCTCCAACATCGAACTCTTCCATCTCGCCTACTGGCGACTTCCCAAATCCCTAAAAGGGGCACCGCCCAAACAATGCCTCCCTTTAGCGCGTCCTAATAAACCACCCGCCTTCTTAGACGAAGAGAAAGCCGAATGTCTGGCTGACAATCTCGAGCTCCAATGCTCACCGAGCACACTACCGATCGACGCCGCTCACCTTGCAATGGTTAACAGCGAGGTCGACCGAGGAGTAAGGAACCACCTCGCGATTCCGTCACTCAAGTTACATGCACCGAAGTTGAGTCCATAATTAAAACCTGCGACCACGCAAGGCTCCGGCTCGACGGTATCACCAACAAGGTGATGAAACTCTACCCATGTCCATTTTACACCTACTGGTGATAATCTACAACGGCCATATCCAGCAAGTACCTTCCCGAACACCTGGAAGGAAGCCGATGTCATAGGGATTCTCAAGCCCTCAAAACATCCAACCGATCCATCAGCCTATCGACCCATAAGCCTACTCAAAGTCTTGCATACATATGAAAGGCTCATCCACCCGCCCCAAGGACTTCATGCTGTCCCGAGGGCTGCCAATCAATGAGCAGTTCGGGTTTCGCACCCAACACTCATGCACACATCAAGTGCACCGCATCACGGAGCACATCCTCAGTAAATTTCTTCAGGGCTACCAAATCAGTAATTTTTCCTCGACGTATGAAAGCTGATTAAGGTCTGCGACAACGGGCTCATATACAACCATAAGGAGCTCGGTAAAAGCCAGACTGACTCGTACTTATCATCCGGAGATTTTCCGAAATCGAACCTTCGTTACCGCGTCGAGGAACGCGCTCCGAGGTTCAATTCCCATTTGTGCCGGAGTACCACAAGGCTCTGTCCTAGGTCCTACTTTATACACACCTCTACAATTAACGACATACCGCGCACTCGCGGTGTAGAGCTAGCCCTTTCGCCGATGACACCGGCCTCTACGTGTCTGGATTTAAACCAGACGCTATTTGTAAACGCCTCCAATCTGCAGCCAACACCTTAGGGAAATGGTTTCGGAAATGGAGGATCGAGGTTAACCCCACCGTGCGCAGCCATTTACTTCTCTCGGCGCAACAAAACGCCGCATCTCAAACTATAGAGTTATTTGATTGTCCAACTTCGGGAAAGACAGTCAAATACTTAGGCGTCATCATATTAGATGAAAGACTCACCTTCGGTCCGCATGTCAACCGCGTACGGAATCGAGCAGCGTTCGTCCTAGGTCGTTTGCACCTGCTTACTTAATGGTACAGCAAAATGTCCCTGCGTAATAAAATTACACTTTACAAAGCGTGCATCCGACCCATAATGACATACGCAAGCCCCGTCTTTGCGCATGCCTCCCGCGTCACATTCACCGACTTCCAGGTAATGCAAAATCGTTTCATGCGCAAGGCCACCGGTGCGCCGTGGTTCCCGGCGTAACGAAAAATCTACACATAGATCTTGAGCTGCCGACCATAGCTCAGTACCTGAAGCAGGCTTCGCCGATATTTCGACTCTGCCGTCACACACCGAGTCCTCGACTGTGCGCCGCCACTTTACAATCCCATCGCGAATCACAGATTTACCCGCGTCCGTAGGAGACCGAGGCACGCCCTCGACGACCCTGACGACGCAACCACCAGGCCCAAGCTCCTTCAAAACACAACACAAACATTGCACTTCATATCGCCCCGCCGACGGCGAGGGCGTCGCAAACAAAGTTATTCGCGATACCGCCATGTCACTGGCGGTTCTCTCCAGTCCATACAGATAGAAGCGTTGCTGGAGTTTCTTGCGCCACTTCTTCTCCAGCGCCCACGCATTCTGAAGTGGTGGTACAGGTAGTTAATAATAATAGTGATATTAATTAAGATAATCCTCTGTCAGAAGCAACTGACCGAGCCGAGGTTCGGCCCTCTTGGGCACCCTCGAGTCAGACGCTCTCGCGAAACAGGGTAACGGTCCAAGCCGAGGCTCCTCTCGGGAGCCCTTGCGCTGGTTACCCATATAGAGGAGTCTCGACTGAGAGCCATAAGCGCTCGGTCACCTCTCAACCAGTGAAACTGTAAAGCCCTGGGGCTAACAGCGGCCATCAGACCGAAAAAAAAAAAACTTGCTACCTTTTTCTACGACGATTGAGAGCAAAGAAGTCACAGCTTTTATCTTTTAAAAATACATTATTTTCATAAGTTTAAAATGTTTAAAATTATACACCTTTCACCGAATTTTATCGCATTTAAATTTTAAATATCCCACGTTTCGAATGCCATGAAATCCATTTAAATATTATTTTGTCTAAATGAATAGTATTCTAGTAAATATAAATAATCTCATACAATATTTTTCATTTATGAAATTAATTATAAAAATATATGAATATATTGAGTCATATTTACTAAAATAATTATAACATTGTAACAAAGAAAAGCGATAAATATTTCATATATTTTTGAGGGCTACCTCAAAAATATAAAATTTTTATCACGTTTATTTTTAATATCCAATACAAAAATAAACTAACATGACTACTTTTTACTACGTAGGTTTGTGTATTTACTGTGTTTTGTATGAAGGTATACCTAAAATATTTAATATATTTTTACCCTTTGAGCTAAATCAAGAATAAACTAAACTTTTGTCAAAGACAAATCTAATAAAAGAAGTAACTGGTCCTTCTTCGATAACAATACAAATCGATACCACTTCCACTCCAAATATGTAAAGAAATGTTGCTCCATTTCCTTTGTTCCATGACGAAGGTCGCTTGATACTGAAAACGCATTGAAAGAAGGTCAGTCAAGGGCAAGGGAAAGCGGTACGGAGAGATAAACTTCTCTCAACCATGACCACTACGAAAACAAGCTTTGATGTTATTAGATTTATGGACGTTTTTTCTTTTGACGCCAAAATTTGGTGTCAATAAACCTTTATTAGTCGAAGATTTTGTATAATGAAATAAAGTCATAAATCTAATCGTACGAAACATTGATAGCATAATGGCAAGGACATTCGTTCTCATAATCGTGTAAGAGAAGTAGGTTTGAATCACAGATGGCTTCACCTTCGGTGAGTTTATTTGAGTTTTCTGTTTTATTTTTTGAGATATAAACGAATGAATAATATTAATAACTAACATATTTGCCCGTAGTACAGGGTTAGGCTAAAAAGCGTCAATAGTCCAATGGTTTAAGGTACGCGTTTAGGGTCTGCAAAACTTAAGGTCGCAGGTTTGAATACACCAAACAACTATTTTAGTGAATCATATTCTATCACAAGCATTTTCGGATTAGCTGGAGTGGTTAACCGGAATCAGTAATGTTAATAACATTGCTAATATTACTCAAAAAAGTCTCTAAAAGTCTTACTGATTCTGGATACCACTTACGATCTGTCTACTCCAATTGAGGTAAAAAGGCGAGAGCTTTTATATTTATATTATAGGAATTAATCGAGTCGGAGTTAAGGAGTACCTCGTTTGAAAGTCCTACGTAACACTGATTTATTAGTCACATTAGTTTAACTATTTCTACTTTTACAAAAAAAAAAACAATAAAACGATTTGGAGTCAACTTAAACTCTATTGTTGTTAAATATAATTAAATTGTTGAATTTCATTTCAATAAGGTCTCTAATATAATAAATAATAAAAATACATTATTTTCATAAGTTTAAAATGTTTAAAATTATACACCTTTCACCGAATTTTATCGCATTTAAATTTTAAATATCCCACGTTTCGAATGCCATGAAATCCATTTAAATATTATTTTGTCTAAATGAATAGTATTCTAGTAAATATAAATAATCTCATACAATATTTTCATTTATGAAATTAATTATAAAAAGATATGAAAATGTTTGAAAACTTTTAGATTTAAGTAATTCATTAAAAATATCCATAATAAACTAAATATGTATATGAATGAATAAGTGGATTCCTATCTTGCCTGTCTACTTTCATTGGAATATAAGGTATAGAAGCTAATATGTACTATGTTATACTATATTCAACCAACTATCTACAGCATACCATGACTCCACTCGTAGATAAAATATTCTATCATCATGTTGGAATTCTAACAGGAGAAAAACACTTTAGAGTTCATCCTAGTCACTTGGCAAAAAAGCATTGGTTTTATATTTAAATTTATGTTTAAATTTTGGCTGAATAAAACAGCTGCCAGTTTAAAATAACCACATAATTTGAAGTGAATATTATAATAATAATTAAACATAGTTTTTTCATGTAAATAAGAGAAAAGTCAACGCGATCATTATACTATGACTATATATGCCCTTAGATAAAACTTGGTTTAATAAAAATATGAATATATTGAGTCATATTTACTAAAATAATTATAACATTGTAACAAAGAAAAGCGATAAATATTTCATATATTTTTGAGGGCTACCTCAAAAATATAAAATTTTTATCACGTTTATTTTTAATATCCAATACAAAAATAAACTAACATGACTACTTTTTACTACGTAGGTTTGTGTATTTACTGTGTTTTGTATGAAGGTATACCTAAAATATTTAATATATTTTTACCCTTTGAGCTAAATCAAGAATAAACTAAACTTTTGTCAAAGACAAATCTAATAAAAGAAGTAACTGGTCCTTCTTCGATAACAATACAAATCGATACCACTTCCACTCCAAATATGTAAAGAAATGTTGCTCCATTTCCTTTGTTCCATGACGAAGGTCGCTTGATACTGAAAACGCATTGAAAGAAGGTCAGTCAAGGGCAAGGGAAAGCGGTACGGAGAGATAAAACTTCTCTCAACCATGACCACTACGAAAACAAGCTTTGATGTTATTAGATTTATGGACGTTTTTTTCTTTTTTGACGCCAAAATTTGGTGTCAATAAACCTTTATTAGTCGAAGATTTTGTATAAATATGTGTGTGGTGTTTGATAGATATCATTTTATTTTCAATTTGTTTTCATTAGAAATTATTCTTTTGGAAGATGTTAAGAAAGATATGAAAATGTTTGAAAACTTTTAGATTTAAGTAATTTATAAAAAAATATCCATAATTAACTAAATATGTATATCAATGAATAAGTGGATTCCTATCTTGCCTGTCTACTTTCATTGGAATATAAGGCATAGAAGCTAATATGTACTATGTTATACTATATTCAACTATCTACAGCATACCATGACTCCACTCGTAGATAAAATATTCTATCATCATATTGGAGAAAAACACTTTATAGTTCATCCTAGTCACTTGGCGAAAAAGCATTGGTTTTATATTTAAATTTATGTTTAAATTTTGCCTGAATAAAACAGCTGCAAGTTTAAAATAACCACATAATTTGAAGTGATAATTATAATAATAATTAAACATAGTTTTTTCATGTAAATAAGAGAAAAGTCAACGCGATCATTATACTATGACTATATATGCCCTTAGATAAAACTTGGTTTAATAAAAATATGAATATACTTTTTCATTTCCTGTAATGAAGTTAGCTTTGCCACTTATCCACACGACATCTAAAAGAATATTTTGCCTCAAACATTATAGTCCTCTTTGGCACACAGCCCGAAGCAAACGCACAACTAAACCGACAGATTCAAGCGGAAATTTGGGAAGTTTGACATCGTTTATTAAAAACAAATTAAGAGTTTTATTAGAATGAAAAAAAGATCGTCCATTTTTATTACTTTTTGCTTTGACGATTTTAACTACATTGATATTCAAGACTAAGAATATTCAAGACATGGAGTTTTAAAAAAATTATAGACCTTAAAAATAAACGATGTAACGTGTTGACTAGCTCAAGAGGCTAGCTTAGATGTAGGGGATCTATGATGAGAAGAAAACGTCCACCGTATAGTATATAAAATATCTTAATGCATTTCAATTACTTTAGATCAGGAATGACGAAGATATATATATACCTTACTTTATTTTTTGTCTGGTTGATGGCCGCTGTTAGCCCGAGGGCTTTTACAGTTTCGCCGGGTAGAGAGGTGACCGAGCGCTTATGCTGCTCAGTCGAGACGTCTATTAGTGGGTAACTAGCACAAAGGCTCCCAAGAGGGAGCCTCGGCTTGGACTGTTACCCTGTTCCGCGTGAGCGTCTGACTCGAGGGTGCCCAAGAGGGCACAGTCAGTTGCTTCTGACTAACAATTATCTACTTTAATATGTCTATTATTATTATTGGCTATCTGTAACACCACTTCGGAATGCGTGGGCGCTGGAGAAGAAGTAGTGCAAGAAACTCCAGCGACGCTTCTATCTGTATTGACTGGATATATACCTTACCTTTACCTTAAATTATATGCGAGTTATCCACACTTAAATATATCCTCAAATTCTTCCCCAATATTCTCTGTTCCTGTATTGTTTGTTATATACATAAGTATCATTCTTACACACAAAGGGATCACGGTCGTGACAATATTTATGATAACGGTCGCCCTCAGTGACAGCTTAAGTCGTCCCCCTAATTGTCGAAGTCTATTGTTCATTAAAATGAGTGAATTTTGGAAATATACAAAGTTCTATCGATACCCTAAAATTATAATTTGTGACATAACAGTATAAGTAAAACACAAATTATCTGAGTTTATGCAATTATCATTATAAAAATAAGAATATTTTAACGTTTTCAACAATAAAACTGTATCTAAATGGGATGTTGTTTACACATTATCAAAGTATTATGTATAAATAAATATATATTTTCATATTCGTCTGGTTATCTAATGGGCATAAATTACGGATGTTTGTCTAGAATAGGCTTTAAATCGGATGATGAAATGATTTTGATAAAACTATATATTTAATTAATTAAATCATATATTTACTCTATTGTTTGACGCGCTGCTCATGGGGGCAATGATGGAGCCACTACCAATGCAAGTTTCCGGAAAGCGATTCCGGCGACGACCTATTTGGCATGCTCATATGATTATTAAATAAGTATTTCTCAAATGATCTTGACCTTACATAAGTATTTCAAAATGGCAAAGAAATTTAGGGGGTTTTCGCTTATATTTTATAAATTTATACGACAACAGAATACAAACAAGAGAATTATTTGTTTTTTTTATTTGGAACATAATGCGAACACAGTCCGTCTGTTTATCAGCGCGGGTTTAAATGCTCATCAGTTAAAAACGATATTTTTAGTTTAAAACCTTTAAACTAAAAATATCGTTTCAAGGTTAAAAACAGGATGATTATGCATTATGATATTATGGGTTAGACTTTTTGTTTACTAAATTATAAAACATCATACAATTCGCTGCCCTAGTGACTGTGTCTAACAATTCGGGGATTGGACTCCATACGAATCAGGGATTAAGAATTATTTAAGTAAAATTTAAAATCTTTAACGTTTTTCATATACAAGTAATCAACCGAAATGATATGAAAAGAAATATTCAACTATGAAATAAATCATACTGTAATATAGTTCCTGATCAAAGAAGGAAAATTTATTCGAACCATAATGAGTGAGAAGAATGTCGTTTATGCAGCCCCGGTAAAACAACACAAGTAGCATGGTGTACTTAAAAATCGTTGACAATCAACTAAAGACGTCCCTCGGGGCAATATGAGCTATCACATGAGGCATTATTCAGGCTTTACATCGCTGTAATATTTAGATGTATTAGAATTACGATTCTAAGTATCCTTAATCTCATAATGAAGGAAATATTATTATTTTGGTAAAACTAATTTTGGTATCTTTTTACATTTATCAACTGATTTTACTGAGCTAACTTTTGTACATAATAACGAATATCGTTTTTTTTAATATATGTACATTTCGACACTAATAAAT
This sequence comes from Teinopalpus imperialis, assembly GCA_029286865.1. Lineage (NCBI taxonomy): Eukaryota > Metazoa > Arthropoda > Insecta > Lepidoptera > Papilionidae > Teinopalpus > Teinopalpus imperialis. The sequence continues at coordinate 204,613 of JAGSMU010000026.1, read as the reverse complement.
ACCTTAGTCCTTTAATAAAAAGTGTGAAGAAAAAAAAAAATTATATTTAATATTTTTCGTTTACAACACGCACTTGAAAAGTCGCAGAATTGTCTAACTTAAATAACGAATTTAATGTAACTGCCGGGTCTATTTCGCGCGCATAAAATTTTAAAAGCCTCGAGTCCCTTATACTCTATGTGAGTCGCTCGAGCTTTCACCGCCCAAGTGATTCGGAAGCCAGCCTTCAAGCCAGACGCACGTTGGCGATCAATTCGGTTTTTCTCGTGTACGAACCCTAACTTTTATTCAATGGATAAAAGTTTTTTTAGAAGTAACTGTTTCATTACCTACCTAACCTAAATAAAGTTAATGTGAGGAAAATAATCAGTGTTAATCTTAACTATTATTAATAATATACATAGTAATTCTAAGACAATCCTCAGATTTATCAATTTATTTCGTATAGTTGATTAATTAAAAGAAATATTTAAATAAAATAGTGTTAAACAAACTAATATTAAGAGTTTTAGCGTGTAAATTAAACTACATTTTAATTAATTTGGTATCATAATAGTGGAATAATTAAAGCAAGAAAGCTTTTTATCAGGTAAGTTTTTATTTGTTTATATTTTATATCATGTAGATTACTCTTGCACACCATTCAAAAATAAGTGTTTTTCAATAAAACCTTCAAAAAGATGTAAATTTGATATCTAAATATATTTTTAACTATTTAATACATTAACTTTTAGACCATTTGCTAATCTTCGTTCAGTGGAATATCTAAATAATCAGAATTTAGGGTAAAAGAGGAAAAATTTTACATGAGTTAAAATATTTCTTTATACACTTGTGAAATTAAAAGATATAACGAGAAGAAATATTTGTATTTGAATAGCTTCGTTTATTTTACATCATTTATACATAATATTTTTTAAGAAAAATTTAATAATAATTTATTTCATAAAATAATTAAGTGCTTGAACCTTTCTTATGAAATGAAATAATACAAATATACCTATTATTTCAATGTTTAATCTTATCCATGATTTGCTTTATCGGGACTTGTCAGAGTAGAAAAAAGCTCGCCGAAGCAGTGGTCGTTGTACAAAATGCTTTTGCGATTGCATCTGCATATTCCAGCTAAATATGTCATAGTATAGAAACATAATTAACATGTGATTATGAAAATGTGAAAGATATCCTCGAGATCGATATGACCACGGCAATATTGTCACAACCAAACCATGTAGCATATATGATCGAAGATATGCATATATTGTAATGCCGTATACCACTCATTGCAATTCATTCGTCGCCCATTTCATCGGTGTAATGCAATAAAAAAATATATATTTTAGTATGATATGTAAATTTGTTCTTTGACTATAACTTGGAGGGTGCATTATTAATCAGTATATGAAAATAAATGAAAACAATAGAGATCTTCTACGAGTAACTGTCTTACTAAACGTCGGGATAAACATATAGTACTTTATGTAGAATTCAATTTTCTTAGCGATATAAAATTATTAAAGACATTATTAGAACTGTACTATCTTTTTCAAGTTCAATATACATATAATGAAATATAAGATTAGCTTTATCGTAAGGTATAATATATTTATTATTTACATTATATATTATATGTAATATTATTAATATATTTATATGCATGTGTTTGTAAATAAATATAGTCATGTATTTACTTTTATTAATATTTACATTTCTCTATTTTTTGTGTGTACTACACTATGTTTCTTTTTGTCCAACACCAGGCCTGCTGGAAGAGATTTTTATCGTAAAAATTAGCTTCACTTTTGTACATACTTTTCTTATATATCTTAGTTTCCTTTATACTAATTTATTTTGTGTACATAAAATTTAAAGAAATATATTATGTATTATCAATTAGTAAATAACTACAAAAAAGTATAAACTAATAACACACTAAGCCGCCTTCCGGTAGAGATGGTCATAACCCTCTTCTCCAGAGACCCGCTTCAGTGTAGATTGACAGACTTCATAATAATGTCGTCGGAATTTTTTTTCTTCTAAGTAGTTTTTCTCTGCCTAACAGTTGATAAATCAGCATTAAATTCTGAAATGAAACATTTAATTGCGGCTTTATTATAGGTGCTGCTGACATAATCTCACTTCACTCCGCTACCTACAGGTGTTTACATTGAATGCGATACAGTATGTGAGAGGAAGTTGACATTAAATTGCTTTGCAGACAAGTGGTTATAAAAAAGTGTTCAAAAGTAATTATGAACTACCAAACCTTCCTTGTTATAAATTTCTAGTGAGCACGAAAGGTCGGTACGAGGTTTGATGAAAATATAACGGCAATATTCGTTTTTTCTAAAGAATCTTTATTTATACATCAACAACAATTTTGCCCTCATCAAAGTAATCTCCCTTAAAAACAATAAACTGATGCGAGTGTTTTTTACAATCTTGAACGCACTTCTGAAACTTACTTTTCGGTAAGGCCTTTAGCTCCTTCAGCGATTCTGTTTTATCCCATAAATTGTGGCTAAACGATGTCCTTCCTTGTTTTTTTTTATCCTTGGGAATAGAAGGAGATCACAGCAGACTACGTCCGGTCCGAATACGTTGATTATTGCAACATAGCGGTATTGTTGTTTCCTAAACAAGTTGTGAGCGGAACAGTTCTGGTATTTTCCGTCAGATGGCTTACCACAAACAATTAATGACATCCAAGTAGAATTATTATTGTCGGTACAATTACAAGATAAAACCAAGATAAATAACCATATATCTCGAACTTCTATGTGGAACACGTTATTTTGAGCACCGAAAAGAGCAAACCGAAGCCGCAAAACCGAAGCACTTAAAGGTGCTTTCCATATTATTATGTTAAATATACTAACAAATTTAACACTAACTTAAGTGTGAGATTAAGTAAGTAACTAAACTGACTCAACTTAAAACACAAACACAAGTAGATTATAATAACGAAGTAAGCCAAGACTGCGTTATTTAGACACCTGTGTTGACACCGAGATAAATAACAGTGAAAGTAGAATAATGTATATGTATATATATATATATATATATATATATATATATATATATATCGATATATACATTTATATACAACATTGAAAGAAACGTAACTAAAAATATATTGTTGTTTTTATGTGTAAACAACTCAAACAACTAACCCTTATAACTTTAACTTACCTTAGCTTTTCTGTTGGTGAATTCCTCTTTAAATTCTAGCTTTTTACCATACGTTACATTTGTAACTGTTACCGGGCTTTAGTCTTTCCCTTTATAAAATATATTTTATTACAAAAGACAAACTTTTATCTTCACACAGACTTTATTTCCATTATAAACGTGAAGAGGCCGCCGCTTATTTCCTTTCTGGTGATCCTACTATCGAAAAAAGCTTCGAATGGCACCGACATACACTCATTGCCGATTCGTTCCATTTTATTTGCACAGGAGACTTGTACTGGCTGAATGCCAAAAATTATTATTTAATAAAACTTTCAAATCGGGACAAACAAAGGAATCAAATTAAGAATCGACTGTTGACGATAATGAACTGCACGATGACCACGAAGAATAACAAATGAAGTTCATATCTACTGATTCATGAGTCCTGACATCTTATCACAGGGAAGTTAACATTTTGTGATGGTGACGAGTTTAACACCATATGCTTTTCGTATTTCTATTTTAGTTCAATTATGACTAACCACTAATTTATTTATTTTCTAGATGTGCCCTCGACTATGTCACGCAAATAAAGTACATTTTTGTATTTTACGTTCATTATAGATAATTCTAATTATATTCTCCTTTCTTTTTTATTTATTTTTTTCGTTCTGATAGAAGCTATTATCCCCTGGAGTTTTTACAGTAACAACGGACTGAGAGGTGACCGAGCGCTTATGGCACTCAGTCGAGTTTCGCGAAAGCGCCTGACTCGAGGGTGCCCTGGGGCACCAACAGGACCATGCCGTAACATACCAGCGTGAAATAGCAGCATAATGCTGCTGTTTTTCGTCTGGTGAGTGTACGGATTCGTAGACCTTCATTACTGGTGACGAGACATTCTCAAGGGTGACAATGTATCTGTATTATAATTCCTTGTCAAGGATGAATGTAGGTGTCATGGGCCATAGGAATCACTTAACATCAGGTGTACTAACTGCTCGTTTGTTACTCTCAATGTAATAAAGAAAAAGATTCTTACATTCTTATGTGTCTCAGATTATACAAAACTTTTGTGTGTAAAAATAAAAAAAATATTGTTTATTACATTAAAATTTATTAAAGCTACTTACCGGCCATTACTAATTGGCTAAGTGAGAAGCCCGACTGCCCGATCATGAGACACTGGCTGCGTGCACACGTAAACGTAGGAGGCACCAGGTCGCTTAGATTGTGGTAGTTTTAGGATTGGTACTTATAGTATATTACTTGTTCCATATAAAACGTTTAAATAATATTCTGTATTGATAAAATTTGTGTAGTGTGTATGATTAATATTGTAAATTAAAACTTATGTAATATTTTCTAATATGTGTATATAATGTGACATGAAATAAAAATTATTATTACTATTACTTTGGTGAAGGAAAATATATCCAGGAAACATTCGATGGCGCCGCTGAGACCCGTAGATTCGGAGCCGGACGGTAGACGCTCGCATTTAGCATTTATAAATGAAACGTTTAAATTTTAATACATTGTGAATAATACTTTTAACATTATACACTGTCGATTAACACCACTATATCGATAACGCAGTATATAGTTAAACATAGGCATTTCCGTATTAGTACCACTTAAGCCGATATACAGCGTGACGTATTTTGTTTCTCATAATAGTCAAGCTCAAATTGTCGTTACAGGATTCGTCGCAATATGTAATTCGAAATATTTTTATAATAATACTAGCTAAACTCTGTTCTATCTGTGTTTGTGCGTGGCTCTTACAGTCGTATATCAACTATACGGTAACACTGTTATGGTATCGATGTACCCGGTTGTTGCAATCCAAGGGGAATATTACTTAAATTGCTATTCCTGTACTTTTTTATTAAAAATAATTACGTGTACTTGTAGTATTTACACTGAACTTATTTTGGGTAACGAGTAAACAAGTTCTCTTTACAAATGTTACCTGTTAGTAACAATGTGTCATTAACTATTTTATCAAAGCTTACACGTTTCACCAGGTTAGAGTGACTGGCTGTTGCGACGCGGATGCTGTGTCGAATTCCCAGCCGATGAACAACAATCATAAATTTTCAGTCTGAGTGTTTTGTATGTACGTCCTGTGTTTTCGACACTGAAGACATCTGAAGCTTCCTTCGTCTTCATCTTTTCGCATATGCGTTTACATAATATTATGAAATTGGATGACGTCGATGATGATTGTGAGTTTTTGAGTGTGAAAATACTTACGGCACTAAACCGTGCGCAGTTGATATCTTCTGGTAATAACAAGAAGACATTGCCGTGATCGAAATTGACTGACTAAGAAGCAACAACATCATTAACAAAGCTTAACAATTTGTGCTAGATAGTTTACGACTGTACTTTGCATACTATGTGACCGTAATACTATGTTTTAAACTGTTAATCTATTGGCGCTTACAAGTCATATATCAGACTTGAAAATATATTACGTATGTAACAAAAATATACTAATATGATTAATATTGATTACCTTCGAAAAATATACTTTGTTTACATTGAAATTGCTATTTGTTTTGGCTCAATTGATATTTGTTATAAAAATCAATACGTTCCAATTTTGTTAAGTTTTCATAACAATTTTTGAATTGGTTTTTCGTACCTACATTTTATTTTATTATATTATATTTGGTAAACATTGTTTATTTGTGATCGTTATTCTATGAAATCTGTCCAGTATAAATATATACACGTGACTTGTAACTGCACTTCGGAATCTAGAAATTGGAATAGCTTGTTTCTAGGTGCAGCATAAATGGGTCGATACAATAACTGTAGGACGACCCTCTCGTATGGTATTTTATCCCAGACAAAAACGTATGGTGAGCGTCCCCGGAGACACAGGGTTACTGATAGTTTGGCTTTCCATCTCAATGCTCAGGAATGACAACACTTGTGCATCTTGAATCTTTGTTGAGAATAAATCTAATAATTTATGGGCCTCAAGTGAAACTCAGTTTCATGAAAAAATATCTAAACATTTTAACCAATCGTGAAATTTAGCATTTTTATAAATATATCTCATATTTCATTTACGTTCCAAAATACTAGATTTAGTAGGTAGCATACATTAAAAATATGACATTATTTTAAAGAATTATAAAAAGCTTCACTTATTGAAGTGGGTTAAAACGTGTCATGCTACCGTCAAAGTGATATCTCTTGATTATATTTACCGTTTCAGTATGTTTCAAATAGTTACTTGTTTATGTGGTTATAAACCATACACAGTAAAAGCCCCCAAATTACTCAAAGCTCATTTAAACAACGTTATAGGAGTTTATCACTCTTTGTTTTCGCACTCGTTCGTTCGAGTTCAATAAATCGAGTCTATATTTTATTCAGTTCTTTACAAAGAATAGAATATAAACTACGAGACAAGCATCCAGAATAACAATTAGTTTCTTTGGTGAGGACTAGGAGAAAGAAACGCAGTCTTTCGAATATAATGGGACAAATAAGAAAATTTTGGGATAACATTATCGCGTAACTACTTTTGATATGAACGAAATAATGGGTAGAAGAAACATTTTATTATATTATATTTGGTAAACATTGATTTCAATTATTAATATTTTATTTAAATAAGTGTATTTTTCAATGCATATTCTTCCAAACATGGTAATGAAGGTACTGCGCTATATAGGTTTACTTTGAGTTCGATTGAGATCTATAATTTCCTAAACTAATATCCAGATGTACTTTATTCTTTCTTAAAGATGAATAGAAATACCCTTGTAATCTACATTATACGTAGAATGTGTGTTTATGATATACTAATATAAATAAAAATACTTGCAAAAGTAAGCAAAAAAGAAGTGTAGAAAAAAATTATTTGTATATTTTATCATTTAGGCTCTGGCTTAAACGAGCAATTATTAAGCTAATTAAATGGGCAACACAACAAAAATTAACGTATCTCGCATAAAATCTCCTTTGGCCAAAGTTATCGCTAAAACGGGATCAAAGGTTGATCCTAGATTAGTGTAGTAGAGAAATACGAGATAACCGTAATAAGGTGGGATTTTCGTCAGAAAACAAGGCTTCGGATTACTTCAACTGCTAATACAAGTCCTGAGTCCGTGATCTAAATTGATATTAATGGTTAATTCGAATTTAAAGGAGCCTGTGGATGGATTAACACTAGTTTTACTTCTGAGTACTAAATTGAATAACTTATTTTTCTATTTTTCAGTTTTATTAATACAACAAAAAAATAGAACAACAACAATAAGTTTAATAGTGAGAGAGCCACACTGAAACATGAAGCGGTCGGCTTGACCGGGGAAGCATTACGCCCTCACAGGAAACCACTGGGAAATTGTGTTATGTATGGTGAGTGTAGTGATCCATGGGCTTTGTTATGGGTAACGAGGTACTCCATCTCAATGATCAAGGTTGACAGCGCACGGTCATCTTGAATCTATCTTGAGGTATGGATTCGGGGATTAAATCTAGACAGTTTTAAATGTAAAATAGACTCCTATTTAGTGTAATATACGGAAGAATTATTTGAGAAAATGTATTGTCTAAAAAACTATAAAATTATACAATTATATCACCACTTTTTTAATTTAAATTTTTATTTAGTATGTTTTATGTAATTTGGTACCACAAACTAATTTTAAATATATTACAAGGAAAGAAAAAAAGAAAACATAAATAAGTGGCAGATAATTGTACAATCAACTACGTTATTCACATCTTACTCGAGTTATATTAAAAGTAATATCATCAATCAATAACACTTTCCATATTATGTTGCAAAGAATGGTCGTCGTGTTGAATTAATAATATACCAAATATGTAATTCTTTTTTTTATTAAAAGAACGCTAGCAGTGCACACTCAGTGCAAACTCATACGATATATTGAATATGTTATTTTTTTAACTTGTTGTCCTAAGTACAGGAAAATTTTAACTAAACTTTACTTTGGGGCTAATTTTACTTTACTGCGGTAAGCAATTTAAGCAAAAAAAATATCTGGTTGATTCTTTTTAAATATCTTCTTAACTTACGTACCCCTTAGTTAATAAAATATAGATGCAAATTTTATTTTTGGGAATATTTTTTCCCAGCTGAATATTTAATAACGTAACGTAAAGAAGTAGTATTATATTTTAAAATTTATAGAATTTATAGGTCGATCGAATTTCACAATTTTTTTACAAATTTATAAATTTGTAATAAATTTGTGAAATTCATTTAATACGTGTACATTATAAGCATTACAGTGTAAATGTTGAACAGAAGTTTGGTAAAAAATTATATTTTCTTTTTTGGATGATATATAATGATTATCAGCTGAAGCGAAAATTTCCATTTAGCAAAATTGGAAACAAAGGAATATAACGGGAATCCTTCTAGAATCATTACCTTAATTAGCATCTTCTTTTATGGCCATTAGTAGTCTGCCACTGAATGTAACTCTCCGTTAGTTTTAAGCAATTTAAGACGAATGACTAACTGATAATAGGTGTTATATATCCAAAACTAATCGGTGTTATACATATATCAAAAAGGAATACCTAAGGGTGTAATGGCTGACTTATTTTAAAAAATAATTTGAAATATTTCCTTCAAAAGAATTAGGTGTTACGGAAAGTCAAACTCTAAGTATTTTTTTATATTTATTTATTTTTATTATAAATGTTACTATATAATTAAAAATACGAGAACTGTAACAGGTAGATTTTCGTAACATTGTAATATTTTTGAACTACATTCACATATTTATATAACAGTCTTTTATAAAGTCATAACATAGCTTTCATTTAAGATTGATAATATCACGCAGATTTGATTATAAAATTATTTTCACTAAGCCTGAAATATAAAGTTTAACTCGTTTGATTAAATATTTTAACAAACATAGAAATAAGATATTGAGATTCGTAAGGGGAAGGGAGGGACTGTGAAGTCATGTAGATAGGTAGATCGGGTTATATACATTGGACTAAAAGTTAGCTGCATGCTAATATCATGTTCATATTTTACCAGATTTGTCGTTAGTGCGTTGCCTCCAGCCAATATTATACTTAATACTGGTATTATTAAATTAATAACATTAATAAAGTAAGTTTGATGTTAATATATTACAAATATGATCGCAATACATCTTCAGTTTTGTGTTATACCCTGAGTAATAACGGGTCACTTTTCACATTAATAACAGTATCTGTTATAACGGATAATTAGGTATCCTTCCGAGTGAGAAGCTCTTCTTTGAGAAATGCTTTCTGTTATACAATCTTATTTTAAAGTTTAAATGGAATTGGATGGAGAAAAAAAAGTATGATTATTAAATCTCTTTTTTTTGTTAAGCCTCCGAGCATGGTAAATGGCGGACTATCCACAGTGGAAACATATGGCCTTAAACATTTTGTAGCTTTTATAACAAGGCAGATTCACTATATAGTTTATAAAATATACAAACCAACGAGTTCCATCATGAAGCGATATGATATTACCTTTGTCAACCCATCGGCCGTAGAGCTCGTAAAACCGTAAGGTTCCGGAGTAGCAATCTCGTATTGGCCATCGCAGCGTACCCCCAATAAAATCAATAAAAAGAAACTCTCAAATATTATAGGATTTCAATTAGATACATAAATCATTACAATCACATTTAAATTTGGCGAAATGCAGGCAAGCATACTACTCCCATGAATAAACTCTCGTGAATCTATATTCTTAGTAAAGGTCCGTAGAGATAAAAGGATTATTTAAATGTTGCCAACGGTATGTTTGTCAAGTCGTCTCTTGATACTTTATATTGCTAGTTTGAGTTTATCTACTTACTATTTGTTTTATTCTGCTCTGTTTAAAGTGTATAGAAAAGAAAAGAAAAGGTAATAATATTATCAATTAGATAAAATTTGTTTATGAATTCATTACGTACTCGTTCATGCAATTTTTTAATGTCAAAATATTTTATTGCGTTAAATATCAAGATAGATAAGAGTTGTGAAACAAAAAAAAAATTTCGACGTCTTTATTACAAACTTTGTGAGTATTATAAAGAACAAGATTGAAAATTAACTTAAAGATTACTTAAAGAGGTAGATTGAAAATTATACCAACAATGAAAGTTTTGTAGCAATTGTAATAAATAAATTTTTTGAAATGCTCTGTCCTAAGATTATTACTTCATTATTTTATATTAAATTATTTCAATAGGTAAATAATTTTAATTTTAAGTATTCAAAATTAAAAAAAGATTGATGGTACACTTAGTATATATATATGTGTATATATACATAGATATATAAGCTTTAATGTAGTCCAAAAGTAACTATTCGAAATCATAATATTGTTTGAACCATTTAAAATATCAGTATGAACAACCTTCGCACAAGTTAGATTTACAACCAAACAGTCTGAGGTACTTGTTACTACTGAGAAATTTGGAATGAATAATAATGTGTAAGGTGTAATATGGGAAAGCTATTATAATAGAAAGAACGGTACGTTTTTTGTTCCAACGTTTTCGTTCTGGAGATTTTGACCTCCAAAACAAACCCCGCGGACGGCTGGCGACCCAAGTTGAAAATGAAGAATTAAAGGTGATCGTGGAAGCGGATCCATCGCAAACCTCGTCAAAGCTATCGTCAGTCTTCGGTTTGAGTGACAATACAATTTTAATTCACTTGAAACACTATTCAACATTGGTAAAACTCGAGAAAGGGGTACCGCATGAATTGAGTGAAGCACACCAACAAACACGCATTGAGTGCTGCATTACATTGCTCAACCGTCACAATAACGAGGGAATTTTGAATTGTATCGTTACTTGTGATAAGAAATGGATAACGTATGTCAGTTGGAAACACTATTCACATTGGTTAAACTCAGGAGAACCGGCTAAATACTATCCCAAGCGAAAGTTGACTCAGTAAAAGGTACTGATGAGTGTTTGGTGAACCAGTGCTGGTGGCATACACAACAGCTTCCTAAGATCTACCCAGATGATTACGGCAGATATGTATTGTCAATAATTGAAAATCATGATGGAAAAATTAGCCGTTTAACAACCAAGACTGGTCAATTGCTCATTACCAGGCTCAATACTTCACTACAGACGGTCGCTAAATTAGAGGAGCTGCGATTGGAATGTCTCCGACACCCATTAAGCTTCCCGGACTTTGCTCCAACAGATTACCACTTTTTTCCAATTCCGATGAGACAGTCCAAACTGCTTTGAAAGATTTTATTGATTCCCGCTCGCAATTTTTCAGCAATTTAATCAATGATTTATCTACAAGATGGCGAAAGTGCATAGATAATAATGGTACATACTTCAATTGATTTTCTTCTTTTTCCATATAATACGGTAATTTCATAAGTGAGGACATGAGTGATGAGTAAGTTATATAAAAAATGAATTTAGTGTGATGAAAGTTTTACTAAAATGAAATATCATTTCTGTTAACTGTTAACCGTTAAAAATTTATTTATAATTAATAAGAGAAATGATCACTGCCAGATTTTTGTTTACGAAAGATTGGTGTTTTTGATTATTTCCATATAATGTCTGAGGTGTTTTTTGGATTATCCAAATATTTTTTTTCATTTTCATTTCTGTTTGCTTTAGAAACATTTCAACTCTCAGACATTGCATTCTCCAGCGTACTAAACATAAATACTGACCTTGTTATTTCTTCCCAAAATTAAAAGAAATATATGAATGTCATATATATTTGATAAACCTTCTTTAAAAATTATAACTTATTAGTCAGAAAATGCTCTTTTTGTATTTGTTAAGTTTTCTACAAATTGTTCAATGTTAGTACTGTACAATATAAAGCTTTACAGCTGGTTCCACTGTGCTTTAACACTGGTTTATAGTACAAGCTTTGAAATACGTATGTAACAAATTAAACGTCATCAGAATTTATGTTTGCGTCCCGTGTATTCGTTCCTATATTTTTATGATAGCCTGGTAGGTTAGTGATTCAGTAAAAGGTTTTTAAGTTGTGGATTGATGTTATAATATTGTTAAATTCACAAATATTTATTTACGTATTACACTTAACATAAAAATTCATACAATTTAACACTACGTCTAAAATTAAATAATGATTAAGAATAATGTAATCACGCTGTGACATAATTGAGCCGTTTTAATTTTTTTGTTTAATTAAAATATAAATAATATTAATGTGTTTAAATTATTTTATAAGTTATTCGAATAGCAGCTTGTAATATTTGAACAGTATAAGAAAATGATAACATAATACACAATAATTAAATATTCCGACAGTAATTTCGTGAAGACGTCAAATTCAACACAAAATAGTTCTCTGTCTCTCAGTTTTTAATTTTCTTAGATTCTTGTATACAGAAATTTACATCCATTAATCAGTTTCATTATTCACTGCAGGGCAATATATTTACTCATTGAATACAGCAGGGGGAGTAAATAAATCAGATCATTCCAAGTTTCTCGGTAGAAACAAGAATCCCAGACTGTTCCCTTGTTAATCTAACTAGTGCGAAAGATGTACTTACTGATATTTTAAGTGCTTCAAACAATATTATGATTTTATATATGTATATATAGGTTTATATACATATATATATATATATATATATATATATATATATATATTAGTGATTAGTGATACACTATTCTAATACTTTTTCTTCTTTATTTAATTTTATTAAGCATATCGTTGCTATGACATAACTTGACAAAAGGAAAAAAGCTATTACTATTATAAAGTCAGTCTTTTGTTTATTGAGTAGCTTTGTATTTTCATAACGTTTGAATATTTCTCGACATAATGGATACTTTAAAAATTCGTGTAATTATGGAATATGAGTTAGGTAAAAAGCTTGATAGATGAGTGCCCCACGAACTTAACGATCGCCAGCGCAACGTACGCGTTGAGACCTGCCTCGCGCTGCTCAACAGGCACAGAAATGATAGAATTTTGAACCGAATTGTTACGTGCGATGTAAATTGGATTCTGTTCGACAATCGAAAGCGCTCAGCAAGTTTAGATCCTGGTTCAGCACCAAAGCAATACCCCAAACGACAAATGACCAAACGAAAGTTGATGGTCACTGTTCGGTGGTCTAGTGCCGGTGTGATTCATCACAGTTTTTTACCAAACGGCATGAGCATTTTTGCAGATGTGTACTGTGAAGAACTGAAGACAATGATGGAGAAGCTCGCACATCTGCAACCAGCTTTTGTCAATCGGTCGTCCCCGCTGCTCCTACACGACAATACGCGATCCTATACTGCACAGCAGACAGTCTCCAAGCTGCAAGAGTTGGAGTTGGAAGCTCTCCCTCACCCACCGTACTCATCAGACCTTGCACCCACCGACTATTACCTTTTCAAAAATTTGGACAACTTTTTAGCGGGAAAAAAATTAAATTCCCGAGAGGCAGTACAAAATGCCTTTGAAGAGTTTTGTTGCCTCCCGTCCAGCTGATTTTTACAAGAAGGGCATCAATAAACTACCACTGTGTTGGCAAACATGCATCGATTACATGGGTGATTACTCTGAATAACAGAAATAAAAAAGTTTAAAAAAAAATAGTTTAACTTATTTGGTACAAAACGGTAATTTCATAGGTAAATACCTATTATGTATATATATATATATATATATATATATACATATATATACACAATGCATGTTTGTTGCTGTGCTTCACTCGATGTAACTGTATTGTCACATACACTTTGAACTAGCTTTGAAGTTTTTTGCGATGGATCCGCTTCCACGATCACCTTTAAACCTTCATTGTCAACTTGGATCGCGGGCCGACTGCAGGGTTTGTTTTGGAAGTCAAAATCTCCAGAACGAAAACATTGGAACAAAAAACGTACCGTGCTTTCTATTACAATAGTTTCCCCATACACGTTATTAATCCTTCAAGCTGTTCCTGCAGCGCAGGTGCCACGCCACGGTAGAACTCATTTCGTAATTAAAGTAATATTTCGAGTTTTCCATTTTGTTAACAGACGGATGTCAAAGAAAAACCAAATGCTGCGAAAACAAAAGAATCACTAAATTCGAAACACAAGCCTAAATTTGAAATATATTTGAATTTGGATTCCTAACCGAACGCCAGATTTATTTATTATTTGAGATCAAAGTGGCCAGTTTGTCAAAACGCCAATTTCATATGTTCCTGTTTCCTAATATATAATATTGGGACTGTCAAACAAGCACACAGTTCACATGATGGTAGTATATGATAAATTCGGCCCGTGATATCTGATTCATCCTAAGCAAAGATTCAAGAAGAACGTGTGCTGTCACCCCTTTCAATAAAGAAGCTTCGTTAGCGGTAACTGTGTCCCCGGATAAGCATCTGGGAGTTTAAGAACACTAACACACTGGAAACAGCAGCTCTATGCTGCAATTACAAGCTTATAAAACTGTTTTCAACGTAATAAACAAGGTAGGCTCAATTAATGGAGTCTTTTGAAAGATATCGTGTATACATACACGCATAATATATAGAATATACAGACCAAAATAATCAATACGTATAATTTAATCTAAATGAAATGATTTTAAATTATATTAAAATTATTTAATGGAATGTACTGGTAATGATTTCTTTTACTTTTATAAGTATTGTGTAAAATACGAGTAGATACTTTAAGGTAAATAAATCGTATGTTTTTTCGACCGATTATGGAGCAAAATATCTTCCGTTTTCGCGTCCGAGGTGTCCAATAATTACGAGTATGAGTGTACATAATTTACAGGTCACGGAGATATATACATAGGTATAGAATAGTCCGACTCGAATAATGTCCTCCTAGTCGTTTTCGACCACGGCGATATCATCAGGTTATCGTACTCTTTCCTATCTATATTGACATTCTGTAGTTGTTAAAATATGCTACAATGCTAAATATGCTACATTTGCTTACTAGATGCATTAGCTATATATTAGAGATAATATATATTTTCAAATATTACTTATTCTATTGTATACCTACAGTAAATACACGACACATTCATAATAATAAAAGGATATGATGCAGCTTGCAAATAATTCCAAAAATATGGTATGGAATTAAAAACAAATTATAGATGTATATTGAGTTATAATATACGTCACGTATATAAGAAATAGTTTCAAGGATCAGTGACTATTTTAACATGATAAACTTTAATATATACCCTTTCAGAGTTTTATTACAACAAAAACGAAAACAAACGATATACATAGAGAGTTCAATATTAAAACACGGCTTTCATTTTAGACTCACCACAGGCGCTAAAACATAAAACATGCAATGACATTTTATGGCATATTTTTCTAAATAAATCATTGAGCTATATTTGTTTATACATGTTTACTCATTCAATACTAGTCACGTTGACATTATCCTGAAAGATAGAAATGACTGCCAACATCACTTAAGTTAAATACGTAAGTATTTTGAGTGGAATAATAAGTCCTTGTGGGTGACACGCATTACATATTGAAGCTTTTCTGAAAATGAATGTAGGTTATTGGCTGCAGTAATCACTGACTATAAATAGGGCGCTCGTTTGTCAAGCTTAGTTTCATTTATAAGGTACACACATGAAGCTGGAGTTTTCTTACTATTATAACTTTGAGAGAGTAACAAACGAGCATACAGTTCACCTGATGGTAAGTGATTCCTGCTGCCCATGACATCTACATTCATCCTTGACAAGGAATCGTAATGCAGATGCGTTGTCACCCTTGCGGACTGAGATGAAGTGCCTCGTCATCAGTAATAAAGGTCTCGGGTTACCAGACGAAATACAGCATTACATTATGCTGGTATTCTGTTACGGCGTAGTCCTACCCCGGTCGAGCTGACCCATTCATTCTGCAACTGCAGTGTAGCTCTACCACTGACATCATCACCAGTATCTACTACAGTACAACTTTTATAGTACAACCTTTCTTATTTCATTTGTATAAAATAAACTTCCCACATTTACTTTTAATCTGTTTTCTAATTGGTCGGTATTATAAATTTAGTATCGATCAATTTAAAATGTATTTTTTCATACCTACATAATGATTCTTGTTTTATAGCGTGACATTTCTAAGTTACTCTTTACTATTGGACATATGTTTATTAGATGAAATGCGCATAAATATGATAGATATGCAGTTAAGTATATAATAAATGGCTGCGTGGAGTACCTGTTAACTGGCTGTTGTATCCGCGGATCTGATTTCAACTGAGGAACAATATGTGTATTACAAATTGTTGGAAATCAGGTGTGTGTCGTATATAGGTACATACATACACATTACATGATGTGTACTTGAAATTTCATCTTACCCTTCTCCAGATCTTAAGGACATGCATTACATCGAGTTAAAGATGGACGACGAGGGAAGGCTAGTTGATGTTATCTAGTGATAATCAGAAGATATTGCCGTGATTGATATCGATCAGGACGATAGGACATCAGCATACATTACCGACCAAGCACGATTTTAGGATTAATTGAAGGCGAGACAGTTTGTTACTCTATATATTAAGTAAGTTTACCAGTTTCAGCCCTGTAGCCCTTGGATGAAAGAATAAAGCTAAGGCATTCCCTTCCTATTTGTGACTGGCCACTAAAGTGATTCCAGGTAAGATTCCATTTTTTCATAGCACAATTTTCAGGTTACTCATGTTGGGCATAATTTTCCTAATAAAAAGTAGCTTGGCCTATAAGAAACTAATTTGCCCCAATATGAGGTTCAGCTGATAACATACGCGTATATAAGATGATGAACCACAGTGAACTCCACATATGTTTGAAGACACTAATATCAGTTTCAACCGTCTTAAAAATAAGAGGTTCGGTAGTTGACCTGGTGGGGGTAATGTTGAAAATGCGACACTTTGAATTAGAAATGTATTTGTCTACGTACTATTTTTTTTAATTTTAAAGAGATTGTAGCCGATACTATTCCAAAACTCAGTTGATGTAGGTACATTGTCTAATTATATAAAAACACGTAAATTTAAAACTTTCCCAGTATAGAGACGCAGGTGTTTGTCACATCTTGATTTATAACGCACCTTATTATTAATTACAAACGTCAAACGTTTAAAACTTCAGTCTTTTGACTATTCAAAAGACTGAAGTTTTAAACTCTATAGTTGAGAAAATATTTTAACTACGGAACTACTATAGAATATTGTTCGATTAAATATATGGTATATTTTTATAAGAGGGCTACGCAGCTGATGACATGACATCCGCATCCATAACATCAGACGAGTTGTAAATGTGTTGCCACCCATTGATAAAGGAGTAGGCTATTTTCTTAAAGTAGGGACCTTTAGGAATGTTTAGTTATGTTGCATTGGAAACACCGCTGACGACACGTGAGTCTGCAAAGTAATCGTAAATATTACTTATATATAATATTATTGTATTAGTCTTTAATCGATACTCTTGTAATTTGTCGAATGAGAATGTGCGTATAAAATTTAAGCTTCTTGTAATTTAAAACTATTCTTCAAATCTGAAACATGCTGTGATGTTGGTCCATATTAAAATAAAATAGAAAAAAGCGGACAGTGGTGAAATGATAACCATCGAGATGTAGGTATGAATTTTTAAATTCTTTCGCGACGGTTAAATTCAAAGGCTGGAATTAATTCAAACAATTCCTCAACTCATACCCGTGGAATATACGATAAAAGATGCATAGAGATGCCAGCCACACATTTTCGAAAGGCCAATGTATCAATAAATTTTGTCGTTGTTGATTCGGGTTGCTCTTCGTAGGATGCGGTCAACGTTTGCTTTCTAAACAATATAAAAAAAACGCAACTCATATTCACGATTCCATATATATCATCTTTAAAATAATTGTTTCATACTCATAAAGATTTCAAAACTTTGTTCTTTATTTTTATTAAAATGTCTATAAAATACACGGAGAACAGTCACTGAACACTAATTATTTTAGAATAACTTGTACGTAGTCGGTTCTACAGGTTATATTGAAGAGTAGCGTAGCTAAATAGATCACCCTTTAGCAAATAAAAAGGGAGCGTAGTATATGTAGGCCACTACTTACTTAATAAACAAGAGTGGTTTTAAGAGTGAAATAATTGATGCTAAACAGCATTTGGTGTTAATAAAAATATGCATATTTCCCAAACTAGATATCGTTTTCTATAAAATATAAGATATATTACTTAATGTACTATTTATGTAACGGAGTTGAACAAAGTTTTGTTAGTATGCTAATGAATATTTCATGATAATGTAAATAGTCATCGGGGAAAAGACACGTACAAAAACAAATAACGTATTTAAACAAATATGAGAGATAATGAACACGCCGAAGATCCAGTACATGATAAATCAAATTTTGATATAAAATTTGCTGTATATTAAGGCCAGTTTGTGATTTTAAAACGATAAGTCTCGGTAATATTACGATTTTATTTTATATAAAGTGACTTTACATATATTCCTACGTAGAGTATCATCAAACTTCCGAAAGACGTTTTTGCTAGTGGGCCCTGCTCGTAAAAACCTAACATCTTTCCATATTGCGGTTGTCTTTGCATTTGATATCCTCAGTAAATGAAACTTTTTTGTTCATGAAAAGAACCCATGTAATCAGTAAATTTTGATATCTATATTGAATTCAGAACTATTACGTACTTATAAAAAAGTTCTATTCTCAGTGATTGTTTCTGGGAAGATAATATGAGTAAAATCACCATGCCGAGAAGCTGCATGCTGGAAGGTGAAGATATAACTGTTTCCTATAACTTGGGTAATTCTGATAAATAATTAATCTAATCTAAATTGATTTTCGAGAAATAGTCCAAGCCAATGAGCGTTTGTATTCTTCTTGTTCTTACGGTGCCTCTTCAATGCTGAAGGTTGGCCGCCAACTTTGTAAATTTGTCCTGGTCCAGAGCGAGACGAAACAATTCCTCGGCTGACTTAATCTCCGTCCATTCTCTGATGTTTCGTAGTCATGACTTTTTCCTTTTTTTACCGTTTGTATTAAACAAAATAAATACTTAAATATATGAGTATTTCTCTAATTTTAAAATGTCAATAATATTCAAATTTAAGAGTTCTCAATCAATTTCTAATAATTACCAACTGTATCTTAATTGATATATTCGTTTTCAATTTATTTCCTGCATGCAAGGTAATTTTGATTTTCAATAATAGTAAGCAATTAATTAATAAAAAAAATAACGAGTAGTAGTAAATAGTGCTAGACACCTATCCAATAAAAAATATTATAATAGTACCTGGATTTAATCTGCTTATCATGAAACATTAAAAAAAAAAATTAATTGTAAAGATCACACCTAAAAGGAGAACATTTTCAAAGTTTTCGTACACTGGTAAGATAAACATATTTTCAAAAAAGAAACGCTTATGATCCTTATCAGAATATCCTAATAAGAATATCCTAATCAGAGCAGACAAATGCCAAGTGCGAACAACAATTTACGTTTTTTTTTTATTACCCATGGAGAGTAAGAAACAGTTCATCTGGTGGCAAGTGATTTCTGCGGCCCATTACATCTACATTCATCCTTGACAAGGAACCATAATGCAGATGCGTTGTCACCCTTGAGGACTGAGATGGAATTAATACACCAGTAATAAATGTCACAGGTTACCTCACACTCACCAAACGAAACACAGTAGCATTATGCTGTATGTAATTTTACGCTGGTATTCTGTGAGGGAGTGGTCCCACCCCGGTCGAGCTGACCCATTGATTCTACAACTAAAAAAGTGAAGAGTTTATACTTTTATATTTAGATGTAGCAATGGGATGGGCAAAATATAATTGGCAATCAAAAGTGTTGATAAATTACTACGAGGCAGCTAGAATTAAAATCCATCCACTAGATCATGAGTAAAACATTCAGGCTACGGGTATCAGTGATTTTTTATCTATCTATTGTTACTATTTTATTTTTTAACTTTTCTTTACTTAAGATATGTACACGATATCGTACAGATGTTAGTCCCTTAAGTTTCTTCAGAGGGCAACGGTACAATTTATAAAATAAACATTTCCCTCAAGTATAATTTAAGAAATAGAGAAATAAAAATACTCTTCATAACTGTGGCAATCATATCTCACATTTAGGAGATAAAAGTACAGACTCCGCGTTGTGGACACGTAAATATTACGATTTTTTGGCGATAATCGAAAAATATTTACATGAGTACTTTTAGTTAAATTTATTTTAGATTTTTGTGTTATTTTACTTATTTAACGTTAAGACTATTTATTTATTTATTTACCATCCAAATAAAATGAGGAGCCGAGAAAGAATTATTCTTTTCGTGTCGACAACTCAATTTTAGATGTCATAAAATCTTTGTGTTTCAAATTATACAATAGCAACTTCACTATGTTGGAGACAGTAAAGTGTTTTTGAGATCAGTAGTTAAACATAGATAGATGTGGTAAGTACTCTAATCACTGAGCCGTGTGTTTAGCATTTCTTATACGCACTAAGTGAGTAATAAAAGTTGACTTGAAAATTTAACCTTGCGAATTCTGTAATTTTTATGCTAAACATATTGTAGGGAATGGCGGGCGTAAAGCCCTGTATCTCACCTCGAAGAGAATCTTACCATGTCGGATTCCAAATTCACAGACAACACAATTTTTTATATTGACCTCTACTATCATTTTGTATCTCCATATTAAGTTAAAGTTGCGTAAAGTTAACGATAATACTAATGATAACTGCAATCTTAAGAGTTTCATGGGTAATATATTCTTAAATATTAGGTAGAAAGACTTCATTTTTAAATAAGGATACATATATAAAGGATATATGTAAATCTTATTGCAGCAAACTAGTGGACCATTATGCAGAGATCTTGACTATAAAATATTACTATAATTTATAATTTTACAGAATTTATTGAACAAAAATTCTAAAGTACTATAGACTACGTCCAATACAAAGATTGCATGTAAGCTAAGCTCTAAGAGTAAATTATTTTTACTCAATATTATAAACACACATGCTTATGCTTGCCATTTTTTATTTATTTACTAATAACGGGTAAAAATTCTGTGTTTTACTAAATTTTATACATAAATTTTTTTGTTATTTGTTTCTATACACCTTATTTTTCGATATAACTTCCCTACTTTTAATTTTAAATAAAAAATATTACAATTATCTTTAAAATATCTCGCATAAATTTGGTAAAAGCATTCAACGTAGGTTAACTATGACTTTAAGAGGTCAAATACTCTGACACCCATAATCAATAAGAAATTATACATGAAAAATATAACGAAGTTAAAATAAACTTTATACACTGATGAAACTAAATTAACAGCCTGTTATTTTTTTATATATATATATATATATATATCCCACTGCTGGGCATAGGCCTCCTCTCTAGAGTCTACCCCTATGTGGTGGACTATACTCTTAAACTGTCAGAGGATAATCCGCGTATGTCTATGTAATATTATTATTACTTAGACATGCAGGTTTCCTCACTATGTTTTCCTTCACCACCGAGCACATGGTAAATGAGCTCTTAAAATTGCAACTAACAATTTCATTGGAGGCACTGAGCAAATAAAAAAGAAAGATACATATATATATATATATATATATATGTACATATTAAAATATATATATATATGTTTGTATATACATTGATAAATACATACAAATAATTTTATTTAATGCGAAAAATGTTTCTTATCATTCTCATCGCATTATTTTGGACGAGTTACAGTGATAGACCTACACTTCAGTTTGTTTCTAGCTGCAGAATGAATGAGTCAGCTCGAGTGGGGTAGGACCATACCCTCACAGAATACCAATGTAAAATAGCAGTATAATATTGCTGTGTTTCTGGTGAGTGTAGGGATCCGGTGATCTTTATTACTGGTGACGAGGTATTCCATCTCAGTCCTCAAGGATGACAACTCATCTGCCTTATGATTCCTTGTCTTGAGAAATAAATGCAGCTCGATTATTTTACTCTTTATATTTAAAAAATAAGACATGATCATAAGAAATTAGGGGGCGACAACCGAGCATACAGTTTACATTAATCTTTGACAATGAATCTGAATTATTCAGATACTACTAGATGAATGGGCCGACTCAATCACGGAAGGACCATGCCCCTAACGGAAAAGCAGCATAACGCTGCTGTGTTTCGATTGGTGAGTGTAGGAATCGGAGGATTGAATTATGATTAACAAGGCATGGATGTAGATCTCCTGGAACGCAGTCATCGCAGAAGTGTTTACTTCTTTGTCCCCCCTAATATTATAGAAAGAAAAAGATACCATAACCAGCAGATATTTTGTGTAGTTATGATATATGAGGTTCGCTGGTTCCCGTATTCCCTATTCATCCTACGGAGGCTCTACGAAAACTGCTACGCCAAGTAGGGTCTTCCTCGATCTACACTTTAGTGCATACTTATAGTGACTGCTTGTATAATATAGCTAAAGACTTTCTAACTTTTTATTAAAGTTTTAGTGTTAAAGCAAACAAAATGAAAATATGCAATGAAATCAAATTGTTCCACGGAGTAAGATCCCTCTGGTCGTTTTGTTTGTATCTTCCCAACTCAAATATTAGTCTTATGCCAAAGCTGCTTCTTATCGTATGTTATTTGTTGAGGATTCTCTATGTTTGTGGATTTTTTTCTATCTTGTTACAGTAAAATAGCATTATTTCATTGTTATTTTAGAAAGTAACTGTGAATTATTATTTTATGTGAAAGAATATATATATTATATATATGAAAGAATATTTTATGTTATTTGAATACGAAAGGCTTTTTTGCAGATTGAAAGCATGACGATGGCCTGGTGTCACTGATTGCGGCTTAAAAAAACGGTAAAAAGGATATATAAGTATAGCATAGCACGTATTAGGAAAATATCAAAATACATAAAAATTATACATTATACCACCGTGTTAAATTTGGTGATGAATCGGATAGACTATCCGATTCATCACCAAATTACTATCTCGGTATATTATGACACCGTCGCTGAACATAATCCTCACACATTTGCTACGCAACATAATCCTGCATTTATCGAATTGTCATGAACTTTCAAATATTGTCAGTTAAATATATTAGGATCCAACTAACCATGGAAGAACCACGATTCAGCTAATTTCTAGCTGCAGTATGAATGGCTCAGCTCGACCGGGGAAGGACCACGCCCTCACAGAATACCACCGTGAAATAGCAGCATAACATTGCTGAGTTTCACATGATGAGTACCGTATACTCAGAGAACTGAACTACAGGTGACATTGTATTCCATCTCAGTCCTCAGGGATGACAAAGCGTTTGAATTTTGAATGGGCACTTACCATCAGGTGAATTATGTGATCGTTTCTCTTCTCTAATATTATAGGTAAAAAACGTAAGGAATTAAGAATTTGGTAAATAGAAGTAAATTGAGTAAATAAATTATACATGTACAGGCTAAGTCATTGTGTCATTTTTCTCCTTAAAAAATGGTTATATAACAGTCGTTTTTATTTGTTTTTCCATCGAACTATTAAAATATTTTGTGTCTGCTGTTTTATATGTCATTAAAGATATGTTAAGATAATATTTTTTCCATGCACTATACAGTTCAGTTACATGAAAAAAATAAAATGTTTCATGTATGGTGTAATATGATATTATTAATAGGATAATTTTTTGCTTCCATTTTCAGAAGACACTTCCGTGTTCCCTAATGAAGCTGAAACTTGATCCGGTTCCTAAGTACCCATGTTACTTAATTGAATCTGTTCTGATAACAATTCTTTTGTTCTAAACAACAATCATAGGGTGAAGTTAATTAGCATTTTGTTCCTTTGTATTTTATATTACAATAGTAGATATTACAGGCAGCATAATGCCAGCCATGCCATAAAGAGCTCATAGAAACGTATTTTTGTATTGACGCAATATAACATTTCTTTGTAGCCTAGAAATCAGAAAGCGCTAACACGACGATACGGCACTCAATATAAAGCACATGAAGATACACACTACTAGTTGCCATTTGTACTTTGATTACAAACTTTGAGTGACTGAATATTGGCTCTACTAATGCATTAAGAAGTAGAGATATATCACGGCAAAATTAGTTAGAATACAAATGCATTCTAATTTACTTTTACTTGATATGCAGACTCATATTTCTATTTCATCTTTCTAACTCCACAGAATTTGGTAATTATTGTCATAAAAATAAAAGCTTTGAGTTTTGATTAAAAATGTAAGTGATCCGTATACTAAGAAAGGAAACAAATTGAATTAAAATACTTTACAGTTTTCAATTACCTTACATTATTTTTGTAATTACTTCGGTGAATAAATTAAAAAACAGATAAATTTATTATATAATACACCAGATAATGTAAACTAAATATAATCAAATATTTGCAACAAAAATATGTAAAAAGCAACCAGACGGGTAACCCCTAACAGAGATGACCAAACGGTCTGGAATTGGGTGAAACCGGTGGACGATACGGGTGGTGGCGAGGATTAAATTACGATATTGCTATTATAGACATAGCACATAATAAAAAAGTAAATGATGTCTTTGAACACGAGAAATTGCATTAAAATTTATTCAGTAGTTTTCAAGCTGGCTACCATTTTAAATGCAATAGATCTAAAACATTGGGAGTCAACAAGTCGGTTGATAATATTTACATGTTAAGATAATAAGAAAATTTTAAATAGTATTCGAGTATATAAAACTTAGGGTAAAGAGTGCTATACTGCAGTTTTGTTTCTAGCTTCAGAATGAATGGGTCAGCTTGACCGGGGAAGGACCACGCCCTCACAGAATACGCGCGTTATAGGTAGCATAGGCTATGTTTCGTCTGATATTTATTCCTGGTTTATGGGATACTGAATTTATTACTGGTGACGAGGTATTCCATCTCAGTCCTCGAGGGTAACAATGCATCTGCATTATGTTTCCTTGTCAAGGATGAATATAAATGTGATGGGCCGCATGAATCACTTGCTATCAGGTGAACTGTGTGCTCGTTTGTTACTCTCATCGTAATAATATATACTATATATATATGTTCTTTAATAATGAATCAAGGAATCATAATAATTAATAAAGTTACGACGAACACGAACTCATTCACAACGTTATTACAAAACAATAATTACAGAAATAGACTTGCTTATTGCTTCTACAAGTTGGTTGATTGAAAAATAGTTATGGCATGTCTAACCAATCATTACGTCATAATGTTAAATGTCTGTAAAGGAAATTATAATCATACTAATAATTAAATATAATCATATTGAAGGAAAAATTAATATAATTTCTGTAAATCTTTTAACGATCAAGGAAAGTTTAACATTTATTGATAAATTGAATTTAATTTTTGGATGCATGAAGTACCTTTTTCATCCATCATTTCATTTGCCAATTTCATAATTTTACATATACATATACACCACCATAGTTTCATAGTGAGATCCCATTAATATTTTGTTATTGAATATAAAATACTTATGACAAAACATTATTTTATTTCATTTAAAAATATTGTTACTCAGTGAAAATTATTAACTGCGGTTATATTTCAGTTTTTTATTGTTTTACAGACTACTTGCATACCTGAAATATTTTGGATTCCCAACAACTGCGTGCCGGCGTGAAATAACAGCATAATCTTGCTATGTTTCGTTTGTTGAGCTTAGGGAAACGGTAAAACAATAGCTGTTAACGAAGCTTACCTTCTCAGAATTCAGAGGTGTCAATTCCTCTTGATTCTTCGTAGAGCATGGATGACAGTTTTGATGGGTAGCGGGTTATTTAGTCTGACAAAAAAAATTGTGTTTTGCCTAATTGGTTTAATATATTTCTCTACGATGGTATATACTAGCCATATGCTTAGTAATAATCGTGAAAGTATGCACGTAAAAACAATCCTAATTATTTACCTACATTATACAATATATTTATAAAGCAATATACCATATTCATGAAATGAATAACAAGAAGATGCGTAGAGCTTAACATAATCTCGCTGCTAAAATGCGGCAACAACTTCCACGAGTACAACGTTAGGGAAGTGATAGTTTGTTGTTCTTTCGTATTATATTCAGCAGAGTAAAACAAATACAGAAATACCTACGCTAAACATTATAAGAATAACTTTTTGTTCATTGCCATAGTGAACAAAATGTTATTCTTTTATTTTTTACTATTGATTTTTTATTGAGTATGCTTATTATAAAGAAATGTTTAACCTAAAAATAAATTACAAATACAAGTTCAGAAATTACAGCACATTAAGAAATATTTTATTCTTATTAAGTGTCGTATTAATTTACGTTTCATAACACGTTGAGCATAAGGATTCAATAACGAAATATTAGATTTACATTATCATTCATAAATATTCAATTTTGAAATATATATGGAGACGTTGATCAATTCAAAGTCAATTGGAACAAACGTTCCTATAAATTTTCTTTTATGAATTTATTATTTGAAGATGATGTGATGAATAGCTTTATCCTTGTCGATACTGAGCTTGTCTGCTATGAGTATTGATGAGTTCTTAGTAAAATATACATTTTTATAAACTTGATGAGAGAAATTTATAACCTTTATTATTATTATTACTGTCTCTATAACATATGGAACAAAATCTCGCAATATTTGTCAGCATCATGGTGATAAAAAATAAATAAATGTAAAGTTCATTTTCACGTAAATAGGTAAAATGAAATACTTACATATGGTTGTTTCTTTTAAAGTTCCCTAAATATACATGAGTACCAGAACTTTTTTTTAAAAAAATCCCTATTAATGCCATTAAATCTATATATAAAGCAATAGTCGAATGGTGGATTCGAACTTATTATCTTATTTTTGCAGATCGTCTTAACCTATTGACGCTTAGTTATAACAACATTTGAGAAGAAAAACCAAAACATTGTCAGTTTGAATTAAGACATTGTTAAGTACAATTGTTGTGGTCTTATAAAATATATAATGCTTGTCATTTTATAAGACCTCATCGTCAGCAGTTTTAATCTGAATGTCGTGTTAAATTTGAAATTTAATTTCTTATGTCATTTTAAAATTAAACGAACAAAGTTTTAAATGTAAAAGGGATTGATTAAAATGTCAACACCAGATGGTGGGAAAAATATCTTTTGTACCCTAAAGTAACTTTATACATTCCGTCTAATATTTGTATAAAATCACGATAAAAGTTGAAGAAACTTTTGAAAACGATGATGAGGACAGGAACTTGAAATTTTATTCAGTAAGGGTGTTTTTCAAATCTTTTTTATGACATTAAGATGAACAAATGACCACACAGTTACCTCTTTATACGTGTCAATAAAGATTGTGTAGCTTCCATACATTTATCTCCAACATCGACGTGGAAACCAGATAAAGTAATTGAAGATGGATCAACCAATCGGATCCATAGTTTTTTTCTCTCTCTATCATTTTATAAGTTTACTTTATATTAAGAAAAAAAAGCTAGCAAATTCTATTAATGTAAATTAAATTACCGTTAACCACTCCTAGGCTAAAATGCTTGAAATTTAATTTGAATCTATGACATTAAGTTTCGCAGCCCGTAACCTAAACCTTTATGACATAGAATTTGAATTGGTATATTGATATTACTGTAACAAATATTATGAAATTATAGTCTTATATCATATTTTTTCAATTATTGAACTGCGTTTATTGTTCAATTTCTAGGTTATATATGCTTTGATATTTCAAATTAAATTTCTTGAAATATCTTTTTTGTCCACGACAAAAAAGTGTAAAAGTACACTAAAAACTATAAACTACTAAGTATACAATAGTAAACGGTACGATCTGCAAAAATAAGATAGTAAGTTCGAATCCGCCATTCGACTATTGCCATAGTGTTGAGATAGATTGTTTAACGCAAGATTTAATGGCATTAATAGGGATTTTTTTAAAAAAAGTTCTGGTACTCATGTATATTTAGGGAACTTTAAAAAAAAACAACTTACTACTACTAACTGCTATAAACTTTACATGTGTGTGCATTACACACATGTAAAGCTCCCGCGATATTACAGTGTTCACAGTATTTTTCAGTGTATCTTACACTTATTCAATGAAAGCAATAAAACTTGATTCAGTTCCAATTTCTATGACTAGATCTGTATTGGATGATGGCCAAAAGAAAGTGTTATAATGTTATAAATCTTTCATAAAATATATGAAACTAATAACAATTTATTGCAATCAAATAACCATAAAAATAAGATATGGTTTGAAGAAATAATATCTTATTTGTATGACATTTTACTATATATACTTAAAATTTTTATTTTTTATTGATAATCCATATTAAACCCTTCAAATGGACACCAGCTGACGTGAGCAGGCTATCTCCACTTACACACACAACCTTCTCTTATAAAATGACGAAAAACCTTTGCTATTGTATTCCGCCGTCAGTAAAATAGTTCCAAATCCCAATTTAGAGACATTCTGTCACTCTTGCAATTTATGGAAATTGTATCGCTATATTATATTGATATATTGTAGACAAATGAAAAATTTATTCAATCAATATTGTCATTTAATAATAAGATTTAACAGTGGTAGAGCTACACTGCAGTTTGTTTCTAGCTGCAGAATGAAGGGGTTGGGCTCGACTGGGGTAGGACCACGCCCTCACAGAATACCAGAGTGAAATAGCAGCATAATGCTGCTGTGTTTCGTCTGGTGAGTTTAGGGGACCGGAGAACTTTATTACTGGTGACGAGGCCTTCCATCTCCGTCCTCTAGGGTGACAACGAATCAACATTATGATTCCTCGTCAGGGATTAATGTAGATGTTATGGGCCGTGGGAGCCGTTTGCCATCAGGTGAACTGTTTTTTTACTCTCAATGTAATAAAAAAAAATAAGACCTCTTTGTTATCTTCTCACTCTATCGTCTACCTTTTCCCCAACTCAATTTAATGCATCTGCAATTAGATCGAAGGAAGGAACAGATGTAGTTTCAAGGACACGGGGTAAACAAACACCCAAAAACCAACAAAGTGATACATAAATATTGTTCCTATTCTGGGAAACGAACCGAGGACCCACGACGCAACATTCAAGTACTCTAACCACTATACCATACGGCGGAGACACGATTGATATTTAATAAGACCGACGACGCAACATTCAAATACTCTAACCACTATGCCACACGGCGGACACACGATTGATATTTAAAAACTAGCATTCCTCGAATTACATGAACTATACTAAATTTCATAACATAACGGTAAAGTTTGTATTTAAAAGTTGTAAAGTCACAACGCAAGGCAACAAAAATAGGCAAGGGTAGGCTCGAACGGGGTAGAACCGAGCACTCACAGAACATCAACGTGAAATTGCAGCATAATGCTGCTATGTTTCCTTTGGTGAATGTGGTTTTCCGGGTACCCAAAAACAGGTAAAGAGACTAAGAAGATACATTTGACAACGTATCCTGAAGATTCAGGATACGTTGTCAAATGTATCTTCTTAATCTCTTCACCTGTAAAGATTTGCTGAGGATGAAGTGTCAGGGGTGCTTGACCACAATCCTACCTGATGTTAAGCGGAAATGCAGTCCTCGATGGTAAGGCGCACTAACTCAGTAAATGCCTATTCACTCTACTCTTGAAAACACCCACATTGTAATCGAAGCGAAAGACGGGCAAACTATTCCAGTCCTTTGTTGTACGAATAATGAAAGACGAAGTAGAGCCCTTCGTTCGGGTTGAAGGTGTTGACAACAAAAGGATGAAATCCAGCAGTGCGTCGTGAGGTCCGATGGTGGAACTGGGATGGGGGAATTAGATCATGTAATTCCTGAGCACACTCTCCAAAATGCATACTGTAAAACACTGAAAGGCTAGCCACCGTACGCCTTACCTTACTCCTATCACTTACATCAGGTGATACTGTTTACTGGTTGGTCATCCCGGTATAAGTTAAACAGACTTTAATGATACTCATATTAAGTTTAGATAAACCTTAGCCAGAAGCAACTTCAGATAATCATTAGTCAGAAACCGACCAAGCCGAGGTTCGGCCTTCTCGGGCACCCTCGAGTGAAACGCTCTCGCGAAACTAAGTCCAAGTCGAGGCTACCTCTCGGGAGCCCTTGTGCTGATTACCTATTAATATAGGTCCCGACTGAGCGCTCAGTCACCTCTCAACCCGGTGAAACTGTAAAAGCTCTCAGGCTAATAGCAGCCACCAGCCGCGAAAAAAATCATATTACGTTGTCGTAAAGCTGTTTCCTCGTTACGGCTACAAAATGTCCACTTATCCGAGAAATTTATTGCATGTTCATAAAATATATAACACATATTATTTCCACTTGGCTAAATCCTGTTATAGCTAATATTATGAGTAATAGTCTTTTAAATATCATAATATAATATTGTAAGATACTGACAGTGAATTAACAAGATTAAGTGATAGTGGGCAGGTCATGTATGTCATGTAATTGTAAATCAAATAAATAAATAAATAAATAAATGTATGCCCCGGAAGCGATGGCCACTAGGGGAGATAGGTTCTTGAGTGGAGACCGCGAATCGGCAAACGTAGTGTAGGGCGCCCTGTAACTAGGTAGAGAGACGATATTTGTTAGGCAGTGGGCAGAGACTGTAGAAGAAGAGATGAAGACCTAGCTCAGTGGCGCGCCATGGAAGAGACCTAAGTCCAGCAGCGGACACATACAGGCTGATGATAATGTTTATGACAGTGAATTCTAGCGTATGGGTAAAGTGATGGATTCTATTCAGCCATGATATAAATGATGTTGAAACTGATATCATATTCATGGTGACTATTTTAAGAAGCTAGTTGAAGCTTCGAAGGAAAACTTTATATATAAATGTTTAAAACTGACATGTAAATTCCTAAAGTGAATGAGAACGCGACAGACTTCTCTTGCATTAATGACATTAAATAATACACTTAATACACAGTAATAATTATTGTGAATTGTCAAAAGTGAGCAAGTTTTACTGCCACAATATCACAACAACTTTCTCATAAATGGAGGAGAAATGTTAAAAGACTATTTATAAACATTTTCCTTAGAAAGAAGACAGTGTATTTAATGTAGCCGCTGCTAAGACCTTTTTCTTTTTTTAAATGTTTTATGACGTAATATTTTATGTTATGTTATACTTTTTAATGTGGAATTATGAAGCTGAAAAGCACATTGCAGAAAAGGCGCTATTTACATATAAAAATTGGATCTGCCAGCAATGAAATATACGAAACATGGATGAAAATCCTTCGGTGCATTTTAACAAAGAGCCAAGTTGTAGCTTGTTTCTACCTGCAGCATATATAGGGCTGCTGGGATGGGGAAGGATCACGCTCTTGTAGTGTTTTGTAACACCAGTGTGAAATAAGAGTATAAAGTTGCTGTGTTTCATATCGTCCTATGGATCCCGAGACCTTACAGGTAACGAGGCATTCCATCGCAGTCTTCATGGGTAAATTGTGACATGTGCATATTGAATCTTTGTTCAATAATTCCATATTAGGAAACTACTTTTTTTATCCGTTTAGTTGCATCCGTTGTTTCTTTTCATTTCCGTGGATTTGAGGCAAAAAAATTTCATAAGCTTTTCACGAATGAGTTTTAAATTGTGTAGTAGATTAAAGAAAGCAAACAATATACCACACTGTGCTAATAAAAATGAAATATTGTAGAAACATCTATTGCTAGATTATATTCTCATTGCAATCCCGATAATAAGAGGAAATGTAGCCTGCACGTCGGCTAATGACACTTTATGTGGCTTACGGAAGTTTGAACATAGCAATGCAGTCCACCTAAATAAAGTTGTTTCATATTAGGTATTTAGCTAAGAATTGGTGTAGTTTCCGGCTCTATCTATGGAGAAGTCCTGTGTTTAGCAGTGGATTAATGATAAGACGATATCGTTAAAAGCGTTCAGTAAACATAAAAGAAGTGAATCAAAAAGACATAAGCACGTTTTTTACATAAAAGAAATTGCAGTAAAATATTTTCGTCATTATATGATTCGTTATTTGAGTCGATTTCGACCACGGCCCTACTTCTAGTCCCCAAATTATGTTACCTTGCAGGATATATTATACTGTACTGAATATCAGCACAAATACAAAGTCAGTCACATTATCAATGCCAAAACTAATAGTTCAATGTAATGCGTGTCCAATAAGATGGGAAGAAAATTTAGATATAGTCTCAGGAACATATGACGCAACAATCGGTTGTCGTTCGCATGCTTAAAATATTATTATTATTTTAATAGAGTAGGTGACAAACGAGCAAGGAGCCCACCCGATGGCAACAGTTCACTGCCACCCATGAACATCAGCAACAGCAGAGGGATCGCAAATGCGTTACCTGTTTTAAAAAAATACTCTTTATGTGGGGTTATTTTAAACCTATCATCCAACAAATGAAAGGCAGACCTGCATAGTTTGGTGATAAACGACTGCGCTCATAGCCTGAAATGATGTTGGTATACGAACAAAACAATTTTAGAATTGCTAGCAAACACGATGTAGGTACATTTACTATTTACGTTACTTTGTTAAAATACAAAATATAAAGATCTAAAACTATATGTTTAATCATTGTAATTGTGCCATTGTATTATTAATCTTTAACATTTTATTAAAAAATAATATAATGAAGGTCTTGTGTACTTAATTTTTAAAAATGCCATGTATCCTCCTTTGTCCAAGCATATAACAGAACTCCAATAATATTCACATCAAATCATAGTCATCGTCTTATCTAAATGTAAGTTTACCTTAAATATCCCTCCGTGTTTTTTTTTCCTTATCATAAAACAGAAGCGTTGAAAAGATTAATTTGAAAGATTTCGCTATTCGATATAATTTTTCATTTTGTAATCAGGTGTTTACAGTATTACAAAAACATCACATTGAGATGGATATTTTTGTAACGTTTTAATTTAATGAAAAGTAAAAGGCGTGTTAAATTGTGTTAAAGTTATTTTTTGATGTAAAATCACTCTTCAACCAAAGATTTTTTGGGCATCCACATTTTTTGTATTCCCTTTTAAACTTCAGATGAATTTATCAACTTCAGATACAATAGCTAATTTTATACACAGCCTAAAAATAAAATATATGCGAGGCAAATAACATTTCGTATCGAAATTTCACCTTCGTTCCGTCTGAATATACTAAAACTAAATATTTTAATTGTCATATAATTTATAATATATATTTATATTATATCCCTAGACCGTGTTGTGGTGATATGACTTCCAGCAATGAACTCTACAATATCCAAACAAAAACATGGACTGGTGAGAGGGTAAAGCCATTGCTTATTGTGTCTATGGTTATAAGATAAGTTTTAGTGCGATCATATAGTCGCCAAGTGCGTTTATTGTGACGAAACATATATATATATATATATAAATTTTTACATCGAATAGTATATTGGCTTCATAATTTACATTACATACTTTTTTAACACATACCATAAAATAATTAATTATCTGCGACATGACTGTTAATATTTCAAACGCAGAAGCTTAGAAAATAAGGTAGAGTTACGCAGCATCTAGCTGCAATAAGAATACCTCGACTGGAGAATAGACAGACTCTAAATAATTTATTTTTAAAATAATAACCAAGGCTTGCAAAATATTTTATGCTATTACTAAAATCAATTTCAAGATCTACTTATTTACTATTTGACAGTTCGTTAACTAGCATGAATGAGTCGGCTCGGTCTAGACAGAATGCGCGAAATGGCTAAATACTGCTGCTGTGTTTCTTTTGATTAGTGTAGATGGGGTTCCAGAGGCTTACTTGCCGTTAGTAAGGAATTCTTCTTGCTACCAGTAACTTTTCTCACTGGTGATGACGCATTTGCATCTTGAATGTTTGTTGTGGATAAAGGGTTATTACTTAAGTATGACCTAGTTTTTCGGTCGTCACTTACTATCAGTGAACATTATGTTCGTATGTAAACTTTTGTTTTTATAAAAAACCTTAACGCAGAACTTAGAATGAACTTACTATTTTTCTAGCCCAGGTAAACGGAAACGAATGCAAGGGGCATTATAGCTATGCGATACTTTTTTATGGCCTGTAAATTCATAAATTGTACAGCCCAGTCATTTCTGTGTATTGTTGGTTATTCTACTAATCCTACAAAATTGTTCCACTCAACTCTTAAAATGTTTCGAGAATATTACCACAAAATTAGAAAAAAGATATATAGGTCTTAATTCAAATTCTGCTCAACGAGAAAGGTGTAATTAGCAACCATTAAAATTTGTGCAAACTTTACTAATGTGCTCGTTATTGTGTGCGATAAAAAGTATGTAATATGTATAAACAAAGGAATTTCAAGTAATATTTCGATTTCTCTATTCAATTACCATCTGTAGGCTAGGCAGGGAGGATTATTTAATATTGATGATATTCAATACTGCAATTTTTCACGTTGATGTTTATTTTCTTTTATATAGGGACGGACTGTGGTTTTTAATTGTATACTCGTATATTATTATGATCACGGTTGAAAACAAACTACTTACATCATTTATATGGCTTTGTTCTAAACAAATATATTCTGTTATAGTGGTCGCTAACAATTAGTATACTGGTCAGTAAGAAGTTCTTTTTGCAAGCATTTAAAAAATAATATATGTCACTTTCTCTCTAACGTGTAAGATTGGGCCGAGTTAACACTGTTCTTCGGATATTGATTTTATTCCTAGTCTAGAGATTTTAAGTGAACTCTACGCAACCTATCTTATTTTGCGGGAATATACGAAAATGCATTCGCATTTCAAATTCTTGCAAAATTAATCATTTTGTTATCAAAATTTAATATTTAAAAAACGTTAAATCTTAATTACTTGATTATAATTATGACACAAATTTGAATCTTAAATAAAAACCCAAGTATATTTTAAAATCTGTCAGTAAATCGTCATTAAAGTGTCGTTGCCTATAAAATATTCCAGGAGTATGCAAAAAAAAAATGATTTATTAGCTGCATCTGTGAGAGTTATAAAACTGTTTTTAAAAAGTTGTCTAGTAAAAGCATATGCGGCCTTTTTACAGAATGACTAATATGAAGTCGCTTAGGTATTATTTTAATAGATGATGTTTTTGCTCTCTGGTAGATATCACTTGCATTATAATCATCTGTTATATAAACATCTGTAAGTTTGGTCTAGAGTAACGGTCAATTTACCTTGCTACACACATGAATAGAGAGCAAACAAAACGATATAACACGAATACGATGAAAACCACATTTTAACGTATGCTGCGGTTAATTGCGCAATGTACACTTACCGTCATCATAAAGTTCTCAATGCTCTCTAATTAAAGCAGGACTTTAACAATAGTTTATCCTTTTATTATGCTTTGTAATTTAAAATATATCAAATTATTTTTAAGTTTCGTAGATAATAATAATTTGCTCTTATAATAAATCAACATTGTGGGCATGTATAAGATTTCAATCTATAACTTCTCTATCTCTTCCATAACTTCTATTATTGGCAATACTTCGGACAAATTAAAAAATCTACACCTATTCGGGAAGGATCTATACAGGAATTCCCGTTGAAGTTAAACATTAAAAAAGAGATTATGGATGTATAATTATTTGACAATAACAATATTACACATTTATATATAATTATAGAGACAAGTAAATTTATCTTTTATATAATTTTTAATTAAAATGCTAATACAAAATAAGAAATAAAAACAAAATAGATATATTTCTTAAATAATTTTCCTTCCATGTTAACTAAAACGTCATTACCGGAGCTTTGCAGGTTGCATTTCCTCTTATTACTGGAAAAGCAACGAAAATAAAAATGTTCTTTAGATGCTCTAAATCTTTTATATTTTTACATTTTTAACAGGTTTATTACACACAGTGGAATAATATTAATAACTCAGTAACCTTCTGAATCCTCTTCACGAGGAGTTCCCCAAATCTAAATGGACTTCTCTTCCCATTTGACAGATATATATGATTTCGACGTTACGACTGACATCTTCTAGACGAATTTTATCACTGAAAGATTTTCAATAATACATATGTTGTCATTATCTAACACCGCCAGTGTCCAGATGTAAATTAGTAATTAGTAGTAAATTTAATTTAAGCGTATATTATATTTACTCCTATCTAACATTAACGTTTATATCACTTTACGAAAAGTTTCCGAGTTTGTGGGTCGTCTATACTGTATATGTTCCTTTTTTAGCACTTCAAACAAATTTATCAACGTCAGAACCAATATTTATCATTGTACACAACCCAGAAATAAGAATTTTCTTCGGAAAAATATCATTCCGTGTGTAAATGTCAGCCTCGTTTTGTTTTATTGTGTTTTTAACTATTTTTCGTATATCTATTATGACAGTTAGATATTTTTATATAGTCTATATGATATATCGGTGTGTGGTGGTAACGTAAGAAAACTTAAAACCCTTGAACCAAATTACCGTATCTTTCGAAAATGTCATGATAGATGCTGGTGGGGCAGCCGATGTACTCAAGTGCGTTGCCGTGACACTGTCGTAAGCGGCAAAAGTGGAACATCGTAAAGTTTTAGTTGAGATCCGCGTAACCGCGAGGCTGAGGTAAACGAGACGTATGTACCTCCAAATTAAAAAAGGCACTATTTTATATATGTACTATATTCATTCCTTTTTTGTAGACTTTTATTGAAAATAGTAATATTTTATTAATTTAAAAGAAAAAGAATAATTTATATGCATGTTATCGTAGTAGATATGTTATCATAAAATACTATTGTCTTAAACTAGCCAAAGCGTAGGTAGTGATATATTTTGTTCATCAACTATGATTTTATTATTATTATTTTCTAATACTATAAAGATATTTGTTTTTTTTTTAAATCAATATTTATTTAAGAAAATATTTAATATTCTCCCATCCATTTTACACGTTAGCTGCTTATTTTTCTACGGTAGAGTAGTCTGTAGTATTTTTTTATAGTATTCTGGCTAATGGCCACACACACAGGTTTATTACACACAGTGGAATAAGAGTTGTAACAGTTTCACCGGGTTGAGAGGTGACCGAGCGCTTGTGGTGGTAAGCAGAGGCCTCGATTTGTAGATGAACAGCACAAGGACTCCCAAGAGGGAGCCTCTACTTGGGCTCTCGAGGGCTCTTCTTGGCGAGGGTGCCCGAGACAGCCGAACCTCTGGATTTTTAGATTATAAATGATTTAATTTTTTTTGGTTATGACGTTTATCATCAGTTAATAAAATTACGATTCTAAAAGTAAGAAATAAAGTAATCAAAAATAAAACTTTTTTGCAAGTTAATTTAGTAAGCCGTAAACGAACCAAAAACCGAGACAAAAATGATTTTTTCTGTGTCAAAGAGACTCATTTTTAGTCCCCCACAAAGATAAATATTGAATCTGACGTTGATAAATTCTTTGGGAGTGTTAAGAGAAAACAGAAAAAGTATGAGCGACAAAATACTCGCAAACCTCAATTTTGCTGAGAGAATTTCTTCTGTGGAATAGGTATTTGCACATCTCATTTGCTTATTTGTACACTCGTAATAATAAATTTTGCACTACTTACATATATGTATAATATATCTGTACATAGTTTGGGTGATTACAAATAAAACTTGGTAAAATACTAGATAATACTGAAACTGAGTAGTCATATATGCGTAGAACCCTAATTAATAAGTACATATTTTTAAAAAGTTTATACAATAATACAGTACTGTTAATATAGTAATAACAGCAGGAAACCCATCCTATTGAAGACGTTGTTAGCTTGAGTGTAGGTCCTATCCTTGATACTTTTTCCCGTTGTACTGGCAGATCTTTTCAAGCCTACGGCGGGAAAGGATGAAAACGTTGCGTTGTTATTGCGTGATTATTACATGGTACACAAATACAGTGGTGAGTTAAGTAGTTAACTCTTTCTTAACTTAACTATAAATTCCGTAACTCGTGTAGTAAAACGAAAACAAAAATAAAATATTTATATAATTAAAAAAATAAGATAAGATTTAATTAAATCACAAAGAATGTAAAAAACAATCCACTGATTATCTATGTACGATATGTATGATAGAATCTGTGCGTGGTAGGGGTATATGTTAAGGGGCATGCGTAGAAAATGCAAGTACTATGTAATGTAATGTGACTATTATGTACTATTTTAGATAGCACACGGGTAAGTATATATATATATATATACATATACACCTATCCGTTTACTATGCTATACTAAATCTCAATGGTACGTGCATACATCACTCAATATAATTTTCCGTTTACGTACGTCATGTGATGAATGGCAAGTTTTGAATTTCTTTCTATCAATATTCTCAGCTGCTTTACATGAGTAAGTTACTTTTTGTATTGCTTGAATATATTTTTTATGTAAAGCCAAAAAAATGATTTTTCACCAACATGTTTGGCGTTTTTTTCTAACGCTTTGTACCGCAAACGATAGAAATATGGAATCAACTTTAGACTGTTCTCGTACAACTATAATACCCATCATGAGATTCTTCTGTCATATTATCTATATACTTAGGTCATACTGAAAGATTTTGATAAATAAGACAGATATAACATTTATTGTTTTTCGAAGTATATGCCCTCACTACTTTCAAATTTTTGTCACTTACAATCATTTGTTGTACGGTATCAATATTGGATCCTTTAACCGCAGTTGCCTTTACGTACATCGTCGAGGAGATCAGGTCCACTTCTTAATTCTCCAAACCACGAATACACAGAGCTGCCACATGGGGCTTCATGAACAATTGAGGTCTCTGACAACTCTCTTGTTGATTTAAACTACAGGAAAATCGTAAAAATTAATTGCGCGAAAAATTTCACGAGTTAAATTCATTGTAATAGTAACCAACAACTTTATAACGCCACAATAAAAAAAAAGTAACACGTGCCCAGAGAGTTCCTTTTACGAATTCCGTAATTGTTTTTTCATTTTGTTTTCAGTTGTGGCCAGTTCCAGAAACTTCAATATGTCGCACTTATATATGTATTGTGTTGCATACACTGTTTTATTTGTAAGGAAGAATCCAAAAAATAGATAATAAATATGAAATATTATTGAATTATATTTTATATTTATTTTCTATAATGGATAAAAGCCAGCATTGATTCGAACCTAGCATCATTAGTTTGAGAGTCTGTTGTAGGCATAGATTACCACCGCCATAATAGCCACCATACAACCATATCATATTTTTTTCTTTGCTTTATTCGGCCCTGTTTTTTAAAAAAACCTTTTTTATAAATTACCATTTTATTATAATTTAGATTAAATAATTACCTTATGTCCATCTATATAATGTAATAGCGAAAACATGTTTGTATTTTCTTTCAGTCTGTGACAAGAAATTATTTGACTTCTATTTTAGAATAGAATGAAAATTATTCGTCCCTGCTCTACATGCGTTTTGCTTGTCCCAGCAAATATTTTAAAAGTATTATTCGCTTTTTATATTGTACTAAAACGCAAGCTTGACTTTTCTGAACAAAAATTTACACAAAGATTCAAAGCATTTTAGCTCTATAAATAAATGACTATTCATTCATTCAAAATGCACTCATCAAAGCAATTATCCTTCAATTAATACTGAAAGCATAAGGTATAAAAAAGAAAGTATAAAAAATATAATAGGTTTTTTTTCAAATGATTTTTTTTTGTGATTACTATCTTTTACGTCGTAACAAATACAACATACCAAAGGTCTATTATATCTTAAAATAGCGCATTTATTTTTAATAACTTTATAAATTACAATACTAGAGGTTTTGAACCTGACGGTCGTTTCTTTTTGTCCTATACTTGGATTTCTGCAGAGATCTTTCAGATATACTCTACTTTAGAAATATACAATGAAATACTTCAATGAGCAAATTAGTCGAGGCTTTCGTGAATATTTTTTTATATTTGTAATCTGATTTAACCTCCCAAAAGTAAAGACGCGTTAATTATGTGTACTTGTAAATGTGAGGCTTACCATACGTCGACTGTAATATAGTTGATTCTTTGTTTTATAAACGACTATTATCGAAAATTTCCAGTTTTAAACTTTATGTAGGAACTCACAATTGCCATGTTATTGGACGCAGTGTCTTGGCTTGAAGCCAGCAATAATGTATTACTAGTAGACGTCTGGAAAGATTTCCAATTTTAAGGTACATCTTTCAACACATCCAAAAAATTTAGAATGGTATATTACAATAATGGCAGACGGTTAGTAACAAATTAAAATATAACAAATGTCCACTGTAATTCTGTTTTTAATTGGTGTTTAATTCGAAAAATTAGATTATTATTATATATAGAATTTTTCAAAAGAGGATAATAAGATGCAGTCTTCTTATTGTTTAGTGTTTAAAACAGATTTGCGTATAGTAAGGTAAGGCTTTATTAATTCTTTAATACTTTACTTCGTTTACAGCAATATGATAGATGGAGCTTATTTTCAAGAACCTCCCAAATATCCCTTATTAGTAATTAAAGTGTAGTCAAGACCGAGGATGCGAACGTGAGACTGGCGACTTTACTCTAGTACTAGAAAAGAAAAAACTAAGGCACATCGAACGTATCCTCGGAAGATAAATATAAATATTAAAAAAAATCTCTCAAAAATAACCGTTTGATCTGATAATGACTTAAGTTTCAATTTTGATTACAATGAATGATCTTTACCGGATGATGTCAATAACTGAGCAGGTAACAAAATAAAGTCGTAAACATTCGCACAAATACAGAAGCAAACAAGAAAACTAGTGAGGTTTTATGTTCACTTAACGTCTTTATTAGAAAAGATTATAGTTGCAGTGAAAGCGGTTAGGTATAGTGGTAATGCATCGCAACCCGAAAACATATTGCTAATGAAGATTTAATTAATATGGATAATTTATAAATTAAATTTATATGCGCCTTGATGTTCTGTGAGAACTAAGTCCGTCTCAGTCATGTAGAGCATTTAGCAGCTGGCAACAACCTATGGCTGTAACGTGGCTAAGCCTTTACCACCTCATATATTATATGTTATTGAACTACAAATATATTATAAGTTTATAATCATAATATACCAGTTAGGTATAAACGACTTCACAAAAGTAATATTAGATATTTTGCATCAAATTATTTTTCCTAAATTATACTTGATTTATTTAAAGCCGCGCGACTGCATATCAAGAACATGCTTAATATTCAGATGGGAATAAATGAATTGCGGAGGAAAAATTTAATTTATCTTCTACTAAAGTAGATGTTTTCACGACTCTTAAATTATTTATTAAAGAATATGAGAGGTTTTTTGAATGCGTCTTAATAATAAATAAGGATATAGCAATGTCAGCTTACATATATCGGAGTTATGAACAATGAATTAGATTAATTAAAAAAAAAGAACTTTAACGTAGACAAAGGAGAGACAGAGAAATGTGTATTCTTGTTTTTATAAAACGTTGCAATTTCTAAGTTTTAAGTTATTTTATTGTGACACATCAGAATAGTGGTTAAGAGGCCAAAAGCTTAAATATTAGTAGATTGTACTTATAATGCTATTCTATCTATTTTCCTTTCGTATGTTACTGTTGCTAAACGAACATTATAGCCATAAATTCACTCTACATTTTTTTCTAAACTAATAAAATAATATTTACAAATTTCAATTTAACGTATTAAACGCCATTTGATTATTTCAATATGTTTATGCTATTTTGAAAATAATATTTTAACCAATATTATTTTCAAAATAGCATAAAAATATTGAAATAATCAAATGGCGTTTAATACGTTAAATTAAAACTTGTAAATATTATTTTACTTGCCAACGCAGTATCTAAGGTTGGAAATATTACAATATATTACGCAAAATTTCCATCCCCTTATTAAAAAGGCCCTACGGGAATAAATTAACTACGAGACTAACCCTTGGAGGTGGACAAAGTAATTTAATAATGTTTGATGTACGGATGAGATGAACGTTAATCATGAAACTATACTAAAGTCTTATGGCAGCCCAAGTCATCATTCTGTTTATATTTCACAAAGACCTTAACTAAAACAATAGATTTTAAACTAAAGATATAAGCAATTGTTGGCGCGTGATTCGATATAGCAATATCTGCTTATCGTTTGATATATAAATATATTTTTGTGATTTGGTGTCTTATCCAATCCTAAGGCATAACTGTCACAATAGCATTGCATAGTATACTTACTGGGCAAGCTATAATACGCACTACTGCGTGACTATTACTGGGAAGGGGACAACGATTGCGTTTCTCCGAATCTTTCACAAATGCTTACTCCCATACTCGTATAACAAATCCTAGTTGATGTCATCTGTATTAGACAGTAGTTCGTGATCGCAATCGACCAGGAAGACGTCCTCCTGATGATGTCATCATGAATACTCATATCATTATTATTATTATTATTATTATCTGTCATAAAAAAATTGTGTATTTTTATATGTTCAGTGTGAAAAACGAACACATCTCTCATTACTCCGTGCCAAGTTCACCTGTGGTCCGTGATGATTTTATTCCAACCACAACGTAGTTCTTTTACGTAGACGAAAAATATTTACTTTATCAGTATAAAACGGGAACCTAGAGTACCTACCTAGGAAACAAAATATTGTTTCACTTCCAGACACGTCAGACACGCTGGGAACATTCAAACATTCATATTGTGGTAGACATGGTAGCTCTTTTTTACAATGTTTAATTCTATTTTACTCTACTTACAGTTAAATTTAAGGCAAGATGTAAAAACCAAGGTCATGGAAGAAGCAGAGTGCTACAACTGTAGTCTATACTTAGATATAAATAGTACTTTTGAAACAAACTCCACAAGAAATGGCACGGTCATTAACAAATTCTATTTCTACCAAGTAAGTACATTTAAGATAATCTATTAAAAGTTGACTTACGATTAAATTTTGTGATAAAAACCAATTTTTCAGCTTAACTACTTTCATTTTAAGGTTCTATACGTTTTTATACAACTTACACAATGTACTCGTTACTTTTATTTTTACTGTGTGTTGGTTATCTCAAAATGACCTAATAAATATTAGATACAGGCTTTCTATAGTTCTATGTCTTTTTCCAGATGGAAAATATTTGAAGAACTTTTAATTATTTTTTTTATATAAACCCGAGAATAAAAATGAGCAGTTCACATGGACATGTACAGTTCATCTGATGGCTTGTATATACTTATGTGTACACCTAATACTATCTGTAATAACTATATTTTAATGAGAACAAAATTTTTGGTTTATAGTATCTAAAACCAAAATAACTTGTACTATAGTCGACGCATTATGAACTGAGGCTTCGGGTCATAAATCATATTTATTTGTCTGTCTGTATACAGGTCTTATGGAGAGTTATAGTGATGTGCGTAAGAATTGTAGAGGTACATATCGATAACGGGACAAGTACGATCGATATGCTAAATTATGTTAAGTATTAATAGGAATAAGTTTTCGCTATCTGAAAATAAAAGTTTTTAATTTGTAAGATAAAATGTTTGTTTCGGCGTAATCATAGAGAAACTATATAGATCGTGATGAGTGCCTGATAAGGGTTGTTTTTATCTTTTCTAGGGATGAACCATCAACCCCACGTGCGCAGGTAGCTAAGTATCGATAACGGGTTGCATTGCGTGCACATTCCTTCTGTTAGTGACATTTATCACCCGACGACTCAGTTTAAAATGCGTTGACTATAGCCGTTGTAATCATTGACTCTCAAACTCGGTCATATTTTTTATAAAACTAATGGCAGCAAGCGCATGTAAAGTGATAATTTCTCCCAATAAACTATTCATCACATCTTTTCTTAACAAAGATTCAAGGCGCAAATGCGTTGTCACCCCGTGAAGACTGGTTTGGAATGCGCAGCAAACAGTAATTCTCTGGGTCTCTGGATCCCTACATTCACTATACGAAACTCGGCAGCGTTTTTCTGAAATTAAACGAACCGAATACTGGTAACGAGGTAGTGTCAAGTTTATGGAGGACAGATGTATGTATATGGTCTGCAGTTATCTCTTTGAAAGAAATGTCTAAAAATGTGTGCTCTTATATCAATCTTAGTTGCACAATAATGACCGAGTTCAACAGAGAGATCGCATTGTATAGTATAACTTATTTTTGTGTTTGTCATAAATAGAAAGTTTTTATTAAATATAATTATTACAGATTGTACGTAACACATAAATATACGTCTAAAATTGTATTCCCGCATATATAGAATTAAGTATATTGAGGCATATTGTATGCATATTGAGGTTATCTAGTTAATTTAGTAAACTCTTAAATACTTATTAAACAAGAAGTATTTATTAAGTAACTTTAACAAATGTTACGAATTAAGGTCTTTAAAAGTTATATAGTACAAATAATGTTCCATTAGCTGGTAGGAAACAAGGCTATCAACAGCTAATTAAGAGTTTAATATACTTAATGTGTATTGACATATTATACGTGTAATAACACGACAAAATGACATCCTAATAAAATTGCATCATTCGCAA
Source organism: Teinopalpus imperialis (assembly GCA_029286865.1). Lineage (NCBI taxonomy): Eukaryota > Metazoa > Arthropoda > Insecta > Lepidoptera > Papilionidae > Teinopalpus > Teinopalpus imperialis. The sequence goes on along the minus strand of JAGSMU010000026.1, from coordinate 159,739 downwards.
ATAGCCCTGATTATGCGAACCGACATTGTGTTAGGGTACGAGTTAATTGCTTGAGAGAATTGCCCTTCTGAAGTATGGGTCTAGACACTTATTCTGTATTTTAATCTCATTTAAAATGTGGTGTATTCAATGAGCGCCTGTTCTGAGAATCTTTTTGTTTTCTTCGCTTTATTTCACTGGCCAAAGTAAAAGAGCTTTAAGTAGTCTAATGAATGAATTGTTTTTGTCATGTCTTCATAATGATAAATACATTATTTATCTATTATGAAATTAAAATATAAATCGATTATTGGAGATAGTATTAAAGTTATAAAAATAAATATATATTTTTCTTTTATATGATGTAGACATAAATATTTACATGTTTGTGATATTTATAATCATGTCAAATTATTTAATGTTTAGTCTTTTAAAAGTTTAATGCTATGAAATAACAATCGCTTGAGTATTATCACTCGTCCCTAATAACCATTAATGACACTACTTTATTTAAATTCTTCACCCTCTTCAAGAACGCCATTAAGTATCTCATTTAAAAGGATTGAAGCGTAACACTTTGCACGTGTACTTGAGCCACATTTTATGGTAATAATTTAAATGTTTTGCTAGATGGTAAAAATTAAAGAGATATTAATATATATTTCATTATTTACATTTTACATTTGGTTAAGTGATATGAAAATCTTTTTCTTTTATCGCATACATTTTAATCACATGATGTTTGTAATTTGTTGTTTCTTTATAGGGATATTTTATAATATAAATTTAATATTTTGATAAAACTAGATTTTAGAAATTACAATAGTTTTCTTCTATAAAAGGTTAAAACGTGGTATTTTAACATCATGACCATATTTATACAATTGTCAACTTTTATCAAAGTTGATATTCATATTTGTTCAATTTTGTGTTATTAAAGGCAGATTTAGTAAAGTTTAAAATATATTTAATGACTACAAGCGTGTGACTTCGTCCAACGAAGGACCTTGCATAAATATATAGGCTTACATGTGTACATTCACGAGTAAAAGGCTATTATATTTCTTATAGTTCATAAAGGCCTACGCACTGTGTTTAAGGGTTCAAATTTATATCGACAAAACCAAAGAAAACTAAGCCATTAAACAACAAGAGACTCAATCATCTCTAGTCTTCAGTCTTATCTAGTTCTTGTGTTTTTGAATACTTAGGAATTTATGTGTACTGTTGCTATTTTGTAAAAGAACTTTTTCGTGCTTTTATGATGTATCATTTTAATTTTAAAGTTCTGGAGGAAATATTAAGCTCGATCTTTATTTTTTATTACTAACGAAGAGTTTTTTTTACAAGACCGCTCAGTTGGCGGTATTGTGGGTGCTGTTGGTGGCGATTGTCGCTGGGAATGCCACCGTAGTACTGGCGTTGGTTCTCACTAAATCCAGGAAGAGTCGCATGAACTTCTTCATCATGCAACTTGCCATAGCCGGTAATATTATAGTCCAATAAATATCGCGGCAATGTTGAAATAATTATTTAATAAGTGACATTTTTCCAGATTTATGGGTGGGATTGATAAGTGTTCTTCCAGATTTAATTCAAAGAATAACTATATCTTGGTTGGCTGGATCGTTTGCTTGCAAGTTGATGAAGTATTTACAGGTTTGTAAATAACTTACCCTAAATATGTTGTATTAGTGGAAATAGCTTACTTTTATTTGTAATATCAATGACCACCAACAACAATTCGTTTTTATGGAGCGGTCGAGAAACTGATCGTCATTATTAATTGATATCCACCGTTCGACTATGTTTATGAACTGCCCTGCTAGCACAAACATTTATGGTTAATTCGAATGGGTATGGAGAAGCATTCTTATTTAAAAAATAAACTATTATCTAATGATTATTTTTTACAGGGCGTAGTTACGTATTCCTCTACATACGTTTTAGTTGCACTGAGCGTTGATAGATGCGACGCTATAACACATCCAATGAACTTCACGGGAAGCTGTAAGTTTAAGATATTTAAATGTTATTTTCAAACTTTTACACAAACAAAGACATTAACATGGTAACGATAAAATTTGATCTAAGATACACGTAAATTATTGGTGTTATTGAATTGTTAAAATAAAATCGTTACTGAACGCAAGATCGACGTGAGTATTGAAAGAGAAATCACTTATTTTCTTTATTATTATTATCCAATACATTAATTACATTAATACGGATGCAATTTATTTATGTTATTATTCTTAAATAGTATTTTGGATAAATTTAATATAAATTGTGGAGAACCGATTTTAATAATTAACTGTTTTAGGGCGCCGTGCTAGGGCTCTTATATTTGGTGCGTGGTTGGTCAGTTTTCTGTTCTGCATTCCTATGCTGTTTCTGTTTGATGAAGCTGATATTGAAGGTAAGAATTGCAAGTAGAATAGAAAGATGAATAATAGTGTATTAGAATTTAGTTTTGTGATAATGATGAGTGAAGATATGCAAGAGCAATATATTTATATTGTAATATATGACCAAATCCACATTTTGTTACTTATTGACGTATTGGATATATTATACTAGAATACAAAAGTGAAACCGAGCTGCATCAATGGGTTGACTCGACTGGGGAAGAACCACACCCTTACAGCGTGATATAGCAGTATATCTCTGCTATGCTTCGTATGTGAGTGGTGGTATGCAACCAAAGGCTCAAGCCCAATATTGGTAGCCAGGTGGGTGAAAACAGTCCTAAGGAGTGACAACGATTCTTTGACGTGGACGGTTGTTAGGGTTTATTATCCGGCAAACCACCAAACTTTATCACCCTAGTTTCCTAAAAAAAACGTTAAGTATTGTATACTACATACATACAAACACAAAGGTCTATTTCTTCGTCCACGTATTCCTCAATTTGTTCCTTTGATAAGATTAATTCTTATGTTAGAATAAAATTATATCTTATGTTAGAATATAAAAAATAAAATTATTTTTATATTCAAACATAAGAATTTTTATTGTTTAGAATTATAAAGAAATAAAAGATGACTTACGGTCGCAATAAATATATCATTTGGATTAAATTTGGTCATTATATCAATTATTAGAACAATTTCCTTTTTCACAGGCACTCTTCAATGTTGGTCCAGCATCAACGAATTGCAGTGGCAGATATGGATGACGAGCGTATTCGTTTCCTTGTTCGTAGCACCCGCTCTCACAATATCCGCTTGCTATGGCGTTATCGTTGTTACAATAAGGCAGAAAAGTAGAAGAGTCTTGGGCAAAAGAGCCGCCGCCACAAGACAATGTCAGTGAATTTTAAAAATTTATACTAGAATATTTGAAAGGTTGATTAAAATCTTTCACTACTCAGTTTTAGAAGTGGAAGAGTCACGCTGCGGCTATATACTTGCTGAGGCATGTTGTTTCATTAGGGAGACAACCTAGTGCATCTTTTTCTTTATTATGTAGTTGGCAAATGAGCACGCAGCTTACCTGATGGTATTGGTATGATCACTGCTATTCATGAACATTCACAACACTAGAGGAGTAGCAAATGCGCTGCCGACGCCTAAGAAAGGTGTAGGCTATTTTCTAGAAGGGCCCTTAAGTCGTATCGGGTCAGAAATACCACTGGGAAAAGCTGATTCCACAGAGTAGTGCATGGCAGAAAATTTCATGAAAAGCGCTCAGTGGTGAGTTGCCTACCATCGAGATGATGAGGACATAATTTTGATGTGCATCTTGAATCTCTATTGAGGATGGATGTAGATGTTTTGGATCCCTGTTATCAATTACACGTTAGGAGAAATGTGTGCTCGTTTGTCACCGTGTTGTATTATTAAAAATAATCAGTATTTAATATCGAAACAAAAAGGATACGATAGACTTAGTGGAAATCTAGATGCATATGCGCACATGTGGTCACATTAAAAACTAAGTTGGGCTGCCTCGTTACCTGCTATAGAATATCTTGTTTCTTTCACTATACAAACAACAACAACTAATTTACACAGGTATTTTATGAAAGTATGATCCTTATCTATTCAATCGGAAACTGTCAAGCTTAAGCTAATCTTTCTCTAGCACGTAGTAATTATCTATTAAATAAGTCCCTATTATTTATAAAATACTTGACCAAGCACATTAAATTAAATCCAAACTAGATTGTACAACCATTAACTCAGAGTGAAGCTTAAATGTGAAGAATCGTAGTAAATTAATTGAAACGTGACTTGACTTGAAACGATGGAGAGAAAGTAAAATATAGCTAAAGAATAATTGCTGCGAAACAACATAAATTCGTTATTTCATAAATTTATAAGCATAGTTGTAGTTAACGGAGTTATTAATTAATGTCTTTATAAATCATAGAATAAACAATTATCTGAGTGGACTTCTTAATTATTAGATACGATCAACATACTGCAAATTTTATTATTGAATGCTGTAGTAGTTTTTACAGAAGTTAGTTCGTAGCCACATGAATGGATCGGCTCGGCCAGGAAAGGACCACGACTTAATAATAAATGATCACTAAAATATATTCTTCTAAATCTCTTTTTAGACAGCGATGATCTAGACAGTCGACGAGCGAGCAGTCGGGGAATAATACCGAAGGCGAAAATAAAAACTGTTAAGATGACTTTTGTTATAGTTTTCGGTAAGATCAAAATTTTACTATATTAAATGTATTTTAGTTTGCTGATAAAACACTTGATAACGACATAGCGTTGAGATTTTTTAATTTTTACTTTATTAGACAATCACCTGATTAATATTTGGTTACACCCAAAATTGATTTATTATTAAGTTGGGATGCTCTGTAACTGTTATATTGATAAACAAAGTTTCTTTGTAGACCAAATTAGCAGAACAAGAAAACTATCAGGGTTGAAAGACAAAAGCTGATATATTTTTAAATGGTTGGACCATTTAAAAAAATATCAGCTCTTGTCTGATTGAATGAATGAAAATGGTTGGAGTAGAATATTCGCCTTTTAACATTATTATAAGCTAACAATTTAATTTCTAGTGTTCGTTCTGTGTTGGTCACCGTACATGATTTTCGATCTACTGCAAGTGTATGGCTACGTACCCGACACACAAGTAAACATCGCTATCGCGTCGCTTATACAGAGTCTTGCTCCACTCAACTCTGCTGCAAACCCTGTCATTTATTTCATATTTTCAAACCGGATATTTATTAGTCTTAGGTACGTATTTCTTTCGTCTTTATAGAGTTGTGTATCTTTATATAATATAACTGTTTAGAATATCATCAATTTTAACTTCCAACGAGCAAGTCTCAAGCTCAAGTCAAGCTCGTGGAACCGATAACTGAAGAAAGGTACAAGTACATCGTACAAAGGAAGATGTAGAATAAGCTTTCATTAAACGGAACGAATGTAACGGTCAATGAATACGGGTGACTCAAAATCGACTCGTGATCTTCGTCTTATCTTAGTTTAGCTCAAGGTGAAAACAAAATTGTGAAAAATATCGTAGCGACGTGCACTAAATTAAGTCCTAGTTTAGCTTTGCTCATGCTGGATCCCGCGCTTAAAGGAGCCCTAAATTTAACAGGATACTAATAACAGACCTATCATGAGTAAACTATCGATCACTTTATATTGTCATTGTACTTCTAAGTCATCTGCATATTCTCGTTTGTTCTAAATTTCTTAACACCCATCACCACAAGTTGGTGTAAAGAATCTTCAAATCTTATTCTTTTTCCTCAAAACTTTGTGTGTGTTGCTATGTTAAAAATTGTATTATCTTAGATATCTTACAAACTTTTGTATTTCTTTATACTTAAATGTCAATTTATATTAGTTTCATTTAATTTATAGTGTATTTTTTAGAAATATACCACCATATAAATGGTTTTGGTGCTGGATGAAGAACACCGGCAGTCCCACAGGAAACGAGTCCCGTGCTCATACTGAGTTGTTGACATCCTCGCATAGAAGAACAAGACATGAGCTCACTATCAGAGTACGTACCTGATTCATTCTAACATTTATTTATTATCTTGCGTGTTTAGACGCTCAACAAACGTTAGGTTCTATCAGATAATAGTTAGATTTTCTTAGGTCATCAAGTTCAAGGTAAGAGCCACTATAATCCTTTCAAATTCCATCACCACTCTTATTATTATTTATGTTCGGCAAGAGAAACATTATGGGAGAATTGAAAATAAAATCTCGACTATGTCATAGAAAAGAGCCAATAGCGTCGAAGGCATGGTTAACACTTCCATCATTGTGTCCCGTTTTATGACCCGTATCGTATCGACTCGTATCACGACGAGATTGTGGATAGCAACTCAATATATTCTTGCACAGTTCTATCTTACATCTCGTTCTCTCCTATGTCATTCCTCCTATATCGCCTTAAATTACAACTAGTTGAAGAAGCATTCCCAGAGGTCATGTAGAATAATGCACTTAGCATTTGTATTTCATGATCACTTTTTTTATTCTATATCATTTTGAGTTGCAAAATTGGACATTTGATACAAATTTTTATTTAAAATTAGTATGTGACTTCCATTTTTTATTACGTTATACATAAAATATTGTTTCCCAGCTTAAAGACGACAGTATAAAAGCGCCCAAGCATCGTATCCATCAGTGTAACAGCAATTCTCGCAAGGTTCGTCTTCGTGTTCCTGAAGGACAGACGCAAACGAATAACAACAGCCAACAGCAGCCAGTGAGGATAAAGGAAGATACTTTTTTGTAATAACACTAACAAAAAGTATATTATAGTCACGTTTAAGAATAAGTGTTTTTATAAGTCAAATTTATGTCTTCAGTGTGAGTTCAAAGCTTTGACAGGGTTTACCTTGATGGTAAAGGTGATGGGAAAGGACATGCAAACTTTGAAAGCAATTGACAGGGTTTACCTTGATGCAACCCATAAAGTATACTTGTATTATGATTAGCTTTTTATTATTTATTATTTATTTATTTACTCTTTATTGCATTAACCTTAACAAAGTTCAAAGTTCACAAAGGACGGACTTAATGCCATAGGCATTCTCTGTCAACCTAGGGTGTGGTGAGAAATGTGTATGATAAATGTATATAAAAAAACTAATGCAACCAAATAATAGTACATATACATATAGATAAATAAATTATATATATATATATATATATCCATACACATACATATATATACATACACAAGAGTATATAATACAAAAGCAGTAGCTACCAATAAATTTCATATGTGGATACATACATTGCGAAGAATTTCAATTTTGTTTCAATTTAAATTATTCTCAGATATATTCATGTTATGACAACATTAAGGCATATCTGTTATTAAGTTTGTGATTACTGTTATTTTTAATTTATAAAAGAAAAGACAGTTCTATTTTTCATCAGTGCATGATCAAATTTGGCAAACATTTCTCAACTATTGTTTCGTTTCACGATTTTTATACTGTAATTATACTTGTCATATTTTTAAGATATCAGATGTGTTAGATTATATATAAGGCAAAATTTTAGAAATAAATGAAAGAAGAATTTTCGAAGATGGAATGTTAAATATTTTGCATACTTGTGAAATGTAAAGTGTTTTAGATTTATTTATGCAGTTTAACTCTTATGCCACATTCCTTGGGAAATATTACCTTAATTATGTATCCCGTAAGTAGATAAATAAATACCTAAGTGTTTTATTATAATAAACTAAAATACAGGGATTATTTAGAGAATGAGATTGGCTATTTTCAAGTCTTTCTACACTTTTATATAATGAATAGTTCTTTCGTACCAAATATAGTTAATCTATCTTATTTAATCCTCTCTTTATATATAAGTGAATAAAACGCAATGTGTTTTAATACAGATGACTTACTAAATTCATGCGCGAGACACTAAATACAATGTGCAATTTTTAATGAATTTTAAACAATGATAGATATTTTAACCTGCTAGTAAGTACTTCAGAAATATATATGCTTCATCATTGTTAGCCTGAAAATTTAGAAGGAATGCTTTCCGTTTCCAATAATTGAAGGGTTTATAACACGAGAAACTGCAGTAATTTTCACAGAGGCAACTCACTAGTCGTCGCCTACTCAGACCAATCTTGTGCATCTGCATAAGATTGGAGTGAGATTCAGATGCAGTTCTAAATATACCGGACATATTCATAAAACGCTTACAGCAAACCATCATTTTGTGATACACAAGTATTGCGTTTTGGCAATCAATTGTCACAATTAGTATAAATCCATTTGACCCTGCATATGTGTATTTGTAGTTTAAATATTATCTCGTCATTGTCGCATGATATTATTTCTAAATTAATGTTACATCGGTGTTAATTCATCTTTATACTATTAACTGTACCTTAGATTGTTTAAGATATTATTTCTAAGTATATGATTAATGTGCCAAAGATTCGAGTCAAACTCTTATCATTTGGTATAATCAAATAAATGTTCATTGAATATACGAGTATCTACGTTTTTAATGGTAATTTTATACTAAAATATAAGTTGGATTAATAAATGTCATAAAAATATTTAATTACTGTTTTATTATCGTCATGAAATAATAAAAGTTTCAAGTCTTCGCTGACAGAGTATATAACGTAAGTATAATGAATTATTTTTTGTATGTCTATTTACCCCAGTCTATACCTTTCTATCCACCATTGAATTTGTATATTACCGCGGTATCACATTACTTATCCATCCATTAATTATTTAAAAAACTTAATTTATTTTTGGACCACAGCGGAAGCCATAGAAGTTTATTTAAATATATTACAAATATAATTATTTTAAGTACACATATATTTTGAATAAGCATTCCTAATTAACCATCCTCATAAAAAATGTATTAAAATTTTGATAAAAGTCTTCTAGATTCTCGAGCTCCGACGTAAAGTTAGTTACAGCTATATTTATCAAACACCTTTTACGAATTCTTGAACAAAAAAATACTTTATATTTGTTTAAGAAAAGAGAATCATATATTTTTTTACTATGTTACAGCGTATTTAATCAAAAAACAAATGTTTGACATCGAACAATTTCCTTTCTTTCGTTGTGGTTGGTATTCCTCGCATTTGGACGGACCGTTATGCTTAGTTAGATTTTCATGCCTGTCTGCAACTCTATTCATCAAAATATAATGCGTTTTCAAAAAAAAATAACATTTAATAATTGAATGTGCGTCTGCTGAGTAAGTGAGCTGTACCAACAACGTCTACATCACCACTTCGCTCTAGGTGAGATTGTAGACGTAAGCACTGGCTTATAAATGAAAATAAACCACTTGTCTCTTCACTTCTTTACCGTGGCCCCGGTATTAAGTGTACTTGTTACTCGAGGTAGTTTAACCCTAATTTAGACGTGAGCGTGCCTAAAACTTTATTAACTTTTCAAACAAAAAAATATTCACACTAATAATTCCTTGTTCGTCGAGAGAGTATGAAAGATTCATAAAGCCTTTGTTGATACTAGAAAGCGTGCGCTTGATGACTAAAAATTGATTTGTAGCGACAGTTCCTATTGACAGATTCTATCCAAGATATTGGTTACAATTTCTCATAATTCTCAAATTATTTACTGAGTTATACAATACTACGTACCTAGCGTGGGTGGAACAAATATATACAATATGTAGATTTCGAAATAATTCAGTTCCCAAGTAATAAACAATATGAAGAGTAAAGGTAACGCAACAAATATCAAGTCCACTGAATTATTCACGAAAGGCTTATCCTTCTTTATTTAGGTAACCCTTTTACTGGGTTTCTATAGCGCATTAATAAAAGGCTATAATCGATTTTACTAAAGAACATATTTAAGCATATGTAATGTGTAACAAAATTTTAATATTACATATAATTAAATACGTTTTATTATTTTTCTTGTGAGAGCATTTCATGAATAAAGCCAAAAAAAACATACGATTTGGAATCGTGTTTCGTGGCAGCTGTGAGGTTGAAGTTGCTGAATTAAATTCAACTTATTTGATATTTATTAGCTAGAATTAATTTGTATGCTGAATAAAATGATCTTGACACACACAAATTACAAAAAGAAAACGAGCACAGCCCTATTTTTAGCGATTATAATATAATATATAAATATATGGTGATTATGCGTTTTAATTTTCATTTTTACAACTATAATATAACTTCATATTAAATCGTTTACAATAATTTTATTCCCACCACTAAAGCACACGAACGTTTATACGTAATTTAATAGAAATTCTTCGAATGCTCCAGCGTAGTTGCTTAAAGTGTGGAATTCAAACTTACTACAAAAAGAATTTTAATTAGTACGTAGCGTCTTACAACGCATAGTTTTACTTTAATTCAAAATCATTCCACAATTTTCGTTCTACCGTCACTATGAAAATGAGAAAACTGAGTGCGAATATAATTTAAATTCATCTTTATTTACGCAAGCTCTATGACTTTAATGGGTTAGTATTAAATGTATTCATTTAAAGATATTTAGGAAGACAAAGTTATTAACATTCCGCTAGAAAAAGCTTAAATTTTTTTAGTGATAACCGTGACAAAGAAGGAATTATCTCACAGAATACCTGCCTAAAATAGCAGCGTAACATCTACCTAACACCGGCTGTGTTTCGACCGGTAAGTATAGGGATCCGGGCACTAAGCATCTGGATTATGCTTCAAGGTAGAGTATGCCATGAGACAGACAGACGAACCGCTCTTGTTTATAACTCTCAATAAAATACAAAAAAGGAATAATATAGAATCTCTCGTATTCAGAATATAATATAATTACTCAGTGGAATCTGCTCACTCTGTCACCAGAGGTATTTCCGAACCAATATGGCTTAGGGACATTTAAGGAAAGAGCCTACACCTTTCTTAAAGGCCGACATCGCATCTGCTACTCCTCTAGTATTGCGGATATGTTTCGGCGGCGGTAATCACTTACCGTCAGGTGAGATGCTTGCTCGTTTGTCACCTATTCTGTATAAGAAAAATATTACAGTTATCAACTCTCGTTATACAGTGAAAATGACAGAGTTACATCTTATTTTGCTCTAGTATTCTGAGAAAAATACTTTATTGATTAGATTGTAGAAAGATTGATATTTATATAAGAAAAAGTTTCCTTAGCAATGGAAATAATAACTACGCCGTCGTAAATGGCAAATTGTTGAACGGAAAAACTAACATGAGAACTATCGGGATAGAATAAAACGTGACTCGACTCCAACTTCTGACATATACTATGAGATATGATTGTAGATCTGTGGAGCGTCGAGATATATTCCAAGATTGACCAATCTTTAATATGTGTGTATTAATAAGTTTATAATCTTATTGTATCATTGTTTATTTTTTCACTTTTTATCTTTTTTTTTCTTAAAAGAATATCAGTCATGCTATTAACATTACAAATATTCCGGTTAACCAACTCCAACTAAGCTGATAACGCTTGTACTAGGAGATGGTTTACGACAATAGTCTAATGGTGGATTCGAACTTACGACCTTAAGTTTCGCAGACCGTACCCCAAACCATTAGGCTATGGACGTTTAATGATATATTATTAGCTATTACCTTTTCACCAATTTTCAATATTTGTTAGGTCGATGCTGTCATTATTTCATCAGATGTAATGTTCGACTATTTTTAAATCAAAGAAATCAAGAATTTCCTGCATTATTTCTAGCTCAAATTATTTTACAGTGATAAAAAATGTAACAAAAGCTTCTGAACAAAGACTTCTATCAGATTTATGGATCTTATTTTTTATTAAAAAACACTTAAAATATACTTTTATTATTGCAATTAAAGTCAAATGGGCTCACAGGTAATATTATACTCGTATTATCACACAAATCCTAAACTTCTAGTCGAAGACGCTAATCCTCCGCAATATTCAAACTACTGCCAAATTATATGTTAATACTGGTATATGTAATACTCGTATGCATATTCATTGAAAATGAATGAAGATATCATAGGCCAGATTCATCATTAACTCATTATTTAGTGAACTGTGTGCTTGATTGTTACCCTAGATTTAAATAAAATATATGCATTTCTTCCAAAGCCATACCATGTTCTCATGTTGTCCGATACATGTGCAACTTTTAAAGTTTTTCTTATAATTTTATTATTCATTTTGTTTGAATAATTCAAGTATATTGTATAAGACTTTAAACATACTCCGTAAAAGTATATTGTATATTCCATACACAACGTACGGAAACATTGCGACCTACTTGGCAGGGGAATCTCGAGAACTCAATTTTAATCGTGACTCGACTAAAATTTTCATTTATAACACGTGGTTTCATATGAGCACTCCTTATAAAATTACACTCCTTGTGAAGCTAATTCAATTTTAAAGGCTTTGTGCGCTTGATACACTATATGTAATTAAATAGTATAATTTAAAAAAAATATTTATTTATTAATCTATTTAGGTACATAGGATGTATATTCTTTACATACCAATAGAGGTAAAGTTTAGTGCCTCGGAAGTCGGACTCACGATCTAGAGATCATGAGTTCGAGGACTTATAGATATTTTGGCAATGAGATTCTAAAATTACAAATATGTATTTATACGCACTTTACAGTGATAGATGCGTGGGTTAGGAATAGCCTATATATATATATATATATATATATAAATATATTTATATATATACATATATATATATATATATATATATATATATAAATATATTTATATATATACATATATATATGTACTAAATGAGGGGATACTAATTGCTCACCTCACAGCGCTTTTATTTTTTTTAAAGCTTTCCCTTTGCTTTCTTTCCTGCGGGATGCCTTAAAATTATAATAATTTAAGCAACAATCCATCATCCATTGACGAAATGAGCATACAAGACGAAATACAAAACATTTCACCATACACTTGTTGAGCGCTCATGGAGAATTTTCAACCCAGATTACAGGGGTGCAAAATAAACAAAGATCACATATGAATGATGTTATATTCAAAAACTAAATTTCCAATTTATATATTTAAATAATAAATAAACAGCTCTTCACACAAGTGCTTTTTGTATTTATGATAATCATTACAAATCTTAACGAACTTTTGATCTACCCCGTACATACAATTAACTTAGACCTAAATCCAAAACTATATTATTCCGCGAGTTTTAAGGACGTATTCCGTGTTATAAATTAAGAATGATGTAATTTATTCCCGTATCCTAACCGTGCTTCCGAAGATTTATTGCTATGCTACGTACCACTAATTACTGAAAATTAATGAGAGTTTGAAGTCAGTAAAAAGTATATTTGAGTCTTGCATTGCGAGTTTAATAGCTTGTAAAGTTGTAAGTAGCTTACTAGCCAAGTAAACTTCATTAATAAAAATTATAATAATAAAAATGATATCTCTGATACCTTTTTGATAGAAATATGCGATAACATCTCCAATATTTATAGCCGTGATAGGTTACGTCGGTTATTAATCGAAAATTTTATTTATTGCCTTGTAAACATGAGCCAACAGAGATTACAAACAAATGAATAGGCGTGTACTTACTTAGGTAATACAATATTCCTGTTACAGAGCAATGTGTTACAGAATATTTATTGAGATTCCTATTCTAATATGTTGTTTCACTTAAATTACTTTAAATTAATTTGACTTTGGTACACGACGAAAAAGATTAGATTAATATATATAGTTATATATCAATAATAAATTCAGACGAATGAATATTTATTTTTGATGTTTCATTTATGAGTTGTTATGTATAAATTTTGCTAAAAGGTCACCTTATTACACGTGGGTTGAACTGTCAGTTAGTTAAATATTCAGTCAAAATTTATGCTTCGTTTTGCAACATACACACATATACACTTTATAAATTCAATTAGAGCACACGATCTTCTTCCAAATTATATTATGTTCGTTATGATTGACACGGTTAAAAAGTTTTGCTTAAGGGAATAAAACAAACTGTTGTCTTAATCTCGGAACGAGGCGTCCTCAATGATTGTTTCAAAGTTTATTGCTTATTATCTTACCGTATTTTTTTTCAAAATAATTATCTAAACATCTTTATATATTTCTTTATACTGTAGTATCTATTGTGAGATTTAACTGTAGACATGGAGTATGCAGGGATATACGTGGCTGTTAATTTACCACAATGACCAAGTATCATTTGGACTTAATAAAAATAAGACTAAGATAAGAGTAAGACTGTAAAGAGAAAGATAAGTTTTTTTTATAATAAAGATGAATAATTTCGATGAATGGATAGTTTCCAAAACCTTGCTTATCAATAAGGTATAGATATAGCCTATAATTTAATACATTCAACGATAAACCAATATTTTGATGCAGTGAGTACCCATTCATTACGAGCATATAAATTTCTAATATAACAGTCAAAATTAAGAATCTGAATATAACACGGAATAAAAACACAATATACTAGGGAAAAGTAAAAACAATTAGGCTTCTTCCAATTTAGGACAATTCTATTCTTCTGATATAACCGTTTTTGACAAGCGAATTGGAGACCCCGATATCAAATTCTCTCATTTTATATGCTGGCGCCTGTCGCCGGTTTAGGTATTAAACGTAATTACTTCGCGTAGTAAACAACTATTAGAAATTCAATACATGAGTAATGTATATTTATCTAAAATTATATTAATAGCAGTGATTAGGATTATTTTTAGGTGGCCGTGCCTATTTTTAAAACAGTGTGTTGAAAGATTCTGATCTGCTCTTATTTTCAATTCCCAACTAGAATCTAAATGCTTTATGTATAATGTGAGACTAATTTATTTATATTTATTAGTTGTATACCTTTTATAATAAATTAACAGCGAATGTTATACTTAAGGTAACCCTCATTTTCTTAAGTCGTCTTTTAATAATAAATGATATGTAAATACCTTTAATTATTCAATCCGATGAAGGATTAATAATATAGTATAAAAGAAAGAATAAACCAGTAGATAACTTCGGGCATAAAGAATTTATTTGATATAAAGACTTAATATATGTAATAAAATGTTCTCACAAATGTTTATGTGAACAGCGTTTAATAGAATTGAATTTACAATAACATCTCCATTATTCATGGCCTTGATTAGTTACGACGAATACGGTTAGAAAAAAATATTTACTACTGTAAACTAGAACGAATACATATCCAAAGCAAATTAATAGACAATAGATATGAAGTAGTAAACGAATAAGATTCTCTATATACCTTACAGTTTATATATATTATGAAGCAATATGTAACCAAATATTTATTGTTCATTTTGGTCTTATATTACTAAATTGCAATGGTAGTAGTAGTTCACTCTTTTTTCAATTCTTTAATATTATTGGATTATTAAAGGATTTTTTACCTACATTTATTATATACTCGAACTAAAAGTTATTTATTTCAAATAGACTTGAGTATTCAATGTTATTAAGATCCTATAAGATATATATAAGCTTGACGCTCAAAATACAGATATCTACTGAGAAGAGTGGATGTTTCTCGTCTCAGCAGTTAGTCTTTCCAATAATTGTTTAAACGTAGATTTTTATCTGAATGAAAGTTAAACGTGTTCTAATTTTTCAAGGCTTTCAGGTGTTCTCCTCATCAAGAATTCAATAAACTTTTATCAATAAATTTCTAATACATATGTATATTGCCACTGTTTTATACATTTGATTTAAAATTTTGACAATATTCAAAGTATTACATTAAAAGTTCAGATACATGATTCTGATCTGATTTTACTTCGCGATAAAGGTTACAAATGACGACGATTTTGAATGTTATATTACTCCTAAAAACACTATTTAACCTGTAGTCTTTAACAAAATTTAACTTTTGTTTCTTTTACTTAGGAATTTCTACGCATTAAGCTTTTTTGGCATTTTATGTCAAGTAATATAAATTAAAACATTAAACAATCTGTAATAGTGCACTATTTACTTTACTACGTACTCATTTTACGTTTGTTTATTACTATCAACTTTAAGAAACAGTAAGGTACTATCAGCAAAGAGTATCAACAATAGAATAACAACCGTTCGGTCCACAGACTGAGAAATGATTCTTATGGCTAACAATTTTTACAAATATGCTTCGCTAATGAATAGAGGTATAAACGCGTTATCTGTTGATGTTAGGTATTAGTCAGACTCTAAATTCCAATAAGAGTGACATCATTCTATTGTATGTATTCATTTTAATTATTTATATACTATTTGTTATCTTTTAATGTTTCGAAATTTATAACGTATTATCTTAAACTATCAATACTTCCTTTTTTAAGAAGAATATTAGCAATGCTATTAACTTTACTAATATTCCGGTTAACCACTCCAACTAAGCTGTAAATGCTTGTGCTAGGAGATGGTTCACGAAAATAGTTGAATGGTGGATTCGAACCTACGATCTTAAGTTTCGCAGACCGTACCCTAAACCATCAGGCTATTGACGCTTCATTTAATTACATCTATTATCATCTATTTTTCAAATCTAATAACATCTAAATGGAGGAGAATATATAAAAATATATACTTACTACCAATTATGTATCAATAAAAAGTCTTTAAAATAAAATATACCTAAAAAACTTTAAATAAAATCAACCTTTGATATAAAATCATCCTCGTATTGTTTATAAAGCCTTCCAAAAGAGTAAGTTAATCTTAATATTCCTCTCCAATCCTTTTCACATTACTGAACAAATTTAATTAATAATTATGTGTAGCCCTAACCTTATTCTAATAAAAGAAGCTTTAAAGTCTCTAGATAATAAATAATATAAAAAAAAAATTGTATATAAGAATTGTTATTTAATGTAGTTACCTGAATGTTTACCTACAAAAGTCTACAATTTTTGCAATAATATTTTACGGATATCAGTAAGTTAATCTCATAACAGCTTAGATGGTTAAAAAATTTAACCAGTGATGTACCTGAATATTTAAATCCCAACGAAAAGGTTTATTTTGTATTTAACTATTTCAATTACTAGCGATTTTTAAGAAGAGTTTAGCAGGAATTATTTTAAATTTAGTACAATAGAAGCATATTAGTACAAGAATATATAAAATACAAGTTCCATCGTATATTTCAAAGCCTTTATTCCGCTCTGAGGATGGCTAAAATTTTGTATTACGTACATATAAAATAATGGTATTAAACTTTCTGAGAGCTTTTTAATGTAGGTTAAGGACTGAGAATACAAAATTGATTCTTAAACGTTTTTCCATTAGCATTTTTTCGGCAATTATATATTTTTGTTGTTTAAATGGATTACAAAATTGGTAGTTTTTGGCTTTAAAAATACAATCTGGTATCCAAGTCCATCTGGCAACGTACCTTTTGAGGAGGAGGTGCTAAGCGACATTTTAATTATTTGAATACAAAGTTAGGTGACATATTTTATTTCCCATTGTTCTTAGTGACGAGTGCTGTTGGGAGATAGGTATTCAATCTTGAAGCGTTAATAGCCTAATGGTTTAGGATACGGTCTGCGAAACTTAAGATCGTAGGTTCGAATACACCATTCCACTATTGTCGTGAACCATCTCGTAGCACAAGCACTTTTCAGCTTAGTTAGGGTGCTTAACCGAAATATTAGTAATTTTAATAGCATCGCCAAATGCCTTTTTTAAAAAAAAAACGGCAACGGTAGCGATCATTATAATGGTCATATTAATTATTATTATCTGGAATTATTCAAAATAGTTCCGACTTTCTGTGCCGTTTTTCTTTGTACTAGATTAGAGGGCCTAACTAATCTTATATTTTGACTGTGGTTTTGGCTCGGACTTCCCCAAACAAATTATAATTAAATTAATTATGTTCGTTTTTGAATTACATTGAGTTTCCTCTAAACGTGTTCTACCTGCTTTACTATCGCCGTAGTTAATGAACATTAACCATGAATTATGAGAATATCATCACGCGCAAATAACGATATTTCTACAAGTGAAACTCTTCTAAATATAATTTCGTCTAACAAGAATTTAATGTCTTAAATGCCTTTTATCACAAAATTTTGAACAAACAAAAAACTAAAGTAAGTTCATTGAGCCCGTATTTATTCTGCTTTATTTACTATGATCACATTTGTTCAATTAAAGTACAGTAGAGGCTCAAACAAAGGACCCTTTTCGATCCTTTATTAAGTTATCTTTGTTTTCACAAACGCATAAGTTTGAACGTTCACTCCAGAAGGACCATTCAGTAAACTATATGCAATTAACGGCATCATCATATACTCGATTTTTACTCTTTTAGAATTTCGCTGGTGTATAGTCTTAGCTTTATGCTAAATAAAGGCATAAGATTTTCTGCATATGACCTTAAAAGCATCTTCTAAGTAAAATAAGTTCTTCACTGTTGCTCATATAATTAAACTCAAAGTTACTTTACGGCTAGAATTATGCTAGATATTTCTCTCCGTGATGGAATAGAAAATGAGGCCGTCGAAAGCACATTAGAACAATCATCTTCCATCCAAAGCTTTATCTATGCGTTATGACTATGTTTCCAAGTTTTTACTATACGTATTAATTTATGTTCTTAATAAATATACTACGGTAAAGTAAGGCTAAAGTATTTCAGGAATATAATTATAATCATAAATCTACAGATAAATCGCAGAATTTACAAGGAAAATTATATAATAGAAGCATTTTTACTAGGTAAGTTATGTATTAGCGCCATATGTCTTACGTCCTACTTGATCCATATACTTATTAGAAACCTCTTGAGAGCCTGAGAAAATATTTGTGATATCCAGATAAATCAGAATCTCAATTTTGACACTATTTTGGGTTAGCCCGATCTACGACAGATGCTTTTTTATTGGATTCAGACAACCACATTCATTCTCGATAAAGAATGCAGATGCATTGTCACCCCTGAGGACAAAGATTGAATGCCTCGTCACCAATTATAAAGGTATCCAGGAATATGAAAAAGTAATTTCTATACTTTAATATATAAATCACTTGGTTTTTAGTCTGAGTGTGGGTATGTCCCGTGTCCCTTACACTGCACCTGTACCATCTTCAGATATTATTGAATATGCATTGACCAACGAGTACTCACTCGTTGGTCAATGCATATTCAATACAGCCTCCGTGTTTACGAGATCGCCTACGGAAATCAGAAAAGATGATATAATTGTATACCTAAAAAAAATCAATTTAAATAAAATTTAATAGTGACATTTTATATTTATTTCCATAGATATTTTTCCAGATCTTTGAATGCATAAATATTAACTTCATAAAAGAACGGTGATCCAACCTCCTATAATTATTAATCACAATATAAACTCCACAATGTTTGATTTTATAACGGAATATGTTTTGGAGTTTAAAATAATTATTACTTAAAACGACTAGAGCTTACTGTAGAAGACTTTGATTGAGTAGGGTTGATTAATCTGCAATCTATGTCCTTTGTTAATATTTTAATGAAGATTGTCCAAATCAATGTTAAAAATTATTTATTTATTTCATCTTTGATTGTTACCACTTATAAGAAAGATTAAATGTAACAATATGCACAAGCAAGCCATCGCCTTCTAAAACCCTACGTCAGTAATAGCAAAGTGAGGCATATAATCGATGAGACTTCGGAAGTAAAAACAAAAATGTTAATTATGTACAAACAAGCACTACTTTTCATTCCGTACTCATTAACATGTATTAAATATTATCAATTATTACATATTCAAGGAAGTAAATCTGATACGGAATAATTTTAATGTCAATAGCCTAATAGGTACGGTCTACGAAACTTAATGTCATAGGTTCGAATCCGCCATTCAACTATTATCGTGAACTATTCTAACAAGCATTTAACTTTAGTTGAAGTGATTTGCCGAAATGTTAGTTACATTAAATGTTAATAGGATGGATAGTGCCCTTTAAAAAATAAGTTAAATCTCTTTTTTCCTTTTCATTAGGTAATGGGTATATTTTAAAACAGAACTGCTAAATATCTGGCCTAGCCAAGTATGCTTCCCTTCATATTATTTAGTTAACTTAACATTTGAAACAAAAAATCTTAATCTTCTATATATTTAAATAGACGCTCTGTCTGTCTGTGCAGTTATGCAAGCTAATCTTGACATTGTCTGAATGGATTTGTATATGGTTTTAAGTGATATATTAAGATAAGCTTGCGGTGTCATTTATTGTTAGTATCAAAAATATCAAAATGAAAAATATATGCCATTTTTAAAAGGCGCCTTACACGCGGTCTACATTACGCGTACACAAATCGGGAAAAAGCACTGCCCGATTGCCCGAATAAAATCGAGGGCCCGGCAAATGTAATAGTTAAAGTGACCACAACGTTCTTAACTTCCTTTTAAGCCGTAATCATTCTGACGTTGCAGGACGTGCTATGTGAAAGTTAGTGCTATAATGTCCCAGTAAGTATGATGCAAGCGCACTTTCATAGTTTTTCTTTGTAACGGAGACGTGCTAACGACTTAACGATGTTTCAGGAGCCCATAACTTGCTTGTGGATTGCTAATGTTTTATAACATCATCGTTTTTAAGAAAAAAATAATTTATTCATTAAACGGCTGAAAATTCGAAATGCTACACCTAGTTTAATACAATGTTACTGTAGAGTTAAAACCAGCACAGTTCATCTAATTGTAAGCTCCTAATAAGATGTAAAGTTGTTACTACTTACTAAGCATTAAAATAGAATGCATCTTTACTAATAACTGAATCTCCGGATCTCCCCTCACAGCAAACAAATACCATTAGGTTACTATTTTAATTTCATATTTCGGTTGGTTTTTTCCCGGCCAAAGTTCTAGCCAAAACCATAATGTCATATAGAAACAACCCATTAATCAAACTAACAATAAGAATGAAAAAGCTTCTAAGAATGAATATGTTGGTATATGTTATTGTAACTAGCTTAAGTTACCTACAATAACATATAACTTTTAACTATAATAACAGCCTTAGATAAGTATCAATAAAGTCCCAGTTCACTATATAGGGGTTTTTATGTTTAAAGGCTGCAGTTCCCTTAAAAGGTTAGGTTTGCTACTCCCATCATCAAAGCTCAAGAGCAAACGAGCGTTACAGGTAGTAGGCATACACTCAAAAAAAACATATCAATCACTGCCAAACATCTGGATTATATTTAGGGATACATTATGTTAATAAGTCCTTTTTAGAACGTTCTATTGTATTGTTTAAGACTGCATATGTTTTTAATATAGGCCATTTTCTAAATAACTAAATTTATAGCAATCCTGGCCTCATTTATTACTTTCATAGGTTGTAATACTATGGACATTACGCCTGACAAGGGTGCCCTTTACAAAACTTTTCAAATCTTATTGTTTACTGTGCCTTTTTTAGTAGTAGATCTGTAAGAGGCGAATTACTTCCTAGAAGTCATATAAAAAGGGATTTATGGATCAGTACTTCAAACAGTTAGCAGAGGATTCCGTTTTAAATAGGCGGGTTGAAAAATATTTAACTAGTAAGTAATCATTTCATCATTTCATTTGGTCATCATTTCACCAAGTAAAAATTTCACTAAACAAATCACCGTTAAGAAATATAATCACAAAGGTTTACGGCGTAACACGTTCACCTCTTTGCTTTACTTTAATGACTACATTTTCTTATGAAAATAAATGGGAATAAACAAATAAATAGAGTTAGAGAGAGTATTAATACGGTGTACAATAAAATCACCTTACAAATATTTTTAATCAATAAACCCAGCTTTTTGATGTAAATACATTTGCGATAACATCTCCATTATTCATATCACTGATTAGTTTGACGTATATTGATCGAAAATTTTATTTATTGCCTTCTGTAAACGTGAACAAATAGAAATCCCAAACAAATAGAATGGCATGTACGATGTACAAAATAGATTTTCATTATTCCAGAGCAATATGTAAGGCAATGTTTATTATTTATTTTGTACTTTACTTTTTACTTTAGCTCATTTATGTAATATAGGTATATAATTTTTTTTTTCATTACTTTAACTACATTACACACGATTTACACAGGGCAGTGTATAAGCGCTCGCTTTCAATTCGCAATAAGCGAGCAAGCTGAATTCAATTCCCGTTGCCGGACTTATGAAAATCTGCATGTCTAGGAAATATCTGTAATAAATATATTTCTAGAAATATGGTGTGTATATATGTAGATACAATATATATTTTACGTTGAACGTATTTCGCAACAAATGTCACTTTGTAGGTGATCTAATACTTTTGTGAACAATATGGGTCTAACTTGTTTATACATGTCAATTGTGTAACTTTCGAAATAAAATCCAAGTAAATCCACTATTTGAATTAGAAAGCTTTATTTTGTTGTTTCCTTGCTACCCATAAATTTCCAAAAATAATATAAATTTTATTTCGTTGCTTATGTATTTCTTTTATAGATTATGTACTTATTGGAATATTAAATGACTTTTTTTCGTATTATGCTCCTTAAAATAATCCATTGGGTTATTTTTAGTAGAACAAAGATGGTACCCAACATCAGAGGGTCAGAAATTATTATAGTATATGTATATATACAAATAGATATATATATATATATATATATATATATATATATATGTATATATATGTCTATTTGTATATATGTTTATCTTGAATCCATGTTGGGGATGGATGAAGATGTCTATGGGCTAAAGTCATCACTTACCACCAGGTGAACTGTTTATATGTCTAACACCCATAGTTCTATAGAAAAAGAAACATAGTCCTGAGCTTTCATATTCTTTGTCACTCTAACAGACAATTCGACTTTAACTTTAAATCGTGGTGCCTGGATTCGATCCCCAGCTATTCACAAAGATTAAACTACTCTAGAGATTAGACTAAAGCAAAGATTTGTATGAAGTAAATCGTTGATTTTCCTCTTATATTATTGCATACGCCTTACATCAGAATATGGAAAAGGAGAACGAGTTTATTTCTCTATGATTACATATTAGTTAGTACGTAGTAATTACGTAGTAGTTACGTAGTGGTTACGTAGTAATTAGTAGTTGAGGTCATCGGAAGAATATTATCATTGTACCCGCACTCGCCGAAAGATTTAACTATATAAAAAAAATCCTTTGTCGTAGAGTGGGATTTTCCTTTTAATTTAATTACCCTATGACATTAAAAATTCAATTTAAAACGTGACTTGTATCCATCTAAAAGCATAAACTAGCGATAAAATGGTTTTACAAAGTTTGTTGGTCAGAGTTGAACCTAGCTAGAAAAGTCACCGAGTTTTTAAGTCTTGATAATAGGGTAAAATGTGTACTTTACCAGCTAAAAACAATTTTAAGCCCTGACATGATTTTCGCATTAAATATCCAAAAAGTAATAAAAGAAAATGAGAGAGGAATAAAAAAGCCATGAAAATAATTATGCCAATCAATCTTTATTCGCCGTACTTCCGCCAATTGTTAACGAAGTTTGTTAGATTTAATTTGTTTTTCATCAGTATTATCAAAGCAGCTAATAAAATTAATATTGAATGACTAACATCTATTATTTGTAATTTAGTAAAATTTATACCAAATTTACTTGGTCTTAATCAAGTTTATTAATCTTGCCGCTGTCCAATGCAACTTCAATCAACGAAAAAATCTATGGAATAACATTATCCGAACTGCTTCAGGGTTTTTCGGGATCGTAAGTATTGTAATTTTTTTTTCAAGCCTTTATGACCTCTATAGACAAAACTGTTTGGTTATAATAACATATAATTAAAAATTAACACGCATCGTACATAGCATCACATACGCATACATTAGCATCCCATGAAAGTGAGTTTCGAGGAGTACGTGACGACTAATTTGTTTAAGTTCTTATATTTTTTTTGTTAAATTTTCACTGTTTAATTTAAATGAAATTAACATTAAGTTTTAACTTTAATGCTTGTTTTTGTTGATGAAATGGCGTGGATTTTGAAACATGAGATAATTTTTTAAGGTATTAAAAGTAGCAATTTAAATGTATGTTCACATTTTTCAATTCTATTTTGTTTTATTATTAAAAGTTTTATATGTTTGGAAATAGATAAACTGATTCCCGGCGTTCTTCTCTATATCTTGTGTTCTTCGAAATTGAAGCAGGTAAAAAGTTTTTCTCAGAGGCTTATTGGAACTTTTATCTTTGTTTTGGATCACTGTGTTTAAAAGTTTATTACTTGTTACAATACCTTAACTTGAACAATTTTGATCAGAACATTGCCTATATATTATTTCTCCAAATGGCATCCTTACCATTCAATTCAATCTAGACTAACTTTAAATGATTTGGAGGCAGCACTATCGCCACCATGAGAATACGGCCGCTGTGTTTATTAATTGCCTGCTCAGTTTGGGGTGAGTATTAGCAAATTTTCCAAAATTAACCATATTTTGAAATGACGTTTATCCAACTGGAACAATGTATTTATACTCTGGAAATGAAATAGTATTTTTTTTTTACATTGCAATCGATCGTTACCATATCATCAATAAAACGTGTAATTCTTAAACGCATATGTTTCCAATAATAATAATCATATATATTATTAGCATCAATTACAATTATTATAATATGACCATTATTCGAGTTCCAATTGCAATGCCAAATAAATCGATTATTGAAAAAATATATATTATAATATTTTTTGATAATTAATTTATTAACATATAATATTTATTGATCGTAGATATAAATTTGTGAATACGTTGAGATTGTTGGTGTTGTTGTAATGGTTTGAAGAGAATAGATTGTAACAAATTATACACAGTGCGATAAACTCGCTTTTCGCGCCTCGCAGGCTTTCACAACTCAATAAACATTTTCGAATAATGTCCTTTGTGCGAAAACGTTCTTATATATAATTTTATATTGCTACTTATGGAAATAATTTATAATATACATTTAACCGTATAAAGTATTTTAGTTGATTATATTGTGTTAAATGCGTTGACGAAGGCATGATTAAATCAAAACAAAGTGGGTTCTGAAATAGAGCGAATCTAATATTATAATCTTCCAAGGTTGTCCAACGCATTTGCATTGTGATCCAAGATGAACATGGGTGTCATGGATCGTGGGAATCATTTTTCAATGAAACAAAAAAGAATGACACTTCTGTGACGTATGAGTAGCTATGTATGTGCGAAGTAAGAGGATAAAAAAGTATAAACCTGTGAGTCGTAACTAACGAGCTTTGTAGATAATAATGTCAGTTTTGACGTGTGTTAGCACAGTGTCTGGAAACTTTCAATTAAATTCAATTCACGCAAGCAATGAGTTCAATCTTTGCTGTCGCCCGCCATTAACAAATTGTTTATTGTTGGTTGAAATTTTAAGCACTGTTTTACCGTGTGCTTGAGTGAAAAAGGAAAATCTCCAAAGGAGTCTTACAAATAATAACAATAATTATCTGACTCTCTCAGAACGGATATCCGCCCAATTTTAGGGCCATTTATTATCCCAGAAAATACTTCCTAAAGACTAAAAAATTCATAGACCTGTAAAATAAAATCGTGTAAATGAACCAAAACACATCATTGAAGCTAAAAAAGAAATATTTTTTCGATTAAATTAGCATGTGTATATGTGATCTCCTGCCTGTTAAATAATTTTGTGCGCCATCCTATTCCTTACCCCCGAAATGGAAGAACTTTTCTTACTCCCAAAGTATTAGTCAACAAGGGTGTTATTAATATATGTACATATGTATGTATTAAGTTTGGGTAAAACGGGGAAATGGTTTTAGTCGATATGTAAGACATGAACACACATACATAAATATATACGCTTATTTTTAGATGTTCTCAATTTGAAATTTTTGGGAAGGCAAATGCTAGAACTCCATATTCGCCAACTAAGCTGAAATGCTTATGGAAAGAGATGGTTCACGACTATAGCCGAATGACGCAACTTTTTTTTTTGTAGAACGTACCCTAAAACATTAGATTATTGACGCTCCAGCTACCACCATTGAAAAAAGAACGACAGTAAAATGCAATTGTCCCAATTTGAGAGTCCGCGACTAGAATTGGAATTTTGCCCAAATGTCTAAGTGTTTATCCGCACGCAACAACGACTTATAGAATTGAAACTAAAACTGCATAGTTTTCAAGTAGTCGGAAGCACATTAAATAGATGACTTGACGATATGCCAAAACCTTTAAACTTTTGTCAATGTCTTTGAAAATAATTTGCCAGAATAAATTTTAATGTATTTGTTAGTTTCTTCGTTAACTTACTTTAAGGTAACGACAAAATTATGAGCTTGTACCTATAATTTCTGTGGACAATCTTAATATGAATGTCATTCTAGTTTATGATTAAGGGCCTATCAATTTATGTACATTACTTATTTATAAAAATATGAACACACGTGTTTTTTAAGCACTAAGTGTATACGTTTCGTCTTTATTTTAAGTCACAATCATTGTAACTTGCAGTACGTGATATAGAAATATTACTCTTAAAATGTCCCGGCAAGTAACATGCAGGCGCAATGGAAAGGGACAATAAGGGTCTTTAAAAGTGTTCCTCTGTAACCGAGACGTGCCGACGACGTTGGCATGTTCAAAGAGCTCATAACTTTTCCTTAATTCTCCATAATCTCCCGTAACTTTATTGTTTACTAGTATTAAAGTAGTTGATAATGTACGACTTTGATTCTTTATGAAATACGTGTTATTGTAAAATTGTTTTCAAATATGACAGTTGCAAAGGTTACTAAATGTTTACTGTTCGTTTGTTCCATTAACCTCAATCGAACCGACCTATTCGTTGTTCAACTTGTTTTTAGCGACAGCACAGTTTTATGAACTATGAATATATTTTTCTTCTCACATGTAATAAATTTTGTCCAAAACTGGGCTTTTACTTTTAATGTTTTTAATCTAACGGATTTCGTAGTCAATAAAAACTTGAGATCTGGTTAAGGAATATTTCCATCTTCGGTGAAGTCAACGAAGTTACTACTATGACATATAATACTAAGCTAAACATTCACAATTTTTTTGAATCAAAATGCAGCTATTCCATTACAAGAAGTAATAAAATCGGTTCTTCAATATTTTCGAGAATGTTAAACCTAAATCAACCCCACATTCCAAACAGAAAGGGTTGATCCCTTTGCTCTGCTCACGTAATCGTTAATTGTTCACTGAGGCACGATCATGTATTGACAGAAACAGAAGACTACTTGACATAAAGTAATGGAACCTATGTTGGTTATGTCCTTACGACACCTATAATTTCATAAGTTTATTAAACTGAAATATGGATTACAATAACAAGATTTTTTAGTAAAGAAAAAAAATAATATATATATAAGTCATTTTCAATCAGAAATGCACCCTATGCCTCTTTAATGTTTAGAGAAAGTGCATATCAAGATTATAATATCAAGATTTAACAGGTGGGTTACCTATTGTCATACCTGACCCAAACAAACTGTGTTACTTTTCACAAGTCAATAATATTTTTCTGGTCTTAAAACTTCTACGGCTTCAACGTTATAAAAACTAGAAACTGTAATGAGTAAAATTCATCTCAACGTTTTTTTTATTCTATTAAGGGTGACAAACTGTGTGCTCAGTTCACCTGATGGTAACTAATACCTGCGGCCTGAGATACCTACATTCATCTTTAATAAGAAATCATTGAGAATAATTGAGATTGCGTTGTTACCACCGAGGACTTAGGTGAAATACCTCGTCACCAGTATTAAGGGTCTCCGAATTGCATGAAATGCAGACGAAACACGTAATCGTTAGCACCAACCCATTCATCTGAATTTGAAGTTTCTGAAATTGAAGTTAATGGTACAGGTGACTCAATATCGTGCTTTGTGGCGGCAGTTTGTGGGGGTTAGCTTGTGTTCAGCAGTAGGCAAACTATAGACTAAGAAGATAATGAATAACATGCATTCTTTTTTTATGAAATGGAAAAACATGGCTACCGCCGCTAAGGTGTTCAATCATTCTTTAAGAAAATCCAAGATGCAACTGCGTTCTCACCCTTGTGAACAGAGATGGAGTGCCTCGCTACCAATAGTAGTGTCTCCGGATCCCTACACTCACCAAATGAAACACAGAACCGCTATGCTGCTGTTTCAAACTGATATTTTTGGATGACATGGACCTTCCCATATCCAAAATGATAGAGTTACTATTACATAGACACCAAAGTCGGTTCATACGATACAGCACTCACGAGACGAAATGATATCTTTATTATCTTATATAAAACTATAACATTATTTGGATAAATCACAAAAACGTAGTTAATCAAACAACCAAGTTTATCAATATTTTTAATAGTAGAGCCACACTTCAGTTTATTTCTTCAGCTGCAGCATGAATGGGTTGGGTAGACTGGGAAAGTACCACAATAACGGTACTGTA
Source organism: Teinopalpus imperialis (assembly GCA_029286865.1). Classification (NCBI taxonomy): domain Eukaryota; kingdom Metazoa; phylum Arthropoda; class Insecta; order Lepidoptera; family Papilionidae; genus Teinopalpus; species Teinopalpus imperialis. Next base: position 131,300 of record JAGSMU010000026.1, on the reverse strand, counting down.
TTATCCGGAGACCCGCATTACTGGTGAGGAAGTTGGACTTAATCCTTAGGGGTGACGCGTCTACATTATGATTCCAAACCGATGATGAATATGAGTTTCATGAGCCGCATAAAACACTTAATAGAAAAATTAACATTAAATATATTATTTCTATTCTATTCTGTAACATCACAGAATATCAGAATAAATTTACAGCTTAAGTGGAAAAGGAAAAAAAGGAATAGTGTTCAGAGATGTAAGTGAAGGGGATAATGGTAACATAATGGTGAATATCAGAATAAATTTACAGCTTAAGTGGAAAAGGAAAAAAAGGAATAGTGTTCAGAGTGTAAGTGAAGGGGATAATGGTAACATAATGGTGAATATCAGAATAAATTTACAGCTTAAGTGGAAAAGGAAAAAAAGGAATAGTGTTCAGAGTGTAAGTGAAGGGGATAATGGTAACATAATGGTGAATATCAGAATAAATTTACAGCCATGGAAAAGGAAAAAAGGAATAGTGTTCAGAGTTGTAAGTGAAGGGGATAATGGTAAATATAATGGTGAATATCAGAATAAATTTACAGCTTATGGAAAAGGAAAAAAAGGAATAGTGTTCAGAGTGTAAGTGAAGGGGATAATGGTAACATAATGGTGAATATCAGAATAAATTTACAGCTTCAGTGGAAAAGGAAAAAAAGGAATAGTGTTCACAGTGTAAGTGAAGGGGATAATGGTAACATGCGTCTTACTGTTCTGGGTATACAAGGCGACTGCTTCTTGAATCCTTATCGAGGATGGATTCTTAAATTTTTGTAGCTGTTGGGTTCTGATTCTAAAATAAAAGAGCACACGGTGTATATCAAAAGTACATACACTGTGTGCTGTTTTATTTCAGAATAGGCCTGTATGATAATTATATCATTTTAACTGTAAAAAAAAACAATAATCGTTTTGTTTTATTAACAAAGATTGTAAACCGCAACTATTATTTAAACTAAACCAAATTATATATAATATTATATTTTTATATTACTATTCACGGTATGAAATACCTACAGCTGCCAGAAAACCTAATCAAAAATAATCATAATCGAAAATTAAAACAAATACTAACGTGAATTTAAAATATAATGTTGTATTCAAACTAATATTCTTTCTTGCTATGAAAAGTTTTAAAAATGCCTACGGGAGCGGCGGGTTGGAAAATTAAAGCGTCTTAGTTGTCATAAAAGTTGTATAACTTTTATAAGTTCTCATTACTGCGTGACATTTCTAACATCTAATACCCTAGAATTCTAGAAGAAAATATATAACTCTTGGTACTACACAGTAGAGCACTACGCAGTAGGTAAACTTAGGAATAGACCTTTATTAATATAAGGGTTATTATAGAAGTTATATAGGATTTTTTTATGCAAAGATTTACATAGCGTTTCTTTAACTTTGTTACCTAATTAATGATCTAATAGATAATTTTATTATTAATTTTATTAAATTTTACTTTTGCGGATATTTTTATATCTTAAACCCAAGTGAGAGAGAAAGAAGAGATATTAAGTATTTTATTGTCATGACAAATATCGATAAAGTATCCACCAGTTTTGTCACTTTTTGGACTCAGTTGTAATAGGTCTGTTTATATATGGATACGTATGTGTGTATACGGAAGATGAATAGGTAAGATGTATAACTTTATAAACAGTTCTTCTGTTCCCTCCGCGGTAAGGTGAGGGGTACATACGATCACTGTAATGCGCTGTTTCGTCCTATGTTAAGACGCAGTCTTATCCTGGTCAAGCCGACGCCTTCTGTTATAACCTTAGCCAAATTTTAGTGGCAGTGTAACAATATTAATGCTAAAGTAGGAAAAAAATCTGACGTCGCACATCGTTTTATGCGCAATACTGTGAATCTATTATGTACAAAATATATGCCTATTCGTTTGTTTGTGATGTCTATTTGCTCACGTATACTGAAGACAATAAATACTTCTTTCGATTATTATCCGTTGAAACTTATAACTGCTACGAATAATGGAATTGTTATTGCAAATAGATTCCATCCATTCCATCACAGAGCGATAGACACATATTTGTTTATATAAAAAATATTTTGGGTTCGACGGTCGCGTAGTCGAGTGGTCAGAGTTAGTTGTTTTGTTTGTTGGCATCTTTTTTAACAGTTATATAAGATCGAAAATCGATATAAAAAGATATAATTTAAAAATACATTATTATTATCATCACATTATTATTTCTTTCCATTTTGAGCCCGCAGGGGACTGAACTTATTCCCACGAAACGTGATCAATCATGTATCCATCGATTTAAGGAACTTATTAGTTCGCCACTCTATCTATTGCGAGATTGTCCTACACCGCATTTTTTTAATACAACGGAGGATAACCGCCGATAGGAGCCGATGTTCATATCAATTCAATTCACTTTCTCTCTTGGTCTAGTATAAAGTCTAAAAAAATTATAAGTAAATCAAATAACAATCTTAACTTAACAACAACAATGGTGTTCGTTATATTGGTTATGTACAATTTGATATGTAAACAAGCCAAATTGTATATCAATGACCCCCTGTATGTAAACAAGCCATATTGTATATCCATAACCATCTACTGATCTGAATAGAAAATAATTTCATCAAATTACGCTGAAATAATCAAAATTGTTTACGTACAATTTGTATCGTTTCCCTTTTTAGTAAATCATATTCCATGATTGGATTAATCAACCCTTGATCATTATTTGTTCGAAATAATTTAAACCAAGAAAATAAACTACTAAATGTTTTTTTTTATTACATTGAGAGTTGCAAACACAAGTAAAGTTGCACAAAGTTCACCTGATGTTAAGTGATTCCTGCGGCTCATGACATCTACATTCATCCTTGACAAGAAATCATAATGCAGATGCGTTGTCACCCTTGAGGACTGAGATGGAATGCCTCATCACCAGTAATAAAAATCTTCGAATCCCTTCACTCACCAGACGAAAGCAGTGTTTTGCTGCTATTTCAATGGTATTCGGTCGAGCTGACCTATTCTTTTTGCAGTATAAAAACAAACTAAAGTTGAAGTAACAAAACAAACAACAGCAGTGTAGCTCAGTGTAGCCACTGTTAATCTCTAATATGCTGATCTTAAAGTGTAGTGGGTAATAAGTCTATACACCAACATTAAGCTCAGAAATCCGGAAAGTGAGGTATAACAAGTCTTAAAACAAGAAAGCATTACTCTAGCAGGTTATCACGTCATTCCTAGGACGAGTACAGAAAATAGCAATTTTCCGCTATTCGCCTCGAGCCGATCATGATTTATTAGTGTGTACTGACAATCCATTTTCTTAGCTTTTCTTTGGCTTATACATTATATATTCGAATAGTAAGATCTTATATATTTCTTCCAAAGATCATCTTCCAGTTGTTATATCAATACGTATAATCTACACATATGAATATATCTACAACGAAGTCGCTGGGACTACAAACTTGAAATTTAGGCGGTTCATGTCTTTTAATCGGCTCATGGACTCCTCAGTTTCGTGAGCCCTGTGCCCGATGAAGCTATAAGAGCCGCATATGCTAACAGCATCAACATCAACAGAATCTGGATGATCCTTTTACGTTGTAAGCATCCTAAGGAAGGAATCTTGTAAATTTCTCCCATATAGGGGTAAAATAGGGAATGAACGGATTTGTATGAAAGTCCGTCATTTTCAAAGTAAGAACAACGAAATTTCATACTCCTGGTTCTTTTAGAAACAAATGTGTACGTATATCGGCGTTATTCGAAACGTTACACCTAAGAGGGTGAATTAGGGGACGAAAGTTTATATGGGAAGTTCGTTTCGTTCGATGAAAACTTCTTATATAAAGTTTAGGAAAAAATATTATAAACAAGTTTACATCTAAGCTCGATTGATGGCGTTGTGCACTGTTTCTGAATCGCGCTATGGATCCGTTACGCGGATTTTAGTGTTTTTAACTACTCAAACTACGGGCCATGTTTTAATATACATATGCGGGTTTCTCTACTAAATTTTACTCTTAAAATAAATTATTATTACAAAATTGGATACAAATTATGAGTGTTGAAAAGATCTAATACTCATAATAAGTCAGCGAATCCAAAGATTCTGTTCAGGTGTCGATTGTGGGTTCCTAAGGACACAGTATGGGAAGCTGCGTTGTAGGTTTGAATCCATCGCTCGACTATATTGTTTAACAGTAAGAATGTAAGTTATGTTAATAATTGTTTATAAAATAAGATCTTGGCTTCGATCATTTACTTATAGAGAAAGCTGTGTACCCTTTATCGCCCCATTCTAATTAGCTAAAACTATTATTCTTTTTCGATCTTAAAATTATAGTAATTTTGATTAAAACCAAACCAAGTAATGAAATAAGTTATAATTCTTAATGCACTTACTACACAAAATTTTAAAGGTGTAAAAATATTTAAGAAATATTGCTTGGTTTATAACAACGAGCTCTTATAAGCTAATTTTCAATGAACAACTACGAGATTCGCTTTCGAGTCACGTGTTCGTAATTAAGCCGCTCCTCAGTTTTAAATTTTGCAATTAAACATATTAACACTCTGAAGTCTAGACTGCGATATTAGTTATATATAATTACTAAGTAATAAAAGGCCTCAGCCCTATAAACTCCAGCTTTAGAATATGACTAAGGTATGCCTGTCGCATAGGGGACTAAAAGGGTGTTTGGGTTTACAGAGGGGCCATGAATATCGGAGACTAGGTAAGCCGACTCAGAGATGTGCCGAGCCTCCATCCAGAGGAGCACCGTTGCATATCGCATTAGATCCTGGAGCTGTGAATAAACTAAAGGTATCCGAGCCGAGGGGGTTTTAGTGGGTTGAAATTCCACTTAAACCTTTCTATCCCTTATGTGTAGTGCATGCAATGTATCTTTTAAAGATTTTCCCCCAGTATCAAAAATAAAGTAATGTATGTCTCGCTGTCCTGATGTGATAATGCTAATAAACAGTTGAAGTTTGAAGAACTAGTGAGCTGTGGTGGTCGATTCTCGCGTAAATTGATGCTTTGTCTTTATTCAACTTTGAATATTTGGACACATTGTATAGGGAAAAAGATAAAGTTAATTCTAATCGCCTTATCTAGTTTCTTGCAGAAAAAAAAAGTCAAGTCCGCTGAGGTCTGTGCCACACGGTCGACGTGTTAAATATGAATTATCAAACATAATTCCTGTCACTATAAGGCAAATACTACACATTGAATAAAATTCTATGATGATCTATTTTTTAATGTCAATATATATTTAATTTTAATATCTACTCGTTAATACTATAGTGTTATAAAGAAATCCTAAATTGTATAATTCTAGAAACTTAATTAAGTTACAAGATGGCTACTCTTGGTGAGGCTCTAAAGTAATGAAGGATTGTTTCATTGTGTTACGTTAGATTATTTTAATATAAACGTTGCTAAAGTTTATACATAATATATGTACTGGAGAATAAAATTATTTATCTAAGTGTAGTCAGGTCACGATGTAAATTGAGAATTTATAGGACTCCAGCGTGAAGCCAGTCGCGAAAAATTAACGGCACAGCGAGAAGGTAAAGTGCAATCATATATACCTATATGAATTCTGAGGTATTTCCTGCAATATATAGATCCAGGTGCTGTTACACAAATAATAACTTACTTATTATAATCATCATAAATTTATGTGCTTATCTCGGTGGATTAGTATCCAAATAATTTTTAATTGTAATGTCCTAATAAATTAAATAAAATGAACGTTTATTGTAGTGCTACTGCAGACGTACCGTATAATTGAAGCGTCAATAGCATAATGTTTTACGAAAAAAAAAAGGAAAAAAGGTCAGTGAACCTTAAGGTTCCCCCAGACGACTTTAGCATAGTTGAAGTGATTAACGGGAATGATAGTTATTTTAATAATATACTGCTGCACATTCTTAGTAAAAAAAACCTATTGAGAAAAGTGCTAAAATTGTCGAGCAATATACTTTAATTTCGTCACTTACTACATTTGCACTTAAGTTCAAGTCTTTTAATATGGCAATTATAATAATTTCAACTATTCGAAATCTATGGTAATATTACTACTTTCTGTGTATTGGCGCCTTTAGAGAAATTTCAATTGTGTACTGTATTTTGTGGCAACCGCAGTTTATTTTCTTTCAGATTCCAGCCATGCCAAATTTCGACACAAAAATTTGAGTTTATAAGTTCATAAATAATTTATACGTTAGGCATTCCTTGAATGAACTTGATTTTAGGCTGAAATTTAGCTTTTACAAGACATTAAATTGCCTAAGCCCTAAGACCATAGCTTATTTAAATGTTAATAATAATAAATACAAACCACTAACTGCTTATTAACGAAATGAAACACATGTTGTCTACTGTTTTTTTTTTGTGTATTCTTCAAAAAATCATATCAACAATATTCCAATATAATTTCATATACTACCTGTATAATTAAGATACCACGATGACGAACTTAAGAATTGGATAAAACTTACTCACGAAATCAATCGGATTGTTGTATCTATAATAAAACCTTTTCACCTCTGAAGAATTTAGATGTTAAAAAAAAGAAACAGATATATTTTTTTTTTAGGTTTCTAAATATCTCTTTCTACGAGTCTCCATCTATCAATCGTTTTTCGCTCAACTTAACTGTTGAAAAATGTAAAGAATAAAACCTCCAGGCAATGTAAAAAGTAATTTGGACCTATTGGCAGCTTCAGCCGATAATAAGATTTATTGATCCTATATAATGTCAGATTGTCTCGGCTGGGTATGGTAAATGAAATATGAGACTTGCATTATTATTTCTAGAGAAAACAATACTTAAATATCATAAAGATATTATATACGATGAACATATATTTTAAACGCTGAAATACATTTTGAGATGCTACTGTTTTGGGCGTCCCAATATTCGATATAGATCTGGGGATAAGTCCCGATTAATTATTCGGTCTTACTCTTAATCGGTACATTTATTGTATAACTTTTGGGTCAAATGGTAATTATAAAAGATTCTAAACAGAATGAGTAGCGATTAGCAATAGTTTACTACCTTAATTAATTTTTGTTACTTCATTAAATGATGTATTACTTAATGCTGAAAAATAATTATTAACTTGTAGAAATATAATTTACTGTTACAATTTAAATTCGATAATTATAACCATCTGTCCAGAATATTTTCTAATATACAAGCAAACATACTAGAAAAATGATATGCAAATTATTATTCTGAACCACGTGCATCCACTAGCTTCCTGAATTTGTTTAGCTATATATAGGCTTTACTACTAAATAAACTAAAACTAAATATGTCCAATTAATATAATAATATAGTAAAACACCGCAGATTCTCTGATGTAATTCTAAATATGGTCAATTTCCATACATCAGTCTCTGAAATATATTAAAAGTGTTACAAACAGAGGCACTTGCTAATTGCGCCCGTCCCAATATCAATGTAAAACAATACATGTGCAATAAGTTAGAAGAATGTTCACAATATAGCCCACTGGAAAACAAGCAATCTGTGATGCACAAATATTTCTCCCAGGCTGACAATATAACCGAGGACCTAATAATAATTATTATGAAAACATTTTGAAAATGTTGTGCAAAATAAAGAAGCTATTGCAATAAATTCTGAAAATCGCTTGGGTAAAATTTATGTCCGTAATTAATGAATGGTTGCACTTGAGTTTACAACGGCTTTTGAAAGTAGTTTCCTAAGACTGGCGCACTAAATATTTTCTCAAAAGCGGAGAGATTATTTCTTATACTTTTTTAAATTATTGTAAATCTAAGTTATGCCGGGTAGCAGCAATATATTTATGTATTCCTTTACTTAAGATTTTAATAGTTTTGTGTTACAACACCTACAACCTAGTTATCGAGTCAGTAAAGGATATGACGTGATGAGAGTAGGCAAAATGGTTATTGATACACTAGCATATTTATTTTTATACGAAAATGATATAACTAAACAGTTTTTTATATATATACATATATATATATATATATATATTGACGGCTGTATTGTTACATGTATTTCCCGTATCCTTGACTCTACATAAAGGGATAACGAGTAGGTATTTACGCGTATGCACTTTATGATATATTATTTTATATGGAACTACCTGTAGCGTAGCTTAACCCACTGTTAAAATATCTAATTTACCTTACCACTGGTAATATATCGAGGTGAAACCAAATTGACAAAGCTTATTAATTAATATTATTTCTCATATATACATATAACATGAGAAATAATATTAATAAAAATGTTATATTTTTTTATAAATAACGTAAAGTCAATGAAGATGGCGATAAGTTTGATTTCTATTCTACGTGCAGGATTTAGTCAGTTTTAAAGTGAAAAAATCAATCCATTTAACTCCTTTCTACACAAATCCGTATTGTAAAAATTAATAGTTAGTGAATTATTATTATTGCCTTTAATTATTCATCAAAGTAAAGGAACAGTCTATGGGAACAGTCATACACAGAATATATAGATCCCAGTGGTGGGCCTCCACGGCGGACTTCACGTATCGTTATTTTTTTTTTATTTGTCTCTAAGATATGCAGTTTTCCTCGCGATATTTTCGTTTGTCACCGAAAGCGGCGTAGCACTTAAAATTGCAATTAAAAAGTGCCGCACCGGGAATCAAATTCAGTTTGCTCATGTACCGCGAAATTAATTAGACACTGAGCTACCACGGTTCAATATACTTAACTATAAAGTCAAGTTTATTATACAAACCTGTTTTAACTAAGGGCGTGATAGATCTCAACAACATATATTTAAAAAACAAAACTTATTATTACGTCTGTATATAGAATCGTAGAACTCAAATTCGACTTAGAAATTTTAATCTCATTGCCACAAAGAAATTTTATTTTGATCACCATTTTAATTTTTAGTTATAACTTTAATAGATCGCCAAAAAAATGAATTACAAGAAATCGCAGTATAGTATGTCAAAGATTGTAAAGGGACAGGTTTCCAGTGTCCAAAATTATTCCTTTTCCAGGACATAAATTTTAAATGTATACTAGTAGAGTAATAAACGAAATACACTTACATCGATAGTCAATGACGAAATAGGAATTTAATACAGCTGAACTATCGCTGGCGTATTACCCCCTAAGGTCAGTAATTTCGTTTTACACACGCTTTTACTAGAGCGACTTTTATATTTGTGCATCACAAATTGTTGCAAATCCATGTAAGAGGAAACGGGAACAAAACTATGAGTTTGATTTATTATACTAAAAATTGAGATTGATATATATTTTTTACTTTATATACTACAGATAATTTACAAAATGTGTTTGTCGTAATAATTGCGTTTAAGTATTGTCATTTATAACTTATTTTTGAAACCACACGTCATTTTCCCATTTAACACCCAACGAGGTCCCAATAAGATAAAAAGTACAGTAACCAATCATCTTTCATCGCACTTCTGGAATTTTTTTGATAACTTAGTTAGATGTAATTAGTTTTTAGCTTTAACACAAACAATTAATAGCCAACTAAACGGATATAGTAAAATTGATTTTTATTACATTTTATAAAATTTAATAAATTTGATAACTTGAACAAGTAGTAGATTAATGTAAAAAAAAATATACTATATAACGTATTTTAATTTAAATTGAAAAGAAAACCAAACTGAATAGTGTATGGAATAGTGTTAATCTTTTTATCACAAAAGTAGGAAAATATCTGATATTAACAAAGAATATTTGTACGAAAACATACACATTAGAATTAAGGGTCTAGTAAGTCCAGTAAAATAAAATGAACCTTTTGATGTTCTCATAAATTGTATAGTCAAATTTCCAAACTTCGAATAAAATTGCACAAATTCTTTGAATTTGCGGACATTCATTTAAAAACTTACATCAAACAAAATTATTAGGAAATAAGCATACACATATGAACAAAGGGTGAGTGGCAAGTTCGGATTAAACAGATCTAACCCTAAAGACCCTTAAATGCTCTAATAAATTAATTTCGGAGATACCATGAAATACTTCAATCGTAATGTGTGGTCTACAGTAAGATTACCTACTTAGTTGATATTCCTAAACAATTCAAGATAATATAATAGTAAATGGTATTATTATTTATGGCTTATTTCATGGTTTTTTATGAAATCAGTCGAACAAATGAGTACACAGTTCACCTGATGATAAGTAATTTATCCATCAGGAATATATTCAAGAAAGAAGATGCACATATGTTATAACTACTAAGCCCTAAGATGGAATTCTTCGATATAATATGAATAACTGAATCTTGGGATCCCTACACTTAACGAACAAAACAGCAGGGTTACGATGTTATTTCATGCTTGTATTATGTGAAGACGTGGATCTTCTTCTATCAAGTCGACCCATTCAAGCTGTATCTAGAAACAAGCCGATAAGTTGTCCTGTCCCCTTAAGTTGTGAATATATAAATCTGTGACGTGACCTGTATATAATATATTATAGAATAATGCTTCCTTTACAGTAAGTGCGACCCCGTTGTTTTTTTACACTGGTATTCTGTGATACTTTGGTTCTTCTCCAGTCAAGCCAACCAAAGTGGATATGCTACGATAATTTTTTGAACTTCAACTTGGAGGAGCCACGTAGATATTTTTCATTTATACTTATATCTCGCTGTGGTGAATGTTTAAATTCAATCGCTGTAAACATTAAACATATTATACATAGCATCAAATAACGAAAGTCTAAATAATAAAGGCAAGTTATTAAACAGCATATTAACACAAACCTACTACAATAATATTTGTAAAATTAAAACTTAACTTCAAAATAAAGGTAGAACTAGGTTTACGAATGAATAATTCAATATATTTTTTTAGTTTACCTCGCATTTGGAAATCAATTTAATGCTGTAGATATAAACGCAAACATTTTGTAATAATAATATTTATTAAGTGCACATTAAACCTACGCAAATTCTATTGATACTCTCTTAACCGATTACTTTGTATCATATGAATCAATAAGTTGATAACCGCTTGGCGTGAAATGTAATATTTTTATTGTATAATGGCGTAAAGATCAGACGCAATCTTATGATTTTTTTTTATTTATGTATATACGAGTGTATGTTCCAAATTAAAAAAAAATCCGAATATTGCTATTATTTAAAAAAAAGGGGACGATAAAATGCAATAGTCCCAATTTAAAAGTCCACGAATTAGAATTGGAACCGTGCCCAAAATTTCATAAGAGTCTATTTGTTACACCACTACGACTGTAGGAAGGAAACTAAAACTGCAATAGTTTTTGAGTAGTCACACATTAAATTAATGACTTGAAGATGAGCCAAAATCTTAAGTTTAGGACAATGTCTTTGAAAATAGCTTGGAACATGGTCTTAATATATTGTAATATTTTTACTTATTATCTGCATCATGCAGAAGTAGGACGCTTGCTTTATGACAAGATCTTAATTAAGAGCTTATATATTTATACTACTGAAAGAGATAGCAAGTTAGAAATATTAATATTTCTATCTTCCTCGTCATTAAGAATATAACAGTTTATTTACATTTATTTTTGTATTGATAATGTTAATGTTTTTTTTTGTATATGTGTGACGCTGTTGGTCTAGTTGACTCGCGAGCGGGAAACCTGCTGATTAGGGAGACAATGACGATGCTGGTAATGCTGGCATGAGGACTGCTACTGCCCTCCCCTGTGTGCACGAAGAATGTCGACGACAACGGAGGGGCAATATACGATCTGAGGGCCCCTCGTAAGGAGGTCCGGAGGCTCGGACCGCTATCGAAAGAGAAATGTTAATGTATGTGTTTACTAAGCACTATGTGACTACATCTTTACTTCCTTTTAATTCAAAATCATTGTACAAGTAGTACGTGATATGTATGGAAATATTACGCTTAAAACGTCCAGGGAAATAACTAGTGCATGAGAAAGGAACAATAAGTCTTTAAGTTTATAAGTTAATAAGTCAATAAGTTAAGGACACGAGTTGACGACGTTTGAATGCTTTTCCTTAATATTCATATCCAGAATCTCCGGTAACATCGTTCTTACGTTTAAAGTACTTGCACGTTATATTATTGAACTATTATCAAATATGGCAGTCGCAATATAATAGTAAGTATCGACTGAAGATTTTTGAAAATTTTAAAATAGCCTGCTTTTGTTTAGATATAAATGTGTACGTACATGTATCGGCATTTCTCAAAAGTTTACCCCTAAGAGAGCGAATTTGGAATCGAAAGTTTATTTGTGAAGTTTGTCACTTTGACGGAAGAAGCAATAAATTCAATATAAACTTCTTTTATATAGTTTTTGAAAAATATTATAAGTAAGTTTACATCGAAGCTCGATAGTTTCCAAATCGCGCTATAGTTTCATTACGAGACTTAGCATTTTTGACTACTCAAACTACGAGCCATATTTTAATATTTATATATCTACGCATGCGAAGGTGCGGGCTACAGCTAACTCCTTAACTATCTAGCCTTTACCTAACTCTTTACCCACAAAACATTATTTTTAAGTAATGAACGAGTATGTAGAATGACAGTGACATATGAATATAAAGAACTAACATCTGCCCGTGCTTTTATCTGCCTTGACTTCAGAATAGGGTACAAAGAGTAATAAAAAAATGGGATATTAAAATTCACCTGTTATATCGCTTTATATTGTTTTTTTACATTTATGTACATATTTTAAGTTCATATACTTCTGTTGACATTGTATGATTTATCATTTTCCGATAGTATGTGTAAGTATTAAGCTGACCATGTAGGATGCAAGGAGTGCCTAAATTAATTCCTCCCACGTTCAGCTTTTGCCCCCGGGATGTCTCTGGACCCAGACACAGGCAGATGCTAGATTACACATAAATTTATAACAACCGTTATGCTATCTCATTTACCGGAAAAAAAATCCTAAGCCTATTTATTTAAAATCCGTTGAGCTATTTTTGCTTGATTGAGTAACAAACATCCAAACTTTCATTTATCTGGATAAAAAGTATGCTACATGTTAATTCGGTTTATAAAGTATACATACATACCTATGTGTGCTAAATTTCATTCAAATCTGTTCAGCCGTTTTTGCGTTATTGCGTCGTTTGTAATATTAGTTGGGTTATAAATAATTTTGTCTTAATACCTGTACTTCGTACATATATCTGATTTATAATAAATAATATGAATATATTGGTAGTACATACATAAATAAGACGTTTAACAGTAAATACAGAACCACGACCGAAAACCATTTTTGACACATTCATTGAAATATATCTTAGACGTAGTCAGCGGTATAAAACGATTCAGATTTACATTCCATCCTAAACCAATATTTTCACTACACTTTTCCGCTCTGAACATTAATGCATATAATATTAAAAAAGGCTGGTAAAAGGTGATTTTGAGTTCGCAAATGATTGGGATAGAGGCGTGGATTGGCCACTAAAATTAACCGTAAAATAAGGAAGGAAGATCAGATGGTATGGTTCAGTGTTAACCTAGCACACGGAGAGTGCTAGTGAAGACGTACCGATTTGGGACATGAACAAGCTTAGTGTAAAGGGGATACTTTCCTTAGGTTTCCAATAGCATTCTGAAGCCATCATGACCTGGAATTTTTTTTCTAGTCGTATACTTAATAACACTGTTTAATTGTTCATTATAAAACCAAGTCAGTAGCGTCATGGATCACCCGTTGCAAAGGGCGCAGGAACAATTTTACTGTACAATGTTCTACGAACAAATAAATCTACACATGGACCACACGGCTGGATTCAATATTCCCCTTCTAATTCTATTTTTATTTTCTTTTTTATTCTAGTCCACCTAACGGATCCATTGCGAACTGTTAGACTCTATATTTACTAGAAATATAGCATTTAATTTTCAAGACTTACCAACTTCTTAAAATTGTGTTCCCCCATCAATAATTACATAATAAATCAGCACTTGAAGTTGCAACTTTTCTATTTCATTGGATTGGCACAACCAATCCAATTGAAATGTTGCGGAGTGCCTCACGTATCACGGAATTAAATCGAATACCCGGACAATGAGGTAATACGGATCGATTTTTATATGTAAAAAAAAATATTACAAAATCATTATTCCGTTGAAATCACTTTATGTATATAAAATGTATTAAAAAGCTCTAGACGAGCTTAATATCCGGTAATTACATGTCAATATCCTTAACAGAATATTAAATTTAATCACGAAGTACCTTAGTAAAGTGATATACTCGTATAAAGTATATAACATATATGAAGTTTTAATTTATGCTTCTCATATTGATAAAATATTTCTTTAATTAAATTTTGTGGCAGTCTTCAAGTAGACTTTCATTAAGTATTCAATTAGAGAAGAGGGTTCAAACAAGTGATATGCGTATTCGTGTTTGAGTCAAATAAGCTTCGTAATTAGTTTAGCTTAACAGTTACTTACGTAATTGAAAGGTCATTCACGTTTTCGAGTTCAGTATCTCGACGATCAAAGTAGTCTAACTGGGGATCGAAAACATGACACGCTGGGTGTCGGTAGCCGCGTCCAACCAGATGTCATCCAAAGTCCTTATGATAGAAAAATGTTGGTAAGAAATTAGTATAATAAAAAATAATAGTTAAATAAAAAAAATCGTAGGTATCGAGGAGTTTGGAGAACGTAATTTAAATAAGAAATACTGTTATGATTAAGCTTTCAAATGTTTGTACGTAAGCTCCTCGCTTAAAAGAAATAAGAAATTCTAATTTCAATTTTTTATTTTAGATAACTATAATGTGTATATTATAAAGTGAAACATGGCCTCATCCGTTAAAGCGTAGTCGAGTCACGATTTAAATTCAGATTTTATGAGGCTCCTGCGTAAAGTAGATTCGCTGCGAAAAAATAACAAGTTCGTAATACATAAAGTTATTATACAACAACTCATCATCAGTTATTCGATTTAAAAGTGATAAATATAAGGAAATAATAATAAATGCTTGATAATTAAATAAAAAAAATTAAATATTATAATATTGACTAAGTAACAGAACACAAAGCTGTTGAAGATGATTGTATGGTTTATGTAGCGACTTTTTCTTTAATTTTTGGGATATGAATATAATCTAAAATCAAATAATTATTGTTATATTACATATCTGTTTTGACTTAATTTGGATCCCAAATATGTGTACATATAGGATAGTGCAAAATATGATTTCAAGTTAGTCATAAAAGTCGGGATAAAAAAGTTTATTTTGATATTTCGGGATTTTGTAAAATCTGCCCTTACCTACGTTATACATATTTTCAATAAAAACTAGACTGACTCATGGTCATAGGATAGAGAGATGAACAATATACATATAATCGATAACATGGACGTGGGAGTAAACCCCAAACGTCCATGTTATCGATTTACATGAGGCAATGCAATAGCCAAACGTTGGTCCATTTTTAAATAGAAAAGCAGCGTTATACTGCTTCTACATTTGTATTCCGGCTGCCGAGTCGGTAGTGGACATTGAAGCTGAGTGACAGAGGATCAATTTTTATTACCCAGCTTGGTTTGGCTTCTTTGGCTTTATTGGCTTCCCTCGAGGTTGCTGAGCATAGTAAGCCCTGGGTCAAACGAAGCTAACTTTCTAGCTGCATACACCACAGCATAAAAATCCTCTTGAGTATGAAAGGTGTCTATACTCACTGTTGCACAGTTATTGTATGGTCATTTGTCAGAAGGTGATTTACGTATTCGTTTGTCAGTATTACTTCTACTTAAAAGAAGAAATATTTTGCATTTACGTAATAAAATTCCAAGGACATTTTTCAATTTTCCATGATCATTCGTTTCTGTCAGTCCAATGCGCGATCGTGTGTCAGTTAACAAATGTTTAGTGAGCAAAGCAAAGGGTTCGCAGAATAGGGTAGATTTTGATTGTATTTTATTAAAAGGAATTTTTAAAAGGATATCTGTAACGGTTTTATATTTATTATGAAGTTTGGTAAAACTTAATTATTGTAATATATAATAAAAAAACACTCATTAAAGTGTCTGAATTATGAAACTCAAGTTCTAAGAAAATCTTTTACCTTACAGTATAAACAGAAAAATTATGAAACTGGTATAAGTAGCTTTTTCTATATGTAAATCTTTTCTATATGTGATTTCTTTGTATATGTATATTTTTACTTATAACCGCCTCTGAAAACCCAGAGAGTGTAATATATTATCTAATGCAACCATATACTGGTAAATTATTTTACATGTATCTTATAACGAAGTAAATAAATTATATTTAATTTAAAATGTATCTTGTGTATTATTTCTCGTATGACTTTACTCATCTTAGGTAATATGGTCCTATTTGTATCTTTTTCTGATAATAAGATATATTAAGCCTATATGATTTACCATTTTCTCGGCTTTATTTGGCAAATGAAATATGTTATTTGCATTATTTTTTATAGACAAAATAATACCTAAATTTATGTAGGTGTTTGTTTTGTACAAACAACGTAGTCCTTAAAAAGCCAAAAGTACTTAATAATTTTTTATTTAAGGTTTTGTTTGTCGTCACGCTTGGCAGGTATAGTTTTAGAAAATTATACATAATGTACGAGGTCTATTCAAAAAATATGTTGAATTATTCGATCAAATTTTTTGATTGAAAATTTTGAAACTTCATGGGCTTTTTTTTATGCTGGTACACATGTCCCCAACATATAATGATAATATCAACCATTTTGCAGTTTGAGTTTGTTTTTAACAGGTAAAACGTGTTTTGGTATGTTTGACGATTCTTTGTTATTAAGAAAAATGGATCAAAGAATCTATATTAAATTTTTTGTAAAAACTAAAACTAACTGTTCCGAAGTACTTAAAAAGTTCAGCGTACGATGACTCAATTTTAAGAAAAATAAATGTTTATAAGGAACAAGTTCTTCACAGAAGACCGAGAAGATCCTAATGCCGAAGCCCGGCCTGGACGTTCCAGCCGACCAATGAAAACTTTTAAAATAGTCGAAAAAATTTTATGGAGAATCGACCAGTCATCTTTGGAGGAGCATCGCTCAGGAGCTGTTGAATGGCGGCAACGACGATCCAGAGATCGTCTCGAAAGAGCATTAAGGGTCGCCTCCGCCACTTTATCCCATTTTCAAAACTGACAAACCCATGAAAGGATGGCGTTTTGCTATGATTGACGAGATAAAGACCTCGTATATTTAAAATCATCATAACTTTCAAGTGAGCTACCCTTCCATTATAAACTTGTTATAGATAGTAAATTAGTAGTTTTGCACATACTACTTCGTCTGACGAAAAAGAGAAATATGAGTGTTTATTGCTGATATCGAGGCACGCTACGAATATCTTAGTCCTAAAGAATGACTACCAAAACTGGGTGTTTATCAAAGACTTAAAATTTATATATTGGTATATACTCTGTGAACCCATGGTCCTTGCTTGGCAGAGTCGACCCATTCTACAAATTATGCCATGAAATGTCCAGTCTTAATAAACGCCACACACACCTTACTTTTCCTTAGATTGTTAAATAATTTGCAAATTTAGAACTGTGGTTAAGTTTCTCATTGCTTTGGTGAAATTATTTAGTGCACTAGTCTTAGAAAACTTATTCCAATAACCCGTGCAACTCAAGTGTCCATCATAAATTTTACAGCAGCCATCTGAAGAATTTATAGCAATAGTTTTTATTACTTTTAACTTGCGTCAACAAATATTTTCTTATAATTTACATAAAACTTTTTATCTTTTATATTTTTCGAAAAGTACTATAACATGTACATGTTATTTATTTATACTTCATGTTAACGTACTAAGTATACAGAAAAAACAAAATAAGAAAAGTAAGTTCAAGAGCGCATGTTAATATATCACAAAAGAACTTAATATTCTTATTATTACATTCGATATAAATAATACCAATACTGCTTAGAACTACCACTGTCGCCTCAGAATAAATGTTGCTTGTCCCTAAAGTATCATCTTTCACCCCCTGCCGTCATGCTTCACATCAATAAATATCAGCTCCGTATATTTTCACATAAAACTATTTTATTCCATTCCATACCAGAGGTGCGAATTTTACCACCTCCTTGTTTTCCACAAATTTTACGACAGTACTGAATTTTTGGATGGATAAGTCTTTAAAATTATATCTAAAACGACAATAGCTTATGCTAGCGACTGATTAAGCAAGTTTGATTAGATTTTAATTCGAGTCCTTTGTAATATCATAATAACAATTGGGATTCATTTAGCACAATCTTTAATAACGTACACAATACAGAACTGCATGTAAAGCTGCAGGATGAATGGGTCAGATCGATCAGGGTAGGACCACGCCCTCACATACCAATACCAGCGTAAAATAGCAGTATAATATTGCTGTGTTTCGTCTGGCGAGTGTAGGGATCCGGAGATCTTTATTACTGGTGACGAGGCATTCCATCTCAGGGTTACAATGCATCTGCATTATGATTCCTTGTCAAGCATGAACTCATATGTCATGGGTCGCAGGAATCACTTACCATCAGGTGAACTGTGTGATCGTTTGCTACTCACAATGTAATAAAAAAAATCTAAATCGCAAACAGGAAAAATAATTTACGTAAATATATTTACGTGTTATTTGGTCTGTATTCGAACAGAGGTAGACCAGGGTCCAGGCACTTGAGTTCAGTCTCTGTGGAGGGTAGCAATAAAATTGTGAGTTGCAACTTTACCTATTTTATTAATAGTGTTTAAACGAGTAGTCTATGTCGAAGGAAACTTAAAGATGAATCCTGCATGTTTAAGAAATAAATTAAAATATCGATGACTTGTGAAGTCCCAATGCATTTGTAGTTATCTCCCCTTTCCACCTTCGGACCTCCATGACGAATTTCCATACATTCGTTTCGATATCATTTACATTCGGGCTGTGCCATTTTAAAATTTGTACGGCAAACACTGGAATATTTTAATGTCTTTAAAGAAAAGTCGATTAGACACCTTTACTTAGATAGTGTCCAGTTAAAAATGGTAGAGTAACGCTGCACCTGGTTTACTGCTGGTTTATTGCAGCAAGCTAACGGCTCGACTGGTGAAGAACGACGCTGCAGTATTTCGTATAGTGAGTCTAGGATACCGGACCCGCATACTAGTTGAGCAATAGTTTATACTATGTATCAAGGATTTTTTTTCATATTTTATAAGTATAAAGTTGCAGTAAAATCTATTTGATTGTTCTGTATCTGACTAGTTTTGACACCATTAAATGGATGATATTTTAAAACAGAAAAATAAAAAGTAAATCAGTTTTCCGTCATTTTTCTATCGTTTTTCTGTCCGCAAAAATGAGTGAATCCAATGAAGAAATTCAATACATTTTGAAGTATTTTTACAAAAAACGAAAAATGCGTCACAAGGCGTTTATGGACTTAACGTAGTATCAAGACGATATGACGATGCAAGAGTAGCACAAAATTGCTTCAAGGTGTTTCAGTCCCGGAATTTTGATGTTAAAGATGAAGCTCGCTCCGGTCGATCGGTTACAGATAAAGTCGATGCCATATTTGAAAATGTGGAGCCAGATTAGTAGTTACGACATAGCTAGGATTGACCACAATATTATTCTTATTCTTATCCGTATGATAAAGTCTGGATGTACAAACAAACTCGATATTTGGGTGCAACACGAGCCCACTGTAAGAAACCTAACGAATCGTATACTCATTTGCGATTCTCTATTGAAACGTCATAACACCGAACCGTTTTTGAAAACATTGATCACTATTGATGAAAAGTGGATTATCTACGACAAAAACTCGCAATAAGGTGACGCTGTGCTGTACAGTGGAATTGGAAGGGCAGTTTCTAACGCCGGGCAAAACTCTCGATTCGGATCTCTACTGCCAAGCCCTGATGAGACTCAAGGAAGAAGTACCGAAAAAAACGGCCGGAATTGATCAACATAAAGGATGAGGTTGTTGATCATGATAACACCATACCACTCACATTTTTAGCCACTCAGCAAACATTGAAAGAGTTTGGTTGGAAGCTGTTAATGCATTCATCATATAACTTTGACCTTGCACTCAAAGATTTTTACCTGCTTTGGTGTCTCCAGAATTCTATAGGTAGTGTTAGTTTAAAACTAAGAGAGGACTGTAAAAACTACCTATTGCAGGTTTTTGATCAGAAGTTCCAAAATTTCTACAGTAATGGGATTATGTCACTCCCTACAAAGTATTTAATATCAACGAGTATAACGCTAACCATCTATTTGCCGATATGGTTATCATGGTAAAATCCTTTATTAATTATATAATAATTGCTGCACATTTTGATATTTTGGTAAATAAAAATAATGCAACAAGTACGCATAATGTGCGATTAGCAGTAGCAATCATGACCATCTGTGTAAGTCTTATTATTATCACTTTGTCCGGGCTGATTGTCTACTTAAGCTAACTACAGTTTAGATAACTAATCATGAACACCTCCATGTTGAGAATCATATTTAAAATGAATACAAGTACGACAATTGAATTAAGCGTAGAGGTATTATTTAAACTTCTCGAGCAACTTCAGCTTGACTTCACAGTGAAGTTTTCAAAGTATGTCAATAAAGAGATGTAATAAAAAAGTTATTTAGTTCCATTAAAGCACTCATGATTTATTGAGATATTAAACTTAATCTTCGTTCTTAAACGTATAATTCATATTCACAGTTATGAAGTTTTATGGTTTATTTTTTTTTAATTATTTTTTAAACGTGCCCGATATTAAAGGATCACCGCCGCCCATGAACCGAAGGAATTGCCAGTGCATTGTCAACCTTCAAGACAATATTACTCTTTTCATGAAGGTCTAAGTAGCATTGATTCGGAAATAACGCTAGTGTCAGCTGTGTAGCAGAAAACTCTATGTACAGTTCTCAGTGGTCGATTGCCAACCTTAAAGACGGTGAGGATTAAATTTTTAATTTTGTTGCGGTGTATTATGTTTAAACTCAGCGGCTATAATTAATCCTAATAATCCCTCAGAACACTCTCCATTGTAAATACGATAAAATAAGCAAAGCCGGTGAATCAAGCCGTTCGTAAACTTTTGAAAATTCGAGCCGTTATTCATTTAATGAGGAATTTTTTCAAAATTAAAGGAGCTAGTACTGGCATGCCTCAGACCAGAAATGAAAATAATATTCTTTGAGATACTGAACTTACGATATGTGTACCCGATATAAAAAAAATATTGGTGAGGTTAGTGTTCTTTTGTGTGCATCGAAATGAAAGTTACACAGCCCTGGGGAAGCATTTACTTTTATGGAGTTGGTGTATGCGCCTTCGACTGCGACCTTGATGCTATGGTTCATAAGAAAATTGATGATCCAATTGCATAATTTCGTAGGACGAAAGCTTTGAATAAAGCGTTTTGTGCCAAACCCGGCCATCGATGAGTCAAATATATACGATGATTATCAATTGTGAGACTCTGATGAAAGCCGTCCTGTCGGTGAGTAATTTGCCGATGCTTCCGTTGGTGAACTCATGACCTGGTAATTCATAATGTTAATGATGTCTATTTTTGAGAATAAATAACTTTTTAACTTAACTAGATTTTTAACCGCGGGTCTTTTGGGGTCCACTAAAGCTGTCCTCCAGGAATTCGGGACTTGAGTTTTCGTATTAAAACTTGAAGAAAATATTTTTATAAATCTTTGCTACTTATAAATGTAGAATAAATAATAATCGATTGTATTTTATATGAAAATAACTCACTCTATTATATTTTCTAAAGACTTAAGGAGAAAATATATTTAGGTCTGATAGAAAATTAAAATTAAGACCTTTGCTAAATCAAAAATGTCTGAGCACCAACACATGTACATCTCGAATTTTCGTTTCGGACGACCGTAGATATCATGGGTCGTGGTCTTCATTTAACATCAGGTGAACTGTGCGCTCAATAGTGAACCTTCCTATAATAAACCATCAAATCACGTTTACATAGTATTTAATTGAAAATCTTTCAAACTTTCACTTATGTGACTGTGTAAACAATGAGATCTTAATGAAAGGTCGGAAAGGGTCCTTTGTTTGAACCCTTACTGACGTAATAATATAGTTATATTGACCAGATGTGGTCATGGTAAACAGGTCAGAATAAATACGTGCTCCATGGTCTCGTTCCTTTATGCAAATTTTACTTTTGATAAGGGTTCATAGTATTGAATTTTTAATATACGTGTAGTTAGGTTTTGATTATCGCGTAAAGTAATGCATCCGGGACCCTAGGTCAAAAAATAATGTCTACCTTGAACGCGTGACTCAGCCCTTATATAATTAGTTATCACATAAGACCTCTACGGAGGTAGAGGTCTTATAGGATGAGTCACATTTTACTATTAGAAAAGTTATTTAATAACAGAAATGGTGACTGGAGATATCAAAATATAATTAAAAAATAACGTAAAACGCAATACGCAGTAAAACTGAAACATTCAAATACGTCGCAATGTTCCAAGACAAACAGAAAAGTTTGGATCAGTCTCTTACGCAAAACTTTTTATTACCTTCAATCTTAACAAACATAAGAAAATTTAATAAGACAAAAATACCTAACCTAATTTACTATATAGAAAGTTCATCAGTTCCGAGAAAAAATATTTTTTTTGTATCGATATTACAAAATTTTGTTTCTCTTTAACAATACGCATGAAAGATTCGAGAGGTTAAATTATATATTACTTGACCACGGTGATATCTTTTATTTAGTACTATTTAACATCAACCGCTTCGGGTATATTACAAAACTCATAATTTTTTCCCATATAATTCATGTGCAATAAGACAAGGGGAAGACATACATGACTGTGGTAGAGTCACGCTGCAGTTAGCTCGTAGCTGTGTCATAATAGGTCAGCAGGAACGGGCACAATGCTTTTACATCACCAGCGTGAAATGGCAGTTTAATGTTACTGTTGCGTATGGTGAGTGTAGGTATCAGGCAACCTAATTACACGCAGCATATCATCTCAGTTTTTATCAGTGATAACGCATGTGCATCCAGAAGCTTTGTTCAGGATGAATGTTATGCACGTGTAATCACTTATAACATCAGATGAAATGTATCCTCGTTTACCACCTCTGATATTATGAAAAAATAATACAACCAGACTCAGAAACCACCGATTGTGATATACTAATATTTTTCCACCTTGAAATCGATGGAACCAGCTATATAATTAAATAATAATATACCTATATAATTGGGCTTTGGGGTAATCGAAACGGCAGCTGACTAATGAGATGAGATTGTGAAAATAAATAGAGTAAAATAGTTGTAGCAACGAAACCCTAGTAAACTTAATGCATATATATATATAGTACCTAGTCCCGCCATAAGTTCTGTTATAAATGAAAATACATTTTTTAAAATAAATTATGTAATATTATTAAAATTTATACCTACATTAGTCTCAGCAAAAAAACAAAAAATATTCTATTCGAAATGGGGCCTTCCTGGGGCTACCTTTGGCTTTTATACAGGCCTTTAATCTGTTTGGTCACGAACCTATGGATTTATGCACTTACGGGCTAGATTAGGACCAGTCTTCAGCTCTTATAAAGCCAGGAACGTTGGTTCCAAGCCAGAAAAATCTACGGTATATGTTTAAAAATTGTATTGCTGAGAGATTTCACAACATGATCCAAGACTGTATCTTGATACACTTTAGCTGAAGTTTTCACTCCTTTTTCACAAAAATGTAGTTTTGTGACTCCTTGATAAAATACGCCGCACCAAACCATCACTGACGCAGGATGATAACCACGTTGTACCTTTCCGAACACTTGAACAGCTTCTTTAGAACTGTGAGCGTACACTTTATCATTTTGCTTATTGTAGTGTTCTTTAATCGTGATTTTTTTTCATCTGTAAAGAGGATATTTCTGTACCTTTCACCTGCGTATCGCGACAGAAGGCGTTTTGATCGATCCACTCTCTTTAATTGTAAAGATTTATTTAGATCCTGTATATTGACGATGAGCACCGAGCTTCAGGTCTTATTTTATAATACGCGACAAGGTCCTAGCAGGTATCTTCATTTCTCGCGATAAGATTTTTTGCTCCCTAATGGGGTTTAAACGAATTCTGGCTTCAACAGCATTAACAGCCTTTGTAGTTCTAACAGCATGCGGCCGCTCCTTCACGAACTTTATTATATTCCTACAAAGTTGAGAATGTGTTTATAGCGCAGCAATTAATATCAGGTAAAATGTTTACTCGTTTATTACCCTTACTTCTAATCAAAATAAATATACTTAAGAAACTAAGTGGCTTATGTATGAAATCAATTCGTATTACATATAAAAATATACACCTATACACTCGAAAAACTACCTCATTATAGTGTTTACGTAGTTTATTGTTTTCAACTTCTATGGTAAGCTGCAATTTCCAATATGTACGCCAAACAAAAGCCAAGAAAATAAAATATCAGTCCATATCAATAAATAGTGATCGGTCCGGTGGCCGAAAATAGCGACAAATTGCCTTCTTCTTTATTAGTCTCAGAAATGACCCGATAACTCGCTGATGAAACACTTTTTCCTTTTCCTTTGGGACACATTTTAAGTAAAGGTTATGGAGACACCGCTAAGAAAATAGAATAAGTTCTATTTTCGAAGAGGTCTCTTCGGACAACATCACTAGCTAGAAATTAATCAATATTATATTAACCGTAGCATTTAATACCGGTAAGGGTTAAAATTTAGGCTTAGTGATCCAGAATTTAAAATAACTGTGACAATTAAAACAATAGTCAAGGCTAAAAATGTCAAAAATTCATACGTTGAGTAGATAACTCAACTAGTAAATTGTTGTTTTTAGCGTATTTCCGTATTATATTAACAGATAAAAATATATATATATATACCTAGACCAGCCATAAGTTCTGTTACAAATGAAAATGCATTTTTTTAATGAAGTAATGTAATACTATTAAAATTTATACCTACATATTTATTAGTCTCACCAAAAAATAAAAAAATATTCTATTCAAAATAGCCACCTTTGGCTTTTATACATCCCTTTAATCTGTTTGGCCACGAATCTATGGATTTACGCACTGATTCCAAGGGAAATTTCGCCACTGCTTACTTCAAAGATTTTTTAAGAGTCTCAATGTTGCAGTGTCGTTTAGAGCAGGCCATGTCCTCTAAAACTGACCATAATTTGAAGTCTAAAGGGGTTAAAGTTGGATAATGATTTGAAAAATAAAAAAAATGTAATAGACATTCCTTAAATCTTCTAAAACAGCTTAATAGACTACGTGAATTCATCCCAAATTGAGACAATTGTCCATAATTAGCTATCTAAATATCGCAGAACATGTACATGATTTTAATTTGATCATGATTATATGGCCTACATAGTCTAGGTATTTCACGCATCAACACTAAACAATCAAGTTTATGTCGCTATTTTACACTGGTACTCTCTGAGGGAGTCGTGATTCCTCGGTTTAGCTGACGCTGAATGGGGCCACTAAAGCCTAACCGCAGCGATTCTTTAACGGCAGAGCACTTTAAAATATTACTAGTAGTACTCCTCATTTTAATTCATGCAATTCACGAGCGATTTTGAGCTTTATATGTAAAGTTAAAGTAAAGACATATCTGTATTTGATTAAATGTGAGCGTAAACGAAGCATGCCCACAAATAACGTCAGATACGTACACAGCTACATCGTGTATATACACACCAAACCACAAGGAAAGTTCAAACGCGCTCGTGTTTTGCAAAACTATACAAAGGGCCGTGATTTCTCCGAATACGACTACGTTTTATAACATTTGTGGGGACAAAATAGCATATAGTTCACCAGATAGTAAGAAATGACTGTGGCCCGTGACATCCAGGTGTTCATCTTCCGAAAAGAATAAAGATGAACACACTTTGTCCCGCCTGGTGATGGAGGTGGAATGACTCTTTAAATATAATCGGGTCCCTGCACTCCC
This sequence comes from Teinopalpus imperialis, assembly GCA_029286865.1. Classification (NCBI taxonomy): domain Eukaryota; kingdom Metazoa; phylum Arthropoda; class Insecta; order Lepidoptera; family Papilionidae; genus Teinopalpus; species Teinopalpus imperialis. The sequence continues at coordinate 105,211 of JAGSMU010000026.1, read as the reverse complement.
CATACGAAACACAGTAGCATTACACTGTTATCTCATTGATAATCAATCTGTAAGCGCCTGGTCCTCCTCCGATATAACCAACCGTTAATGTTAAAGATAGAATACGTAGCTAGACGGCGTGAATTTATCACTGATAGATACAACTATCCAAATATGGTGGGGCTTGTGGATTGTGGAGGGCGTCCAAAACTTTCCGTGGCAATCTTTTATAGATGATTTAGTTCCACGTGATTACTATGAGCCACTCTCCACATAATAATGCGAGAAGGGGTCGAACTACTTACCCGATACGCAATAATTTTGCTACTGAAGATCTAACATCTTCTCCAACGCAAACTAAAGGAAAAATAGAGAAACCGTTTTCTTTCGGGTTTGGTACCGGTAATGTCGGAGTATAAATAAACTACGAATGTTTCATACAATGATTATTGCTAAGGCTGAAGAGAATTTCTAACTTTATTGTTATTAAAAGTGACCCATTGCTTCTGTGAATAATGTATTCGTTACGGACTTACTTGGTAAGTATCAATTGTTAAAGTTTCGTAATAAATTCGCAGAAAACTCAATATTTGAGTTGGGTTGCCTTATTTTACCGTTTCTTCGCATGTCGTACATTGTTGTAAATAATATAAACTTTCTACAGTTGCCTATATACAACTTTTAGAGATTTATAATAATTTAAAATAAATCTTTTTTTTCTAATTCCCGTGTTTAAAACCAAAACAAATAATAATCAATGAATCGTTCATATTGAAAACCCCACTATATTTAATTTCATGATATTCATCAAATATTTACAGTGAATGGTGACTTCTCGCTATAAATATATATAGGAGGCTAGCACTGCTACAGGGATCACCTGCATAAATAACATCGGAACCCTTATTCTAAATCACTACTAACGATGCTTCCTGTTACTATTAGTGAGGAATTAGCAATAATTAAAATGCAAAGAGATTTTCAAATTAACTTAAGGTATAGACAGTTATGGAATTGTAAACAACATGCCGCTAGAACACAAAAACACATTTGATGCATAAAAAAAAACAAAAGTATAAATAAATTTAGTAAATGAAAATGCATTTATTAATGAATTGTGTACGTAACGCTTACAAGTCAAATTAAAGTTTAAACCGGTTATGGGTATGTCTGCTTTCGCCATTTATTCTCAAAATCACAGCAAAATTCTTTGCTAAACAGATCGCACTGATTATTTGTCCCAATATTCTAGAACAAGGGAATATGATACTGATGGAGCAGGTTTATTTTTCCAAGTGCTAGCGACATCTTAGGGCGTATGAACGAACGCTTTTCTTAATCGAAAAATGACGTCGGTGTCACCAGCATGGCGTGGGATCTCCCTGCAGAGACAGAAGCGGGCAATTGGCTCTATATGAGATAGATTTGCGACAACATCAGCGTTCGTTCTGTATTTTGCTCCGTCGTCTCACGTACACAGAATTCGATTGATTTTATTTAGTAAACTATCAATAAATTATTTATAGTTACGTAAGTAAAATATTAAAATTTAATATTTATTATATTTTTTATTTTATTGTATTGAAGGTGACAAAGGACCGCACAGTTCATCTGATGGTGGGTTCTGGTTAACTATAACTCCCAAATCGTTTTAGATAACTAATACGGATTGCCTCGTGGCTTTCCCACTGTTAAAGATCGCAGGCAAGGTAATAAGGCAAGGTGAAAGTTTTTACATAAAAACCCTTATTAAACGAAGAAAATGGTTCGAGTGCAAACCACCTATAAACAATAGTAATTTGTCTCTGTCATACTATCAATAACTTTCTCATCAATAATTTCCTCCATCCGTTAATTTAATTAATACTGTTTTTAGGGTTTAGTCCACCAATTTTACAATTTGCAATACTTAAAAAGTATCGACAACGTTCAAAATTGAATACCTAAAACTATGAGAAACAATAAATTTTAGAAGGTTAACATTGTCGTTTTGCATCTATTTCTTTGGTAATCATATCATATAAAAGTTTCATCCCAATTTTTAGGGGTTAAACTTCTTTTCTAGTTATTATCGGATAATATTATATACACGGTTAACCTATTAGATAGCGACACGGTACAGATATCCGAGCTTCATTCCTATTAGAAATAGTGTAAAAATCGTTATCACCTCTTTTTCCTTTTCACTTTTTCTCTACTGGAAAATAGATTTAAAATAAATTAAAAAAATAAAAAGAACCTTAATATTTTTCGATAAATATATTATTTTCATTTCAGCCAAGGCTGCGTTATTTAGACACCTGTGTTGACACCGAGATAAATAACAGTGAAAGTAGTATAACGTTTATATATATATATATATATATATATATATATATATATATATATATATATATATATACCTATTCCGACTATAAGTTTTGTTACAAATGAAAATGCATTTATTAATGAATTGTGTACGTAACGCTTACAAGTCAAATTAAAGTTTAAACCGGTTATGGGTATGTCTGCTTTCGCCATTTATTCTCAAAATCACAGCAAAATTCTTTTGCTAAACAGATCGCACTGATTATTTGTCCCAATATTCTAGAACAAGGGAATATGATACTGATGGAGCAGGTTTATTTTTCCAAGTGCTAGCGACATCTTAGGGCGTATGAACGAACGCTTTTCTTAATCGAAAAATGACGTCGGTGTCACCAGCGTGGCGTGGGATCTCCCTGCAGAGACAGAAGCGGGCAATTGGCTCTATATGAGATAGATTTGCGACAACATCAGCGTTCGTTCTTTATTTTGCTCCGTCGTCTCACGTACACAGAATTCGATTGATTTTATTTAGTAAACTATCAATAAATTATTTATAGTTACGTAAGTAAAATATTAAAATTTAATATTTATTATATTTTTTATTTTATTGTATTGAAGGTGACAAAGGACCGCACAGTTCATCTGATGGTGGGTTCTGGTTAACTATGACTCCCAAATCGTTTTATATAACTAATACGGATTGCCTCGTGGCTTTCCCACTGTTAAAGATCGCAGGCAAGGTAATAAGGCAAGGTGAAAGTTTTTACGTAAAAACCCTTATTAAACGAAGAAAATGGTTCGAGTGCAAACCACCTATAAACAATAGTAATTTGTCTCTGTCATACTATCAATAACTTTCTCATCAATAATTTCCTCCATCCGTTAAGTTAATTAATACTGTTTTTAGGGTTTAGTCCACCAATTTTACAATTTGCAATACTTAAAAAGTATCGACAACGTTCAAAATTGAATACCTAAAATTATAAGAAACAATAAATTTCAGAAGCTTAACATTGTCGTTTTGCATCTATTTCTTTGGTAAGCATATCATATAAAAGTTTCATCCCAATTTTTAGGGGTTAAACTTCTTTTCTAGTTATTATCGGATAATATTATATACACGGTTAACCTATTAGATAGCGACACGGTACAGATATCCGAGCTTCATTCCTATTAGAAATAGTGTAAAAATCGTTATCACCTCTTTTTCCTTTTCACTTTTTTCTCTACTGGAAAATAGATTTAAATAAATTAAAAAAAATAAAAAGAACCTTAATATTTTCTCGATAAATATATTATTTTAATTTCAGCCAAGGCTGCGTTATTTAGACACCTGTGTTGACACCGAGATAAATAACAGTGAAAGTAGTATAACGTTTATACATATATATATATATATATATGTATATATATATATATATATATATATGTATATATATATATATATACCTATTCCGACTATAAGTTTTGTTACAAATGAAAATGCATTTTTTTTTAATGAAGTTATGTAATATTATTAAAATTTATACCTATATAATTATTAGTCTCAGCAAAAATAAAACAAATATTCTATTCGAAATGGCTACCTTTGGCAGGCCTATACAGGCCTTTTATCTGTTTGGCCACACATCTATGGATTTACGCACTGTTTCCAAGGGAAATTTCACCACTGCTTGCTCCAAAGATTTTTTAAGAGACTCAATGTCGCCGTGTCGTTTAGAGCAGGCCATGTCCTCTTAAACTGACCAGTCTTTAGCTCTTATAAAGTCTGGAACTTTGATTTCATGCCAGGCTTGGGTAGTTCGTACCTTGTGATCACGTGCAGAGTCCTGCTGGAAAGTCCACGGTATATTTTTAAAAAGTGTATTGCTTAGAGGTTTCAGAACATGATCCAAGATTGTACCTTGATACACTTTGGCTGAATTTTTCACTACTTTTTCACAAAAATGTAGTTTTGTAACTCCTTGACACGCCCCACCAAACCATCACTGACGCAGGATGATGACCACGTTGTACCTTTCCGACCTCTTGAGTAGCTTCTTTAGAACTGTGAGCGTACATCTTATCATTTTACTTATTGTAGTGTTCTTCAATTGTGATTTTTTTTTCGTTTTGATCGATCCACTCTATTTAATTGTAAATATTGATTTAGGGCATGTCCTGTATATCGACGATAAGCACCGAGCTTCAGGTCTTGTTTTATAATACGTGACAGAGTCCTAGCGGGAATCTTCATTTCTCGCGTTAAGATTTTAAGATTGCTTCCTAATGGGTTTTGACGAATTCTGGCTTTAACAGCATTAACAGCTTTTGTAGTTCTTACAGTACGCAGCTGCCCCGATTTTTTCTTGTCTTCGACAGAGGAAGTGTTGTTGTATCTGTTGATTGTACGATATACGAACATACGGCTGATACCAAGCTTTTGAAGTGTCTGGAATACTACCGACAGCTTCATACCCACTTTGTGCAAGGCGATCACTGCAATCCTATTTTTTTTAACACCCCATTCCATATAGTAATTTGTTAATAAAGAACACGAAAAAATATGTGAAATGGCACAAAATCGAAAGACGTTTTTAAAATAATATACATGTTAATACTACATGTTAATAATAATACAATAATACACATTCAAAATAATTAAAAAGTTGGAAAAAAGAAAAGTTTTTATGTTACAGTATTTATGGCCAGGCTAGTTATTTTTTAATTATTATAGATATATTTTGATATTAGTTTATTAAATTTATCGATTTTTTTTTATCCAATGATCTTTTAAAATGATATAATTTAAATATCCATAAAAATTTCCTGTATTTTGGTTCCCAAACGATCCGATTTTTTTTGGGTATATGTTGATCTAGTGACCTCTACAGCTTTATTGAATTAAACTCGCGAGCAAGGGTCCCGCTGAGTAGGGAGACAACGACCATTCTGGAAAGAAGATTGCTGCTTCACCACCGTTGCTCTCCGACCCCTGCGGATAAAGAACGTTGACGACAGTAAAAGGCCGCGATCCGAGGGCGGTTCGAACCTCGGCTCGGACCGCTATCGAAAAGAAACTATTCGATAGTGGCGTTATGCTGCTATTTCACGCTGGTATTTTATTAAGTTGTGAACCTACCCAAGGTTGTATCAAATCAATCACATTCTAGAAACTAACTGCAGCATGACTTTACCAGAGTGGAATATTGAAACTCATAATATTTGCGCCATCTAGTTTGTGGGAAAGCTTTGTAAAAAAAATGCAGAAGAAAAGCCTATATATAATTATTGTTATTCGAAACACAAAAATTGAAGCTGTCAATTTTATAAATCAAATGTTACAATGTGACATTTAGTAAATTTAAAACATCAAAAAAACTAATGTTTATAGGAAATAGATAGGTCTTTTTACTCATATTACAGAATTATGGATGTAAATTAAATGTGACATCAATTATCATATAATCATCATTATCAGCTTCTCTGGACAGTTCCCATCCCAATCCCAAGATACAGTCTCAAGATGTGTGACAGTGACGGATACGGTTAGTTGTAGTTTGACATAAAAATGTTTCCTCACCAGATACAGTAATGACTGGTGATAGTTTACAAGATGTGGATGGATGTAAGTAGAATGTGAAGTGAAGTGAGCTAGCTGTAGATCAATGACATTAACTCGCATTTTAAATTAATAAAATCTATATATTTTGCAGAGCGAGATGAATTAGACGACATTATTGATGGAAGTGACTCTGACACATCCTTTTCAGGATCAACAACAGTTTCCAGTGTTACATCGAGTATGTTCGATAGACACCAATTTGTTCTTGAACTTCACGAGTTAAAGAAAGACGATGCAGTGCTTGAACGACGATCAGATTTAAAAGTAAAAAAGTTAAAGAAAAAACTGAAAGGACCAGCTTTCACCAAGAGTTCTGGGAGTAGCGATTCGAGTGAAACTGTGAACTATAGTTCCCTCTCACCGTCTTTTATAGATGATCCAACTAAGGAACAATTCTATGACGCACACGAGAGCTACTACGGCCTTCCGGGTATATTAATTATCATTAAAATTAATAACGTACATTGCTGGCAAACCGTGAATTTTCTAGTGTTGCTATTCATCGTCCTACTGATTTCTTAAAACCTAAAAGGCGTATATTTACTATATAGGTGTAATCTTGTTATCATTTCTAAAATAGTTAAAATCAAAATTGCATTGCAAAAAATGCATGTGGCTCGGCTCAGCTTATTATACGTAATAATCATGAACGTTCGTAACACCATTGAGACATTGTCGTCATTTATGAAGAAAGAAGCACTCCCAAAGTCATATTAGATCGAAAACTCCGTTGGAGCCAGCTGGTTCCACCGAATAGTTATACGTAGCAAAAATTTCATGTAAAGCGTTCACTAGTGATAGCGGATAAAATTTTGAATTGTGAGGTTTAAAGCTCAGTGACCTAAATTAATCCGAAAAAAAAAATCCGAACACAGAACACACCCCTTGGTAAATACGGTAAAAATATCCAAAGAGATTCAACATCTCTTGTCGAAAACATATTAAGCGGATCGGAACTGTCCTTGAAAGTTCTAGCCGTTCTTTGTTGAATTCAGTCAATGGGGAAAAATCTGGTACTGGGGTAGCCCGGCAATGAGAACCATATGCAACCGAATTTGCGCCTTGTAAAATTAGAAGCGGTAATTGACACGAAATACTATCATGCTCTACCAAACATACCTAGGTTTATTGAAGCCTATTTAGTCTTAAGTTGCAGATGACCGCGGAACTGAATTTCACGCGATATGTTAACGCTAAGGATTTCTCTCAAAATTGGTAGATTCAACGCTCTTTTTATTGCGGTACTTATGTTTTCATTTAAATTGGACAAGATTTAATCGGGCCCAACCTGAGACTTTATTTAACAAGATCATAACTTCAAACATAAGACCGGTGCTCGTCTACGTGATTCTCGAGAAATATAGAAATAAGGTAGATAATAATATATTGAAACAAGATAACGGCTATTATTTTTAACTATATCTTTCGAATGGTTTATACAAATCAGTTTGCAATACAATATTGTTTTTGTTATTATAACAGCGTAATATAGCAATCGTATAAAGCAAATTATTCAATATATTTTGAACAATCGTCTTTCTGCCTGCTGATTAACATGACCCTACTTATAAGTTTAGCTTTCTAATTCCTCATTCAACAGGTTTTAAAACCTGTTTCCGGCCAAAACTTAATCGTTTGCGTTCATCTCAAAAATAGTAAATATAAAAATAAAGAAATAGTGTAAAAAACGGTTTTTTTTAATTTTGTCCAAAACACTAATGAAAATATAAAATAGTTTCATTGTTCTTGAGTCTTTAACAATTAGGCTAAACAACTTATTAAAATCAATAATATAGTCAAAATTGAGTAGTTGTGATAACGAAACATGTTAAATTCTTAAATTTTTTTAAACCAATAAATGTTTTTAAACAAATAAACCATAAAAGAGTTACTTCGTGGGGTTACCTCTCCGGTTTGAAGCTGAGTAAACAACCAATGCACATTTTGATTCTAGTTATCCCCTATAAAAAGTAATTTGTAGAAATTAAAAAAAATCTAATCAATACTTATTTGTTTCTAGGAAAAAGGATATCGTGTTTTGAAAATGAAAAAGAAAAACTAAAAGAAAACGAAAGTTTACAAGAGGTTGAAAAATTAAAACGGAAAATATTAAGGGAACCATTGATACAATGTACTCGTCTACCGGTATTGGAACTAACAGTAAGAAAAAATTTATTTAATTAGGGGAAAATAAAACTCATAAAAATTTTAACAAATCTGCTAAATGTATTTGAAATTACTAATATTTAAGTTTAAATAATGTCGGCAACTCGTCGTTCTTCTACGCGTAGTTTTCATTTTTAATACTTGTACAAAATAATAAAGGCTTTACTGGAATTTGGTAATCTTATTTCTTTATTTAAATTTTTTGTACTCCAATTTTCATGGTAGCAGATATTACCGGATTCCCTTTTTGACAAAATGCTGTTTTCTAAAAACTTACAAAATAATTAGTTTATTGCTATATTTATATTTACAGCTATTTAATGAATCGGTAAATAAACCTTTTATATCTACCATACACCGAAGTTTTGAAGAATAAGTTTACGTGTCTCCCTCCAATAAACAAAAAATTTAAAAGAAAATTAATGATCAAATCCCTTTATTGTAACGGCTAATAACCGATTTCGATTAATTACAGGAACCACTGGATTGCTCTAGTCCAACGACATATATCGTAAGAACATTAACATTCATTATTATTATAAAACCCTTTTTTTTAAAGAATTCTAAGCAAATTCTATTAAATATCACTTAAAAAATGTATAAGTATTAACAGTCCACTGCGTGACTGGGTATCTGGCAACTGGGTTTTAGGTTCTAGTTCTAGTTGCCTTGCAAGAAACAACAGTTTTTGTAACGTAAATTTTAGTTGGGATGTGTTGTTAGTTGATATTAACAAGAGAAGAAGTGGGTGCCTCCCAGCCTCCCAGGTTTGTTTGGATAAATTCTAGCCACTGAATTTAACTATCGATTTTTGTGTCAAAGCTCAAAGTTTCATCCTCACCATATGTTTTTGATAATAAACCACAGTACGCTTTGTATAAAGTATTCTGCCGGGCACAATTTTTTTGTGGAATAAGCTGAAAACGGTATATGAAAACCGATACGATTTAGATCCTCCTACTACCTACTACCTTTTCAAAGAGCCAGTAACATGCTTGCATAATTTTAGTGCTAGTGTGGTGTTTCGGTAGTCACTACCTCGTTTGTTCCCACTTCTAGAAAAAAACATAAATACATATTAATAATAGGATTGCTCATTCATTTCAATTAATTGCAGAATCTGAAGCAAATTAAGGAACTGCCATCAACGGATAAAAAAGTAAGAATATACACACAATACACATTAAAAACATTCATACAGTGGTAGAGATACACTGCAGCTTCTTTTTAACTGCAGCATTAATAAGGCTGGGAAGGTCCATGCCCTCACAGAACACCAGCGTGATATAGCGTAATTCTGCTTTGTAAGTGTAGAGATCCTAGAACTCGATTAATGGCAGCATTCCATCTCAGTACTCACGGATGGCAGGATCTTGAATTTTAATTAAGGATGGACGTGTCGGTGTTATTTACTTTTCATCAGGTGAACTATGCTATGAACACCATTTGTCACCCTTAATATATTGAAATGAAATTTAAGCTTATATCAACGATCAACCCAACTAGGCCGACAGCCATCAATGGAGTAGATACTGATGGAAGGATAAATTACAGGACCACATGCAGGCTAAGAAACAACATTTGAAATATCATAAACCCCCCTCAACGGAGTGTACAATAAGAAAAAAACTTTTTAATATTTTATTTCGAAATAGACAGAATTAGAATAAATAAATATTAAACCATTATATTGAAGACGAATACAGTTGATTTCGAGAAATTGCAGGACCCGAACCAAGTTAAAGAACAACCACTGGAAGCCTGTATGCCTATCAATTAACCACTATCAACGGAAGCAACAATAAGAATATGACATTTTAAGGTAAGGCAAATAATGAACATAACTTAACATTAGTTTAGGAGTGAATTACACATTATATAGAAGGGCGAGAAATGCCTCTTTGAATCATGTTCGCAAAACAATAAATATATATTATCGTCTTCACTAATACATACGTTGTATGCTCTATTCGTAAGGTCAACGACACTAGAGTATTTAAAAACACCCGAAATATTAAGAAGCAGTAATTTGTCGACTGAATAACGAAGCTAGGGCCTAAAAATTGTTCAAATATATGATGTTCCTGATAATGGGAACTAACACATATTTGCCCATGTGACATTAAAATTAAATGCACAAATTTACTTTTACGTAACGAAAAAAATCTTTTAACTTCCACTGCTGCTGGCTACAGCTAGCCTACTAACCTATCCTATTTTGAAAATGATTGTCGATTTCCTATGCTACTACGGAACGTAATGGACACATACTACATAGTAAATAAAAATACCTCCCCTTTTTTTAGTAACCTATCAACTGTCCAGATAAGTAGAAAATATTTAGAAAAGAAGAATGATGACGATAGAACCAGATCAATACCTATTTTTAACTTAAAGTTTTTTGTCTTACATATAAGTTCTGTTCACAATCCAAAAAAACACCTGTGTATATTATAAATTTCCAATAAATAATTTGGTTAGTTTGTGTGTTTAATTTACTAATAAAACTAGTAACAGATCACTGATATGATCCATAAGAGAGAAAAAGTTCTGAAAAGGCAACCTCGTATTGGCAACTGATCCTTTGTGAAACTTTGACCTTTGCAAATTTGACCTTTGGAAGTTGGTGAAAACAATTGAGTATTATGAGTAAAGGACAAATAAACATAACATATGATTGAATGGTAATTACAAATTTAAATCAACAGTGTTCACCTAGAATATGAATTGTCCTAACTCTACATACTATATGTACGTAGAATAAAGACGTTACGACTGAAGTGGACCTTGCTGATATAGTATGTACAAATAGACTTAATTTTCAAAATGTATCAATCATGAATAGCATAAACAGTTACTTTTTTATCTCTCTTTATATTGCATATGTGCGATAGTGACATATATTAGTGAGTCAAAATAACCTAATCAAAATAATCAAATCATCTCCTGGGAGAAAAACGGGGTTATTTGGGATTTTTATCTACTATAACCCCCTCGATAGTCCTCGGTCCAATTACAAAGGTTCGGGGAACCAGTATCGCATTGTACTAAGCTTAAGCGGCAACTCAAGACCGCTCAGTGTGGACGTCCTATCCGGGTTCACTTTAGACACCCAACTTGATCTGCGCGATCGCAATTTCCACCTTTTAGTCGTACATACAGGAGCACTATATAAGAGTACATACTCGTACATTATACCTATTATATAAGCCCGGGACTACAGGATTTGAGCGCTACTTAATTTTTTTATATCCACTACTCTTATTTTTTTACTGTGATTATTGCTACAAACTAAAAACATTTGCATTGCATTTTGTATGTTGCAATTGCTTTTATCTATCAATTAGAATTTTATTTATTAATTATTTTTAATTTATTGATTAATAAAGTTTAATATTTATTCTATTTTGGTTATGAAGTACCACTGTTGTACGTGATACATATGTACTACTTTAATGGTAAGAAGTAATACTCAAATATGAAATAATTTCGGTCTCTAATATTATGATCTGTGTTTAAAATATAAAAAAATGTCAAGTGTCGTGTTGAAACTGAAATCGAATCAGATTCATAATTGGAGTTTCAGACCAACCATCATACGAATAAGACCTGGCTGTATGGACTAAAGTCCTTTGCCTTTCCCATTAGGGATAAATTAATATCATCATCATCATGAAATCGAATCACAGACGACCTCTTTTATATTTTGATAATATGACAGTGACATGAATAATTTAAATTTAATGTGGACGTTTTTAGAAGACAACATATATATTATACATGCTGAAGTCTCGAATCAATTCGAGACTTCCTAAACATCCCCTTTGGTATGTATAATCCAGCGACTTTATAGTGCTTCAATATTCTTCGGTGACGTACATTTAGCTAAAATGCATACCTAAGTCAACAAATGAAAATCCTGGAAATATTTAAAAATATTAATTTCATTTTTTTCAAAACTGCCTTCATTTTCATTGAAATCTAATGTTTTTATTGTAACAATTTGTCGAAATTCTTGTTTGATAATCAAGTAATCCTTGTGTTGATAATCAAGAATATTGAGCTTAAGTGCAATAACTAAGAATGCATAAAAAGCCCTAGACTACAATAACTCATCTTACTTTATGCTATCCATCGTTTATATTGTGCTAGAGTCACTCTGCACCAATAACTAGCTGTCGCGCCACAGGTTCCCTTCGACGAGAAACCTTTAAAGGTTGATCATTATCAACAGCTAGGATTGCAGCCATTGCTTGACTTAGGCCTAGCGCTGAGCACGTAGGCGACTAACTCTATCATACCGTATCATAACGTAAAATATTTCGATAAAGAAATTGTAGTTCTAGGGGTGAACGAAGGCCTCGCGTAGATGTAATTACTTAGTAATAACACATACCCTATATATTCATTTATGTACAAAAGTTTCCAATAAAATTCTGTGGTAACAGAATTTATCAATATAGTATTACTAGTGGTCGATAATACTGATAATAATAGTTCGTTAAGGTACTGGGAAAGCAAATATCACTTCATCTTTGTTTACTTATTACTATAATCAAAGAGGTACTAAGAAGAACGAAATCATAGATGAAAAGTGACTATTTTCATTTAAAAATTAGGTCATCACATGTTGTTATTATTTTGTTTTGTTTTGTAATCACAAACATGTAGATTTATAAACGATACATACGCAACATACATACAATTTATAAAATGCAAACAAAGCCTGTTTGATGAACTCGTAAACATGTTTTTATTGAAATGTCTAGTTGTAGACAAAAACAAGTTAGGAAAGTCAAAGCGATTATATTCAACATTTGGCACAAACGCACGCCGAAACAATTTGTGCACGTTTGACGTTAGCTGCCAAGAGAAAGAATGACCTATTAGTTACATTGGTTTTACGAGGCAGCATTTTACTATTTATTGGTAACATTAGGAGAAATAGGAATTAATTTATTTTATATTTTGCTAACAATAAAATCAAACTGTTATATTATTATACCAAATAAATATTGTTTTATCTTTCTTTTACCAATTTTGCTATTCACAATAAGTCAACTGGTGAATTGGGCAATTATTAATTAAAAAACGATTTGTAGAAGTACCTTATGATATTTTTTATACCAATAATTTAAACTGTTAATCAGTTATTTAATTTGCTTGTGTAAAAAGTTATTGTGTAAAAATATCTCTTTTTACAGGTATGGAAAAGCCATCACGTTATAAAGTCAAAAATAAAAAATCTACAGGAAAACCTAAAACTCCAAAGAAACGAAAAAGCGAGGGTTACTATCCAACTATTTATTGTCACCCGCAAAATAGACGAATATTTAATTTTGTCATTTTATCCTTTAGGACCCACGTGTTCTATGTTTTTGGCAGAGCTGACTAGAAAACTAGCGTCAAAAAGAAAACGAGAAGAAGAATCTCCTAAAAACATAGTACGTAAGTAAAGTTTAGCCACAATAAGTTCAGCATTATTGTATATATCGCATCGATTTTTTCTGTTTGTGTTTTCAGAGACTATAATAGACAGTATTACTAACGCTCTTCCAATCAAATTTTTCAAGAGACGTATTGAAATACAAGAACCACCGCTAGTATTGGAAAGTCTGCAAAATTTCACATCAGAGCTCCTATCGAATGATAAAGTAGACATACCAAACGTTCAAATCAAAATATCTGATAATGACACCGAATTAAAACAATTCGATTCAGAACAAAATTTACGTAAAACATCTTTTAAAGCGCCTAAAATGCCCGTCATTAACAGCGATGTACTTAAAATTGCCGCTGAAAGAAGCAAAAAGACGGTTAAAGAAGATACCGGTGTAAATACTGGAGGCAGTAATGACGTTGCGGTCGAACTAGCGAAACATGTGAACACCTTGAAGAAAATTTCTTTAATAGCTGAAGAGTTTAACAAGAAAACAGGTTAGTTGCCATTTTTAACAATTATACTATATTTATTTTCAACTTACGTAAATGCGATCACATTTCCTTCTTCACAACTCAAGAGGCTCTCCATTTAACAGGCGTTTAGGTTCTAGCATTACTATGCATTTCAAATACGTTAGTCATTGTGGGTGTAGCTGTTCAGATGCCTAAGATTCCTAAGTTCTTGTAATTTTTGATCATTAAGTTGTGTTGTTAACCTATGTAGGTTCACTGTTTATGCACAGCCAAAGGATGGACATGTCAGTATAATAAATTTTGCCTAATTTTCGTGAACATTATCACCTCTGATATATACTTACTTACACAAACCAGTGTTCCAAATTGTACCACAGATAGGAAAAGGTATCAACCGGAGAAAAAGTAAAGCCAACTTGATCGTCGCGAGATGGTAATCGACGGCAGTAAGGTTAGGATGAAGTATTCTGATTTTATAAAAATCCCCGGTAAGAGTGACATTGTCTACCGTACCATTTTTGCTCCGTTTCCATATATTCCATCATATAAGATTTTTTGACTGTTGAGCAGAGTTTCCCCCTGCCCAATCTAATAAACGCGATGCAGCCTGAATGTCCTTACCCATGTAGCGTAGTGTTATTACCTGAACGTGGAGGCCTAGTGAATGATTCTCCTAAACCTTCGGTGTTTGGGTATTAGGGTAACATCTACTCCATACGTTTTACGCTAATGTTGTTTTATACATTTCATTCATCTATCACTTTAATTTAATCAACTTTATATCGGTATTCTGCAAAGCCGTAATATTTCCATGGTTGATCCAGCCCCATTATAACAACAACACAAGGTGATGCGCGACACTACTACGTTAATACGCTGGTCTCAAAATGACAATACCTTTTATATTTTATATTTTTATATTTCATACTTATATACAGGGTTATTGGTAAATCGACGTATTCCTGTTAACTAAACTTAAAATCGCTGTTTGAATATCTTGCAAATACATGTAATGCGTACCTAAGCCAATGCAGCATGCAAACTGGCTTTGTCTTAGCTGGTTTCGTTAGAATACGAATTTTCGCCTGCTTCCTTTGTGTCATTTTTTTCTTCAGTTTCTTTGAAATAAATTCCTTGTTGTTATGCATTGTTGGAGAGCTAAGAGAACGATTATGCATAAAATAATCTGCAAGCCAAGTTACATAACGTTTTTTTTTTGTTTTTAAGGCATTTTAATGGGAAAAAATCTCAAAGAAATAATTGATGTTTTAATATTGATAAATAACCAGTGTTTAATCGTTTTTTAAAACTGAAGAAAAATGAGATAAAATTGATATTTATTTTTGATAAATTTTTGATGTTGCAATTTTGACTTATTTTGAAAAAGCTAAAAAACATGATAAATCAAAAATGGTTCACTTTTGCATAATGCATATGGGGGTTAAAATTATCTCAAATAGTCATATTCATAATTTTTCAGTATCAAAAATTGGTACACCTTTCCTTTTATTTCTTGACAAGATATTCCTATAATTATTTACATTGATATGTCATTCCATCCATCCCATCTTAGGACTGAGGTGGAATGTATCACTTCCATAACTGGTTCTTATCATTTCTACATTAACCGTCGTTTTGAAGCGTCAATAGCCTAATGGTTTAGGGTACGGTCTTCGAAACTTAAGGTCGTAGGTCAGAATCCACCATACGAATATTGTGACCATCTCATATCACAAGCATTATCAGCTTAGTTGGAGTGATTAACAAGAATATCAGTAACATTAATGATGCTATTAATGATGCTAATATTATTTAAAAAAAAATAACCAAACGAAACTCAGCACAGGTATGGTATCATATAGGTATGTGAGTGAGCAGTCGTTCCACGTTCGATCATGCTGCAGCAATAAATTAGTTGCCACGTGTCTCAACCAGTATAAATTAATATGTTTTATGTAAGGTTTATTTTCTGTTTATTATAATACTATTTACTCGTAAAAACACATACACAAACATTTTATAACTTGACCCCTGTATGGGTAGAGTAGCTCTACAAAATCATAGATGCCGAGTTCCATTCCCAGTCTAGGTCAATTTTCTTACTTAATTTTGTTTTAGATGTGATTTTTAAAACTTTCTATATATTATATATACAATGTATAAATTTAAAAATTATAAAATAGCAATTCCTTTACGTTTGCTTGAAATAAAAGAACCAATGATATATTTTGTATAACAATGAGTCTCAAAATATATCACTTACACCCACATTCCTTGCAGCCAAAAATTTAAAGGAAATAGTCGACAGTGTGCAAGAAGAATTATTAAAGAAGCTAGAAGTTATACAAGCAGAGCAAGCATTGGACAACTCCAAAAACGTTGATCCTACGAAAAAGCCGTAAGGGCAAAATAAAAAGTTTCCATAAGATCATAAAGAAATAAATATCAAGAAAAACCAAATTCTGTCAAATTTAAGGCGAGTCAAATTAAGATGTCAGATATAAGATGTAATACCTGGCATTTATAAATTTATTGTAAAACCATTAAAATGAACAAAAATAATAATAGAAGTTTCTATTCAGTATTTAGTTCTAGTAAAAAATCGTGGTGACGCTAATAACTTTCTATATATTATTTACGTGTTACTTGTATCAGTGGATCTTGGTGAAATAAAAATAATATAGTACACAATTTTTTTATGAAAATCCTTATGTCTCATAATATTAATATCAAGAGAAAAATATGTGTAAGTAAATTGTCATAATTTATACTTAATTAAAAATATACGTTAAATCCCGCTTTATTACGTTAATTTACGGTTATGATTATTGTGAAAAAAAAATATATAACATGTAAGGCTCTATAATTTTCGTCAAATTCAACCTTACATGTTATTTACAATTTATTTATAGCTTTTGCTTTTAATAATTGTTTATGAAATATAATCAATATAAAATAGTCCACAGTACAAATAATACACACACAAATTTACTTAACAAATGATTAGACAGATAAAATTTTACAAGAATAAGTTTAATACAGATTTGAGGGACGACTGTAGTTCCTAACCTGATGAATTAAAAATAAGAAATAAATTTACTTTTGAAGAATAGCAGGAAAGTTCACGTAGAAAGTCAATATCAGATATATCCAAAAAATCTATTTTTGCCTACAGAATATACAAACCACCACATTACAACGCCAAAAACATTCCAACAAACCAATTATAATCTGGTAATATATAAATACAATAAACTACTAGACTTTAAATATTTATATTCATTCCAGGTGATAGGTTACAAGGAACAATTAAAGTTGTTAGAAAATTTATGACCAATAAAAATAATCTAAATAACATATAAAAAAATTATTATAATATGTATTAGTAATGAAATATAAATCTTTTTTTTAGTATATAAAGACAAATTAAGAACCAGCCAAATACTCCGATATAAATGTAATAAAAAAGAACAACCAGTAATAGAATTTTCAGAAAGCTGCTTAAAACCAGAAAAACAGCATCATAAATTTTTAATGAACCCATCAATAGAAAGAATGCAACTTCTCAACAGGAAACAAGGTTCAAATGAGTTTTTTTATAATTCAATTATAAAATAAGCTTGTATAATATTCCCAATAAATAAAAGAAACCAATTCCCAGATATTGTTTCACAATACTACATTCAATCAAGTTCTACCTACTCCAGTCTAGTTGAGTATTCAAGTAAAATGAAAATACTTTTGGAACAATTTCGTCGATGTAATAACATAGGCAGTGACCGATTAAATGGTAAGTTACTTTAATATTTCTTAGATAATACAAGAAAATCTGTACTTAACCATTTTGCAATGTTTAGAGTGGCTTATGGAATCTACCACGGAATATTTAAAACCACCGGCAAATTATTTTACAAGTATATCTAGTACAATGGTGCCTCAAACTAGTCGGAGCCAATGTTATGTCAGAAATGTAATTTTTGGTAAATAATTGTCGACTTATTTAATAAAATTGTTGAAGATTTAAATATATTATTTAAATAAAATAATGTTACTAATCTCAGATTATTAATCTCACTACAGATTTGAATAAATCTGAATCATCACCGGTAGATTACACCTCGAATGATATGGATATGGGCTTGAGGCCTGAACGTAGACTTTCAACAAGTGACAAAGTAACGGGTATGCTAAATTAATTCGGCAAATAATTTAATAAAATATTAACGATAGTCTTCATATAGTCAACAGTTAAACATAAAAAAATCCTAAGATTGATAGATCTATTTTGATAAACGAGGACATAGTTCAACTGATTTTATTCGTAGACACCAACATCCTAGACTACATATGCCGTGTAGCAGAGTTTTTTTCAGATTAACATACCCATTATACAAAGGTAAATTTTAGCATAAGCTTTTTATTTGGTCGGCTCCAACAAGGTAAAATAATCTTTGCTTCTAAAATATACTTTTCTTATCGTTACTTTTCTGGAAATTTTAGCTCTGGCATAATCCGTTCAGTAAACATTGGTTAACGCTTTTAATCTATTAATCATTTTACAAGTCGACAAGTACACTTGTAAGATTGTACAAACTAAATCTCTTTCTTAACAGTAAATAGTAGTAATTAATATAATAATAACCATTGAACTAAAACTTAATTTTTTTTATATTTTAGAATGCCTGGTTTTAGAACATCAGAACGAAATTAACAAACCCAAAAAATCTGAAGGTATTATAAATCAAATATTTGAAAACTGTAAACTGAGAACAAAAGAATATTTAAAAGCAAAAACACCGCATAAAAAGATTGACGATAGTAATATAATTATTTTAAATTATATATTACGTGCTCTGTAAGTAGCACGACAAATTTAAGGGATAGATTGACGGGTCACCGACCAGACAAAAAAAAGACTAATAAAACAGCACCATTTTCTAGAAATTTAGATTTTTATTTTTTTTTAGAAGAATCAACTTTTTTCAATAAAATTGATCAAAATGATATTTGAATATGTTAGAACAATTATTTAAGAGTATGTTAAATATAATAAATAATCTCAATATCTCAAAGATGTCAACACTTTTGCTAAGGTCATTTTTTTTGTCCGGTAAATGACCCGTCAACCTATTTTTACCTTAAATTTGGCGTGCTAATTACGAGACATTTGTATATTTAAATCTTTTCTTACTTTATAGCAGAACTAGGAAAAATAGAGTATCGGAAAAATGAAAGTATTGGTATAAGTATGAAACAGAAAAAGGAAAATACTCAATACAATGTAACAAAAATTGGTAAATTTAACTGATCTTAGAATTACATTACAGAAACAAAGCTCTGAGAGAGATACTTGTAGATGTTTTTTTGTTATCTAAATTTATATCTTATCATCCCCGTATGTAGTCAATCGCCATTGCCGAACATAACTGTCAGGCTAAACTTGTCATGTAAGTAACTTAATAACTTGTCTAACCCACAAGGGTCTGCCAATGGAGCGCCAGGGCTGAACTCCGATGAGAATTATTTAACAATACATGACACTGGGTGCTTACCGTTAATACTCGTCACATTCCCAAAAGGTTAAAAAAGTGAATTGATAAAAACGCTTGCCTTCTTATGCACACACATAAAAAATACGAATCAAGTGCAATACGAAAAGCAATATATAATATAATAATATATAGCAACAGCTTTAATGACCACGTTGAACTTGTTCAAAGTTCAACGTGGTTATTATCCTGCATCGATCATGTTTTGATACCAAGAAGGTTACAAAGTTTTGGTGAGAAACTAGACCGTCTTGGATCATTTGTGAAGCCTTTCAGTGATACACTTTTCTAATACTTTTTCTTCTATATTTAATTTAATTAAGCATATGGTTTCTATGACATAACTTGACAAAAGGAAAAGCTATTGCCTATGAAATTGCCGTTCTTCAATATTGGCCATTGCAAACCAAAAAAAAGATTTGATTGGCTTTTTTTTGGTTTGCAATGTCATGCATTGCATGTTACAAAAGTCAGTCTTTTGTTTATTGATTAGCTTTCTATTTTCATTACGTTTGAAAATTTTTCGTCATAATGCATACTTTAAAAAATCGTGTAATTATGGAATTTGATGGATATTCTGTCGTGGCAGCAACGTGGCATAGACGGCACGTAACGTCAACAACGTTTCAGGAGAGAACTTTACAAACGAACGCACAACTCGTTATTGGTTTGCCCGGTTCCGTTCTGGAAATTTTGATTTGAAAAATGAACCTCGTGGTCGTCTGGAGACTTTGGTCAACAATGATGAATTAAAGGCGATTGTGGAAGCTGATGATACTCAATCTACAGCCGAGCTAGCAGCAGCTTTTGATGTTAACATCAAAACGATATTGGTCCATTTGCGACAAATCGACAAGGTAAAAAAAACTTGATAGGTGGGTGTCCCACGAACTTAACGATCACCAGCGCAACGTACGCGTTGAGAACTGTCTCGCGCTGCTCAACAGGCACAGAAATGAATCGAATTGTAACGTGCAACAAAAAGTGGATTCTGTTCAACAATCGAAAGCGCCCAGCAAGTTGGTTAGATCCTGGTTCAGCACCAAAGCAATGCCCTAAATGAAAATAGACCTCTAGAAAGTTGATGATCACTGTTTGGTGGTCTAGTGCCAGTGTGATTCATCACAGTTTTTTACCAAACGACATGAGCATTACTGCAGATGTGTACTTTGAAGAACTGAAGACAATGATGGAGAAGCTCGCACATCTGCAACTAGCTTTGGTCAATCGGTCGTCCCCGCTGCTCCTACACGACAACGTGCGACCCTATACTGCACAACAGACAGTCTCCAAGCTACAAGAGTAAGGGTTGGAAGCTATCCCTCATCCACCGTACTCACCAGACCTTGCACTCACCGACCATTACTTTTTCCAAAATTTGGACAACTTTTAAACGGGAAAAATTTTATTCCCGAGAGGCAGTACAAGATGCCTTGGAAGAGTTTGTTGCCTCCCGTCCAGCTGATTTTTACAAGAAGGGTATCTGTAATAAACTACTACTGCGTTGGCAATGATGCATCGATTACATGGGACACAATTAAACAGAAATAAAAAGTTAGAAAAAAAATACTTTTACCTATTTCATACAAATCGGCAATTTCATAGGTACCTATTATGTCGGAAGCGTTTTTTCACTTTGTTTTCAATTCTATATGTTACAGATACCATCTCTCAACTAGCATCTGAAGTGAGTGCCGAAGTAGCTCAACCCTCATTTATTGAATGTCCTTCCGAAATTCTTCAAAGAATGACAAATTTAGAAGTAGAAGGTAAATTCATCTCTTATCTACCATGGAACACTCCTGATTTTGAATAGACTAACAAAAAAATTCTGGTTGCAAGGTTACGATGCTATTAGTAATATAACTGGAACAGACCTAGAGTTACCCGACGACCTGTCAAGCCATTATAATATAGACCAGGATATCTCTAGCCTCATTGAAAATCAAAGTGAAAATTGGAATCGACTTAATAACTGTAAAGATAGCTTATCTTCCCTTGAGGGGAACGGAAATAAAGAAGCAAAGCCTTTCGGAATGTATGAAAAAGATAATCAAAAAGGTGTTAAAGGTACAATACAAAAAAATCAAAATTACTAAATTTTATATTTAATCATTGTTGTAATAATATAAACTTCTCCGTAGCTCTCACGAGACAGGGCCGGTACCAAAATAAAATTTTATTTTTCAACGTCTTTCCGTTAGATATGTTGACTTAGATGGCAGTTACAAAATGAAGATGATCTCCATCTAACAAATAATTCGTGCTCAGAAGACCTTTGAAATCTTTAAAATTAAATACGTAATGTCTTTATTTTATCGTAGATGTATGTGACTCCCGTGAATATCATCACCACTACTGCTGGAGACGGGAGGTTGCAAAACAATGTGGCAGCAGAAGTCTTCGAGACTGTAAAGGACGATGCAAAAAGTGCCAGAAAAATAGAAACAACCTAATCCGAGGCATGTTCAATATCTATTTACCCATCATTGAATTACGTATGTTCATGTTTAAGTTAAAGAAAATAACTATCAAAAAAATCTCCATTACTCTTAATTTCTAATTTTAAATATCCAATGTAAATTCTCATATAAAGAATTATTATAATTCAATATAAAAAATCTATTACCCAACTACTAAGAAGGATTAAGTTTTTTGCCTGAAACATATCATGAATGATGGTTCGTTCATTACCTCTTATTTCGTTATTGATGCATCGTGAGATTTGTCATGATAATCCCAATAATAGCACAAAAAATTGTTCAACAAAGTAAACAACTTTCAAAAAGCACCATAATACACATTAAAATAGTATGCAATATATAGATCTGACAAGGTATAATATTAAGACTTAGAGAAATTTCGTGAATAACATGCTAAGAAACAAATACAGATAATAATTTGTCCCTGTCTGCGTATACGAAACCTCGTTCTCTCTAATGAGATAATAACTAACCAAATAAAGTATTCATTTATGTTAAAATGTCTCATATAAGTTAGGCGATATTCAGCTATTTTATACTATGATTGTTTATACTAGGATTATGATTGATTTCTATGAAACTTACGAGTATATCGAACTGAAACTTACTATATCGGAATCTGGGAGGTTCGTAATTGTGCTAACTTTGTACCCTATAAAACTTATCAACTATTATTGACAGGATTCATCGCATATTCATTTTGTGTCAATATAAAAAAAAAATTGTCACCATCAAAAACAGACTGTTGCCTGGGGTTAAAGTTAGAAAGAAACTTTGCTTTTGCTGAACGTGTCAAGGACGGCTTCCTATAGGGAGTTAAAAAGAATTATAATACCCTAAACGAAAAAGACCTATAGAAAGTTGATGGTCCCTGTTTGGTGGTCTAGTGTCGGTGTGATTCATTATAGTTTTTTACCAAACGGCATGAGCATTACTGCATATGTGTACTGTGAAGAACTGAAGACAATGAGTGAAAGATCGCACATTTGCAACCAGCTATGATCAATCGGTCGTCCCCGCTGCTCCTACACGACAACGCGCGACTCCGTACTGCACATCAGACAGTCTTCAAGCTGCAAGAGTTGGGGTTGGAAGCTCTCCCTCATATACCGGGCTCACTAGACCTTGCACCGACCGAGTATTACTTTTCCAAAATTTGGATAACTTTTTAGCGGGAAAAAAAATCAATTCCCGAGAGGCAGTACAAAATGCCTTAGAAGAGTTTGTTGCCTCCCGTCCAGCTGATTTTTACAGGAAAGCCATCAATAAACTACCACTGCGTTGGCAAAGATGCATCGATTACATGGGTGATTACTTTCAATAACAGAAATTAAAAAGTTTGGAAAAAAAATACTTTAACTTATTTAATACAAAAAGGCAATTCCATAGGTAAAGACCTATTATTTGGACCCTTACGATGCGTTTACGTGGACATTAAACATGTGTATTATTTTATTTAAGTTACAACAAATGCAAGATCTGTTCTGAAATGAAGATCTGTGAAAGGTTGGAGACTGTCTAGATAAAAGAACGTGACACGCTCATATCACACCCTTTCATTAATTTCTTTTATATCCATCTCCTCTAATTTCATTTCATAATTCACACAATCTATTCATTTATCTCGATTATGTGATGAACGACGTTTTGCTTAGCACTTCATCCCACAACATGAAGATTCCCCTAGAAATAGCAAAAATGCAAACGTATCAATTTCTTTTTTTTGTAAAAGTATATTAGCAATGATATTAACATTACTAATATTCCAGTTAACCTCTCCAATTAAGCTGAAAATTCTTCGAATTCAAATTCGAACCTACGACCTTAACTCTGGCAGACCGTACAGTGAACCATGAGGCTATTGACATTCATAATTAACTAGAGATTCTGAAAGCGTGCTCGGTCAGCATAACTGTTATAGCAAGCGTAATACCTTGTTATTGTAACAGCGCATCTTCTATAAAAAGTATAATATATTTTTAATGACTTCAACAGTTCCAAAACCTTTTATAACATTCACGAAGCGCATCTCAGTCGGTCGAATCTGCCGTCGTCGCTGGAATATCATGTGGAAATCTACAACAGAAAGATTGGCAGGGAGACCGAGGTCGGGCTCAAAATTTAAAAAATGTAAGTCCAATTTTTTCTATAATATAATTATGTATTTTTAAATAGCATTTTCTACATTTCATTTTTATGGCGATAATGTCCTTTTGGACGATTTCAATTACGGTAATATTTTTCGAATTACCACCTAGATTCTGTTGATGTTGATGCTGTTAGCCTATGCGGCTCTTACAGCTTCATCGGACACAGAGCTCACGGAACTGAGGGGTCCGTGAGCTGAGGGGTCCATGGGCTTGAGGGTCCGTGAACTGAATATTACCAATTGACATCAACTGCTTTTTATTGTGCCGCAAGCATTCGCGCTACAGCCACAGATTTTTCGTCCCTTTCCCTAATCCGACGTAATGAATGTATTATAAAATCGTAAGTATATTTCGATACATGCACAGTATATTCCTAACACATACAGATCTCAAATCCTAATTTATGATTCACTTATATTGGCTGACAATCGAATCCAGAATTCGAAATGTTATAAATAACCTTTAATTTTTTATTGCTAGCATTTTATACTGCTTCATATACTTTCGCTCTTTTCATTTACTTATCCGATTAAGGAACTGTAAACAAAATTTATATCAAAATTAATCAAAAGAAAGAATAGATATAATCCTGGAAACAAAGCATTAACAGACATTAACATCGCATCAGAGATTTAAAAGCAACACTGGCTTTAGTCATCACTTTAACCAAAGATACTCGATGAACTGGACACACAATATTTCTACTTTAAATTGCGTTCTATCAAAATTTCTATATTCTGTTTTAAAAAACAAACTTTCCTTTAGGTTTTCCTATATTCATATTTCTTCATAAATTTTAAGCTTAGTTATTAGTTGAAAATAAGGTAAGAGATAAGATGGGACTTTTGTATATTTGTATAAATAAATTAAAAAAATACATTTGCATTTCTAAAGCCAAATCAAAAAAATGTGATACGTAAAAAATATTCAAATTTCTATTTTTCGTTCATTAGATTCATAGAAATACATAGATAGCCGTGAGCGACGATGCAGATGGATAGACTGACGAACAAACACGTCCTATAAGAACACCGTTGTTTCATCGAATGTACGGAACCTTAAAAGCAACTTAAATGATATATTTTCAAATGCAGCGTTACTGCTTGTACATCACTAATTGCGAACATTTTACAAGTAAACGTTTGTTTATTTCTATTGATAATGAAACCAAATAACATCTCGAACTTGTTTTGAAATTAATGTTCCCCAGCATATTTGCAATGTTATTTTACAACATTATTTGTAAGGTTTCTCAATGTTTCCTTACATGAAACACTGCCAGATGTCACAACCGCGTAGCGTAAAAGGCGTTACGATTAGGTTCAAGCTACAGAGCAGCAGTTAGCAGCACAAATTTTCGATAACAGCTGAAGCAAATTTTGGTTAAAATATCAATTATTTTCTATATTTGCAAAGGTCCCGTCTAACTGATACTGTAATTTTTAATAAACATTAGGTTGAATAAGGAAAAGTGAAGATTCATTTGTAATGCCATAGGTCCTACGAATGTATTACGTAACGCTACGACAAAATGTGAATAAAGCTTTCGTTATAATACGACTAGCGTCTATATAAGTTGTGACAAAATAAATAAACCAAATAATTAAACATTTTTAATTCACACGTTGCACGTCACAATTGCATACTCAATTATTTTTGGTATCATTTCTAATTTATTCTTTCTTTACCTTTTTTTGTATCATTTTAAATCAATCGGTTTTTCAAGTCCATGCGGGAATTGTAACCTGATAGATAGCAGCATAACACTACTGTATTCTAACATTATTTTTAGAGATTATATAACTTGAGCAGTAAAGATGGTTTCTGCTAAACGCAGATCAAACCTTGCTCAACGTTTTTTCATCTACCAAAATGTCAAAGTTATCAATATATTAAACTTCCAATTCTATATATAAATCTAAAGTTATAAATTAGTACTAATCTAATTGAAATCGTGCACAAAATCTGCTTCTCTAATATCAACTTTAAACTTTTAATCCGGTGATCTGTCATTTAGACATCCTATCACGAACACTAATTTCTAAGAACCAGACATTAAAGTGTACTTTGTAGTTTAAAATAGATGTTAAGCATTACAAACGGTCTGTATTTTATGCAGAGAAAATAAACAGAGTTAATATTATTATTTGTATTGAAAATTGGATTTTATATTATAAATAAAAAACCTTAGACCAGTTAATTTGTATAGTAGCATTCATATATCATAGTATTCCTCTAAGTCTTTAAGGATGCGGACTTATCATGATAACATATTAAAATTATTGTGACTTTCTATAAATCTTAAACATTTCTTACAGTACTCAGTGATCTCCTTGTTTCTTTACTATTATGTTCTATATAAAAAAAAATTGAATATATACACATTTTATATCTTCGAGTTATAACTAGATAATGCAGAGATTTGCCAAAGAACATGGAGTTTAAAAATAAATCTGATGTAACAAAAGTCATATGCACAATTTACATTAGAAACTTTAAATCGTTAAAATTATTAAAGATAAAGTGGTTAACCATTAACCGTAGAACGCCTAAAATAATGACAATATTCAATATAAAAAAAAGAATATATTCTTTTACAGTTACAACTATACAAGATTTGCAGCGCTCTATTTGCTGGGAGAATTCGCAAGACGCACAAACGGCCTTACTACTATACCATGAAGCAGGTAAATGACATGTGAAAGGGCCTTAATGGGCTGGGAATTTAATGGCATCTGGACCGTTATAAGATAAATATTAGACCCCATTTTACTTAAACACTTTTTCAAGTTAAGAAATGGTGAAATATTTTTGTGAAAGAATGTGATTGTATTCTGAAAATAGTTAAATTTTTAAATATTTTATTGGGTTTATTAAGGAATCATTTCAATACCAATATAATATACTATAGTCAACGCATTTTAAACTGAGTCGGGCAATAAATGTCACTGACAGAAGGAATGTGCACGTAATGCAACCCTTTATCGATACTTAGGTACGTGCGCACGCGGGTCGATGCGTCATCGTGACCAACTCTACATCCTGATTGGCCGTTACGAGTAAGGGTTACATTTATAGAAAAACAACTTTTCTATAAATGTAAGATTTTTTATTATGACACTCATTACATTACTAACGCTTCGTTACGCAATATGCGGAATGGATAATTTATTTTCTAAAGTGGTTTTGAAGAAATATTTTCAGATTGCGAAAAAATATTCCTATTAATACTTAACATAATTTAGCATATCAATCGTACCTATCGCGTTATCAATATGCACCTCTACAATTCTTACGCACATCACTACACCTCTCCATAAGACCTGTAAGTGCGAGCGAGACAGACAGATAAATATGATTTATCTGTTAGTTATTTTATTCAACAGTGGGCCACTTATGGGAAAAGATGATGTCATTAACGTATTCGTGGATGGATCATGGACATTTTCTCTTTCTTGCTTTATTTCTTTCCTAAAAAACTAACTGTAACTAGACTGACTGTGTCTAGCTAGTTTTGAACTTAAGCATTGCTCCATAACATCCGTACAATCTTCCTAGGTGATTTTTCATTGGTTATTAATATGTAGCTCTTTCAAATATCGCAAAGAGATAGTAACATTCTATTTTATTACAAACTAATAACTTGAAGTTTTATCGAAGTTATCCAAACAAATTGCTGCCATTCTCTCTCTGATGCGATGGAAACGTTCGTAATCCGATAAGTAATAACATAACTTGTATTTCATCTTCCAAAGTCCATCCATCTATACCACTAAGGGTTGAATTACACAATATACAAAACAATTCAAATAATTTTTTCAAAAATTAGACACAAAATTAACTTTACAATTTATAAGTAAAAAAAAATGAGACGCTTGAAATCGTTCTTTTTAATATTATGACCCGAAAAAATTATACTATCCAAATTTTGTACTCTAGAGAGACCGACTGCAGAGTTACTCAGAAGACAGTCTCAGGACCTTGAAGTCTAAATGCAAATTATCATTAAGGTTTTAAATCTGATCATAAAGTCACCCGTTTTCATTCCATTGTTTTTTTCCATAAAACTATGGGTGACAAACGAGCATACAGTCTCCAATAAACCCCACGTTACGTTCAATCCAAAAACTTGGCATCCATCCTCTATAAAGATCGCCACCCCCATGGACTGAGAATGCATGCCTCAGCACCAGTAACTGGGCCTCCGGATCCCTACACTCACCAAAGGAAACACAGGTGTATTATACTGCTATTTCACCCCGATATTTTGTGCGTGTTTCTTCCACGATATAATAGCAACTTACTATAAATAATGTCTATATTAATTATCGCATAATACTACTTTTGAACCATTAATACTCCCATACTCCCGAAGCTGTGTTTGCCTATACACACTTTCGAAAAATGGAACAAAAAAATTTAATTATATTACAAGAAGTCTATCGAGAGTGGAGGTGGACGTTTTGAGCTAAATTCTCAATATATAAATAATATACTTAGATAACGTTCTTAAATTAAAGTTTAAAATTAACCAATCTCACATTTTAAATAATAAACCTATAACTTCTCTACTCAGCCTAAAAAAATACAAGAATTATACAATTTGTTATTAATAGATTAAAATCGAGAAAATCAATCACTTTGGATTGTATCATTAGCGTTCGCGGCCTAAAAGTTCTGGGCTTAGCCTAGGAATTTATAAATTTTTAAAAAAATACCTTACAATATTCAGGTAAGAGCTTATTTAACTGGACAATAGAACAACTTTATCCCCCAATCTTCCAACCATCCGAGTCTCATATAGCCATGCCCTAAATTAAAGTACTTTATCGCATAAATCGCGGAGACATTTCCTTTTTGCGGTCCGTGACATGATTTTACTTTTTAGGGACGGACGCTGTCGCTAAGGAGCAGAAATCCGCCGAAGCCTCTGTAAAGCTGTTCTCTGAGGCCTTCACTAAAATTGAATCAGGTTTTGACACATTACATATATTGTTTTTAGTAATAGTAAAGTTGAAAGGATTTTTAATGTTAAATTAGTAAAGTATCTATTTCATGTACCTAGATGGTGAAACTAATAATAGTATTGTAAATAACAAATCTAGTATTTAATACAGTGTAAGCATCCAATGGTTGATTTTTGAGTATTTTATTGAATTCTTCTTTTACCTTTAAAATATCATAAATGTTGTTAGGTCCAGTACATAAAATACTCCGTAGATGTTATAAAACTTGATATTTATATCTAAGCTGTGAGGAATTAGGAACTTATAGATGATAATGTCGAACTACAAAATCAAAGCGGAATATAACCCACGCGGACTTACATGTTTAAAAAAATAAATTATAAGCAGCTAATAAGAAAATTTTATTTCCACTTAATTATCTTTGTAACTAACGTTACCTTTTCTTAGAACATATACAAATAATTATTTATAGAAAGAAATTAAAATGACATTATTTTATTCGATAATCGCAAATATATTTTAGATTTCACCATTTCTTATTAAATATATCTCAGATCACAAAAGTTTATCAAATATCTAATAAACATCGAATTCAATACCTTTTGATCATCACTAAAGATTACCTTGAAGTAAAATTGAATTGGGCAGCTATCGAAAAATTAAATAAGATTTAGAACGAAATTTGTAAGATTCTGAGCACACAAATTTGCTCTACAATTGAAGCAATTTTATTGAGATATTTATACGCTTTATTTAATATTTAAAATGATACCACAAATGATTTAGTACTCTAGAATGTTTTTGACATAAATTTGAACTGCAACCTGATGTATTGGGCTAGGAACATTTATCTGTTCTAGACTTTCAGACTTCACTGTATGTAAATAAGCTAACAGATGCGCAACGCGACCACCATTTGACTGATATTGCCGTCATTATTTAATAGAAAAAAGATAATATTAACTCTAATTAACAAAAAAAGAAATTGAGTATGGAAAGGATATACCATATATCCTTCGCAGTATCATTATCATTAATTATTATCATAGCAGGACATAAGATTTACATGGCGTATTCGAGTGTCACATTTTACGCCTTCGGTATAGAGTGGAAATTAGAACTTCCTAATTTTAACCTTTAGGTACATTAACTTACAGGATTGAACGCAGTACTCCCGAAAAAATTTAGCCCTAAAACCTTCGCAACTTACATACACCCTAATCAAATAAAAATATGCAAAAATGACATTTCCACAAGTGTACAACCGATGGCACCACTCGAAAAAAGAATAGCGACCAAAGAAAAACAACGAAACGTAAGAATATTATTTAGTTTTCAAACTGTATTGCAACAATATATATGTACATATATGATGAATATCCTAATATTTACGCAACCGAAGTCACCAGTACAAGTTGGCCTATAAATTATATACTAATTCTAGCAACACCTTTAAGAACAAACCGCTTCAAGATGCCACTTAATCCAATTATATTGTTGCAAATATGAGAAATACCCAGTATTTATCAATCAAATTCAGGAATGAGTAGATTTATCTACCATCAATAAAACAACATGATTATAACAAGGAAATCGTATATGCTATATTTTATTTCATTGCTTTCAGGTTATTACAAGCACGCTACTGTAAATAATTCACAAGCAATTTTCAAATCTCTAATTGATCGCGCTGTAGGCAAGTAACCTTTAAATTATTAAATGTTATTTTTAAACTGTATATTAATAGTAAATAAAAGAAAAAACTTATTATTGATATGGCCTATATTTTAAGCACGAATTCATTTGGTCTAGGATTTGCTACCCTTCTATATAATATAAATAATAATTTTATATTTATTTTATATTATATTATATAATATGTATAATATAATATAAAATAAAATTATATAAATTGTTACAAAAATCAGAATAACATAAACAAAAACATATTAACATTTAAAATATATAATAGGTATAAGTTATAAACAGCTAAAGTAAATTTTATGGTAAGGGATTAGTATATCACATCATCACCTGCATCCATTCTCAACAATTGCTTAACATTTAAACGGTATTGTCATCCCTTTGGACTGATATGGAATATTTCGTTATCCATAATTGGATCTCCAGTTTCATACATTTTCCATATGATGCGTCAATAGCCTAATAATGGTTTAGGGGACGGTCTGCGAAACTTGGTCGTAGGTTCGAATCCACCATTAGGCTATTGTCGTGAACCATATCCAAGCATTTTCTAGCTTAGTTGAAGTTGTTAATCGGAATATTAGTAATGTTAACAGGATTGCTAATATTCTTTTATAAAAATATATATGAAAAACACCGGCGTTATGCTGCTACTTTACGCTGGTGTTCTGTTGTTGTGTTTCTGGTGAATCGACCTATTCATGTGGCATTTAGAAATGAGGTCTAGACACGGGCATGACGAATGGATATCAAACACCAACGGCTACATCTTCATAAAATCTCAACTATGAATATAAGACAGTGAATAAAACCCATGTCTATGTAATTTTAAATAAAATATAAAAGAAAACGATTCTATTGCATAGCTTATCCATGATAAAATCATCTTTGACTCGTGTTCAGTTTGAAAAACAACCTCGATAACCGAAAGCAAAATACTGCTGAATAATAACGCTTTCATAATCCTTCTTTTATCAAACTTTGAGAATGAAATATAAAAATCAGATTGGAATAACATTTATTGAAATTCAACAGACCTTGCGTTAAAGTATGAATCATAAATGTTGTTTAATCGCACGAAAAAGGTTACATTTGCGTGACCGTTAATAGAATTTTATGATATTCTGTGAATTATAATATTTCTTTCGTGCAATAGAATTTGAACATATCGACTACAATGTATACATTGTATTACATGTAAATGTAACTTGTAATACTTTAAACACAATAGGATGGTAAAATATTAAGTATCATGTTTTAAAAGTTTAGACTCTACAGCCGTCTCGACTCACGTCAGCTATCCGTGCTACAGCTACTTCATACCAGAGGCGTGACTTTGCCACGTATACATTTATAAAGTTATGTACATTTATAACTGTTAAACGTTTTATATCCTATAATATTTATTTATATATATTCCTCCTCGGTATATTTTATTATAATTTTCTTACGTTTAAAAAAAACTTTTTTGCACCAAGCATATAAACCCAAAAACACGGTTATTAAAAAAATAAAGCAGCTGGAAAATAAGGGCGGAATTCGTGATAGCTTTAATGGAGAAACAGGCAGCCTCACAACATACTAGTTAAGTCAATGCTCTCCTCCCACGCGACTCCGTCTGGCGTGAAGGTGGTAACGAGATATGTTTATGTGTTATATGCGTGTAGCGAAAGGTCTTCTAACCAAAGCATTATTTTGAATGTCAACCCGTGAAATATATCGTTTGGAAGCATGAATACACTTGGCGACTGTTTGAATTTATACGAAATACATACTGCGTAATGTGGATGTTTTCAAGAGAAGAGTGAATAGATATTTGCTGAGCTGAGTGTGCTCTTTCTTTCTTTAGCAAAAGGTGGGATCGTAGAGAAGCACTTGCTTGTGTATTTATAAAAGAAAAACATTAAAAAATATTTATATGACTCTTGTTTTATATAAATGTACAAATGTCCAATACAAAGATACTAATACAGTGATACGAACCTAGGAAGTTGTGAGGATTTAATGTTGTTACTGTATTATGGGACGATATTGAAAAAATATGTGTTTGCATTGCATACATAATTTTGTATCATAACACAAAATAATACGACAGCAAAAAGTTAGTTCTATACAATGTCAACATAAAAAAAGAAATAGGAATGTTTTCTCTTCGTCGATAGCACTAACATCATGTGCCTTTACCAACATCATAGTATTTTTACTGCCTGATTTACAATCTAAAATTTACTTTTCTACAAAAAAGGAGCATTATTAAAATATTTAAATTCTAACTGTTACTATCTTTGACGGTAACTTAACAAGTCACTATGACATATTTCGTTATATGTACATATATGTATTATGCACAAAACCTTATTGTTAAACAAGTAAAATATAAAAGTAAAAAGTGAAAATATTATAATCAAAGAGTTTGTTATTTGATTTAAACCATAGTGAAGTCATTTCGTTAACAAACAGAAACCGCTAAATGAGAATGTTATAATAATGTGATAGTTTTTTTATATCGATAGTGTTGTAGAGCTTAAAGTTCAAGCTTAAAAGCTTACAAACCAATTTAAATACCAAATCAGTCTCCAAAGAGCAACAACAGTCCACAGTCCATTTTAAATCTTTGTTGAGGATGAATCTAGGTGTATATAGGGCCACAGTCGCGTCTTACTGTCATTAGTTAAACTGTGTGCTCGTTATCAATCTCAGCTCCATAAAAAAAAACATTGTTTCCAAAAGGTCCACGTAGTAAAACCAACCGAAATTTGACAGTATTGACGATTCCATTACTTTACTAGCATTGCTCATTTTAAAAAGAACCTTGTACAGTTGAAGATATAAAAATAATGTAAACTTATATTCTGCTGTAGAAACATCCGCAATGTCGTTTGATAAAGAGGCATCTTCTGTGTCTACGAATTCAGCTTTGGCAATGGTTATCAACTTTAACGGTCATGAAGAATACAATCAAACTAACGAAGTGGCTTCCCTTGATACAGGTATGCTAAGTATAGGAATATCTATCTATTTATCAAATATAAAAATCGAGGTTTTGTCTTTGTGCAATATTATCTAATTGCCATATACCGTGAGTTCATCGGGAAAATATATTTAAAACTAATTTTATTACAATAATTACATATAGGGATATAATATCTCAAGGTCTTTATTCAGTTTAAAGCACTGATATTTTATAAATCAATTTTAATAATTTGTTATCTAAATTTAAACAATACTGAATAGAGCTTGCAATTTTTAATGACAATCTTGAACAATGGTGCACAACAAAATTTTCTGTTATTAGTGAACAATAATTACGTTTTTATTGTTCAGAAACAAAGGTCCATTACTTATTGTAATTGTCGTCGTCTACTACTAGAAATTTACTGTGACAGTTCTTTATCCAGTTATGACATCAACTTCTACTAATCTTGTGGGACTAACATGGGCAAATATATTACCGAAAAAGCAAGCTTTCTTTTTTAAAACTTCATTACGATCACAGAGAGGAACTATTTTTAAGTTGTTAAAATGTTAGTTTAGCTTTAAGGTAGGCCATAAATCGCTTGAATGACCTATAAATCGAATCGATATCGGTTTTAACTTCGACATAGTGTTAAAAGGTGAACTTCCTTATGACTTTTAAATCTCTTGATCAGCTTTTATGGTACATCCGGGGACGAGAAGAAGCTGGCATATTGTATATCTTTCTCTCTCCCAATTTAGATGCTGGAGGTTAGCTGGAGTCTACCGGCAGATATAACATATGCGTCACTTTATTTTTTTTTTGCAATCGTTACTAGCAATCTTGCTTTACTTATCACAAATATGGTATATTACTCCGAGTAAAAACATTATAGATTTCATATAACCAATTATCAAATAGTAACATGAAAAAGTATGATATATTTCTTATATAAAAATATAATATTTTTTCTAAACTTGTATTAAAATTTCGCAGATTTGACCATCACTTCACAGCATAATGTAGGAATAATGACATCAATTGGTATTCCAGCGCAATACAGAACAGCAGGTTAATAATATGATTTCAATCAAGTTCTTGAGTAAAATATGATTAGGATTAAATCTACAACTCATAAACACCTACCTTTATTACTGGTCACGAGGCATTCCATCTCAGTACTCACGGTTGACAACGCATCAACATCATGATTCCTTGTTAAGGGTGAACGTAGATGCCATTGGCAATAAGAATCACTTACCACCGGGCGAACTGTGTGCTCCTTTGTTACTCTGGATGTATTAAAAAAATCCATCTTAAAGCAAAGATTTATAATGCGCACATGCATTGTCACTTCTGAGAACTAAGACGAAATCCCGCCTACCTGTAAATAGGTTCCTGGATTTATTACCATTACATTTACGCTATGATACACAGCAACATTATACTGCTATTTCACACTTGTATTTCTGTGTAGGCAAGGTCGCCGGTCGACACATTCTATTAGGATATTTCTAGCACTGCCAAAATCAATTTATTTGACAAAATAATTAATAGTTTTCGCGTTACGAAGCGTTAGAATCCGTACAGCATATTAACACAAGTGTTGTTAAAAGTGGTTGTAGATAAATAAGCACCATGAAATATCACGCCTTTTAAAATTTAGAGCTTCAGTTTTGCCAGACCAAAGAAGACGCTTTAAAATTGCGCCTGCTATCTGGACTAATTTAGAAAAAGTCGATGAAAACAGATTTTTACGGATCGTGCTTCAGGACTAACTATGTAGACGCCCTATATTGACTATACGTTCATTGCTAAACTATTGATAGGAATTGCGATATTGTCTTACCATGTTTATTCAAAATAATATACTAAGATTTCAAATATATATTAAATAAACGTATATAAAAAGTATCGGCAAACGTAGTGGAGGGTGCCCTGTAAACAGGTGGGTCCATGATATTCGTAGAGCAGCGGGCAAAGACTGGAGGAGAAGAGCAGAAGACCGAGCTCAGTGGCGTGCCATGGAAGATGCCTATATCCAGCAGTGAACTGATACAGGCTGATGATGATAATGATATTAAAGTTTTCAACTACTCTGATGTGTATAATACACATCAGACTAGTTTACAAAATTCCTTTTAGTGTTCACTTTTATAATATCATGTAAACTTTGTTTGCCATACCAATTAGATCATTTTTGATATTAGTTTTTAAAATAATTTTCAGAAGTCTTCCACACCATAATTTCTATTCAATTGTAATAATTTTAAAAACCCATGTTTTATTTTCTTATTATTGTAATGTACAGGAACGCAAATAACTTCATCAGTAGACAAAGACTCTGAGGCAATAATTTCAAATGCAGGTGTAACGGAAGACTACCAAGAAGGAATCCGTAGAGGTTTTATTTTATATCAAAATTTTCTTTGTGTCTATGTGGGAAGAAATAAACCAAAATATTATTATTGAAAGGGTCGTAAAAACCAAATTTCAAAGATATACGCGCGTTGCTTAGTAAACTAACTTTTACCCAGGTCTATACGATATAGACTATAGACGATGTTGTAGGTCTTTAAATTTAGAGGAAATAAGTGAAGGTTTTGGGCATTGAAGACAGCGAACATGCTTATAGGAGCTAACCATGAGAGAGTCACGGTTTCACCAAGTAAAAAAATTGCAGCTGATTTAGTATATCCCACCTGCGGGAGAATATTGGACCATTGTTCACTGTTTAGTACCAAGCACGTGGTAAAATTAAAATTTTAAATAGTAATATTTAAAATTATAAAACAATTTCTTTAATTACGGCATCGGATAAACCTACCATAAAATTGAAAGCGGTCAGACGGACAACAAGTTACCATAGGCTCTTCCAAGTGAACCTTCACTGTTACATTTGCCCTAGCGCTTTGTTAGTGGTAATTTGTTTTTTCTAAAGTAATTGGCAAATGTCCAAGTACCTCACCTGATGGTAAGTAATCACCGTCGACCATGAGCATCCACAACACAAAATGAATACGTTGGTGGCCTCCAAGAAAAGAGTAGGCTTAAGTTAGTTAGGCCTAAGCCATATCGTTTTGGAAATATTACTGGTGACAGTGGATTCCATAGGGTAGTAGAATTTAAAAAGTCCACAGAATATGAAATCTTCGACTTCTCAGGAAGTTGTGACGTGCACACTAAAGTTGTCTATGTGTGTACTTTTAATATACGGGATGGGTATATAATGATAAGTAATTTCAAACAAGGTAGTACTGTAGAAATGTTCGTTATAATAACAAAATCTATCATAGAAAAAAGAATTGACTTTCAAAATCACACAACTGTTGACATAACCGAAAAACGTATATTAGATTTATTACAATTTTCTTTCCGTCGATATTGACCATGGTCACAATGATGATTTGTGTAAGCGCAAGGTACTTCCGCCCAAATCCAAATCCGTTTCATAATGTAATAAATTAATAATTCAATTATTATTTTTGCAATTATTCAAATTAAAAAAAGAGTAAATTATTTTACTTGTGTATGATTACAGAAAGCATTTTGACGTCTGCGGTATCATCTGACCCAGAAGAAGAATCAGATGTCGATGATTGTGGCAGAGGTTTTGAATTATTATTTTTAAATATTTAGATAAAAGAATACGTAGCAATCCAGCAATCAGTTCATCTGATGCTACTTGATAACTGCAGTCCATAAATTAAGACTCCCATCCCGAAGAAAAATTAAAAATACGCACATGCGTTGTTGTATCGTCTACGATGGAAACAGTAAAAGTCTTTAGTTTTTTTATCTTTACTACTACTACTACTCACAGCACGAAACACGGCGGCGTTACTCGTTCTGCTATTTCACTCTTGTATTCTACAAGGGCTTGGTCCTTGCCTGGTCCAGCCAACCCACTAAATGAAACAATTAAAAGCTTCATATTATAAGTACATATGAACTTCCAACTCTAGTTCATATGAACTTTCATCTCTAGTTATTGAGGTACCACTTATTGAAAAGTGGTACCTCAATAACTAGAGTTGCCAGTCCCATGGGAATATAAATGACATTTGAAACAAGCGATATGGCTAATATAAAGAAAAGAAAAGTGTAGGCTCTTTTCCTGAAGGTCTCTGAGTATTATCGGTTTGGGATATCGTGATAAGAACGTGTAATTTAATTATACAATTTAACAACATTTAATTACAAGATATGCATTATATTGATTGGTAACATGTAATATTTTCGATCCGTCAGTGTGTACGTGTCTGGACCCAAAGAAAACATTAGGAAACAGCATGGAGAACGACACTTCTAGTTACTTGTGCTGTCGCCAGTATGATACCACCGCACATGGTAAGTGTTTTTTTTTTATAACAGCTAAGAGGCAAACGAGCAAGATGGGTCACCTGATGGTAAGTGATTCACCGCCGCCCACGGTCACCAGCGACGCCAGTGCGTTGCCTACCCTTCAGGTAAGAATATGCTCTTTTCTTGAATAACCCAAGATCGCAGTTGTTGGGGAAGACCGCTGATGGCAACGAATTCCAGAGATTTACTGTGCGTGGCAGAAAACTGTTTTTAAAA
The DNA here is from genome assembly GCA_029286865.1 of Teinopalpus imperialis. Classification (NCBI taxonomy): domain Eukaryota; kingdom Metazoa; phylum Arthropoda; class Insecta; order Lepidoptera; family Papilionidae; genus Teinopalpus; species Teinopalpus imperialis. The sequence goes on along the minus strand of JAGSMU010000026.1, from coordinate 66,849 downwards.
CGCATTGTAGTGGAAAGCCAACCATCCAGATGGTGCGGATGATAGTTCCCGCGAGACGATCGGTTGCGAAAATCAGCGGCTTCTATTAAATTGAACAACTCCTCGGAACACTCCCCATTGTAAATTCTGTAAAGTATGGATAGGGAAGATAGATCCCTACGCAGTGCCAAAGGATCTAGCCGATCGATAAGTTCAGGATCGTCGACAATCCGACTATCTCCATTTGACCGAATCCAACGTAGGGCATACGTTGGATTCGGTCAAATGGAGATAGCTGATAACCCGGAGCCCCGGCCCAAAGGTGGCAACAATACTCCATGTGAGGCCGCACCTGCGCCTTATACAGTTTAAGGCGGTGAGCCGGCTTGAAGTACTGTTTGGCCCTGTTGAGTACTCCGAGTTTTTTGGAGGCTATTTTAGCCTTGCTGGACAACACTCGAAATGTCGACGCCCAGAATGCCAATGTTTGGCTTGGCACAAAGGTGAGTGTTTCCGAAGAGTGGCGATGCGATAAAGGGGGCTTTTTTAGCGGTGAACACGCAAACTTGAGTCTTAGAAGGGTTAAACTGGACTAAATTTAGTCTCCCCCAATCGGAAATCTTCACAAGAGATGATTCGATTTCAGACACAAGTTTGTTCCGACACTCATCGACGTGATCCCGAGAGATATTGCTGCGGCCGAAATACAGTGCATCCACGGAACTGTCATCCGCATAGCAATGAATGCCACTGGTATGCAACAAATCATTGATATGCAGAATGAACAATGTCGGGGATAACACGCAGCCTTGGGAAACACCAGCATTTACGGTCCGGGGGTCCGAGCTTGAGCCGTCTACGATGACTTTAACTATCCGTTCCGCAAGGAAACTGCTGATCCACCTACAAAGTCTCTCAGGAAGCCCATCGGAAGAAAGCTTCGATAGTAAGACTTTATGCCAAACCCGATCGTAGGCCTTCGCTATGTCCAAACTAACGCCTAGTGCCTCAACCCTACTCTCAACCGCCTGCGCCCAATGGTGAGTTAGTAAAGCCAGAAGATCACCAGCTGATCGGCCTTTGCGGAAGCCATATTGGCGGTCGCTGATCAGCTGGTGCTCTTCCAGGTAGCCCATGAGCTGGCGGTTGATTATGGATTCCATAATTTTGGAGAGTAAGGAGGTGATAGCGATAGGCCTGTAGTTGGACGGATCTGAGCGGTCGCCTTTTTTTGGGATCGGGTGTACTAGAGCCGTCTTCCATGAATGTGGGACAACGCCGAGGACATAAGAGTGTCTGAATAAGCGCGTTAAAACCGGTGCCAGCTCTAGAGCACACACCTTCAGCACAATAGGGGATATTCCATCTGGCCCACTCGACTTGTTGATATCCAGGGAGAATAGTGCTTTCCGCACAGCACACTGTGTGAAGCGGACGTCCACCATTGTGGTTTCACACCTCGGGATGGTAGGAGGAGTGTTCCCCTGTCGTCAAGAGTCGAGTTTTCCGCAAATATAGAGCCAAGAAGATCGGCTTTCTCCCTTGCGGAATAGGCCAATGAACCATCCTCCCCGCGCAAAGGTAAAAGTGTCGACCGACAGAAATTACCCTGGACAGCCTTGGCGAGAGACCAGAACGCGCGAGAGCCAGATGGCAGGCGTGGCAGTCTATCGCCAATTCTCCCAACGCAATTCCATTGAGCCATGTCGACTACCTTAGTTCTTATGTGGATATCCACAGCCAACGTAGTCCTCACAATAGCTCGGTGAGTGTCTTCGAACTTTCTCATACGGCCGTAATAATATAATACTATTTACAATAACTTACTATTTATGCAAAATGATGACAATAATTTAATACAATATTTTTCATACAGGAACAACAACTGGGAGCTCTATCTTACACGTGGCCGTTAATAAAAGTACAAGTACAAATGGTTTTGATAACAACATGAATATTGGTAAGAATATTTTATATAGTAACATCTAGTCGTATATAAGCATGTTACTAGGACTATAACTGCAGGTGAATTTGACATCCTGAGAGTTAGGATAATTCACTACTATTATTAACATGGTACAATTATACTATAATTTATTCAGTATAATTATACCAAGTACCAAAATAACGAGTTTTTCGTAAACTTCTGCCTCCAGAAGTTTAAGAAAAACTCGTTATTTTACTTACTCAATAGGCCTACCTGCAGTAAGTATACTCATATAAAATTAAGACTCAAATCTTTACTAATTGAGTATAAATAAATAACAGTCTATTTATAGATCTCACAGCTAATAAGGCCTCTCTAGTAATATTTTTTGTTTGTTTATATACAACCGCCTGGCATGTGGTAAAACAGAAATTAATTGTAATTTCAAAATCCCTAAAATTAGTTTTATTCAATTTAATTGAATGAATGTGGGGATTGAACTTGGTTTATATGCGTTTTACTTGCGGCCGAAGACTAGGCTGCTGCTAGCTTCGAGCGATATTCTATAGTTCTCACAGTTAACTTGTGTAAATGGTTTCCGGGGACATTCTATTATTTTATAAGTATACATTTATAAAATAATACAATATAATGTAATATGTTTGAATACTCAAACTAGTTTAACTAATAATTAAACAACAATCAACCTCATCAAATACCTCTACCTATTTCGTCTACTTTCATTCGAAACACAACACAGCGATATAAAGTTATTTTAAGAAAGTATTTTGTTACAGCTACTACTACACAGTTAACAGTTTTATAAAACTAGAGTGTTGCTGTACCGTGTATCGTATTCAACGGTAACAATAGTACGAACTTCATGATAAAATTTCCTTTCAGCTCTATCGGCGCTACATTTGCCTGAGACAGTCTCTTTTAATGGAGGTCCGACAAAGCAATATGCTGTTCACATGGGTAATTTCTAGAAATGTTGTCATTATTTGTATCAGAAAAATACTCAATCGGTACAGAAATGGAGAAAAATGGAATGTGAACCATATTAAAATATTCTGTAATGGAACTTCCATTGCTTTGTTCGTAGATCAATGGGGGTTTTTGTTCACCGCTTCGCCGTTCTTCCGTTGTGTATATACGACCTTGTTCGGTAACATTAATAACGTGATTTAAGCGTTACTCCTCAGGGATCTTCATTCATTAAGGAATAATGATGAGTTAACTCACACTTACCATCAGGTGAACTTTGAGTTGGTTAGATATTTCTTTTCAAAGAGTATTTTATTAATTCTGGTGGTGAACGGATTATTTGCGCCTAAATTTTTTTTTTGAAGATATTTCTCTAGATAGAATTGTTATAATTGATCTAGTCACTAATGTTTGTAATTATTACAGGAGTATCAACAGGAGGTTTGATAAAACGATACTCTTTTGGCGGTGGTTCGCATCGTTCTCAATGCAGTTTCACTACAAGTGAGTAAATATCAATTTATAATATGAAATAATGTCCTCATGCTGCATCTTTACGTCTGTCTTGAAAACTACAAAGTAGATTTAAGAATTTAGAATTTGTCTGTCAATCAACTGATGTGACAAAAAAGAAAAGGATGCAATTGCACTGCGATTTGCACATTCTATTCAGTATTCGTGCGCCCCCTGAAGAGATAAAAGCACTACTGGAATTCGTTTTGTAGTCCATATTAGTCTCAGGTATTCAGACTAACAATTTTAATCTTCGAGTCTAGAATTTAAAAAAATGTACAGACGGATAAAAATATACAGACAGACTATCTTATACTAGTAATGTCTATTTCTAATCACAACATGGCAATAGCATTTTAAAAATATTTTAAACGTAAATGTACATACAAACGTTTCCATTCATAACTATCTATATAAATTATAAAATATTATTTCATAGACGAAGGCAATAATGGGTATTTGGGAGTGATGAGGCTACTGCCCCCGTACATAAACGCCTCCCTCGACAATTTATCCCCTCATCAGAGCGTAAGTAATGACAAAAACGTGTAATGTAAATCGGCCCATGACCCTGTTTTGTTAATGTGTGTGGCGTATGAAAATCGCTACAAATATTTTTTTTAAAGAGAGAGAGAGTAGATTAAAAATAAATCAATATAATTCTAGGTAATTTGATGTGATAATTTAATATCACCAAATAAAATAACGCTAAGAATAAGATAAAACGAAGATAACAAAAGGTTGTTTTTTTGTAGAATAGATGGCAAATATGATAGAAGCTCACCTGATGGTAAATGATCACCGTTGCCCATGGTCATCCGCAACTCCAGAGGAGTCGCAGATGTGCTGCCGACCTTTGAGAAATGACGGCAATTCCTTGAAGGTACCTAAGACGTATCGGAATTTCAAAAATCCGCCGGTGACAGCTAATGCCACAGAGTGGTTGTGCGTGGCAGAAAATTTCGCGTAAGGCACATAGTTTGCCGACCATTGAGACGATGAGCATGAAATTCTGAATTCCTTCGTGAAGTACGATGTTTAAACTCAACGGATGGCATTAATCCGAACAAGTCCCCAGTACACTCCCAATGGTAAATTCTGAAAAAATGCATAAAGAAGAACGTTATTTGAAAGAAATTTTATAAATATCGTTGATAAAGAACTGCTTTGACTGGTCCGATTGTAATATCTGTCGATGAATTTAAGTGAGCATGTGCATTTGTAACGAGTGACTATTCGTCGCATATAATGAATTCAATTCATAATTTTAATCCAAGATATTGTACGTTAATCATAATTATGAACCATCATGTTTTGACATCAAGTGATTTTAAAAAAATTGTCCATATAAATTCCACATGCATTGCGTCATGAGGTAATGTTGATAATACAATGGATTGGGAGACGGAATAACTCACTCCATAGGTTTTAGTTCTTGCGCCCGCTATTTGTCAGCAGACATTCACCTGCAATGATGTAAGTAAAATTTGATCATGGAAAAGTCGTAATCAAATTATAGCTTCAAAGGATATAAGATCTCTCTTTCGTTTTAATATTTCTTTGACGATGCATTTTCTGGCAAAATGTTTGGCATGGATTCAAGCCATAAATTTAGTTGAAAAGACATAATTCTCGTTATATTTTGCATATCATATACTTTACCACTTAAAAACTGACCGTTTTGACAATGTTATGGGTTACCTATTCAAGTTTTGAGTTCTGTTTATTGCCACTAAAACAAAGACACTTGACTATTTTGACAATTTATATACTTTGAATATTTTTTTGCGTGCGATACGCATTAGAGTTACGGCACTCATATAAATAATATTAATATCTTTAAATATTTTATTACCGTTGTACTCCATAGCTTTAGCTTTGTCATTTTAAAAGACTTTCAAATCAGTAATGATAACCAATTGAAAACCATTAAGATCCGAAAGGAATATATGTATATCTTTTACCTTCGAACCAGGTTCAATATATCACGTTAATAAAATAAAAGACAATTTATGTAGCATTACTTTTATAGATGTATGCCCCGAACATGCCACCGTATGCACAAGTATGACAGAGCTGTTGCAAACCAGGTCCACTGGAGTCAAAAGTTCAGTGTTCGACCGTTCGCATCAAGCAATTCCCGTTTTTGAGAAACTCGAAAAGTTCTCACGTAACAACAGTAAGTCATTGATACCAGTGTAATAATAATGGGAAGCGGTAAAAGATTTTCCGTGTTTTATAAGTCGAAAGTTACAGTAAATAAAAAAAGTTACAGTAAATCTCTTTCGTCGTACTGTTTGTATCTGGCTGGTTTTGATATAATTAAATTGATGACATTTTAAGAACAGAAAAAAAAAGTGAAAGCGGTTTCCCGTTATATTTCTATTGTTTTACTGTCCGCCAAAATAAGTGAAGCTGACAAAGGAATTCCATATAGTTTTATTACAAAAAACGAACAAATGCAACACAATTTTTTTTTTCGGCCACTGTTAGCCCGAGGGTTTTTACAACTTCATCGGGTTGAAAGGTGACCGAGCACTTAGAGCGCTCAGCCGAGACAAATGCAACACAAGCTGCGAAAAAGATAGTAACGTTTATGAACTTAACGCAGTGTCAGTACAGTTCAAAATTGATTCAAGCGCTTTCAGTCCGGGAATTTTGATGTCAAAGTTCACTCTGGTCGTCCTGTTACAGATAAAGTCGATGCCATTTTTGAAAAAGCGGAGCATCATCGGCTATTTTATTAATAGTTACTACATATCTGAAGAGGTTGACCATAAACCAGTTTTATATACAAAATATGTTAAATACAAAAAAGCTTGATGATTAGGTGCCACGCGAGCTCACTGAAAGAAACCTAATGAATGAAATATATATACTCATTTGCGATTCTCTATTCAAACGTAATGAAACCGAACCGTTTTTGAAAAGATTGGTCAGTGGTGATAAAATTGGATTACCAACTACAAGAACGTGATACAAGAAAAAGATCATGGTCAAAGGGCAGTCAAGCTCCACAGACTATAGCGAAACTTGGATTATCTCGCAATAACGTGATGCTGTGTGTATGGTGGGATTCGTTATGAGCTTTTACCGCCAGACAAAATCATTTATTTGGATCTCTACCTCCAATGGCTGACGAAATTCAACCAAGATATAGGGAAAAAACGGCCGGAATTGATCAATAGAAAAGGTGTGGTTTTTCATCATGATAACCCCAGACACCACACAATTTTACCCAAAGAAAGCACCAAAAACTTTCGTGAAATACCATGTTTTATTAGAATAAATATACGTTTTATTGATTAATGTATAATAATTTCAGGTGATTCTAAACGTACATACAAGTATATTACCACCGGCCGAATTCAATCCGAAGTTTATAATAGAGATGTTGGGACTCAATTAAATGCTAAGTTCGTGCACGCAGGTAAAGTAAATATACAAGTTAAATTTTGTATTTCTCTTTTACCACAAACCACTACGTACAAAAATATCCCGTGGTCGAACTAAAAAAATGGTCCTACAAATTTGAGTCAAAAAAATACTGTCTATTTTGAGCATTTTGTGCATTACGTGAAGATAAACATAGATTTCCTCAGATATAGGACAGACTCAAACGGGCTATCAAAAAGAATAATTAAGTAAACTACAGAAAATTATCTACATTAACATTATAGCACGAGAAATATACATAATATATCTTATGACCCATATTGGGACACTTCACACTTCTTCCATACTGAACTGAAAGGAAAAGAGAAGCAGAATGCTCCATCTTTTTCAGGTTCATGCTTTAACAATCAGCAAAAATAAGCCAATTTAGTTTATCTAGCAAGCCTCGATACATGTTTCCATGAAGTTAATGATTACACGATGGTAAGTTATGACTGCGTCAGATTTGCATCAGAGACTAGTGATGAGCTGAGATAGTGGTGATGAAATGATTTACATACATTGCGCGATATCTTAAAAATACCCATAAAATTATTCACTAACCTTTTAACATATATTCGAAAAGCTATTACATTAAATGAGCAAGGAAGGCGCATTACGTACAATGTAATTACACGGCCTTTCTGACGCGGGTAAATTGTTATCCATTTTTCTAAGCTTTATTCATGAAATCTCATACAATTGTACTAAATGGGTCGGAAAGATAAATTGCGGAACAGACAGGTGAGTTGGCGGCCGCTATTCATCGGTCATGCGGTCATAGGCTTTTCAATTTATTGGTACACGGTGTGTAAAATGATGATAAATATTTTTTTTTATTTTGTTTCTCTAGACAAGCACTCGTTAACACTTTCAGTATTTTGTCTTTTATAAATTAGTTTATATAAACACCTTTCATAATATTTCAAAACCTTTTAGATTGTCAGTATTTTTTATTATTAAGTATAGTTTAAACATGCATATTTAATTCTATTTCATTTTAAAAAAATATGCTGATATATTACAAAATAAACCCAAAAAGATAGACCCCTTAAATAATCGATATCGTTTCAGAGCTTTAAGTAAAAATGTTTATACGAAATGGTATTTTAGAACCCCCTCTGTGTTTCTCACGCCTTCCTCGTCCATTTTCCGTGTTGTAAATGTGAATATAATATCCAAAGTCACAAAAATTAAACCCACGCATTCCGAAGTGGTGGTACAAATAGATAATAATAAATAGTGATATTAACTTAAATAATCCACTGTCAGAAGCAACTGACCGAGCCGAGGTTATGCCCTCGGGCACCCTCGAGACAGACGCTCTCGCGAAACAGGGTAACGCCGAGGCTCTATCTCGGGAGCCCTTGTGCTGGTTACCCATATATAGAGGTCTCGACTGAGTGCCGTAAGCCCTCGGGATAATAGCGGCCATCGGCCCGAAAAAAAAAAATTAAAACAATTGTTGGTGCTAACAGATGCCCGGCCACAGAAGAAGCAAGTGAATTCTTCAGTAGCAGTTTTAACTTCTTCCTATGCTATTGGCCAATCTGTTCAGACTGCGTACAGCATGCTTGAGAGGCACGCAGGTGAATTTACTTTACTCTTTTCAATATCTTTTTATCTAACTACCACCTGAGATAGATTATTCTTAGCACGTTGTATATCTACATAATACATACTTACTACTTTACTTGGTACTATTTACCCTAGTATTTACAAATCCTTAAAATATTTTAACAAATTTTCGAGTTACTAATACACACACAGGGGACACTTTAAAATATTGTGTCATAAAGATATAACGTCTAGGCGTCGTGCGTCGGTGCGTCTTCACTTCGTCAAAAGCGTCTATTATAATGTTATAAAACATTTGAACGGTTCCGGTTCAATTGTTAGTTCAAAAGTTAATTCCCTGGACGTTGTTACGTAATTCAGTAAACTGATAAACCATAACGATGGCTATCAGCTGTTTCGTGTAAGAAGGTAACGCGTCGCTATGTGGAAGCACGGAAGTTCTGGGAAGCCGGGTGACGTAAGCGGCGGTGGTCAGGAATATATATGGTTGGGTTAGAAAGTGAGTCTGAAAGTACAGCGTAGTGGCCATGAGGAGGGCGATAACACGAAGTGATATCGTGTCTAGGGGTAGCGAATATTACTCCGGGACGGGCTATCGATTTGTTGTGTTCAATATGCAGAATCCGCCACCCTTTTACAGCTGATGATGACCACCGTGAGACTTAAATACGATTGTGTCCTCCAGTGTAGCGGCCATTCATACGGATATTCCCACAAAATAGGGGATGCTAGCAAAGTCACGCCTAGACTCATCCCACCCCTGCCATCGCCACATGCCCAGTATCTTTATTGTAATAATTATGTCTACAATAAAGTAAATATTATAATAATGTCCATAATTTTATATGGGATATCTGGACTTTGTTTTAAGTGCTTTCAAGCTCAGTGCATATTTGCAATCTTTTGCCCATTCTACATTGCTTGTATTATTTTCTGGTAATTAAAAATGTTTATACGAAATGGTATTTTAGAACCCCCTCTGTGTTTCTCACGCCTTCCTCGTCCATTTTCCGTGTTGTAAATGTGAATATAATATCCAAAGTCACAAAAATTAAACCCATGCATTCCGAAGTGGTGGTACAAATAGATAATAATAAATAGTGATATTAACTTAAATAATCCACTGTCAGAAGCAACTGACCGAGCCGAGGTTATGCCCTCGGCACCCTCGAGACAGACGCTCATGAAACAGGGTAACGCCGAGGCTCTATCTCGGGAGCCCTTGTGCTGGTTACCCATATATAGAGGTCTCGACTGAGTACCGTAAGCCCTCGATAATAGCGGCCATCGGCCCGAAAAAAAAAATTAAAACAATTGTTGGTGCTAACAGATGCCCGGCCACAGAAGAAGCAAGTGAATTCTTCAGTAGCAGTTTTAACTTCTTCCTATGCTATTGGCCAATCTGTTCAGACTGCGTACAGCATGCTTGAGAGGCACGCAGGTGAATTTACTTTACTCTTTTCAATATCTTTTTATCTAACTACCAACTGAAATAGATTATTCTTAGCACGTTGTATATCTACATAATACATACTTACTACTTTACTTGGTACTATTTACCCTAGTATTTACAAATCCTTAAAATATTTTAACAAATTTTCGAGTTACTAATACACACACAGGGGACACTTTAAAATATTGTGTCATAAAGATATAACGTCTAGGCGTCGTGCGTCGGTGCGTCGGTGCGTCTTCACTTCGTCAAAAGCGTCTATTATAATGTTATAAAACATTTGAACGGTTCCGGTTCAATTGTTAGTTCAAAAGTTAATTCCCTGGACGTTGTTACGTAATTCAGTAAACTGATAAACCATAGCGATGGCTATCAGCTGTTTCGTGTAAGAAGGTAACGCGTCGCTATGTGGAAGCACGGAAGTTCTGGGAAGCCGGGTGACGTAAGCGGCGGTGGTCAGGAATATATATGGTTGGGTTAGGAAGTGAGTCTGAAAGTACAGCGTAGTGGCCATGAGGAGGGCGATAACACGAAGTGATATCGTGTCTAGGGGTAGCGAATATTACTCCGGGACGGGCTATCGATTTGTTGTGTTCAATATGCAGAATCCGCCACCCTTTTACAGCTGATGATGACCACAGTGAGACTTAAATACGATTGTGTCCTCCAGTGTAGCGGCCATTCATACGGATATTCCCACAAAATAGGGGATGCTAGCAAAGTCACGCCTAGACTCATCCCACCCCTGCCATCGCCACATGCCCAGTATCTTTATTGTAATAATTATGTCTACAATAAAGTAAATATTATAATAATGTCCATAATTTTATATGGGATATCTGGACTTTGTTTTAAGTGCTTTCAAGCTCAGTGCATATTTGCAATCTTTTGCCCATTCTACATTGCTTGTATTATTTTCTGGTAATTAAAAATGTTTTATATTCCTACAACGTACAGACGTGATCATAGTAACTAAGAACTTTATCTCTTTTATATCTAGAAGCAGGCTCTATTGTGCTGGAGCCCACTATATCGACAGGTGTAGCCACATCCCGTCACGTGGCTGGAATATCAATTCAAACACGAACCAAAACGCGTAAAAAAGATGTCGGTAAGTTAGTTTATTTATCAAGTTAGGTTAATTTAATAAAATTTTCATTTTGGTGACAAATAAACCTAATTTTTAAGTTGTATGTCTAAGCTTTTTGTAAGTCTTAAGTTGTAATTTATCTACTTATATTTAATTTTAATTACTTTATCTAATTATGATTAAAAAGTGACAACAGCTGCTCATAAATACACACAAACAAAAATTTGTTTAAATTGCGATGTTATATAGATCGCAATTTAATAAATTTATGTTTGTGTTATCGTAATATTATGAGAAAAATCAATCTTTTTATATTTTGCTTTTAAAGGTATCCAGTTGCCAGGAAAAGTATCGTATATTTACCCTTATTGTCAGCAAATGAAAAAAGATACAATACCATCAAAGATAAAATCTGGTAGAAAGAAGAAATCGACTTATGGAGTAAAATTAGAGACTTTAATGCAATGTCACAGAGGTACATATTTATGATTATTTACTTTACAGATTTTTTATTTTTTAATAAACGTAAAATATTACTACTCTAAAACTCAAAAACCTTGAGTATTCAACATTTATATTAAGTATACAATCTTAAAGAGTTTCCGATAAGCTTTTATTTCAAATTTAAATAGTATTAAAACTGTGTTGATTAGGTTAGGTTTTCATTCATATATTAGGTCTTTACCTATGAAATTGCCGTTCTTCAGTATTGGCCATTTCAAACCAAAAAAAAAGTTTTGATTGGCATTATTATTATTCAGAATTCACAATTCTAAATTAAGACTTTGTTTATTGATTAGCTTTGTATTTTCATTACGTTTGAACATTATTCGTCATAATGGATACTTTAAAATTCGTGTAATTATGGAATATGAGTTCCGTCGTGGCATCAACGCGGCACAAACGGCACGTAACATCAACCACGTTTACGCAGAGAACTTTACAAACGAACGCATAACCCGTTATTGGTTTTCTCGGTTCTGTTCTGGAAATTTTGATTTGAAAAATGAACCTCGTGGTCGCCCGGACACTTTGGTCAACAATGATGAATTAAAGGCGATTGTGGACGCTGATGATACTCAATCTACAGCCGAGCTAGCAGCAGCTTTGATGTTAACATCAAAACAATATTAGTCCATTTGCGACAAATAAACCTAATTTTTAAGTTGTATGTCTAAGCTTTTGTAAGTCTTAAGTTGTAATTTATCTACTTATATTTAATTTTAATTACTTTATCTAATTATGATTAAAAAGTGACAACAGCTGCTCATAAATACACACAAACAAAAATTTGTTTAAATTGCGATGTTATATAGATCGCAATTTAATAAATTTATGTTTGTGTTATCGTAATATTATGAGAAAAATCAATCTTTTTATATTTTGCTTTTAAAGGTATCCAGTTGCCAGGAAAAGTATCGTATATTTACCCTTATTGTCAGCAAATGAAAAAAGATACAATACCATCAAAGATAAAATCTGGTAGAAAGAAGAAATCGACTTATGGAGTAAAATTAGAGACTTTAATGCAATGTCACAGAGGTACATATTTATGATTATTTACTTTACAGATTTTTTATTTTTTAATAAACGTAAAATATTACTACTCTAAAACTCAAAAACCTTGAGTATTCAACATTTATATTAAGTATACAATCTTAAAGAGTTTCCGATAAGCTTTTATTTCAAATTTAAATAGTATTAAAACTGTGTTGATTAGGTTAGGTTTTCATTCATATATTAGGTCTTTACCTATGAAATTGCCGTTCTTCAGTATTGGCCATTTCAAACCAAAAAAGTTTTGATTGGCATTATTATTATTCAGAATTCACAATTCTAAATTAAGACTTTGTTTATTGATTAGCTTTGTATTTTCATTACGTTTGAACATTATTCGTCATAATGGATACTTTAAAAATTATTTTCTTTACTAACTCGAAATATACTTACACGGTTCTATAATTAAAGTACCAGCCTCGTCGTGTCGACGAGTACCAAGTGCATCTAATACTTGTGTATAATAAGACCTTGAGGCAGAATGCGAGAGCAGAAACTTAAATGTATAAAGCAGAAAATGAAGTCCAATGTTCAAAAGTTAATTCCCTGGACGTTGTTACGTAATTCAGTAAACTGATAAACCATAGCGATGGCTATCAGCTGTTTCGTGTAAGAAGGTAACGCGTCGCTATGTGGAAGCACGGAAGTTCTGGGAAGCCGGGTGACGTAAGCGGCGGTGGTCAGGAATATATATGGTTGCTAGAAAGTGAGTCTGAAAGTACAGCGTAGTGGCCATGAGGAGGGCGATAACACGAAGTGATATCGTGTCTAGGGGTAGCGAATATTACTCCGGGACGGGCTATCGATTTGTTGTGTTCAATATGCAGAATCCGCCACCCTTTTACAGCTGATGATGACCACCGTGAGACTTAAATACGATTGTGTCCTCCAGTGTAGCGGCCATTCATACGGATATTCCCACAAAATAGGGGATGCTAGCAAAGTCACGCCTAGACTCATCCCACCCCTGCCATCGCCACATGCCCAGTATCTTTATTGTAATAATTATGTCTACAATAAAGTAAATATTATAATAATGTCCATAATTTTATATGGGATATCTGGACTTTGTTTTAAGTGCTTTCAAGCTCAGTGCATATTTGCAATCTTTTGCCCATTCTACATTGCTTGTATTATTTTCTGGTAATTAAAAAAATGTTTTATATTCCTACAACGTACAGACGTGATCATAGTAACTAAGAACTTTATCTCTTTTATATCTAGAAGCAGGCTCTATTGTGCTAGAGCCCACTATATCGACAGGTGTAGCCACATCCCGTCACGTGGCTGGAATATCAATTCAAACACGAACCAAAACGCGTAAAAAAGATGTCGGTAAGTTAGTTTATTTATCAAGTTAGGTTAATTTAATAAAATTTTCATTTTGGTGACAAATAAACCTAATTTTTAAGTTGTATGTCTAAGCTTTTTGTAAGTCTTAAGTTGTAATTTATCTACTTATATTTAATTTTAATTACTTTATCTAATTATGATTAAAAAGTGACAACAGCTGCTCATAAATACACACAAACAAAAATTTGTTTAAATTGCGATGTTATATAGATCGCAATTTAATAAATTTATGTTTGTGTTATCGTAATATTATGAGAAAAATCAATCTTTTTATATTTTGCTTTTAAAGGTATCCAGTTGCCAGGAAAAGTATCGTATATTTACCCTTATTGTCAGCAAATGAAAAAAGATACAATACCATCAAAGATAAAATCTGGTAGAAAGAAGAAATCGACTTATGGAGTAAAATTAGAGACTTTAATGCAATGTCACAGAGGTACATATTTATGATTATTTACTTTACAGATTTTTTATTTTTTAATAAACGTAAAATATTACTACTCTAAAACTCAAAAACCTTGAGTATTCAACATTTATATTAAGTATACAATCTTAAAGAGTTTCCGATAAGCTTTTATTTCAAATTTAAATAGTATTAAAACTGTGTTGATTAGGTTAGGTTTTCATTCATATATTAGGTCTTTACCTATGAAATTGCCGTTCTTCAGTATTGGCCATTTCAAACCAAAAAAAAAGTTTTGATTGGCATTATTATTATTCAGAATTCACAATTCTAAATTAAGACTTTTGTTTATTGATTAGCTTTGTATTTTCATTACGTTTGAACATTATTCGTCATAATGGATACTTTAAAATTCGTGTAATTATGGAATATGAGTTCCGTCGTGGCATCAACGCGGCACAAACGGCACGTAACATCAACCACGTTTACGCAGAGAACTTTACAAACGAACGCATAACCCGTTATTGGTTTTCTCGGTTCTGTTCTGGAAATTTTGATTTGAAAAATGAACCTCGTGGTCGCCCGGACACTTTGGTCAACAATGATGAATTAAAGGCGATTGTGGACGCTGATGATACTCAATCTACAGCCGAGCTAGCAGCAGCTTTTGATGTTAACATCAAAACAATATTAGTCCATTTGCGACAAATTGGCAAGGTAAAAAAGCTTGATAGATGTGTGCCCCACGAACTTAACGATCGCCAGCGCAACGTACTCGTTGAGACCTGCCACGCGCTGCTCAACAGGCACAGAAATGAAAGAATTTTGTACCGAATTGTTACGTGCGACGAAAAGTGAATTCTGTTTGGCAATCGAAAGCGCTCAGCAAGTTGGTTAGATCCTGGTTCAGCACCAAAGCAATGCCCTAAACGAAAAATTACCTCTAGAAACTTGATGGTCACTAGTGCCGGTGTGATTCATCACAGTTTTTTACCAAACGGCATTAGCATTACTGCAGATGTGTACTGTGAAGAACTGATGATGAAGACAATGATGGAGAAGCTGCGCACATCTGCAACCAGCTTTGGTCAATCGGTCGTCCCCGCTGCTCCTTCACGACAACGCGCGACCCCATACTGCACTTTAACTTATTTAATACAAAACGGCAATTTCATAGGTAAAGACCTATTATTTCAATACTTTCTTTAAAATTATTTTCTTTACTAACTCGAAATATACTTACACGGTTCTATAATTAAAGTACCAGCCTCGTCGTGTCGACGAGTACCAAGTGCATCTAATACTTGTGTATAATAAGACCTTGAGGCAGAATGCGAGAGCAGAAACTTAAATGTATAAAGCAGAAAATGAAGTCCAATGTTCAGAAATAGGCAACACTTTTTTCGTTTCTTGCCTTAGTTTTACTCGACTGCCGAGAGGGGCTGTGATGTTTTTCACAGGTCTACGTAGTTTATATTTCATCAGTTTCTTCATAGTCGATAACAATGCGAAGTATCGTTAGATTCGTCGGTGACGTCAAAAAACATTACAGATAGCCTTCTTGAGACGTAATGTTATAAGAACTAGATATATTTTCACAACTACAATGTGTAATTTCTGAAGAAAATTTAAATATTTTTGTAACATATTTTTGTAGCCGTTTCATTCGGTGTCGCTTGAAAGGTACAAAGAGTAGTTTCTTTTTTTATATCTCACATGCTAAGAAAAATAACACGTTAAAATCATAATAAAAATACTACGTTAGTTTTTATTAAGTCGGGTTTTTAACTAGCAGCGTTATTTACGTTACGAAATTTACTAAACTTAAAGCGATTTGAAGAAAAGAAGCAAATTTAATACCTGTGCAGCGAAATATATTTTCACCGATAAAGGTGCCGCGGTGATGAGTTTGAGAACCAATACTCTATGTTATTAAGCACTTCTTTAAAATAATAATTATAGTGACAAATGTGTTTTCGAATCCATTGACATCTCAACCGGCGACGTTGAGATATCTTGATCTTCTATAGACAGTTTATTTCGTCTGCGACCCCTCGCTAATGGTGGTACATGAGCCCCAAACAGACGCGACTGTTTGTCCCTCTCTCAGGAACCTACAAGGCAATACAAATGTATTTATTGTTTAACAATGGGATGGTTGTCAGCTGTGATGTGTGTTCATAGTTATCACTACCCACGAGGCAACGCGTGTGTTCAGCAGTGGGAACTTAAAATCAATTTTATCGGCATATACTTCCTATAATTGATTTAGAAAACCAGTTTTTTTTATTTGCTTAAGACATAATTTTAAGTATATCATTATAAAAATTTAATCTCCAGTTTATGATTTAAAGATTGTTAAACTAATACTTGTTTAACAAAACAGATAGACAAAACCAATGGGGTGTGCTACTAACACAGTACTGTTACTAATTGATTGATTTATTTATATTTTATTATGCATAGTCAACAACAAAATTGCTTTATCACCCTCAAGTTGAATGTCGTTTGCACATCACAATATTATATAGTCTATATTACTATTTAATATTAATGTGACAGTAAATGTCACCACTCATATTTGAACTTAAAGCTGTTATGTCAATTCGTGCATGTCCATTGATTAAGAACACACTTTCGTGTAATTCCCGATACCATACGAAATATTATTTGTTGTTGAGTCTCGGTCTAGTTTAATATGTTATCTTATTATTTACGTGATATAATTAAAAGAATTCAATTAAAAACGATTTATAGGTAACGTGTTATTTACAAGTTAAAAAAATATACTAATGTATAGAAAAATCCGATCTTCCTTCCTATAACCTCAAGTCAATTATATCAACATAAATGTTGAATTTTTTTCCGATGAATGATAATAGAATATTGAATTAGTAGTATGTATTTCCGTATTCCCATTCCCTTCAATGATCGGCATACAGTCAACCAATTGCGTTCATTTAATATACGAATAAAAGTTCTAATTGATTCTAGCTTTGGTGAAATTTTAATCTACTTTTACGACCAAATATACATAAAGCCGTCATAATTGTAAATTAATTTACGGTTGTGTGAATGGACGGCCTTTAAAAGATTGTCTTAGAGAAAATTAACAATATTATAGCTACGGTGTAGCTTATTGTTTGTAGATATATGAATGGCTCAACTCAACAGAGGAAAGAAAACGCCCTGTCGGAATACCAGCATAACGCAAAAAATATGTTACCAAGAATTATTCAATCTGCAATCAATAGTCAGCTTTAGCTTTTGCATATTTAGGAGAATTTGAGGCTATCAGCAGGGCAGCAAACCCTTCCGTCACTTCCTTACAATAATGTCCATTTGGATTATTACAACCATGGCGATATTTTCTGGTTATTATCCCAAGAAAACAACGGTATGAGATATATTATAGTGCCTTATTATAGGCGGAGACAAAGAGGCACTAACGAGTCCTCTTTCGCAGTCCGGTGTAATGCATCTGTAACAAAATCGTAGAAAGCTAAATGTTCAGTATCAAAGACACAGGATATATATACAAACAACACACCCATACCCGAAAACCATTAATTAGTGATATATATACACATATTGTTCCTCGGCTGAGAATCAAACCTAGCGTGACGCAGCAGTCAGTTTCTCTAATCACTTCGGCACGCGGCCATCACTCTTCCCAATACCGAGATCAAAGACTACCTAACCGAAAAGTCGTTGTCATGACATCTGGACAATGGTAAAGCTGCACTGCAGTTTGTTTCTAGCTGCAGAATGAATGGGTCAGCTCGACCGGGGTAAGCCCACGCCCTCACGGAATACCAGCGTAAAATAGCAGAAAATTGTTGCTGTGTTTCGTCCTATGAGTGTAAGGGTCCGGTGACGTTTATACCGAGTGGCAAGGCATTTCTTCTCAGTCCTCAAGGGTGACAACACATCTGCATTATGATTCCTTGTCCAGAATGAGTGTAGATGTCATGGGCCGCAAGAATCACTTTCCATCAGGTGAACTGTGTGCTCGTTTGTTACTCTCAATGTAATAAAAAAAGCAAAATTTTATTTCAGATGAATCATACAATGAGGAACACAAGAAATTCCGTTCAGTGGGATTACACACGTCGCTGGAAACGCCCGAGCCATATCATAGTGGTTTCACTTCGAAATTAATAGATAAAATGATGATACCAAAAGGTAAGTCTCGAAATTAATGTCACGCCGTAATTTAGAAAGGTTTTTTAAATTGAGACCTTACTTTCTATTTAGAGTCTTTACGCGGCAAATGGACAATACGATCGTAAACACTAGTCAATCATAATTGATTTATTTTAATATCTTGTCAATGCCATATTGAATCTATGCTCGGTCCTTTTTCTGTGTACGTGACAGTCAATTCATTCGAATTCTTTGACAAACGTCATATTAATTTTGGATTTATAAATTATAATCTAATATATATAGTCATCCCGTTTTATAAAATGTACGAATATTAAATGTAATTAAACCAAGTCCGGTGCCGGCAGCACTTGTAGATTACAAGTTTCTATTGTTTTATTATTAATGTACATAAAAATAACTATAATTCCTTGAATAGAGCTACGCTGTTAGCTACTTTCTATGGACTCACCACGCCGAACCAGCCCACACAATACGACCTTACATAATTTTACATATTTGACTTCCTTGAATCAATCATAAGTTGTTATAGAAACCAATGCATCCAACGTTAATGCTTTTATTTCGGGTTCCAACGACCGACTGTTTCACAAGGTGCTACACATACTCTATTGGATTAAGATCTATCCAATTCCTACATTTTTTTTTTTTTTTAAAGAATATTAGCAATCCTATGAACATTACTAATATTCCGGTTAACCACTCCAACTAAGCTGACAATGCTTGTGCTAAGAGTTAGTTCACGACAATAGTCTAATGAAGAATTCGAACCTACGACCTCAAGTTTCGCAGACCGTACCCTAAACCATTAGGCGCTTCAATTATTACAGGTGGCCTAAGACCTTCATTACTGTGACTTCCCATCGAGCAATTAATAATATATTAAAATGATCATCTTCCTATTTCATATAATTGCACTAATGTAACTGTAATGTCTGAATATAACTTTTCTTTTGCTAACAACCACTCTTGGAAGACACTTTCAACGTGACAATGTTGGCACTTTGTTTTCTTCAACATTATGACAAAGCCAAGATTGCTGACGCCATTGAATTATCAACAATAAACTCTCGTCGTGCGCCAAAACCAAAAACTATCCTATTCTGAATTCGTGCGAATTAATAATTCTACCTACGAAGTTATTACTTAATCCATGCGAATCAATTCAAACATTGAATCTAAATCTGAATTGCTTTCATCCATCGTGATAAGTATTGTAATAATCTACAATAAGTTACAGTTTGTGCAGGCGCTTTCCATGCACTCTTGTAGGCTTCGAACTGCAGATACACGGAAAATATATTTGAACGCATGTAAAAACTTTTAAATATCTTTTTTTCCAGTGTACAGAGCGTGCTACGAGAATCCTAAAGTTATTACTACATCTACTACATCACATTACCAGTGGCAAAGTAACATGGAAGTTGATGATATTAAAGCAGGTTATTATTTCTCGTATAACACTATACAAATATATAGCTATCTATATTTCTTGTATAACACTATACAAATATATGTCTATTTATATTTCGCCACCACGGTACCAAGAAATAACAAATCTTCTCTTATTTATATTCAGTGAAATTAATTACTGACGAAATTTGCTATATAATATAGCATTAAATAGTTTGAACAATTTGTAACTGGCAAGCCTGGGAAAATTAATTGTTACGCAAAGAAAAACAGCCTATCGCTCAAAGTCAAAATAAACCAAAATCTTTTTATATAAGATATTTTTATATAATATATTTTATATAACACATTTTATCGTGATAAGGTAATATATTAATATAAGTTGTTACATTATTATACACAGAAGATGATATAGAACAACAGTTACTTATAGGCCATCAACTCCTCAAAGTCGAATTGTTAGTCTGTTCCGAATGGTCATCAGTCTATACATATTTGCTAACCTTTACTGCACGCGACACAGACGGCGGAGCTAAGGCGACGAAAGGAAGACGGCTTTTGGGTTATAAGAAATACCACATGTGTCGGGAAGACTTTAAAAGTTTTAGAAGTTTTTAAAAATTAGCAATATATACATTTAACAAATCCGTGATTTATTTTACTTATACTAGACAAGGAATCATAATGGAGATGCGTTGTCTCCCTTGAGGACTGAGATGGAATTCCTCGTTAACAGTTATAAGGGTCTCCGCATTCCTGCACTCACCAGACGAAACACGACAGCGTTATGTTGCTATTTTACGCTAGTATTCTGTGAGGGTGTGGTCCTAACACGGTCAAGCTGACCCAATCAATGCATGCAGCTGGAAACAAACTGCAGCGTAGTTA
This sequence comes from Teinopalpus imperialis, assembly GCA_029286865.1. NCBI lineage: Eukaryota > Metazoa > Arthropoda > Insecta > Lepidoptera > Papilionidae > Teinopalpus > Teinopalpus imperialis. Next base: position 46,106 of record JAGSMU010000026.1, on the reverse strand, counting down.
TACCACTATTAAAAGTGTCATAACATAATTACCACAGCTAATTAATAATTAGCTTACAGTTTACAGTTTCTACTTTCTTTAATGATTCATATGACGAGACAATGTAACACGCCTTTACCACGTTTATGTAGACTGTGTGCTTTAATTGAAAGTTGAACAACTACCGCACCCGATGCACGAAACGCACCAGGATCAATTTACACTTCTTGATGATTACCAGACCCATCCTGGTTATGGAACAGAAAGTTGTCAAAGCTTATATTAATGTACTGCAACGTTGGTTCTTTTACATTATCATTTTAAGTCATTTAGGCCCCTTTATTTATTTAATTAAACTTTGTTGTCAACTCCTTACAAAAAGGGCCCTTTGTAACCCTTTTTGTCCTTTGTAACCCTGCCTGAGTATTCTTTACCTAGTTTATTTTTAATTGAAAAGAAGAAACTTAAACGCTCTAAATACTTTTTTTATACAATAGGTTTCATGTGTGACCCGAAATTTGGACGTACCATGGATGTCGGCACGCAGACTTCTTCCAAAGATAGGATAAATTTCTACGATGACCGTTTTACAAAACCAGGTATTTCATAAATAGTTTTTAATATAAGTTCAGATGACAAACTAATATATTAATCACCAAATGACTGGCAAAGATCTGACGAAGGTCCAGATGTCGTTTTAATATAATTATATACATTACATCCAGACACGAAAACCAAGAATTTGTGATACACAGAGCTTCAGCGATCAGTGGACCGCCTACCGATGTTATTTATCCTCTTTTTTTACATGAAATCATGCACGGTGGTTATTGACAAATCCTCCCTTTTATATGGCGGTCCGAGCCGAGGTTCGAAGCTGAGTAGCCCTCGGATCGTACATCGCCAATAACCCCACCCCACCCCCCAGCCCCTCTTTTGTCGTCGACGTTTTTTGTTCACAAGGACCGGAGCGCAGCGGGGACGTATGTATAAGCAGTCCTAACACCAAAGGAGTCGCTTGTCTGTATTTTTGACCTAATTTATTAAAGCAATATATATTTTATTTTCAGTTGTAAAGCAACGCCTTCTATCAATCAACAATATGCAAAGCCGTTGTGTACATTCCAATTCCAATTTATTTTACTTAGAAGCGTGCACAATGAAACCTAGTGCTTTGCACAACGCAGGCTGCCAAACCTATAATTTAATACCTATGATAAAAGTACCTAACACGTCCACACGTGTTCTTTCACCAGCGTTAAGTGTTACCGAAATATGTGGCGGTAGAGATAAAAACGATTTAAAATGTGTATATTATATGTTAACGGCCATAGAAGGGAGAATAAGAAGACTGAAACGAAATGTTCGCGCTCGATAGTTCAAGGTCACGATCATAGATGTCGCTCTCTTAAATTCTGTAATTGAATTTTACAATTTATATTAGATAAATCTATAAATTTGTTCTTATAAAGATGCTTCTTTTGATCACAAAATGTTCACTCGTATTTATTGTATTTTGTGATTGTAACGAATGTTATAAGTGAAATAGTAATTTATAAGAAATTATGAAAATAAATGTAATAAACAGAGTTCACTGTGTTTCTTGGTGTATATGGTTTTTTATTATATGCAGGCCTCCATATATCGTAGTCGTTCCTAACGCTTGGTTATTGGATTGGCGATAGTACTTACTCAAGAAACTGGACAACAAGTACAACGACTCTGTTGTCTAACGACTAGTACAACTTGTTACAACCGTGTAACCAACACAGAGAAAAATTGAAAGTGACGCCTTTTAAGATAATTCCTCGCCATTATGCTAGAATATATATAATTTCGTATTAATGATATAGATTCGAAACCACTATCCGTACCGTAACTGTATTTTACGCGGTATAATCGCACTAAATCTAAAAGTTGACTGCGTCAGCTGGACTAGGAAAGCGATGATGTCGATAGATGCCTTTTTATATATATAGGTACCTTTTTTTATAGAATAGAGGTAAACGAGGACTGCTTCCTCGTTCACCTGACGGTAAGAGTCCTGTCTAAACATTATTTTTCTTTCATCTTCAATTCATTCTTCTTTATTATAAATTGTGATAATTAAAGCGTGACATGTCATGTGCCGCAGCAAGCACTTGCCGTCGGGCGAACTATGTGTGCGTTCTCACTATTCATTTAGAAAAAAAAGGTGGATTTTTTTTTGCGTAAAAATAAAAATATATATAGGGATAGGTTCACGTTGTTTTATCAGTACCGTTAAATAAAAAACGGAAATGTTTAAAGAAATAAAACATTGATGCATTATGTGTTAGTTCTTTACAAAAGTGCGTTTTACCAGCAGTAACTACATTGGAATTTAAAGCAGATTGATTTGTTGTCCAGCGCAACTCACTTAGGGACGGTCGCGAGACGTAATCAAAATACTCGGCTGCGTCACGGGTCCGTCCTTGGTTCAATTCCCAGACGAGTAACAATATTTGTATATATATCAAGGTGTGTTAAATGCTCATAGGTATCGCTTTTAAAATTGCTCCTAAACCTTATCTTATCCCCCATTGCGTTACATCGGATTGAGTGCGTCTGTTTTCACATTGCTTACTGAACTATAATATCCACTGCGCTATCATTTGTAAGAAGCTATCACTGTCGAAATCGATCAGAATAAAAATAACTGAGTTTTCTTAAACGTATTATTTATTAATAAACATCATAATTAAAAATAACAGTACAATACTCGATTACAATACAAACGGCAAATTGTTTACACCATTGAAAAAGTTTAAAATGCAATAATAAAACAGACATGATCGATAATACTATTTAGGATAAACTTACAATGCTTTGTAAGTAAAAGAGAGTTGACAAAATTAATATTAATATGGTTAAAATGCGAGGAGATAACACTTTTCGGGATTCCGTAATGTGTCAGCGGTTACTTGTTTAAAATTGTACGATGAAGCTTTCGAATAAATTCTTATCTGTAAATAATATTTTATTTATGGTCTAGTGACCATAAATAAAAGATTATAGTGTATGTGTATGCACTTTTTTTTTACAAAACTTAGGGTGAGAACACAGTTCACTGGACAGTAAGTGATGACTTCAACTTGAGAAAGATTTAATTAATAATTTATAACTGAAATGGAATGCCTCAATACAAGTGCCGGAGTCTACGGATGCTAACACTCGCCAAACGAAACAGCACCATTATACTGCCATTTCACGCTGGTATTCCTCGAAGGCATGGTCCTCCGTGATGGATACCCATACACGGTGCTTCTTGAAAAAACAAGATTCAGCGTAGCTCCAATACTTTAATGTAATGTATTTAATTTTAAATGAACCTAAGATACGTGTCCATCCGAGCCTAAAAATTCATAAAAATATTAGAATAATATAAAAACTCAAAGACTATATAAACGAAAGATATGAAGAACATATATATGTATATATAATACATTTCACATAAAAATCTTTATTTTTTGACAGATATGCAAAATGTGAATATGTGAAAGTCGACATACCTTACGCCTTCCTTCATAGCAATTTAAATGCAACTATTACCTTATATTTCAATACAAAAATTATAATATATTATAAATGGCGGTAGGAAAACAAGGTGACGGGTACAAAATAACACAAAAAGTCATCAAAATTATAAACTATGAAAATCTAACCCATTGATAGACTCATTCATTATTAAGTCTCCCTTGCCTCAAAACTATCAATAATACAAAAACACTGACAATATTCAATATATTATTAAATGTTTTAGAGGCCATAAATTGTCTTTTATACTTTTATTTGTTTACTAATCTTATAACATAAAAATGTCAAATTTCATGTTCCGTCGGTAAATTTACATGTTAGAAAGGGACATAATACTTATAACGACTTCTGTTTCGTATCACGTTTCAAATAATAATTAGCATTCCTGTTATATTTGGCCTTAAATACTACCATGCTTCACATACTTTTTAGTTTCGTTTTATACAGCGCGCGCTATCCGTTATATACAAAATTTTCTTCCTAAACGTAGCTAAAGAATTCAAAAAAAAAATAGCTACTAATAAATATTAAGTTTCAGAGACATCTGCATATTCGACACAAATAAATTAGCCATAAAAGATTAAGTAAATTTATATTTATGCGATTTCTTAGTCTATGAATTAAATGTTGCAGTTAGATTATTAGGTAACAGATTACATGTGTTAATAACAAGCAACTTAGACCAATAAATGTAACGACAAAAGTGTCGCGGATGACGGGTTATGAAATGAGCATGCGACGTCGTTATTTTAATATAATTAATGCCATTTACAGTACGAAATACTAGACATATTTTTATTTGATTAATGTGTTATTTTTATTTTAAGACATCAAATAGTAAAAAAAAATAGAACAAAACCACGCGAGTCATTAAGTATTTTTATTAAAAACCACTATGCCTGATATTTAATAGTTTATTTTTGAAAACTAACGTTTTGACAAAATAGTCCAAGTCGTAGTATTTAAAAATATAGCGACGTTCGGAAGTTATTACTAAATGTATATGTATGTATAGGTCGATTTTCATCCTTAAATTCTTATTTCTTTAATTATTTTCCTAAAACCTATTCAACAAACGCAGCAGTCTTTTATTATATAAGTCTTAAGACCTCTTTTATTATACAAAATATTAACGTGCTGAAATAGTATAATAAACGTAGAAGACGGCAGATATGAGGCTTCTAATATGATTAAATGGCGGACAACACTAGTGCGTAGGTATTACGTTCCGAGAACTAATGTTCGAAATGTCAAAATTAACCTTAAATATTTCATTGTTTTACTTACTTGTCAAAAGTCTTTGATATTCTTAAAAGGATGTGAAATTTAATCGCTCTTAATAATACCCCTTCACATTTTAACCACTTTTCTAATTTCATATTTACTATAATTACGTACGTAATTGTTCGAAGAATGAAATCGCGCTGAATGCGGGTTTACATGGTTCAACAATGTATGTGCGTAATTCATAACTAAATATTATAATATATATTATTATATTATATATATATATATATTATTATATTATATATATATATATATTATATTATATATATATATATATATATATATATATATATATATATATATATATATATATATATATATATATAATATATATATATATATATGTATATATATTATAACTATATTTTGTCCGCACATTTATTGGTCTGAGAAAGGCAATAATAAAGTTTCGAGTTCTAAACAATTTATTTACATATAGTATAGTATTAGTCTTTATACATTATGTGTAACATTAACTTTTTAAAAATACAAGGAATGTCAGAGTATATTTATTAAATAAAATACAACAAAAATTATTTAATAGCTAGGGCTGCTGATTTAAGTATCCTTAATAATATTTGGAAATAAGGTTCAAATTGCATTGAGATTTTTTTAATAGAATGAGAGCTTATTTTAATGATATAATTAGATATAAGGCTAGGAAAATGTTTCTTTTTTTTTAAACTGTTGCTTTTTTTTGTTGTTTGTTCGTATTGGGTTTGTTGGTGGTATGCAATAATCATTTTTTTCATCAGCTTTTAGTGCATCGCTTATTTCGGAAACTACTAAATATACCATCGAAAAGCATACACAATACTATATTATAAATTCACTGGCGCCATTTTTACATTTATTAACGAGAAACATATATCCAATTCCTGTCCATAGATAAAGTAAAATTTAAATGTAAACCATTTACGCGGGTTTTCTTTTTATTTACAACGCCATATAAGACATGTTCAAACTTTACATTTATAGATATAACAGATTATCACAATTATTTGAAATTATATAATTAATAAAGATAGATAAAATAGCTTGAAGTATAACATTACCTTTTCTTATGTTTTATAAACCAAAACCGTATTACACTACCAAGTCCATAATACTGGTGAGAATCGTCATCAGCATTCATCTTACTAAACCTAGACAATGCATTAATGCATTTTAACAGTGGTAGAGCTAAACTGCAGTTTGTTTCTAACCGCTGAATGAATGGATCAGCTCGATCGGGGTAGGACCACGCCCTCACAGAATACCGACGTGCGTCTGGTGAGTGAAGAGATCCGGAGACCTTTATTATTGGTGACGAGGCATTCCATCTCAGTCCTCAAGGGTGACAACGCATCTGCATTATGATTCCTTGTCAAGGATGAATGTAGATGTCATGGGCCGCAGGAATAACTTAACATCAGGTGAACTGTGTGCTTGTTTGTAACTCTGAAACATTCAACTTCTATCAAGGATGAATTTGGATGTCAAGTGATGTAAGAATGACAGCAACAGATGAACTGTGTGCTCTTTTATAACTTATCATATTATAAAAATCTATATCACAAAAAATAAGTATTTGTCGTAACGATGATTGAAATTAACAGTAATAGTTTTTATTTGAATACGTTTAAAAAGTAAGTCATAATGTTAAATAATATATGTGGTCCATAAGTAGCCATGGCGCATAAAACATTAAAATTAACGATTAAAAATCATGCAGTATACTCAATAAATAATTATATTATATTATATAAATCATATTAGATTTATATCATATATTTTTGATTTTATACCATAATGTTTCAGTGGTTAGACTAGTTCACCATCATTTGGTTGATAAGTCTACTCTATAGTACAATAGATGGCGCTATTACAGCAAATTTAAGAAATTATTTCTTTTATAACATTGACATTAACGCAACAATACATGTAACAACAAATTGGTAAGGAACATATTTACTTGTGATGAAATAAACTTTTATAATGTCTTTATTTTTATGCCTAATTATACTTAAGAATATTAATGAATTTTATTGCAATCGTTTCTTCTATTTTATTCAATATGGGGCGTGTTAGTTATTTTTGTTTTTTAACAATACATCTTTTGATCATTTGATCTTATAAGAGCAACGATATTGGCTCTCTTGAACTCGCGTTGTAGTTTTTGTGTTTGTGTTTTTTACTATCTAGACCAAAAACACCGAAATACAACATCCTTGACCCTGTATATATATTTTATGTATACATATATATATATATATATATATATATATATATATATATATATATATATATATATATATATATATATATATATACATAAAATGTACTTATGCCTACAGCTATATGTACATATATAGCGGTAGGTATAAGTACATTATAGATACACTTCGACAGCTTTAGTGGCTGGGCAAAATATTGATAACCAATTGAATTATAATATTATCCTCAATAATTCAACTATATAATAACATAAATACATTACGGCATCACTATCGGCTCTCGTGAAATGGATGGTAAGTATTAAAATGTCATTCTAGCAATTAAGCCTCGAGTTCTTATGAAATTCAGCAATGTCAGATTGGTATGGAATTTTTTTTTTTGTAGACACTTTACTTTCTCGGTCAAACCGACCTGTAATAACCAAGTAAAGACATATAAAGCGACAGGCAAATGTAGCTTAGGTCATGATAAACATAAAATGATATTTATTTACAAAAAATCAACAAGCAATCATTAGAGAAATACAACATCACATAATTTACTTATTACATAAGTAAGGACAGGAACAAGTTTTACCAATACAAAGATCAAAACCAAGTACTTGTAATCGATATGATTTTTGATTTTGATGTTAAATAAATTGATATACATAAACCCAATGAAACAATAGAAGACAAGAAAATAGCCCACTCAAAGAAGTTTATAGGTGCGCGCAGATTTCATTAAAACAAAGCCTTATTAAAGGTTAAAATTTCATGTTCAGACTTGATGACATATGATTTATTAATGTTAGTTGTTTAATAATATTTTGTTTTGTCTTTTTTTTATATCAATGAGTATGACTCGAAATATTATTCTGATATTAATATTAACTTATGTGGTCGATACTATTAAATAATATAAACATAACATAGTTCAAGCGAAATATGATATCCAATATTATAATTTTAGCAGTCATTTAACAAGGCGTCATATTTACAGGAAACTATGAAATAACTTCGATTAATACAATTTACACATTTATGACTTTAGCCTCCATACAAACCCTAAGTAATCCCTGTTTGGTGTCCACAATCGCTTGGGCATGTGATATTGAACCTTACGCAGTAGCATTTAACGTCACTAATCAGAATAATTCGTCTCATTTGGCACTTCATGCGCGACACAGCCTCCTCTTGTGTATTCACTATAACCAATATTGCGATGTGTAAATACCTGGAAAGAAAATTTTATTACACTATAGAATTAAATTTATGGATACAACAAACATCACAATAATAGTTATTTACAAATTTGACGTTAATAAATGTCCGCGAATGTCAAAAGAAAATAAAATTCTATGATCACATAGTGATTTATTAAACATCAATTCAAGCTTAACTCTGAGATAAAATTGTTAAAGAACGAAAACAAGTAAACGACGTTGCAATATTAAAAAATAGTGCACAATTACTTTGTGTGGTGATTATTTTTTGCGGACGTTTTTATTGCTTAACAGATTTTGTATTTCAATGCATGGAACGTAAGGTTCTGGTGATTTCTTATATAACTTATCTTCGATTTTGTAACAGATGTCAACTTTGTGGAATACAATTTAGTGCATTCTTTAGTGGATCACAAACGTGTGCTATGTTATTCATTGTATATAAGGACCCCGAGTCATTGTTAAAAATCAATTTCATCAATAGTGTTTAAGCCGACGTACTCGGCTAGATGATGCACTTATAATTATATTTTCTAACTTAAAATCATGCAATATATATATATATATATATATATATATATATATATATATATATACATAAAATGTACTTATGCCTACAGCTATATGTACATATATAGCGGTAGGTATAAGTACATTATAGATATACTTCGAGAGCTTTAGTGGCTGGGCAAAATATTGATAACCAATTGCATTATAATATTATCCTCAATAATTCAATTATATAATAACATAAATACATTACGGCATCACTATCGGCTCTCGTGAAATGGATGGTAAGTATTAAAATGTCATTCTAGCAATTAAGCCTCGAGTTCTTATGAAATTCAGCAATGTCAGATTGGTATGGAATTTATTTTTTGTAGACACTTTACTTTCTCGGTCAAACCGACCTATTATAAACCAAATAAAGACATATAAAGCGACAGACAAATGTAGCGCAGGTCATGATAAACATAAAATGATAATTATTTACAAAAAATCAACAAGCACTCATTTGAGAAATACAACATCACATAATTTACTTATTACATAAGTAAGGACAGGAACAAGTTTTACCAATACAAAGATCAAAACTAAGTACTTGTAATCGATATGATTTTTGATTTTGATGTTAAATTAATTGATATACATAAACCCAATGAAACAATAGAAGACAAGAAAAGAGCCCACTCAAAGAAGTTTATAGGTGCACGCAGATTTCATTAAAACAAAGCCTTATTAAAGGTTAAAATTTCATGTTCAGACTTGATGACATATGATTTATTAATGTTAGTTGTTTAATAATATTTTGTTTTGTCTTTTTATATCAATGAGTATGACTCGAAATATTATTCTGATATTAATATTAACTTATGTGGTCGATACTATTAAATAATATAAACATAACATAGTTCAAGCGAAATATGATATCCAATATTATAATTTTAGCAGTCATTTAACAAGGCGTCATATTTACAGGAAACTATGAAATAACTTCGATTAATACAATTTACACATTTATGACTTTAGCCTCCATACAAACCCTAAGTAATCCCTGTTTGGTGTCCACAATCGCTTGGGCATGTGATATTGAACCTTACGCAGTAGCATTTAACGTCACTAATCAGAATAATTCGTCTCATTTGGCACTTCATGCGCGACACAGCCTCCTCTTGTGTATTCACTATAACCAATATTGCGATGTGTAAATACCTGGAAAGAAAATTTTATTACACTATAGAATTAAATTTATGGATACAACAAACATCACAATAATAGTTATTTACAAATTTGACGTTAATAAATGTCCGCGAATGTCAAAAGAAAATAAAGTTCAATGATCACATAGTGATTTATTAAACATCAATTAAAGCTTTACTCTGAGATAAAATTGTTAAAGAACGAAAACAGGTAAACGTCGTTGCAATATTAAAAAAGAGTGCACAATTACTTTGTGAGGTGATTATTTTTTACGGACGTTTTTATTGCTTAACAGATTTTGTATTTCAATGCATGGAACGTAAGGTTCTGGTGATTTCTTATATAACTTATCTTCGATTTTGTAACAGATGTCAACTTTGTGGAATACAATTTAGTGCATTCTTTAGTGGATCACAAACGTGTGCTATGTTATTCATTGTATATAAGGACCCCGAGGCATTGTTAAAAATCAATTTCATCAATAGTGTTTAAGCCAACGTACTAGGCTAGATGATGCACTTATAACTATATTTTCTAACTTAAAATCATGCAATATATATATATATATATATATATATATATATATATATATATATGAGAATAGATTAAACTTACTAGACAGTTCTCAAGCGAGCGAACGGGGTATGAATACGTGCACCAGCGAATCCCAGCCGCAGTCCGCGATCTGATGGGGCCTTAGCCCGTTCCAGTCTAATCCGTAAGTAAACTCAGAGTGGTGCCGAATTGTTTCCAATGGCTCGCAGCCACGTTTCAGGTCCCAAATTCTGCAGGAAATAATAAATATAAAGGTAAAATAAATCGTAAGAGATATCATATTATAATTGCAAGTACGCATACATATGCAGATAATAGTAATGTATATAAAAATATTTTAGCATCACATTGTTGTTTTTTTTTTAGGTGTTTAGGTCTGGGTGTGTTGTATATATTACGCGTATCCCTAACACTACATCCGCACCTTCTGCCGGTCGTATCGCACTTGCATAACGTGTGTGTTATTGGCACTATAATATATCCTATCACTGCTAGTATCAGTGATGACATCATATAACATTAAACCTACCTACTACCCACGACGAGCGGAATAATCAATTAACGACAAAAATCCTGGAGAGGATATTTACAAATACTGATGCGAATGAGTTCATACATTTATTTATTCATAATAAGAGTTAATTCATTTAAATTAATAAATTAGTTAATTTATTAATTAATTTATTTTATTTTTAATTTCATTTTAATTACAAAAAATTACATTAAGAATGCGTGGTATGAGAGACGGAGTGGTTCTTTCACCATAAATATTAGTTGCTGCGATAGTGACCAATTTTCCTTTATTTTTGTGCCGTGTTTGGAAATGATGGGTTATTTTGTTTTGTATACTCTTATTAAAGAATTGTTCTTTTATGATGCTGTAGGTGGCTTTAGTGTGAACAGGAAGTACCTTGCAATATCTGAATAATGCCGACTCATTGTTATGTTTAAAGTGTTCTTTTACTTTAGATGGGACAATCATTTCAGTACATCGAAATCTGATAAAATTAGATTTTACCCCTGGGTAAGTCAGCTTCTTTTACTCATAGATTCCCACACATAATATATTTTTATTGTTTATTCAATTATTCTTTATTCGTACAAGTAAAACAAACGTACAAAAAAGCGGACTTTGTGCTGAAATAAATTCTCTTTAATCATTGCAAATATTAGTAAAAAGTAAGGTAAGTAAACAGCCTATTTATATGGGGAGTTTCAGACCAACCATCATACGAACAAGACCTGGCTGTATGGACTAAAGTCCTTTGCCTTTCCCATTAGGGATAAATTAATATCATCATCATCATCCATTTATATAGATTCCATTTCGGGGCACAGGTCTCCTCGATAGAGAGGGTATTAAAGCACAGTCTGACACGTGACACGTCGCTCCACAGACGATCGGCGGACCTAACGTGTCTTTAAATATTCTTCAAACATGTTTCCTCTCGTTTCTTTTTGACACCACCAAGCACCAATGGCGCGGGCAACAGATTTCGAACTCACTTTTACTCGGGTACCTTGATAAGCAGTAGCCGGTAATAATTCTATAAAAAACAAAACACGACTTCCAAATGTATTTTCTAAATAGTGCATATTATACCATATACATAGTTTTATAGGGAATACCTTGTTGTAAAATCATAGGAGACAGCCGCTATGACAGAAGGCGCGTGAGGCGAGAACTGCACTCTTCTCACTGCGCACTCGCAACCTGTGGATACAATATATTAACTTAGATTAATGTAGTTTAAACACTAACTTATCATAGTAACCACAAAAACATGTCTCCGTAAATCAATTAGAACATACCGACATCATCTAGCCAAATTATCGAGATATTATACATTATGTATTTACGCAAACACATGAGCTTATATATTTGGTATATTTTTACGCCGAATATCGGATTCGGATGCAAAGACGCGTGGATATTAACAACAGTTCAATAAGACATGAGACAGAGTATGCAATTTGAACATAGAAATATAATACAGTGCAGTGATTTGTATGATTAGTATTTACAGCGACATCTATCGGTAAAGCCGCGAACTAAGCAAAAAAGTTTCGCATACTCATGTGTGCTAAGAGTTTTAGGTAACTGGTATTTATTTTGATAACGCTTTGTCAGAGTAAGTTTTTATGGTTGTGTGCTCTGACGTCACACGTTACACCAGAATGACGAGGACGTAGCATACTCGATAGACATCACCATACCGTCCACTTTATACAAAGTTAGTTTCCCACAACGCGCTAAATAAATACAACTGTAAAAATAAGTACACACCTTTGGACATCGCATCTTTTGTCGTCATTAAATTTCTCTATATTTTATTAGAAGATTAGTTTATTCTTATGAGTATAAAAATAAATTTCTTAATATTATATGACAGCCTTCAGCAAACTACTAACAGACAACCTTACCGATGATTACGATGACTCTACTGATTATTCTAGCTTATCTGACGTCAAACAATATATATATATATATATATATATATATATATATATAATACCTACGCTAATAATACTATAGTCGACACATTTTAAACTGAGCCGTCGGGCAATAAATGTCACTGACAGTAGGAATGTGCACGCAATGCAACCCGTTATCGATACTTAGCTTACATACGCACGCGGAGTCGATGCGTCATCGTGACCTTCATTAGCACTCAGACTCCTGATTGGTCGTTACGAGTAATGGTTGTTGTTTTTCTATATATATAAGATTTTTTGTTATGACACTCATTACATTCTCTATGATTACATTGAAACAAACATTTTATTTACAGATAGCGAAAAATTATTCCTATTAATACTTAACATAATTTAACATATTGATCGTATCTATCAAGTTATCGATATGCACCTCTACAATTCTTACGCACATCACTACACCTCTCCATAAGACATCTAAGTGCGAACGAGACAGACAGATATGATTTATAACCCGAAGACTAATATAAGAAGACGAAGATAAACTGCATGTAAAATTTATATGATGGACCTCTGTCTAACCCAACTGGGATGAAGAAAGACAAGAGTTTTCCATTATAAAAATAATCATTATTCTGAAAACATTTTTCTGCTAAATATGAGATTGTGTATCTCTAAAAAAATATTTCACGTACATGTAAGTTGAAAAAATACCTTTGAGCGTAAACATGGGAGTAGTCAGTCTTCTCAAATCCCAGCCTCTGATCAGGCCGTCCGATCCAGCTGTAGCCAAGGCATGGCTCTCTGTTCTGCTCCAATCACATGATAGCACCTGGAAAATATTTGTGATATATTGATTAAAAAACCCAACGGAAGCGGTGTCGAAGAGTTTGTGTCTCCTTGCCAAATTTCTGTCGTAAACAACAATTTTAACATTAATATTGTTATTACACTGTTACACAGTTCAGCTGATGGCAAGTGATTCCTATGGCCCATGTCATCTACATTCATCCTTGACATGGAATCATAATGCAGATGCGTTGTCGCCCTTGAGGGCTGAGATGGAATGCCTCATTATCAGTAATAAAGGTCTCTGGATCCCTACGAAACACGGCAGCATTATGCTGGTATTCTGTGAAGGCATGCTCCTACCAGGTCAAGTTGATCCATCCATTCTGCAGCTAGAAACAAATGGCAGTGTAGCTCAAACAAAAGTTTAAAGCACTTTTTTCACACTTCCACAAAATAGCGGTTGATATTTTGTGTGAAAAAGTGTGCTTAAAAAAATGCTTTCTTTTTTGTAACGTCATCTATATCTAACATCTTAACTATAATAAAATCAATATAAAGGTGTTATAATATATATATATGTTATAATAAATAACACCTGCCTATAACCTGGGTGTTATAGGCAGGTGTTATTTATTTAAAAAATTAAGCATAAAACATTCTCAATCAAGGTGTTCTCAAACAGTCATCCGGTAGGTATACAGAGACTTCAATGGGTGCAAGAGGATAATAAGGAAGAAATACCGACATATCATATAAATACATAATAGATAATAATATTAATAGACATACATGTGTATAAATGTATGCGTTTTAATATGTGTATGTATTTTACACATACATAACATGTCAAGCAGAGAGTATAAAAAGAAATAAGAAATTAAAAAAAAACTGAAAATTTGCAAAGGGACAAAAACTTATATACCAATGTATATATATACAAACAAATGAAATTTGGAACGTTTGGTGTTTTTTTTAGGAACATTGTGGAACATATAGACTAATGTCAATATTACCCATTTTCAATAATATATGTAACTCAAATTCAGAAGTGAACTCATTTTTTAAAAATTGAAAAAATTGTTCTAGTTAACAAACATTATTTTTATTACTCCTAAATACTTAGATAACACTTACCTCAGCATCGTGGGCCTTCACAGCAGCGGCTGGTCTAGCTGGCTCCGTGCAAGTCCAAAGCTTGAGATGTCCATCTCCTGATACAGAGGCAAAAGTAGCAGGCGAGTGTGGAGAAAAGGCTGCCGTGTAGACCAGCTGTGAATGACCCGAGAATGTGCTGAGACACGCTTCTGATTCCGGGTCCCACTGTATTGGACGAAATATAAATAAGTTTTTGATTCTATTAGTATTTAGATAACCCAAACAAGATGATGTATTAATGTGTAACAACATAAAAGAAATGGTACAAAAGCAGTCTGCACAAAACAAATTTCAAAATCATTATCCATTTTAAAAGCAAAGAATGGCAATAAATTCCTTTATATATGTGAAGGGATTCCTTCAAAGCAAGTTGTCCAAGTGTCTGTCATTTATCTACTATTTAAACAACACTTACCAATTTAACAGTAGTATCCCAACTAGCACTCAGCAAATGAGCACGTGGCCAGTCGACAGAGCAAACTTCACTGCGATGCGCTCTCAAAACCCGTAGAGGAGCCGCGCATCCACCTCGCCACACTACCACTGCGCCATCGCCAGCTCCACAGGCTGCCACCCCATCACTAGTGCCTGACCATGTCTGCCACAAAAGAAGAAACAAACTAAGTTCTTCCATTCTACATCTGTGAGGAAAGATAGAACAAAGATAGCGCTGTCCATATTTGACCAGAATGTGATGTCCAATCTATCGACGTCAAGCTCAAGAAAAAATTCGTTAGTTCGAGCCAGACAAGATATTAGCCAAATATCATTAATTTTTCATTAACACATAGTGTAGTGGTTCCTGCCTACCTAGATTGGTAATAGATCATAAAGCAGATGTGTTATCATTCCACAGGACAAATTAGGAATGTCTCATCACTATACCAACAGTAAGGTACCCATCTCACACACCAGCATTAAACTACTGTTTTATGCTGGTATTGTATTAAATTTTGTTCCTGGGATCTGACTGGGGATTGGACAATCAAACAAGTACAAATGCACAGTTCATTAGATGACAAATTATTCCTAAGCATCATGATGTTTAAATCCATTCTTGATGAGAAATCAAAATTTATATGTTATAATTATCACACCTAAGGAACAAGTCACCATATGAACGACAGCAGTGAATAATCTTCTATTGTGCACTTCTATTCTGTAAAATCATGATCTCAACTGGGGATACAGTTGACCTGATCCATTCCTACTATATCCAATTTGGCTCTACCATGAATATGATATATTTACTACAAATACTAAAAACTTAATTGAAATTATATCATCATCAACTTATAGTACATTGTTGGTCTTGGTTAATACAATAATTTCAATTTAATTTCTTCAATTTAGAAACCAATTTTAATGAACAAAATACTGTTTACACATAAATTATTTAATAAACTCCAATATACTAAAAGTGCATGTATAATATTCAGTCAATCCAATAAATTCTATGAATATAAACATTTTCTTAGTAATTCAAATAAAAAATAAATATTGACACATATTATGTACATGGGAAGAAATAAATAAGCCTCTTAAACGCTGATGTAAAGTATGCACACGTAACTCAATAGGTGTAAGGCTTCATGAATGTTCTTGTCTTTTGCACTTATCATTAGCCTAGTTTATGTAAACAGAAATAAATAGTTTCATGGATGGCACTTTAAATCAAAAATCATTTACCAATATTTAGAACTGAACAAAAAACTTTGCTTTTAGCTTATATTCATTATGATGCGGACCTCTAGGTCGATTTCAGCTGTGGAAATATCTTCCAATTATTCATTTAAAATGACATCAACTGTCGATATGTAAATAGTACCATAAGCATACACACAAATAGAGAAGTACACACTAGTGTCTTCTTTTCCATATTAGACAAATGCAGCTGGGTATTGAATTCAGTTCCCAAAATGCAGCAGCCAAGTTACGTTAAGTACTCAACTCACTATGCTGCATGGCAGTCATTATTATTTATATATACAATGGTACTCACGACTAAGGCAATTTTAGGCAATAATTTAATTTCTTATTATATAGTTAACATGGACAATATGATACATATATATGAACTTGTAGCCTTGTTTATTATATATATACAATACATGTCAAGAGACAGCTAATAGTATTCAATATTATTAACATTTTTAAAGGAGGACATTGATGGGAATAAGTGATATTTACATTAAAGGATGACTCATGTTAATACTAATCAATTGAAACCCCTTAAGTTCATAAATCATGCTTCATAAAGGGAAGGTCGGAAAGGGATTGGTACTCTAAAATCCTTTTGTTACTTATTAGTACAATAGTATTTTCTGTTTTAAAGCATAACTCTTAACTCACTCTCATTTTGAAATAGGATATAATAAAATATGGTTTTATAGTTTAAGTTAACTCTTGTTTCTTATGATAAACCTGAAAAATACATATCATCCCACAAACTGACACAAAATATATCTTTCAGTCAAAATAACTAACTGGAATGTAATGAAATATAGAATGTCATTAATAAAGAATATTAGATAATTTCTTCATTAAATACAGTAGTCACAGTCAAGGCGAAAATAAAATATACTGTATGAGGAAAAAACTCTAATCAAGATTTTATTTTTTATTACATTGAGAGTAACAACCGAGCACACAGTTCACCTGATGGTAAGTGATTCCTGCGGCCCATGATATCTACAAATGGCTTATCACCTGTAATAAAGATCTCCAGATTCCTGCACTCACCAGACGAAACACAGCGACTTTATGCTGCTATTTTACGCTAGTATTCTGTGAGAGGATGGTCCTACCCTGGTCAAGCTGACCCATTGATTCTACGGCTAGAAAGACTGACCCATTCATTCTGCAGCTAGAAACAAACTATGTATGTAATAAACTAGTATGGCTATATCCACTGTATCAATTGGTTTCAATTTTCCAGCTAAGAGTAACAACTATGTTTAAAGAATATGATTATTGAAATTTTGTTGTCATGTAACTAAGAGAATATTAGATTAGTCATACTTACCACATCAAAAAGTCCATCACTCCATTCAAGTTTCTGTAGCTCCAACAGAGTTGTACCATCCGGTGCAAGTTCTAAAAAGAACAATGTCCCACCACCAGCAAGCCCATAGTATTGACTGGTAGCCACTGCCAGGGAATCCGGGCGTGTGCGAGAGAATCGCACACTGTAGCCATGCCTGCCTGGAGTCAGGAAGGTGGGCATGTTGATAGTATAGCTGGAATACACCATTAAAATATTAATAATACTGAAAACATTGATATTTTTTACAGTATTAAGCTAATAATAAAAATAATAAGATCATATATATTTAATAAATTTATTTCATATAATTAACATGATAAGAACTAGAATATTCTTTTATGACGAACAACTGTAAAATATCTAACACTATAAATACCTATTAAATATTATATTTACTATAGTATTTCATAAAACTGTTGAAACTTTTTTGGAAATACCTTAATTCATTATTATAATACAAGGATACATAACCAAATAATCTGGGGTAACCATATGTCAGAGAGACAGATTGGTTCAGCCAATGTACCTATTACCATTATTGCCAGAAAACTTGCTTTAAATACTTTATAATGAAAGGGGATACACCAAAATTAACATCACATATTAGTTTGATGAATTATTATAAATTTAGATTTTAATGGCTTACTATCTCAGTTTTTAGTTAACTAGTAGTAGTAGAACATGACTATTTCAAATAATGACATTAATCTTTGTTATTATTAGTAAAAATTATGTGCAAACGTTGATTGATTATCTGAATTATTAAACATAATATTAATTCCAATGTAATGCTATTCTTTTTTTGTTTCTTTTGTATATTTATTACTACTATGCAATGTTATAAAAACAAAGCAACCTGATTATTGACTGCTGCGACAATAACACAATTTTAGTGAAAACTATATTCATAAGATTTAATCTTATGAATATAGTTTTAAAATATTAACATTAAAATATTTTAGGGATACTAACTAGTTTACACTGAGACCAAGTTACATTTCTTGGTTATAAGTACCCTTATATTTCAAACTTATAAGAATCTAATTAGCTATTCACATAACACATTAAAATTGTTCTAGGGTAAAATTTGTGAATTTTTTCCAATATTCTAACCTACTTTAATTTTCACGTAATTGTCAAAACAAAACGTCAGTATTATGAATTGAACATACTTTCGGCGCAAGTTTGAAAACATCGATACCAAATTATCGATTCAATTATTGCGAGTCACACGATTTTAATCCCATTTGTACACCTACGGCTCAAATCCTATTAGAATGTTATTCAATTCTGCAGGAAACCTCACATGCCTGCCTATAAAAGCGCGATATATTCTGACTGTCAGCATTTCTGGTGAGGGTTCCTCAAAACCAACACTTCTATTGAAGAAATCCTTTTAAATATTTTTTTTCTTTTGTCCCAATCCAGTACCATAAAGCAAGCAAAATGCTTGATTGCCTGTCTTTAATCCTCGTGGTCGCAGTAAAAGTTTTTAAGAAAACTACTCCGAACGGAAAAGTAACTGTTTACCTCGGCAAACGCGACTTCATTGATCATGTGGATTACTGCGATCCCATCGATGGAGTTGTTGTTGTTGATACCGAATATCTGAAAGGAAGAAAAGTTTACAGCCAGGTAAATAAGTGAAGTGATATTGTGAGTTCAAGTTATCTTGAATAATGGAAATAACAAAAGAACTAATCATCATCTTCTTACTTAGCTCGTCACTACCTACCGCTTCGGTAGGGAGGAAGATGAAGTCATGGGAGTGAAGTTTTCCAAGGAGATGGTAATCGGTCAAGAACAGGTTGTACCCATGATCAACGCAAAAATGGAATTAACACCTGTACAGGAAAAACTATTGAAGAAACTTGGACCCAATGCCTTCCCCTTTACCTTTACCTTCCCTGAGATGTCACCAACCTCGGTAAAAAGAAATTGCTTTTGTTTATTCTATATATTATAATTATCATTAACTCGTTGATCATATTAATACAATATAAAATTTATTAGGTAACACTTCAACCATCTGAAGAAGACCAGGGTAAGCCAATGGGCGTTGATTACTGTGTCCGTACCTACGTGGCTGAAAGTGAAGACCAGAAGAGCCACAAGAGGAGCTCTGTAACTCTTGCTATCAAGAAGGTAGTATATCCTTAATCTTTCCATTTCGTCAGGTTCATGACAGAACGAAATATAATACTCTTAATATTTGTTACAGCTGCAACATGCCCCCGCGTCTCGTGGTCGTCGCCTTCCAAGCTCCCTCGTGAGCAAGGGCTTCACTTTCAGCAATGGAAAGATCAGCCTTGAAGTCACTTTGGATAAGGAAATCTACTACCACGGTGAAAAGATCGCAGCCAACCTGATCGTCTCAAACAACTCTCGCAAATCCGTACGAAACATCCGCTGCATGGTCGTACAACATGTCGAAATCACGATGATCAACTCGCAGTTCAGCCGCCATGTTGCTTCCCTAGAGAGCCGTGAGGGCTGCCCCGTTACACCTGGAGCTAGTTTGTCCAAGACCTTCTACTTAGTTCCATTGGCTCGCAGCAACAAGGACATCCGCGGTAAGTTCTCATCCTCAATTATTCTATAGTCGTTTAATGCAATTGTATAATTTTTATTCAGAAAAAAAATGGCAAAGCTGCGATTTATAATCTGGACATTTATTTTCAAACAGGAGTGGCTCTGGATGGACACTTGAAAGAGGATGACGTGAACTTGGCTAGCTCGACCCTTGTCTGCGAGGGCAAATGTCCTGCCGATGCCATCGGCATTGTCGTATCGTACTCTGTCCGCGTCAAGCTGAATTGCGGAACTCTTGGTGGTGAACTTGTGACTGATGTGCCCTTCAAGCTATTGCACCCCGCCGAAGGTAGAAAATCTTTTGCAAATTATATTTCATCTGATTCTCTGCGTAGTCAATTATGTACAGAAGAACCGTAACATAAAATATATTTTTCATTGCTAGGCTCTGTTGAACGTCAGCGCTTCAACGCTATGAAGAAGATGCAGTCTATTGAGCGCCACCGCTATGAGAACTCCCTTTATACCAACGAAGAGGAAGACAACATCGTATTTGAGGACTTTGCCCGCCTCAGGATGAACGAGCCCGAATAAACAAATACTCAAAAGAGAAACAAAAAAAATGAAAAAATCATCAAAAATCCTATAAAAAAATGTAATCAAGCAAGTAAAGTGGCCACAAAGCATATCCTTCCTTTATATAACTATGACCTATAGAATATTTTAATTATCTAGACCATATTAATTGAACAGCCATTCAGCCTTATTTTAAAGATTAAGTCGTAATTAATTACTGCAACTATTATATTATTATGCATGTTTAAAAATAATAACCAACATATAGTGTGATGCTTATTCGGTAGTTACTCATTAAAAATTATATTATCAGCTAATAAACGAAAAGCCGTAAATATTACCTTAGTGCCGTATCCTGTAGTCAAATTAAACAAATTAATTAAAATATTCTTCACCAGATTTAATGTATTTTATTTTCAATCACAATTTTTAATCTTATCTTGTATGAACCAACACAGAACGTTTACTTTATTAATTTAAAGTAACCTCTAGGGCAGCTAGTGTATTACTGACAATTTTAGAAGATGCATTAGAAGTCTTGACCTTATTTGCATACTCTTTTGTACTTGATAATTTTAAAAGGGGTACCTTAAAAGTTTTTCTTACCGGGCCCCTCTTCATAACGACACTTGCTAGGGCTATTGTGATTTATAAAAAAAAAACAGCAGAACACCACAGGCCTTAGAAATATTAGTTTGCGATTTATTGTACAATTTTATGAAGAAGATACGCTAAAATAAAGTGCTAGAAATAAAACACATGTAAATGAAATTAACAACAAAGTAATTAAATATATTTTAAGGAATAAGATTTATTATCTTCAAGATGTACATGACAAAGCATCATCGCTGACAGGGAAAAGAGCAATTTGTAAACACCCTCGGCCGTCATTATATTGCGCGGTTATTAGACTGTGTAGTAGTGTTGTAATTGAAAAAGTTTGAGTTTGAGTTTTTAGTATTTTAAAGTATAAATTAAAAATAGTAATAGAGAATTTTAAAATGAAAATAGGTAATAATTGACTATCGATATTGGACTACCTTATATCCTACATCTTATACCTAAATATTTAACTCTTTATATTACAAGTGTAATAGGGATGACAAATTAATCGAATAATAATCGCCTGTATAGACGCATTTCTAATTATGGATCCCACAAAGAGAGTATACATCCTTTGACTTGTGAACATGTCCTCCGGAATATACGCCAGTTCTCCGCTCAATGTGTATAGTACTCAATGTGTTTTAACATAAAACGTAAAAGAAGAATATAAAGTAATATAATATAGTAAATTAAATAAATTAAAATAATAAACACAATGATGGCTGCAAAAATCAGATCTCATTGCAATATTTTTTTTATTTATTTGTTAGACAGGAATATTTGCTTATAATGTGAAAACGAAAGATACATGTAGGTGCAGTACATATGCTTTAAATAAACTTTATTTATGAACCGCAAATGAACACATTAAATAAATCCTGCCGTGTAAGTATATCTGTATGTAATATTCGAAAAAGAACTAGGCGCAAAGGCGTGGTCACCATCTGAGACCTCAGGGGATCCGAACTCTAGCGGATACCGAAAGTCTAGTTCCGAAAATTGGGTTTTTTGATTCCACTACTTACCAAATGACACATACTATTTTACACTGGTATTCTTATTAAAGATCCCGTCTCCTTAATTAATCCTCCTTAGTTAATAAATATATTATTAAGGCGGTTTTCAGAATTTTTGTCTGGGAGAAACCGCCTTTAGCGATAGACATTTTGTTAAAAGTTTGACAGACATATTTGTTAATTATAAAAAAAATATTTTTATTCGTGTTATTTATAGCGCGCATTAGAAAACAATATATGCTTATCCCTTTCCGGATGAGTCATTATATCCATTTGTGTTAAACGAGTAGTCTGGCTCTATAACTAAAGTAACTTTTAGATTTAATTGAAAAAATACATATATGTATGCATAAAACGTTGTGAGCATAACATAATATAACGTCATATTACCCAAATAACACAAAACATTTTGGCTCATCGATGGACCCTTTAAAATTCAATACTTTGACATAACGTTACTCTGTCACTAGAGGCGATGAAATATGAAATACAGAATAAACAGCATCATTATTATATTATAACACAATGGATTTCTTTATGATCGCGTCCCTTTGCTGATTTTTTTCATCTCAGTCGCGTGTCTGCGTTAAATGACAATGGATTATCTTTAAGGGATAAGGGTAACGAATGGTGTCCCTAAATTTTGATATAATGATAAAAAAAAATTGTAGATTAAATTAAGGACAATTTTTATAGTTGATAAATTTTCAGGTAAATCGTTATTGTGATACTTTCATATGACGGACTACACTTTATTACCTATCTCAGAACATCCTTGCAAATCAAACGCCTCCCCCAATTGTTTTTGTTTGGTAATTGCTAGTCTCCACGCTTGGGGGGCTGTCTGAAACTCGCTGTGCCAAGTCTTGGGTAATTAAAAAAAAATTATCATCCTCAGTGAATCAGAACAATTCGATCAATCCGCACGCATTGTTAAATAAAACATTGTGACTGTACCAATTGACCCGAATTTGAAATTTAGCTGAATACTTTTTACAACCTAAGAAACAAATTACTCAATCGGTTCTTAAGAATCGCGAAACTAAGTGGTAAATAGACATCGACAACTTAATCAGGTACAATGGCTTTTTAGCGCAATATTGACTCATTGGACTTTACAAGTTTCCGTAAATATTACGCGAGACATCGTACCAGAGATGTATAAAATTAAATTGAATGTATAGTTTAATTATTTTGGTTGAGCGCAGCCTATTAAATCAGTGTATACTTCAAGAAAGTAATTAATTATAAGAAAACACCTTTTTATTATAAAATAACAACTGGCGAGTTGTCATTTTATTACGTAAATTTGTAAAACTAATAGAAACAATACGGATTTTTTAACTGTATTTGTTAACTGATACTCCACAAATGAAAAATTATATAATATTTCAATATTTTAATTTATACTTGCAATTTAAAACGATTTCCTTATTGATACAAGATTTGTACGAGTTAATAGCACCGTATTAAAAAAAATATAGGTGCATATTTTGTACGTAAGTAGTAACTAGTTATATATATATATATATATATATATATATATATATATATATATGTATATACATTACTAGAATCATTTATTTATTTAGTTAATTTGCCTATTGATTAAAATATATCTCAATATAATTTTCAAAATGTGAGATATCTTCCTTGCACCTAAAGTTAATCTCTGCTCAATCCGCAAATAGGCTAGAGTAAGATGCCAATTTTGTATGCAAATAAGAGATCAATATATAAATTTCAACGGCCAGTCACAACTCGCAAAAAATATATTTTCTCATAGCAATAAAGTGGTCAAACTAGTTTTGGACAATGTAGTCAGTAAAGGAAGACTGCGATTTTTCTTCTATTCTATTTAAAAAGGTTAAGGGTTCGTCCAAAAACCAGTTTGACCACTTCTCATGTGAAAAAGGGCAATATTCAAGTGACCCTTTATTTGCATGTCTTGTCAGTGCGACACACAGTCACAGAGTTCAGTTATCTAATCTCTAAGTATAAAATATTTGCAATTAAACTGAGTTAAATAATAATGAGTTTTTAGTATGCTCTTTATATGCAAAATATATGCAATTTAATTAATTTTGCTATAAATTTGTGATTACAAAAAAGGATTGAAGAATTATCTTAGAATCTAGAACAAGAAATTATATTTTTCTTATTAAAAGACTTATTATTATAACTCTTATTTTAAGGATTTAATTAAATAATAATATACAAATAATGTTTTCTCATATGTCACCATACAATAAAATAAAATTTTATGTGCGATTAACTAACAGTCCGTGTGTTACAGCTGCAATTATTACATGCAAAACATGTAACCCAAAGAGGCAAGTGCAAAAGGGACACCTTTGTCAATGGACGGAATTAACAATAAGAAGCGGCGCCCAAAGGATACTCACAAGGGGTGGAGTTGCAGTGGACATATTTCTCACGATTACGAACTGGACAAACCAGTTTCTTAGACAATTAGAAATATCTATATGCGAACCTTTTGACCGTACGAGTGATACGTGCTAACCGTTATTTCGCAAGGATTATTTCTTGTATTGTCTCTGAGAATTGTTGTGTGTGAATGGTATTTTTTTCCATATTATTTTATAGGTGAGATACGAAAACTTTTGCATAGCTCTTTGATTGCATCATAGGATATAGATTTGAAATTTTATCGAATTTCTTGTTTCATAAAATGTTACTTAACGGTAAATGGTTACTATGGTCTGTGAACATGAGTTGTCTATTCTGAAAACAATTCGAATATAGAATCCTCCGATATCAGTAAATGGGACTGGGGCTCTATTAGTATATAAATTTATTAAATTGTTATTTCATCTGTTATTTGTGAGAGAGGCCTTTACCGATCCAACAGTTTTTATACCAAAGATTCATTTTGGCTGAAGTATAGCCAAATGTACAAATTTTTATTTTTTATCTGTAATCAGTACAAGGTCAAATGTTCATATTGTGATAACGTTCCCTGTTTTAAACGCAATGCAATAATAAAAAAAATACTTCATTATATTTCAGATATATTTATTTAAAATGAAATTGTAAATACAGAAATGCTTATTCAAACGTTCCATGTTAAGTCGATATGGTTAGAACGAATAATATTTATTCTATATGTATTTATCTAAAATTACTCTAAAGTCGTATAATTCTTTATATATTGAGTATTAAGCTACGAGTTGAGTTTTAAGTAATCTTTAGTTACACATACATACATTATAAATACCGATTTTTCAGAACGGACTTTGTCTGGAGTATTGTCCGGGGCCAGTTTTTTAAAGCAAGTAACATTCGCTTTCAATTCAATACGGTTGATTCGTAAATTGTAAAAACAGAAATGCTTATTCAAACGTTCCATGTTAAGTCGATATGGTTAGAACGAATAATCTTTATTCTTATGTATTTATCTTAAATTACTCTAAAGTCGTATAATCCTCCATATATTAAGTATTAAACTACGAGTTGAGTTTTGAGTACTCTTTAGTTACACATACATACATTAAAAATACCGATTTTTCAGAACGGACTTCGTCTGGAGGATTGTCCGGGGCCAGTTGTTTAAAGCAAGTAACATTCGCTTTAAATTCAATACGGTTGATTCGTAAATTGTAAAAACAGAAATGCTTATTCAAACGTTCCATGTTAAGTCAATATGGTTAGAACGAATAATCTTTATTCTATATGTATTTATCTAAAATTACTCTAAAGTCGTATAATTCTTTATATATTAAGTATTAAACTACGAGTTGAGTTTTAAGTAATCTTTAGTTACACATACATACATTATAAATACCGATTATTCAGAACGGACTTTGTCTGGAGTATTGTCCGGGGCCAGTTGTTTAAAGCAAGTAACATTCGCTTTCAATTCAATACGGTTGATTCGTAAATTGTAAAAACAGAAATGCTTATTCAAACGTTCCATGTTAAGTCGATATGGTTAGAACGAATAATCTTTATTCTTATGTATTTATCTTAAATTACTCTAAAGTCGTATAATCCTCCATATATTAAGTATTAAACTACGAGTTGAGTTTTAAGTAATCTTTAGTTACACATACATACATTATAAATACCGATTTTTCAGAACGGACTTTGTCTGGAGTATTGTCCGGGGCCAGTTGTTTAAAGCAAGTAACATTCGCTTTAAATTCAATACGGTTGATTCGTAAATTGTAAAAACAGAAATGCTTATTCAAACGTTCCATGTTAAGTCGATATGGTTAGAACGAATAATCTTTATTCTATATGTATTTATCTAAAATTACTCTAAAGTCGTATAATTCTTTATATATTGAGTATTAAACTACGAGTTGAGTTTTAAGTAATCTTTAGTTACACATACATACATTATAAATACCGATTTTTCAGAACGGACTTTGTCTGGAGTATTGTCCGGGGCCAGTTGTTTAAAGCAAGTAACATTCGCTTTCAATTCAATACGGTTGATTCGTAAATTGTAAATACAGAAATGCTTATTCAAACTTTCCATGTTAAGTCAATATGGTTAGAACGAATAATCTTTATTCTATATGTATTTATCTAAAATTACTCTAAAGTC
Organism: Teinopalpus imperialis; assembly: GCA_029286865.1. Classification (NCBI taxonomy): domain Eukaryota; kingdom Metazoa; phylum Arthropoda; class Insecta; order Lepidoptera; family Papilionidae; genus Teinopalpus; species Teinopalpus imperialis. The sequence continues at coordinate 18,876 of JAGSMU010000026.1, read as the reverse complement.
GTATAATTCTTTATATATTGAGTATTAAACTACGAGTTGAGTTTTGAGTACTCTTTAGTTACACATACATACATTATAAATACCGATTTTTCAGAACGGACTTTGTCTGGAGTATTGTCCGGGGCTAGTTCTTTAAAGCAAGTAACAGTAAGTTCGCTTTCAATTCTATACGGTTGATTCGCTACGAACAAAAGATATTAGGGAGTCGGTCGTGACTCACGCAAGGCGAGGGAAAGGGGCCACGGCCCGCATGTAACGGAATGTAACTGTTAGATAGCGCATACAATTGCAGTAAAGATAAGATTTTCGTTTCATTGTCCTAAAATATGTCTTGCTGAAGTTTGATGTGATGGGAAAGGGTGTCGTTGACCCTTACTTCTTTGATTTGACCAAATACAATTTATGTTATAAATATATCGCACTATAACGTATAAAATGTAGTAAAGAAGTAGTCATTTGAATGTAAGATTCGGCGTAGATCAATTTCTCTTAATCGTTACTAATAGAAAATCGCAAATGGTCTTTAACAATTGCAAATTTCAATGCTGGTTGCTCCTATATATTCGACAGTTAGGTAGACATTGCGATCACTAGACAAGTAAATGTACGAGATGTTAGTAAAAGAAAAATCAAAACTTCTAAGTCCGTCAACCCGCGTTTGAGCTGCATGGCAGATTATAGTCTAATATCCGAGCTAAGAGATGAGGCCTGTTCCATGTTATATTTTATTTACTTTTTCCTCAAATTTACGTCTATCTATGATGATTAGCGCCATGCGTCAAAAATCGACATATGATGCTATGATATTTTAAAGTTTAGTCTAAGTGAAAATCGGGATTTTATAACACAAAGAAAGATATGCTGATTATTTTTCAGAATTTTTATATTAGCCAGGCTGCAGTTTGTTTCTAGCTGCGAAATTAATGGGTCAGCTCGAGCGGGGAGGGGACCCTCACGGAGTATCACCGTAAAATAGCAGCATACACCTATTGTGTTTTATCTGGTATATCATTTCACCTTAGCCTTCAGGAGTGACAACGCATTTGATTTGATTGACTTGATTCCTTATTGAGCATCAATGTGAATGTTAGTCACTGGAATCACTTAACATCGGGAAACCATGTGCTACATGTGCTAAAATCAATATAATATAAACTATGTGCTACGTGGACTAACATGAATAGAATAAAAAAAATTTGGTCAATGTGAGTGATTTTTGGAAGTCCTTGAAAACCAAATGTAAGGTGGATAGTAAATAGTTATATAAAGAAAAAGCTATTAGACCAGAAAACAAATTGCTATAACAAGAGTTACTTTATATAAATTACCTATGAATATTTGTATAAAAACAATATTTAGCATCAAATCGTTTAATTTATAAATAAATAACACTTAAAGAAAAATAACGTTTACGTTTATGAGTACATCATAAGCGTTTACCTTTAACTATAATTAGGGTTTTTAACGAGAGGCTGTAAGACATATGCTTGTCCTGTAGCTCTATCTACAACATGACCAGTAGAAGGTTCCAAGAAGAGACGGGGAACAGTAGCCGCTGCCACTTCAGGCAGCTGATGCTGTCTTATCCCGGCTCCGCCTTCATAAGGAACATAATTCTTAGCTTCCACTTGCCGAGGCATAAACTGATTACTTGTTTCTTGAGTTTCCTTCTCTTTTTGATTTACGACTAAAATTACTTGATTTTTCTCTCTTGGCTGGTTATGTTCTTCTGAGTTGTATTCTTTTTCTTTGGGTCGACTTTGATTGGAAACTTTTTGATAAATTTCTTTTTCCTCGCTAGCTTCTGCTTCATATTTATCATCGGGAGGAGAGTCTGAAAACTCTTCTTCATTTTTTATTTGTTTCTCCGGTCTTTGGGATTGCTGTTTATCGATAACTTTTCTTTGTACTTTAGATCTCGTATGTGCTCTTTTTGCTCTACTATTTTCGTCGTATTTAGCAGCTGCCTCCGGGTCATATTCATCTGTTCCATAATTGGCAGAATGCTCACTAGGTTCATTGGAAGAATCATTGTCACCTTCTTCGTGGTATGAACCGTCATCTGAACCATAATAGCCATCGTCGCCGTGGTTGCCTGCATGTCCTGCATGGTTTAGGTCCCAATAGTGTTCCCCATATCCTCCTTTTTTATCGCCCCAACGAACCTTGATAATAAGACAAATTGATTATATATTAATTGTGTAGAAGCATATTGTACACTAATAACATAACAATCTGTACGGCTTAAATACACATATAAAAAAAATATAATCAGAAAAAGTCAACTAAACGTTAGAATCGACAATGCGAGACTTCTATCCTAAAAATATATCTCTCAAGGACGAAGTATTTTGTTAACTTTACAATTAGGCTTAGAACTATAGAAGCACAGTTAAGTAGAGAAATTATTTAAAGACAGATTAAAGAAATAGACAAGCAGAAGCATACTTTAGCAGAGAACAGTCCTGTTGATGGGCGGGCACGCTCGTGCCTCTCAGTGAAGTGACGTTCATTACCCAAACGATGACCCTGATCGTAGTCTTCATGCGAAGGCAAATGCCTATATCTGCAGCCAAGCCAAGCGAAGCGCGACAGAGAAAGAAACATAAAGACATTAGACACAAAGCGAAACATAAAATCGTTACTTTTCCCATATCCCTGTGGTTCTTATAGTCTTTCTTCTCGTAACGCTGCTCCCACGTGTTTGGGTCCTCGCAAACATGACCGAATTCTATCTTGTACGGACTCAACTGTACTGAGAAAAAGTCCCTATAAAGTAAATTATTTTTATATCATTTCGTATTATGCAGAAGAGCACAGTAAAAACTTAATCGCAGTAACAGACCATAATATTTTTGGAATTAGAATTGTAAATAGAACAAAATGAAATAACGTAAGTCGTTAATAAGCTGCTGTTAATTAAAAGGTTCAATTGTTATAGTTACTTTATTGTTACAAAATGTTTAAGAAACCGAATGTGAGTTAAATTATAACTATATTTTAAACATTATTAGACAATACCATCAATATTACACGTTGGTGTTGACTCAATTAATTCGATTAAATCAATGGTACTGAATTAATTACTAAAAATATGTAATGGCTAAAAAAATGCTTCATTCGATTACAAAATTTCAAATTCGAATACAATGAATGTTTTGGTTTCATAAAAAACATTATTTCAGTTGCAGTTCTAATATAATGGGAAAAATCAAATTGAACTGTACTCTGGTTCAGTCTACCAGAATTAATTTTAATTGGATTAGGTATTGTTGTACATTTTTATACCCTATTATCAAAATTGTATTAATATGTCGAAATTTTAATACCATTGCTATGCTTTTTGTCTTCAAATTTTGTTAACCAGAATTTGAAGGTAATTATTAAGTATAATTAGTTTTTCTGTATCTTTAGCTTTGCAATTATATTTGGTTGGTTTGTACCGCTTTTATACTAGAAAAAGCGGTACAAACCGTTTGTGCTATGGAAAAAAGTACCTCAATCTTTTTTATAGTATGTTATTGATTTTTATTTTGAAATTAAGTGTCGATCATTTTAGACGATGAGACTATATTAGTTTTGTTTTATATTTATGAATATTCGGTACCAATAAGCACTTTTCTTCCCTTCTTCTATTAAACGTTGCTAAAATGTTCATTAGATTAAATTACATTAGATATCTATGAAAATAGAAATTTAAAATTTTATGCTTATGGAATTTACTTTCTCTTAAGATAAACTGAAGTTGTTTAATAGGGCTTGAATTTTACGACAGCAACTCTCGATATCCAGACCCGGTACAACCGCAAATTAAATTTTATGTTCTCATTTTACACGATTAAGCTTTACTCCATTACGTTCCTAATTAGAAAATAAATTTACATCAAAAAAAAATTGGACAAAATACTAACTGGAAGAACTTCGCTTGCGCTTCAACTGTAGTTGGATTCTTTGGGGACTTCGTATTGTAACACATCTTACTGGATACCAAACTGTTCCTGAGTATATCACCAGAACATACCACAGCCATTTCTGAAATAAAATAGAAGAAACGACCTTACAAATTATACTCTGTTGTAATCGACAAAAATATAGTTGAAGATAGTTTTCAAACTGTAAACCAATAGTGAACCAGTGAAGTTGACGTCTCTAGCACAAAAAATGCATTGGATTTTGTATCGAACTAGCAGGGCCGCTTCAAATCAAAAGAAGCTTTATAAAAAAAAACCTTTCTTTTATTGAGTAATTTAAAAATCTAATACGTTAGTAAGTAATTAATTCTGGTATAAAGCTTCACGGCCTTTTTATCTCATCCCAATTGTACCCAACAAAGATTTAAAATTTTAAATACTTAAGCGATAACCAATTTGTACGTGGATTTTTGTAAAACTAAAACGTTATAGGCGTGATTCTATTATTGTTTTCTTAATTTTATTGTAATAATAAATAATAAAATGTAATAAGACGGAACAATAGATATTAATAATGCCATAAAACATCTCTCAAACAGACAACATGAATGGCTCGAGCACAGATGGAACACGCCCTCATAGAATACCAGAGTATAAAAGCATTATAGCGCTGCTGTGTTTCATATTGTGAGTGTAGGTATCTGAAGACCGAATCACAGGTACACACAGTGTCCTGTGAGTTCCATCTTAATTCTTAGTGGCGACAACGCATTTGCATCATTATTCTTATTTCAGGATGGATGTTATGGGCCGCGGGTACCATCAGGTGAACCGAAATCATCTAATATTACAAAAAAAATTATTAAAGCTTGTAGCCTATGCACTATTCAAAATAACAGACACACACACACACACACACACGCAACTGAATCACTTCTATAGTGCTCACGAAATAGCCCACGAAAATAAAAGTGACATTGGAAGAAGTGCTGTAATTTCATTTACTCATGAAATAGACCGCTATACAAAAACTGGAACAGCACTTTCACTTTACACAACAAATCCACTTATTTTACCATTTGTTTAATGAACAACAAATGTTACTGACAAAATTAATATTAATGATTGGGTACCATGGTGTCTAGAAGACGTTGTGTCATCTTGAGTTGTTGACAGTGGGTGAGAGCGAACGGAAACGGTAAGTTCATTTATAGAGGCTTTAGAAATGGCGGAACAGTGATAGTCAACCGTAAAATGCCTCTCAAACTGTACTTAGGGTTCTGCTTTATTTTTAACCTACTTAGGAAGTTCCATCATGTATGCAATATTGTTCATAATAATTAAGTACATTATACGCTTTCAGCGTACTTAATTATTATGTATATATCATGAAATATTCATAGAGGAATATTCGTAACGTTACCTTTTGCCTTTAGGAAAAGTTTATATATAGTCCTAAACCTATTTCGTTTCACGTACAAAATTAGAAAGAGAAATATATTATGGATGTTAAAAAAAAATGAAGGGGAAGTTAAAAGAAAAGGAATTTTCTGTTTAGTTCTGTATTGCTGGCTTAAGGCTAAGATTTTTGATTGTATATTTGTATACAGAGTTTCTAGCTGCACAATGAATGATTCAGCTTGACCGGGGTAGGACCACGCCCTCACAGAAAACCAACAACCGAGTAAAATAGTAGCATAACTTCTCTGTGTTTCGTCTAATGATGCAGGAAACCGGAGACCTTTGTTACTGGTGATGAGGCATTCCATCTTAGTCCTTAAGGGTGACAACGTATCTGCATTATGTCTTCTTGTCAAGGATGAATGTAGGAGACATAGGCCGCAGGAATCACGATGAGGTGAACTGTGTGCTCGTTTGTTACTCTTAATGCTATGAAAAAAAAAATTGGCTTTGAACCCCCGGAGCCAGTGATTGACAGAAGCTCTGGAATTAACTTTACTAAAATTCTTTGACAAGGAATCATAATGCAGATGCGTTGTCACCCTTGAGGACTGAGACGGAATGCCTCGTCACCAGTTATAAAGCTCTCCGGATCCCTAAAATCACCAGATGAAACACAGGAGCATTATGCTGCTATTTTACGCTTGTATTCTGTGAGGGCGTGGTTCTACCCCGGTCGAGCTGATTCATTCACTATGCAGCTTGAAAACTGTAGTGTAGCTCTACCACTGTCAAAGGAACTAACGATTAACCTCATGTTATGTGAATACACTGTAACTTCAAAACATTAATAAGATACTTCGTCTTATGCACTTATAAGTTTTATTAATAATTAATCACCTGGCGTCGTCACCCTTGAGAAGCAAGTTGTTTTTTTTCTTTTTGAAAAATAATATTACTCGTGCTATTAACATTACTAATATTCCGGTTAACCACTCCAACTAAGCTGCAAATGCTTGTGCTAGGAGATGAAGAAGGTGTCATTCAAAGATGGTCCCGCAGCGGGCTAACGCCGTCGAGACTACGGTAGTGTGCGAAAGCGTTCCCGTAGTCCCGACCAAGGGTGCCGAGAAGAACACCGTGGGGTTTTAGCTGGTAGGAGTCCGGCATAACCCTTCCGATGGCCCCGTGTCGGAGGGGTAACCATGAGGATTTCCCCACGAAAAAAAAAAAGGAGATGGTTCACGACAATAGCCTAATGGCGGATTGGAACCTACGACCTTAAGTTTCGCAGACCGTAACCCAAACCTAGGGCTATTGACGCTTCAATGTTAAATCAGTAATTGGGCTTTTCAATTATTTGACTCTTAATGTGAAACAGTAAAGTTGTGTGAGAGCGTGGTCATACTGCAGTCGTGAGGACTTTATTTTTTATTTTTTTTAAATTTAACGCCTACGGAATGAGTATCTAATTCCAAAAAAATTATCGAGCAGAAAAATGCAACGCACCCAATGTAAAGCAGAAGCAGCCCTGCTTATTGTTGCCCATAAAAGTGACCGAGACAGAATACAAGAGAGTAAAAGAGTACTTATTATATAGTTTTTATTACTAAATCGATTTTAAAAATGATTTATTATTTAAATATTTATAAATAAATATCATATAAATGGGAACCGTGGTAACCCATTGTATAAGCGCTCGATTTTAATTCACGGTACACGAGAAAACAGATCGGAAACCCCGGTGCCGGCATCAATTAATTATTAGACGCAATTTTAAGAGCTGATTTACCGAGTTCTCAGCGGTGGGGGAAAATATCGTGAGGAAACCTGTATGTCTAAGAAATATTAATAATAAAAAAATCAACGAAATGTGAAGTCCCCAAACTCGCAGTGGAGCCGCGGAGTGGAGTGGTGTACTATGCTAACGCCCTCCACAGAGAGGAGGCTTATGCCCAGCGGCATATTAATTTGGGTAACAATACGCTGCCCAGCTTTACATGTGGTGCGTTGCGTTTTTCGGCTGGATAATTTTTTGGAATGATGGATGGAATGAATACCCAGTCAGAAGGGTTATATATATATATATATATAATAGGTCTTTACCTATGAAATTGCTGTTTTGTATGAGATAAGTTAAAGTTTTTATGTACTTTTTTATTTCTGTTATTCCAAGGAATCACCCATGTAATCGATGCATCTTTCATCAGTTTATTGAAGTCCTTCTCGTAAAAATCAGCTGGACGGGAGGTAACAAACGCTTCAAAGGCATTTTGTACTGCCTCTCGGGACTTGAATTTTTTTCCCGCTAAAAAGTTGTCCAAATTGTGGAAAAAGTAATAGTCGGTGGGTTCAAGGTCTGGTGAGTACGATGGATGAGGGAGAGCTTCCAACCCCAACTCTAGCAGCTCGGAGACTGTCTTTTGTGCAGTATGGGGTCGCGCGTTGTCGTGTAGGAGCAGCGGGGACGACCGAATTGACCAAAGCTGGTTGCAGATGTGCGAGATTCTCCATCATTATCTTCAGTTCTTCCCAGTACACATCTGCAGTAATGCTCATGCCGTTTAGTAAAATAACTGTGATGAATCACACCGGCACTAGACCATCAAATAGTGACCATCAACTTTCTAGAGGTAATTTTCGTTTAGGGCATTGCTTTGGTGCTGAACCAGGATCTAAACAACTTGCTGAGCGAGCTGTTCGATTGTCGAACAGAATCCACTTTGCGTTAAGTTCGTAAGGCACCCATCTATCAAGCTTTTTTACCTAGCCAATTTGTCGCAAATGGACCAATATTGTTTTGATGTTAACATCAAAAGCTGCTGCTAGCTCGGCTGTAGATTGAGTATCATCAGCTTCCACAATCGCCTTTAATTCATCATTGTTGACCAAAGTGTCCGGACGACCACGAGGTCCATTTTTTAAATCCAGATTTCCATCCATTCCATTCAAATTTCCAGAACGGAACCGGACAAACTAATAACGGGTTGTGCGTTCGTTTGTAAAGTTCTCTCCGTAAACGTTGTTGATGTTACGGGCCGTTTGTGCCGCGTCGATGCCACGACGGAACTCATATTCCATAATTACACGAATTTTTAAAGTATCCATTATGACGAAAAATGTTCAAACGTAATGAAAATACAAAGCTAATCAATAAACAAAAGACTGATTTTGTGAAAAGAATGTCATGTTTTTAAAACAAAATTATTTGAATTAGTTAATCAAAAACACACACACACATATATATAACACATATATATAAATATATATATATATATATATATATATATATATGTGTGTGTTGTTAATTAACTACTTTACATTTAAATATTTATTTGCCTTTACTTATTTATGTTTGATAGCTTTGATAAATTTTATTTTACTTACATGCATGGCAACTCAATTTTTAAAAATAAAGAATTTCTAATTTTAATCAATCGTAATATTATCATCTGTAGATCATCAGATCAGCAGTGTGGAAAATGATGATGCATCTGAGCTTTTTATAACTTATATTAAAAAAATAAATTGAATAGATTTGATTTGAGTAAGAAATCATATTATATTTAGCAAAGTTCATATCATGAATAGCAGATATATTTTCATGATGGTATGCTGGTTCGACACCAGCACACACACATAGTCACACGTCTCTATTCCGATGCATAAATATATGATATTAAACGATGCATAATAAATGTGCAATAACATCCGAGATACAGGTGTAGTGTCAGGAACACGGGATATACATAACCAGACCTGAAAAGCAATCATGATGCACAAATATCGTTAAGAAGCCAAATACTCAAACCACTATGTCATGCGGCCACAACATCCTTTTTTATTATTATTCAATTATTATTCCTTTTTTATCCTTTTACAAATTCACCCACAACAAACTAACGACATGCACCAGAATCACATCGGCCCCGGTTATAGAATCAATCCCAAATAACCCAGCCAATCCTCTACGCGACTTGTGCAAATAGATTTTATTTGTCATAAAACAATTTTCCTATTGAGTAATAGAGACGTCAGTGAAAATTCATCCAAAAAAACTTGCTCGCTTCGTAACCGCCGGTAGAGCTACGGAAATTACTGTTTACATAATTCGGAAGCAATTGAAAACAAATAGAGTGATCGGATACTAAAATGGCGTGTCGGAAAGTTTGAGACGAAAGTTACTAATTATTTTCATCAGTAGCCGTGTAATGACTTGGGTTTACGCAATAATTACGCTCGGATCTTCACAATTTTTTTCCTTACTGAACTATAATAAGTTATAAAGTAGGTACTTTAGCTGCCGTTTAAAACATATCTAGTCTAGCGTCTAGATCTTTTATCTCATATGTTACACAAAGTTTATTCACCATCAGATGACCTGTATGCTTGTTACCCTTAATCCCATAAAAAGTTGAACTGTAATTAAATCTCTGTTGGTGCACGGTACGTGGGAAAAAAACGGTTACTTAATTCTGAGAACCGTTCTATCCTTACATATACTGCTGGATGCGCTTAACCGTTATGGTTCCTATTTTTTTATAATTTTAAAAGTCACAAACGAGCACACAATTCACCTGATGGTAAGCGCCGCTCATAGACACCCGCGTCCATCCTCGACAAATATATCAAGATGTACATCTGTTATCATCTCTTAGGACTGCGATAAATAACTCACTAACTAGAAACTGTCTGAGCTACGAATAGAAACAAACTACAGCGTAGGTCTATCTCATAAATTAATCTTCGCTAGAGGGAGCGACAATTAGTCCTATCCTAATGGACCTCTATTGACAGGGCGAATGTTATTGGTATTATTACATATAATTTTTTTCTAGTTTCATCCTATTCATATATATATGTATAACACTGATTTGCAAATATTAGCGACAATTTTTTTCCATAATGATCACCTCAATGTAGTAGTGGCTACCTTTGGAGTTCTCTGTCCCACTACTTTGGACCTCATCGACCAGTCTTGTCCAGTGTGCTGTTGTCGATCCTTTTTATATTTTTTGTGTGGAGGAGAAATCTTCAACAGTCTCCTGGGGGAGAGACTCATCTAGGGTGCTCATCCTCAGAGAATTGTGACGGGCTCGGTGATCGAAACGCACCGGCGGCTCTCTGCACAGTTCCTGAGCATGTTCAGGGCCAAGCCTCTCCTAGCACCCTCGCTGTGCTACAGCAAATCGACTTGCCCTCCTCCCCGGGTTCGCTTACACGGACGGTCAGAGCCTTTACCCTGATGGCCCCGAAGTCGCCATGTACGACAGGGAGGGGATACCTTAGCCCTCTTCTTATGCCCGGGACTAAAGGACTGGCTGCTGTCGACTCTAATTTAACCTAACCTAACCACAAGGACATCAAGTCTCTATCGCGTCAAATTTATTTTAATAGAAAACTAATTACTAAACTAAAAATCATTCATAAAATTATATACTTAAAACAGAAACAGGTAAACGATGAAACAAAAATCAATGAAGTGTAAAATCAATAAAACAATTTTATCTCAATGTAGAGGTCCAAATCGAATCTATAACAAACAGTAAGACTACTTTCACACAAGCGTAGCCGATTTAAATTAGGCTACGGCGAACAATGAGTATTGTGAAACGGCTCAATGAGAAAGTATGTCAGATCGGTACAGTCAGGGACGAATGTAATGTAAGTAATAATACATTCTGGTGAATAAACAGTGAAAGGATTAACTAAAATTGTATTAATGGCTAGAAAGCACCTTCCAGTAGATAGAGAGCTATGTTACATCTGTTTAATGAATATAATCAAATCAAAACGCACGAGATTGACTTCCGAAGGAGCATTGTTAGTGCCATACTGCAGTTACTATCTATGTGCAGTATGAATGGGTCGGCACAGTCGAAGAAGGTCCATACTCCGATGGTTATTAGCTTGAAATATTGATTTTTCACCGTTGAATTTCGGCTGGATGATACGAAAAAACGGAAAACCTTTTGGGTTATGATCATAAGATACATTTCATTTTATTCCACAAAGATGACGTCACTTGCCTATTGATAAGTTAAAAAATAAAAAATCTGTAAAGTTCGTAGATTCAAATCCGCCATTCAACTGTTGGCTTGAACCATCTCCGAGCACAAGCATTTTCAGCTTAATGGGAGTGGTTAACTGTAATATTAGTAATGTTAAAAGCATTGCTAATTTTCTGATAAAAGAAAGCAGTCGAGGATTTCCATCGTACTAAATATATATGTTGGTATTCAATCGTATTCTATCAGATAGACTAGTTATCGTTTATCACCTTCATTTACATAAGTTGATTTCATCAAGTGTGTATGCTGTCACATTATTTAAACATTATACAGACGGCGTACGCTCCGACTGCCTTACTCAAATCGCCGCAAGGCGAAGAACATTAACAGTTGTACAGCTACATACTAACTTGAAAACTATTATATATCAAATTAATACAATAATAATTATAGTAATTAGATATGTATTTTTGGATCACCACACGGACAAAAATTTACAAAATTTAGTATTTTTTTTTTGATGACATAATATATAAATTTTACATAACCGTTCAGATTTAGGGTTCAGCCCTCTCGGGCACCCCCGAGTCAGTCGCTTACGCGGTAACGCGCCCAGGGTAACGGCGAAGACGTTGCTCCCTCTCGAGAACCCTTGTAAATGCTTAGAACGAAGGCCTTTTCTCGTAAGAACCTGTAAAAGCCTCCGGGCAAACTGGCATCAGCCATAAAAAACAAAACACAAAATATATTCAAATTATTTTTTTTTTAGAGAAGTTTAAATTTAAGAATAAATAAGCGTTAATTACTTTTGTATACGACTCAAATTAAGATACGAATATACCGGTGTCATCTCTTAGTCTGTGCTTACCTTTAGACACAATAGCTTTTAATAATATGCTTATGTTGTATCAAAGATCAAATGATAGTATCATTATACATTATACTCATCGATAATTTTTCACGGTCGTCGTTTACAAGCAAAGAAAGTACATTCATATCAATCATCAGTCATCTATCATAATATTCCCCAACCATTTAACTTTTAATCGTACAATTGTGTTATATTTTAGTTTCCCGGCTGTAGTCGCTCTAAAACTTGCTGTATTTATCTAAAATTTAGAAGAGTGGGGGATTGATAGATTTGTGCATTGTACACTTATGACACAATCACCAATGTTTACCTGTCGTTGAACCTGAACAGGGAGTGCAAAACTAAGTTTAAACGAGTTACAATAAGGCGCGTTGTCGAGCAGTGCAATTATCCAATCGCGTAATCACGTCCCCATGTATGTTAATTTAACACACTTACCCAATATTTAACTTCTGCGCAGATAAGTTAAAGTTTTAAAAAAGATGCCGATAAAAGTATTCTAAAATAGGTTCAACGCTACGGTATTTCATATGACGAGTGTAGGTAGGGTGTGGCGAGTGTAATAGAATATATGGACACATTTTCTTTAATCTTAATTAAAAATGACATAACTATCTGTTGAACACATGTGACTAAAGAGCATAGAATGCATTATATGGCGTTTAATTATGATTTCTTTTTAATCCTGACTTTTCGAAAGATTTCATAGAGCAAACATCGTTTAAAACAAGTGTTACAGAACACAGTCGACGTGAAATATCCACCTTAAAGGAAGTCTGCAGTCTGTGATCAGGTCACATTATAAATAGCCACATTATTACATTATATTTGGGAAACTTCAAAGTCGCGAAAAAGAACAGTTTGTTTCTAGCTGCAGAATGTATGGGTCAGTTCGAACGAGGAAGGACAACTCCCTCACAGAATACCAACATGAAATAGCAGCATAATGCTGCTAAGTTTCGTCTGGTGAGTGTAGGGATTCGGAGCCCTTTATAACTGGTGACGAGGCGTTTCATCTCAGTCCTCAAGGGTGACAATGCATCTGCATTATAATTCCTTATCAAAAATTAATGTAGATCTCTTAGATCATGGGCCGAAGGAATCACTTACCATTAGGTGATCTGTTTCCTCGTTTGTTACACAAAAAAAAGTTAATCGGGTGGATACCCCCTTGAGAATCCTCTCAAGGGGGTAACGATCCCCCCGATCATATATCTACCGCTAGAGCCGAGACCGCCAGGGAATGTGCGTGTATATTTACAATCCATACTTACGAGAGTACATACTACAAACCTTAGTGTAGGACGCTAAGCTAAAACGCGGAGAATTCAGTTGGGAAGGTCTGGAAGGAGACATTTGCTGTAAAAGGGAAAACTAAGAGTGCCCTCCAATATCGTGATTATCTACATAGGAGATGCTAGAGCAAGTGTTAAGCTAGTATGCAAGATGTCGAAGTTGTAAGCTAGAACATTTCGCATACAAATGAGCCTCGTACGCTTAATAAAGAAGCCTATGCAAAAGGCCTACTCGTTATTTTTACTCCAACTTTATTAAAGAAATAAGTATAGGTTTATTCCAATTCACAATAATAGGTTGATTTGACTTGCTAGAAGCAAAAAGATTTATTAGTCACCTTCGATAAAATTCTTGGAGAGGGAGTAGATTCAATCTATAACCACAATCTATATGCGCATTTAAATCATAAAAATTAAGTTATTGAGTTGCACAACATGTAAAAGGTCTTGTGATTTGTTAATAAAGGTTTACGTCGCCGTATGATAGTGGAACAGACCGATTGCAGTGCAACAAATGTTACCAAATATTTTGACCATATTTATATACCTAAATGTAACAAATGAAAAATTATGGTATCAACAAGGCTGTCCCAAATATCCCTGTGACAGTTTCAGATTGTATACAATTTACATTTTAGCTACAGCATGATTAGGTTGACTTGAACGTGAAAGGACCAAGACCTCTCTTTTATTACCTTAAGTGTAACAAACGAGCACACAGTTCACCTGATGGTAAGTGATTCCTGCGGCCCATGACATCTACATTCGTCCTTGACAAGGAATCATAATGCAGATGCGTTGTATCCCTTGAGGACTGAGATTGAATGCTTCAAAACCAGTAATAAAGGTCTCTGGATCCCTACACTCACCAGACGAAACACAGCAGCATTATACTAATATTTTACACTAGTAGTCTGTGAGGGCGTGTTCCTACCCCGATCGAGCTGATCCAATCGTTCTGCAGCTAGAAATAAACCGTAGTGTAGCACTGACACAGTAAAAAAAACCTCATATGGCATAAAGCTGCTGTTTTTGATGTAAAGCCTAGGAAACCGGAGACCCAATTACTGGTGAGGCATTTCATAACTGTCCCCAGGGGGACAACGCATGTGCATCCTTAATTTTTGATTAGTATGGATTGAGATTTTTGTCAATCCTAGTTTCTTAAACAAGCACAATAGCAATGAAATGTTATTTATTACATTTTAACACAATATATGCCTTACTTGACGAGACTGTCAATCTGTACGCACTAATAAAAAAAAACTAGAATACTAGCATTAATATTAACGTCACTCACCGTTAAACAATTCGATGCTTGTTCTAGAAGTTGATTCGCGTCGAATGGCGGATTCGAACCTACGACGTTAAGTTTCTCAGACCGTACCCTAAACCATTAGGCTGTTGACACCTATTAATAATCTCGCCACCTACTTCACAGATTAGATTTATTAGAAGGTTTGAATGATTTACAATTGTTTTGTGTATATTTTGTATCAAAATTGTGCGCTGGAGAGTAGAAATATAATAATAGAGGCGAAGTCGAGGCGAAGTTTGATATAAAAATCACACAAAGTGTAATAACTGAAGAATAGGAGAAAATGCTATGTCCAATCCACGGCATTCGAATCGCATCGTTACGTGACCAAGCGTAAAATCGACCGCTAGAAAGTGTTTAAAATTCGTTTTCTTTCTACTTTATAAGAGAATGATCGACACCGTGGCCGCCATTACTATCTTGATCTAAAAGTAAACTCCTACCGACAATGGACCGCTACGCTTTGGTAAGTTAAACTTTTTCTCTAATGCTCTGCAATCGATGAGTGTAGACGGATAAATTAGAAGGCATTGTAACTTACGAGTATTAACCCGATGCTTGCGAAAAAGCTAATAAAAGATCATTGCTTTACTTTTAATGACTCTTTTTTTACTCCAGGATATACAGTTAGGTATTACTTTACGGTTCCATGAACGCCCAATTTCATTTCTGAAGCGGAAACAATATCAAAACCATTCTGTGCAACGATCGCAATGATGAGACATTTTATACTTAAAAATAAGAAAACTGCTGCAATTACCAGATAGATACTTGCAAACTACAAAACAAAGACTTTAATTTGAGTAGATTCGCATGAATGTTCCATACAAATATGTATTCATATTTACATATTCCTTCTTGTATGAAGTATAAACAGGGTATATACTTCATACATATATATATATATAGGGTGTGTGCACCTTAACTTTCACCGGTCTCTTATCAAAAAGTATAATATATAAAAAACGAAACTAAGAAAGAGAAAAATCGATAAAATTCTCAGTTTATATTTTAATAATAGTTGAATTGGTTCTATGTTTATTTATATCCATTTAAAATCATAATGAAATATGCATGCTTAATAACAAAAAAATACATCTTCTGAAATCACGTATCGACCGGTGTGTGGGATACGACGGCTCTCATGGATTACTCATTATTGTCATACTTTTCAGGAATCCTATTACAGTTTTAGCGATATAGAATGATAGGTACAAGTGGTGTTAGTCTATTGGCTAGAGTGCTCGACTTACAATAGAGTAGTCACAAATTCGAATCACTGTTGATAAGTAGCAATGAGTTTTTACTGTTCGGAATCGGCGTTCGAAATAATCACATGTTACTTTTTCAGCCGGTGGTAGACACACGTGTATATGATTGGATATATATTAAGCTTTAGAGGAAATTTGGATAGTGCTTGCTATCTCTCTTTAACCCAAATAGTAATGTTTTAAACTTGTGTGATGTAACATCATTAAAGTGAATATAGCGGGACTTATTACTAATATAGGGGGGATCTTAACTTAATTGACATGCAAAGTTAAAAAAATGACAATAAAAGTTTCTACTCGTATTCTTATTAATAGTCAAACTATTAATGTTTTCTTCAGTACAATGTGGTATTTAATATTTTTAAATAAAAAAGGAATTCTTTAATCAGTATCCATAGACTCAATTAACTCAATAAAGTTACCGCTGTCCATGAGCCCTATCCAATGAAAAGGTCTCTCACAAATGTGAGAGATTATATAAAATCTAAGTATTCACAAAATACACTATTTAAGAAAAGTAGGTTAATATATATATAGCAAACGCAGTCATTACAACTTTTCAACTACAAAAGAGAAAACCAAAAACGAAGCCAGCAACGTATATAGAGCAGTTCTTTGTTTTTGCATCCATTTTGTGTGTGAAGCGTTGTATTAGACGTTGCACTCTAATTAGACCATGATATTTCACTCCCATTGCACCCGAAGATTAGTACAAAGACAACAGTATTCATTTATATATATATATATAAATACATGTTAAAGATATGAAAGTTTCATATTTTATCGTAACTCTTTACGAAATATTAAGTTTATGTTGTTGAAATTTATAATTTAATTAATAAGCGCTACGTATATTTTTCTCATTTTGGACCAGTGTTAACGCAATAAACGCCCCAATTTTTTCAATCAAACCGATGGCCTTTCGTTTTGTTAAGAATTTTTTTATCTGATTAATTGCAAGAAAGTGGTTTAGGTAAAATCGATATTCATTTGGCTATTTGTGTCGTAATGGTTAATAGTTTCCATATTGTATTTGATCCTTGCTGGGATGAGAGAAAGAGGGAAAAAAAGATAATAATATTATACCAGATGCTTCTTTTCCCAGGCGTAATACTAGTGATAGTTATCAGTAAAAGGACTTGCGAAGAACTTGGTATTTTTGGCGAATTGCTAACAAATTGTCACTGTAACTGCAACCTATTACAGTTAGACATATAGTTGACAAATAATAGCTTAGCGTCTCTTTATTTCGTCTGGTGAGTGTAGCTAGTCAAAAAAGTCATTCAAATTAGTACACCTTAAGGCTTATTAGCCGCACCTGCATTATATTCGCATATAATTTTTGTAGATAAACATGGATGACATGAGCCGCATAAATAATTTACCACAAATTGAACTATCTGTTCGTTTGTTATCCCTTATATCACAGACAATCAACTGTCGTAGATAGTATTTAATAGATTTTTCTAAAATTAAATGATATTATATAGATGTAATGATGAGATATCGTTCTTTCTCGCCTTTAATATAATTAGAATCAAATGAGAGGACAATAGCCGAATAGAGCAGACCGAATTCGATCCCCGTTTCCGATACCGTCGAAATTGTTATTTACGCTATTAACTGAAGATTAAAAAAGTGTTGGGCAGTATAATATAATAAAGCAATTAATACATATCTTAGAAATAAATTTAAATAGATGCCTTAAAGGAAATCATTCAATTGTTGGTAAATAACGTAAGTGTATTTATGTATCTAGACTGTAAATTATCAAGCAGGTCATCAACTGGCTTTTCGAGTAAAATAGCTTAGGGCACATTTATTTCAACAACCACGCTTACACTTGTTTCTATTTTTGCTGGAGGCCATTTTAAGCTGTAGTTCGACTTCTCCCGCGTAAGTAATTAAAGTGTACCGAGCAAATATTTACAGAATTATATATTTTAATTTCAGTTACTTTTATCTTGCACGTTTGTGTGTGCGTCGGCGTGGTCAAGGCCTTTCTATCCAGTACACAGAGTGCCAGCACCGATCAGAGTGACCAGGTTTGCACCACCACCTCAACCACCTCATCTGCCACATCACACGGCACCTGGTAAGTTATTTTTCTACTGTAGTGTTGATACGAATTTCCGCCTGCTTCCTTCGTGATCATTTTTCTTTCAGTTCTTTGAAATAAGTGTCCTAGTTGTTATGCATTGTTGGAGAGCTAAGAAAACGGTTGTTTTTAAAATAATCTGCAAGCAATTATGAAACTTCATAACGTTTTTTTTTTATTTTCAAGTTGTTTTATCGTTTTTATAAATCCAAAGAAAGAATGAGATTTAAATTGATACTTTTTTAATACATTTTTGATGTTCCATTTATGACTTATTTTGAAAAAACCTAAAAAATACCGTAACTCAAAAACGGTTCACTTTTGCAGAATGCATATGGAAGTTAAAATTATCGCAAATAGCCTATCACCTAATCTTTGATAAAAAAACATTAAGTACAAATTCAAATAGATTAATGTGGCACGAAGATAAATAAGTGGCCTTTACCCATGAGGGACAACACAAAGAGAATATAATTATTAAAACTACATAAAAATACACTCATTTTGAGTTATAACTTCAAAAAGCCATTTATGTTGTATTACAATATTTTCTGTAATTTTGTTATAAACTTTGGGACCGGTGTACTGTGCTAGTCTCACTCCTAGTGACTTTTAGGAGGTAATAAGTGTAAAATGAATTTCATTTATCTACGAGTATCTAAGATTCACAATTATATTGGCTTGATACTTCTCTCAATGG